>OY728150.1:1336597721-1337797721 GCA_963277665.1 Viscum album | reverse complement strand
CAGAGCCACTGTTTCCGCTTCCTCCCTTTCCCCCCCTCGTGGTGAAGGTCCTTCTCTAGTGCTCCCCTCATCACTCCTTGTTCCACTACACTCCTCCAAGCCTTGTTTTCTCTATCTCGATGACCATTGTTCCTCTTCCCATCACCTTCGACTTCTCCGTGTTTCTTCCTCTTTGGTCATATTTTCTACTATCTCTCTGGTGAAGAAACTTCTGCCTTCCTCGAATTGATGATGTCTTCTTTGGTCTTCCCCAAATCAATGACATATTCTTCAGACTTCCTTGAATCAATGAAATTTTATTTGGTCTCCCTTGACTCGACGACATCTTCTTAGGTCTTCATCGTATCAATGACATATTGTACATGGGTTTCCTCAGATCTCCATTGATGGTCCCCGATTTTTCTACCTTGTTGATGATGCCTTTGTTTAAAGCCATCGGTCGCATGAACCATTTATTTGACCCTACGTTCCTCTTCTCATATCCTAGTCAAATCTCGAGTGGTGGTTATAATGGGGTTTTGGGATGCGTTGTTTGACGACCGTCAATATTCCAGGTGCAAGATCCTCGACGTTGGCTATGGTTTTTTCAATTTTCTTCCTCAGATATCAGTGAAGGTTTTTATGATTCTTCCTATCAGTTAATATATTTTATGCTTGTTCAGTGGTCTTCCAATTTGTGGTGCATGTTTGGTTTAAACCTTGAAGAAATTTTTCTTCTTGGCGGTGGTGATGATGACTACTTATCAGTGATGATGGTATTTGATGGTTTCATTCAATTGAAATGATGGGGGTCTACGTAGGTACATTGATCTGGCTGCAAAGTCGGTGTGTGCATCTCGAGTCAACAATGAAAATGGCATGATGATGGTTTAGTGATTTTTTATTTTCAAATTTTGAAATGGTTTTTTCGATGGTTATATTGGTGAGTCTACGTGGGGTTTACATGTTGGTATTTTTGAATTTAGTAACCTGTTGCACCTGATATTCAAGCATGATGAATGTTTGTTTCTTATTTTTAAAGTTGTCTCTATAATG
The DNA here is from genome assembly GCA_963277665.1 of Viscum album. Taxonomy (NCBI): domain Eukaryota; kingdom Viridiplantae; phylum Streptophyta; class Magnoliopsida; order Santalales; family Viscaceae; genus Viscum; species Viscum album. The sequence goes on along the minus strand of OY728150.1, from coordinate 1,337,796,686 downwards.
GGTGTTTTATGAGGTTGTGTCTCGATGCTGGGAAAAAAGGAATTCATCATATGTGTGGAATATCAGATCTTTGTGTGTGAATTAAAGATCATAAAAAAGGATGATGAAATTTTGGAAGCCTATATAGGTAGGGTTAGGTGTTTTAGGTCTTATACCTAATTAATTCCATTAAAGAGTTACACTAGTGAAGAAGAAATTGGAATCAAATATTATGGTGATATTCTGACAGTTACCAACTATTATGGGAATGTTAACTAGAGGGAGAAATTAGTTTATTCATGTACTATTGATTATGTGGACATTACTATTATAGGGGAGTTAGGTGTTTTTTTATAGTATTATTTAGTAGGATGTCTAAGAACAAGTATGATGAAGACTTCAGATCATGAATTTATTATAGAGGAGGAGATTTCAAGTTTATTTTGAATCTCCAAAAGGGTGTCATCATAGTTTCTAAAAAGGATGGTAGTTGGTGCAATACCAACTGATTTTCATTATAACATGTCTTATTGGAATTAACATCCTTAATTTTAATGTTTAAGGGGGATATTGATAGGTTCATCCCTTATTTGTATTTCAAGGATGATTTTTTTGGAGGTTGAATTTTTCCAATATTCTAATGGCATCATGTGGTTTTAAAATAGGGGGGATATTTTTCATATCCCATTAATATTTGTGAATTTAAATTTCTAAACATGTGTATTATTTAGGAATTTTGATGGATTGTAAAAGGAATAATCTGGTATGGTCTTATGGTAATAAAACATGGAAAATATATGTGGTGAACAACATCACTTTGAGAATATACCTCGGTGGTGATTTTTGAGTGTGGGAAGCAGTAAAAAATGGAATATCGGGTTTTGAAATAACTTTTTTTGAGGTGATGAAATGATGATATGTGTTCAGTTATGGAATGGAGTATTCTATTACTCTCTAGGAAATTATAAAAGAGTGGAAATGTGTTAGGGTAAAATAATAAAGTAGATGCATAAATATGGCTCATGAAGGATTGCACTGCATGGGTTTTCCTATGTTGTAGTTGGAGAATAAAGATTTCATGGGGGATAATTTGTGACATGGGAATTAAACTAATATATAAATACATGTCTGAGAGATGATGATAAAAAATGTTAGGCTCATACGAGACCTACTACACCATAGGTACTTGTTATGCATCATGAAAATGGAAAGGTGACTTACATACTTGAGATGGTTATAAAGAGGATGATCCAGTAACACTGTAAGATAAAGAGGAATGAATGTAGATAATCTTGTAGTTTGGGGAGATCAATTTACACCTAGGATATATATTTATATGATTTTAATGAGATTCTATAGTGTAGTATTTCACTATTTTAACAAACTGCCCCTAATCATTTTCTTGAGAAGTGATGGGTGCTGCAGACCTTAGGTGAAATCCCCATGACACAAAAGGATGATAATAAATGCCAAGGGATTCACAAAAGTTTGGGGGATTATTTTACATTTGAAGAAAAAATATACAAATAATAAGACAAAAATCAACCAAATATACTATATGATGTATGAGTTCAAAATAAAATTCAATAATAAATCAAACAAAATACTATATGAAACTATAATGTAGAAACCAAAACCAACAAACTCAAAGACAACCAAGACACAAACTCAGAAACTCTTAACCATATTTAATCTCAATCCCAAAAATAAATGCCTAAGGTATCATGATGAATCACTAAAGAATTGGGATACCTTACCTTTAACTGTGTCTTGACATGCACTAATGATCTCAAACAATGGGTGAGTATAAATCCTAGTTAGAATTACCCAATTAATTCCCTACTCAAGACGCTTGGATAGAACATGTTACCATATTTTTATTAAGTAGCTATAATAATTTAAATTAGTTTATATAAATTTAAATTAGTTTATATCAAATCCAAAATAGTTTTCCAAACCAAAATAGTTTTCTATGGAAGCAACGAAACAAATGTTTAAAATCATTTCTCACAACCATTTGGAATACCCATTCCACATATCCACACATCCACACATGCCCATCAAGGTGATAGTTTCATACTCATGAGAGGTCTCTAATTTATCTACCATGTCATCACAAGGTTATCAAAAGAAGGTTCCCTAATAGAACACACACCTTCAATAGGGTCATGTCTAATGAAAATGAACACACACCTACCATGTATGCCAAAATACATTCCAATTAATTTTAATAAAAAATTTATTTTATTAAAAAAAACATCTAAAAATTTTCCATGCATCAAAACAAAACCATAATTTTAAAATCATCATTTTATAATGATGAACCAAATTCCCTTTCCACAAAACAAACCAATTTTCACAATTTCATAAAAACATCACTAAAGATGTATTATATCAACATTCACACATCAATTTCACAAACAATATTAAGAAAGTAATCCAATTTGAAACCAATCATTATGTTTAAATCAATAAAAGTTGAGAACGAATCTACCTACCTCATAGTAGGCATAACCCAAGAAAGACACAACTACATAAAAACTCTGCTTGAAACTCCTAAAACTGAAATGATATTGTTACCTTCAATCAAAATAAGCATATATCACTAATTTTGGGATCACACAACAACGTTATTTCCCAAACGTACGAGATCCCTGATTCCAAGATAGGGAATAAGAATAAGTCTAATGAAAATGATGAATAATGAGAAATTACTGATTAATTTGGGCCTTCAATGCACTATGAATCACCTATGGATTACTCCATGATCAAAAGGAATGGTCTGTACAACCTTAGGGGAGATATGAATTCAAGTTATTGTTTATTTAGAGAAAAAATGAGTGGTTTAGGAGGCAATTCCAATCAGATCAACATATTTTAGATATACTTTTCCACAGTGCATGATTAGGGTTCACGATTAGGTAAACCATACAATAACCATGAACATGGAACAACCAATAAACACAACTTGAATGGTTGGCTCACATAGTTAGGCAGACCATGATACGACCATAATATTCTTATCTTTTCATTATTTTATGAATTTTACTAGGAATTTTCATGGTTTGAAAAAAGAGTACACCTACCTAGTGCCCACTATTTCATATGAATTTTTTTTGGTAGGCATTACATGGTTTCTAAAAACAATGATCAAATAAAAAAATCCATAAAATCCCCAAAACAAGTTAAATCTCCTCTAAACGTCCCCAAAAATAACCCAATAACATTATATACTAAAATTCAAAAATAAAGGGTTAGGTACCGAAAATTGGGGGTTCTACATTCTCCCCACCGGTGGTCTCTATGTCACTAGAATGTAGAAAACCACCCATGACATGAAAGATTTTGGGTGATTGCTCCACCATTTCCATCTCACGCTCCCATGTTTCTTCCTGAATCTGACCATGTTTCCATAAAAACTATTCTAGACCGATTCTTTTTCCCTGCATGATATTATCTTGGCTATCAACAATACATCCCAACATATTAACCAACATAGTATCTGATTGTAGGTCAATGTGATCTCATCAAATCACATGGTTAGGATCAAATTTATAATTATTCAATTGAGATACATGAAACATTTTATTAACTAAAACAAACTTTGGTGGAAAATACAAGAGATATTCCACCTAATTAACCCATTCAACTATCTCAAAGGGACTTATGTATCAAGGAGATAACATTCCAAAATTTCTAAAATAACTATTTATAGTGCTTAGAGAGATCCTCAAGAACACATGAAACCTCACCTTGAAAGAAAACAGTCATTAAAGATTATCCAAATTTTATTTTTGATGACTTTGAGACACCTCGATTAAAATCCTTATTAACTAAATTTTCTATATTGTATCTCACATAAGGCGCGGTCCAACCAATGAATTCTCACATATTTCTCCCCAACAACATGGACAATGAAAAAGAAAACAATAAAATTTATCAAAAAGAGATTTAAATATTGAGCCATGATAAAATATTTTTTATTAGAACTCCTCTAACGACATGTGATCCTCCCATGGGCCACCAAAATCCCTTACACAATCCCTAAGCATGTTTTATAAAATTTTTATCATCCTTTCAGATTGTACATCTATTTGAGGATGAAAAACTGTTCTTATAGTCAAATGATCCCCAAGGGATTTATATAAGGATTTCAAAAAAAGACTCAAATCCAAAATCGTGATCTAATAATATTGAAACATGTAAGCCATTCCTTTTTACCACTTCTCAGATATTGATTTTTAACATGCCTTACACTATATTGGATTCATGAATATGGATGAAATGGGGTTAATTTGTGAGATAATCAACTATCCCCCATTTTGAATCATTTCTACGAACATTCCTTGGTATAATTGTTACAAAATCCAAATACATATACTCCAATTTATAGACAAAAATTGGTAATGACTGTAGCATACCCGATAGATAGTAGTGCTCTTCTTAGACCTGCTAATAGTTGGGGTATCAAAAAACAAGCTCAACAAAAATTCATTACATACCCACCCACTATATTTCTGATTTCATTTCCTTATACATATTTCTTATTACATAATTAATAGAACATATTGAGTGGTGGTAATCCAGAAGAAGTTGTTCTTGACAAGAAAAAGGTACGACAATCTGATCACAAAACCACAAAACTGATCTTATTTCATGATTTTACAACTTAATGGTTTTCCCACTATTGAGTTTTGAAATCATAGAAACACATTCAGAATCATAAGTATATTCCTATACAATCTTCTCAACCAAACTGGGAACAAAATAAACAGAAATGAAAAACACAACACTACCTTAGTCTTCATAATTCAAGTTCTTGTTAGCTATCACTGACATTAGATACCATTGATCTGAAGCCACTTTTTCCAACTGACTATATGAATTATATCATAAATCATCCAGCACAAAGTTCACTTTACACTATGTATAAATTAATTCAAATTAAAATATTTAATGATAATCTATGTATATTTTTTATCTTAGATATAATATCTTTCTGATCAAATGCATATAATGCTCTCATGGACTGTAAATACTATAAACTTCTCACCAATTAAGTAATGATGCTATGTCATCAAATCATGAACCAAAACATCTAATTTTAAATCTTTTGTTGGGAAGTTCTTCTTAGGAATCAATTAATTCTATGATCCATAAGCAACAACATGATCTCTATGTATGAGGACACATCCCAACCCAAATCTCAAGGCATCAAAATACACCACATAACCTTGTCCTGATTCTGGAAATATCATGATTAGTTCTAATTTAATGTGAACATTAGGCCCTTTAAAATGCATATTACATTCATCATTCCACTTAAATGTAAAAAAATTTATTTATCAAACCTATCATTGGTGAATCTAGTCACTAGAAGTCATGAAAAAACATCAATAATAACCAACCAGGCCAAGGAAATTGCATACCCCAAATACATTATTGGGTGGTTTTCAAGTGATAACATACTTTATCTTTTATGGATACATAGAACCACATTTTACAGAGATAAAAAGGATAAGAAAACATACCTATTATATCCAAAAATCACACTTGGAATGTTTTTCATACAGAAGATGGTCCTCTAAGATTTCCAACACAATCTCTATGTGTTTCTCATTCTCATCCCATGTCCTAGAATACACAAGTATTTCATCCCTACACACCACCAAAAAATAATCGAGATACCATTGAATTATCAAATTCATCAATTCGATAAATACAGCTGGTGAATTCATAAGACAAAAAAGAATATCCACATACTCATAATGACCATATCAACTCTTGAAAGCTGACTTTGTAATATCCTCCTTTTGAACCAACAATTGTTGATATCCCAAAAAAAATTCAATATCAAGGAACCAATAGGATCTCGTTAACTGATAAAAAAACATCCATACATGGAATAGAATACTGATTCTTTATTGTGACTTTGTTAATCTTATGAAAATCCTTACAAAGCATTATTATTCGATCCATATTTTTCACAAACAAAAGCAGTGTTATGAAGAGAGATGTACTAGGGTGAATGAAAACTTTATTTTTTAGATCTTCTATTTGGAGTTACAGTTTATTTAATTTTGGTTATTCCATTATATTAACATAAGATCATGCTAGTCCCTGGTAAGAGATCAATCATAAATTCCACTTATCTTTGGGGTTGAAACCTTTAGAAATTTTCTTGAAGAACATCAGGAAACTGATCCATGATGGTTGGAATTTATCTATTCTCAATCTAATCTATTGATTCAATGTTTAAATATTTCAAATGGAATGGAATATTTCAAACCACTAGTGTAAACAATCCTTCTCCATTTGTCTTCTCATTTTGATATCATATAAAGAGATGTTTGAAACTATCTTCAGTTGTAAAACTATAATATTATGTATAACAATTTATGTGAGAATAGAACATTTTCAACCAATAAATTCCTAGGATTATGTCATATAATTCCATATCAATTACAAGGAAATCCAAAAGAAACTTACCCCCTTAGATAGTTATAAAAAATGATTTTCACTTAAAGTCTCAACATTCTCTTTGGACAAGAGGAATTTTATTTTTCAAAATAAAAGGCATAATATCAATAGGAAAACCCATAAAATGAATAAAAAAAAGAAATAAACTATTGGTATACATCCATATAAAATACAACTTTCCTAAGGGAAGAATTTAAAAAATCACACCTCTCGCCATTGAAGGTCTCAACTGATCATCCGTGATCACTTCCTCGGCACTATACTATTTCTTACCCACTATAGTTTGATCTTTATTACCCTGTTGAGATTTCACTGGTGATTATAAAATTCTATAGCATTTCCCCTAATGAATACCCTACTCAAGCCACTAGGACAGAACTAGTTTACACGTTTATATAAACAAGTTAAAAACAATTTAAATTAGTTTATATAAATTTAAATAAGTATATATCAAATCAAAAAAGGGTTTCCATTGAATAAACCAAAGGAATCTTTAAAACCATTTCTCAAAACAATTTGGTATACCCATTCCACAAATCCAAACATCAACACATGCATGCATAGGTTACATTTCCATACTCAGGAGAGGCATCTCATTAATCTACCATGTCTTCACTAAGTAACGAATCCCAGGTTCCATAATGGATTGTGCCCCTTTTAAAAGGTCACATATAATGAAAATTAATATAAACCAACCATGTGTTCCATATCCATAACAAGTGTAACACCCCTATATTTTGTGAATTATTTTTTCTAAATTTATTTAACTTTTTGATACTTCTCATTTAACGTGACAATGGAAATAGATATATATATATATATATATATATATATATTAAAACAGCAATAAAAACATAACTTTCACATGAAATACTTACTTGGCTTGTTCTACACACAATACCAACTTGGCTTACGCTACATATATTATCGATATGACGTACGTTACACACAACTAAAATGTTTCTACAAAAAATGATTTTATTATTATAATTATTTAAATGAGAAAATGATAAAATAGTCATTAAAAATATTTATATAAATAATAATAAATAATTTTCAAATAATAATGATAATTTTTTATAGATAAAAGATATTGATATTAAAAGATATGATTTTTGGTAAAGTCCTCTGTGTTTAAAACCCGTTTTCTCGAATAAACCACTTTTAATAAAAAATAATTTTAGAGAAAAATAAAAATTTATTTTAATATAATAAAACTAATTTTGAATTTAGAATACCGAAATTATCTTAGGGTTAATTTTTGGTATTTTTCTGAGAAATATCATTTTTAATATATCGTAAAAAATACTATATTTTGGTTAATAACAGACTTTTTGTTTAAATAATTATTAATGTAAATTTATAATTCAAAGTAGTTTTATGGTCACATTAGATCAATTATAAATCTCTTAATACCATTTATGTAATTATAATAAATTAAAACATGAAATTTAATATAAAAACATAACAAAATTTTGAACCTTTTTTACTTTACAAAACCCGTTTTTTCGTTCTATTTGCAGGATTAGAAATAATCTTAAATTTTCTGCTTCTGGGAATTAAATTTTGAAAAACCAATATACAACATTGTAACCAGTATAATATTTCGATTCTAATAAGATCAAATTATTTTTTTACCAAAAATATTAGCAAAAGTGATCAAAATTAATAACAACCATTATAGTCCAATTATGATTTATTAGGGATTGAACCTCAATCTTTTGGGTCCAAAAGGCCTATACAATTGTATAAAAACCATTTTATGTCCATTATTTTCCCATATTTCTTCCATTATCGATTTAGGTTTTTTTGTATGTCTTTTTTTAGATAATAACATGTGTACACCTATCTTTTTTTCAAAAATTCCAAGTGAGCCATTTTCCTTTCCAAAAAAAGGCCACCACCACTCCCACTACTTCACAACTCTCGAACCTCTTAGGGTTGGCCAAGATCTGTCCAATAAACTTCCAAACATCCCTTCATTACACCTATAATCATTCTCTTGGGTAGAATAAAATCCATGTATGCTTTTTGGGGAAATCCAAAACCAGTTACCCGATTAAGAGGAAGTTCATACAAGTACGGAGAGTGTCAAGACACATGGTAAGGGGATTTCATCTCACATTTTATTTCGGTGAGATACATGTTATATTCACCAATATTTCCTTTTATTAGTATATAATTCCCACGATTTTATTCTAGGTATCTTATAATTAAATTTATTAGTATTTAAATATCTATTTTATGATCTTTCTTTCTTAAGGTTAATGTTTCAAAAGTTACCAAATCAGTAAAAATAGTTTTGTCTCAGTTTTCCTTCTTTGAGACTCATGTTTTATTATAAACCTAAATTATATTAGAGGTGTATATACTTTCATTTTTCATGTCATGTCAAAAATTTAATTCATTTTATGATATTTTAAGCTCCATGTAATTTTTTTCCCTTACATGGAGGGTGTGATCCTAAGTTACCAACTTATAAGTGTATATTGAGACAATCTCATCGATTTTCAAGATTGTCTATGTTTATGCTTACTTTGATCAAATTTTATAACCCATATGTCAATAAAATTCATTCTCTTATAGTGATTAATTATTTATTCATTTATTAGTATCATTTTTATAATCTTTGGTACAAATGATAGATAAGAAAAGGTTTTTAAGAAAGCCCAACTTTACCCTCTCTTTGGTCAGAGATTTGTATTCCTTTGAAACAATGTTTTCTAAAAATGGTTTCTGAGAATATTCTACTAAAAACCTATGATATTCAAAATACATTTTTACCCTTTTGTTTTTTTACCAATTTATTTAAATTAATATTCTTTTATATTTTTGAATGGGGCATTTTCTAACCTTTTTACTATGAAAAAGGAATGTTATTTTTACCTCGTACGAAATATACAAATTTAACCTCTTTCAATTCATTGAATCATTCTTCTCATGTTTAAAGGTTAATTTCTAAGAAAATTATTTTAAAATATATTTTCAATGAAATGTTTTTCAAAACGTTTTTAAGCTCCTTTTATAATTTTCAAAGACAATATTTTTCAAAAATGTATCTAAGAATATTTTAGATGTTTTCAAGGAAAATGGTTTTCAACATGATTTAAATATTAGTTAATAAATTCTCATGGAAAAATGTTATCAAAATGTTTTTAATTTTTAATTTTATGTTTTGAATGTGTTTTCAAAGGAAATTGTTTTCAAAACGTTTAATTTATTAAAGATAATTTTTCAATGATGAATGGATATTTTCCTCAAGAAATGTTTAAAAAATATCATTCTTTGTTATTTTTCTTCAAATATGAAATCTGTTGATGTTACTCATTCCCATACAAGAAATTTTTCAAAGGTTCCATTCATATCCTTTCTTTAATGGTTATGTTTTGGTGGAATTATGCATATGAAACCCAATTCTATTCCATGGATTATATGATTTTGAAACACAATTATTTTCATGGGTTATTATTTGATGAAATGGAATCAATATATTTTACAAAGATTATGATGTGAAGAAATTTTTATGATACCCAATTCATTTCATGTTCTATTATTTGATGTTTAAAAATCCATTTATTTTATGGGTTATGATATGGTGGTGTTTTATTACCTTGTGGAACAAGTATAAATGATTTTATTATGAGATGGATGGGAAATATATCCCCCTCCATTAAATTGGGTAATAGTCAATCACTAAAGAGTATAAATTTTATGTGTGAGCCTGATTACATGTTCACAATGTTATGTATGGACCTTGTGGCATGACCATATGTTTGTGTGTGAACCTGATTATAGGTTCACAATGCTATGAGTTAACCTTATTACCTATTCACAATGTTATTCATGGACATGGTTTCATGTCCATATGTTTATGCATAAACCTGATTAAATGTTCAAAATGTCATTTGTGAACCTGATTACATGTTCACAATGTTATTCATGGACCTGGTTTCATGTCCATAAGTTTATGTATGAACTTGATTACATGTTCATAATGTTATGCGTGGACCTAATTACATGTTCACAATGTATATCATGTACCTGGTTTTATTTCTATAATGTTACGAAAAAAATGATTATATGTTAATATTATTATATATGGACCTAGTTTCATTTCTATAAGTTGATGTAGGGGATTTATTTCATGACCTTAAACTAATGAGGGAACCTGTTTCTACTTATACATGTTTACAACATTATAAACCAATGTGCATGAAAAAAAATCCATGTCTTATTAATATGTTATTCTTTAATGACTCATGCTATTAATACTATTATGATCTATATCTTATGAACATAAAATATTTCTTATGCTCTTTAATATATAGGGTTTTATCTATAAATGTTATGATCATGTTCTATACCAGTTTGTTTCATGTTATTCTTACACATTTCCTTTATTTTCATTTATTGTGCATCTGAGCTCACCCATTTCTTATGTTTCAATTCCCTAGGTTATGAATAAGGGTTTTAGGTAGAATTAATAAAGGTAGAGATATTTATGGGAGATATTTAAGATATTTTATAGGATATAGTATTTTGTTTCCTTGCGTCCAAATAAGCTAAACTATTATGGTCCTCAAGCCTGCAATTTTTTAATGTACTACATATTTGTTTAAAATGATGTAACATTAGTGCATGTTAAGCCTGAGTCTCTATAGTTGGTATCAAATGAAAGGTTTAGTAAACCTTTGGAAACTAGGATGAGAAACTATAGTGATATTCCTAGGAATATTTCTTAGGATATGTCTAGGGATGTCTCTAAGGATAAGTATAAGGATGATTCAATGTTTTAGAAAATGTCATCGAGTTTTTGTAAAGGATAGATTGAGTGGTCTCCTAAAAATACATACATATCTAGATACTACAAGTAGATGTGTCTCGAGCACATATGTACCTAGGGGTAATATGTAACGCCCCGACCCTAGTTGCCTAGAGTCGGTGCATTATTACATAACATTGGCATGATCACAAGAAAGATCAAATCTCGAAAGACCGATTGGTTTAGTAGCCTTGGAAACACTAGATATATTCATAAGTTTTACATTACATCATAAAATGAAAAACTACTACAACAACATAATGTCTCCATAATCCACACTACTATCCCCTCATAATATCCCTGCAGGTCATTCATAATTTACTTCTTCACATCCTGGGGAAAAATAAAACATAGAAAAGGGGTGAGCTCAAATGCCCAGTAAGGATAACAATATAGCGGAAACTTTCATAAATAAGAATAAACATTTAAGGCAATGCATTACTAAAACAAAAGCCTTTTAAAATTGAACTTCAACATGGTATGGCAAAAGTAAAATGAAATAATGCCATTTACTTATTCACATGGATATTCTACTAGTCGAATGATCACATGCAATATCAATAACCACTTTCATAATGATGGAATGCATAATGCCAGACTATCATACCACATAGCCAAGGCCTCGTGCCAAGACTACAAATAAGATTTTGCCAAGGCCTTGTGCCAAGACACTAGTTTGTCTCATGAGACCTACCGATGCATCGAGGAGCTATAGCGGGCTCCACCCGTCACTTATTAAGTCCAATGCATTCCCATATGAAAAGGTTTAAACATAACGTAAACATTCGTATTAAACTAGCATACGAAATGTCAATACTTTAACCACAAACCATGAATGGTATAAAAATAGCACATCCATAGTCAAACATAACTCATTCGATACAATATGGAGGATTGTATTGTATCACATTAACCTCAATCAAGAATAATGAAGGATGTTGACATAGATGAAATTAATCATCAAAACTATTTGAGAGAAATATCCCCCTTTTTCTTGAAATCATTTAAAAGTCACACTATTTGTCAAGAAGCCATTTAAAAATAGATTTTTGAATCAAAGTGTCCCATACCACTTTGAAACTTTTTTAAAAGGAGTTTTAATTTCTAAACTTTAATGTCCATATAAATAAATCCTTGAAACCATTTTTAAAACATGGACATTAATGAGAAAGATTTATATGAATAAGTCTTTAAAACATTTAAAAATGGTATTTTAGTTAGAGATTCTAACCAAAAGAGAGACAATTGAATACAAATAATTAAGGTAATCAGAACTTTGTAATATCATGAGAATAAAGGGATTCATGATATACTACTTCAAAGTACATTATATACACCACATAAAAGTGATTTGGTGTATATCAACAAAGAAGTCTCAATGGAATGTAAATTGAGATGAAATCTCTCATAAAGGCTATATCCTTAGGTTAAGGATAAATCAACGACATAATTATGTGTGACAAATATAAATACACTAAATATGATTGGATATTCAGTGTAAAACAATCAAAGGATATTCACACATATTCTTGTAAAATAACACCAACGAATTGGATGTTTAACTCAACAAATGGTGAATGAGTTAAAATTACTCTTATTAAATTCATATCAATGACTTGAGAATTACCAATGAGTGATTATGTGTATCAAACTTATATCCACATGAAGGGGAGTGGAAATTATGACATAATCAAATGAATAGTGATTCCACACATAATCATGGAGTAATATAATCAATGAAATATGCGTAAAGCCAAATGAGTGGGAAATTGAAATCTCAAATTCCCTTATTGATTAGGTAACTTAAGAAACAAACAACCATGAAAGAAAGATCATACCTTTATGATGTAAATACCCATAAAATAAAGTATATTACACAATGAATACAATCATGGGTAGTACACATACACCACATGCAATAATTAAGTGGTGATCAATGGAATTCTCACGGAATTAAAAGTGAGACCAGAAACCCCTTACCACGTTAATCAACTGAGTCGCATGGACAAAAGTTAATAACCACCAAATGATTTACAGAATAACATGAATATAAAGTGAATCATGATAATATATATCAAATGGAAGTACACAATACACCACTTTCAATAATTTAGTAGCGAACAATGGAAATCTCACGGAATTGAAAGTGAGATAAGAGAATCCCTTACTTTGTACTTTTTCCTTGGTCGATGATAGGTTTACCTCCTGTATAATGGTGAAATAATTGTTATTGAATAATAAAAGAATCATTTACTTTAATATGATATCATATATGATCTTTTAACATTGATTTGTTAATAATATCTTAGTATTAATGCCGTTTCGGGTGTTAACTTAATCATTTTCTTTTATATGTTTTGTTACATAAGTCATGTTTGTTGTATCTTATTCATATCCAGAATGATATCAAGTCCTTAAACATAATTTTTAAATCATTAAATGATAATTATACTTGAATGGATACGATGGAGAATGAATCTCATCGCGTTCGTGGAGACGGTAGTCCGTACGTACGCACGAACGCTACTTCTATTTAATTTTTTATTTTAAAAGAATCGAATCCAAATGATATATAGGTATATTACTATTCCAGTATAATATAATATTTTATATATGTTACTTAAGTTCATTAACACCATCCTTTATACGTTCCATGTGTGGTATGAACGAGTCATATCATTTTAAGGGGGCGGTAGTCCGCACTTCCTCAAATGAAATTATCGTATGTATATACAACATGAAACGAATAATGGTATGAAATAAAATGGAATTACAGAAGCTTATATATAAAATATATATCATTAATATCATATTTAATTACAGTGCCATCATAATGGCCACCATGAGAGGCGGTAAGATGTTTTTGAACAATCATCGTTTCGTGAGGCGTTAGTTTGCCATCCACAGAAACATTATGTTCATCATCCATTAGATGGAGTTGTGTGTATGTGTAGTTTGAATACTTCTTATAACAACATCCTAGTATACTAAGGATACTGGTGTTGTTACAAAAGAAGGGAAATAAAAAGAGTTTGGGGGTTGAAGAAGCAAAATAAATGAAAATAATTTAAGAGAAATCGTTACCTTTAATTTAGGTAACTCACTTTGGTTGGAACCAAAGGACTTGTTGAAATGCTTTCTGCCTAAGGGGAATCTTCAAGGAGGAGGAGAGGGATGTGGGGAGCTTAGTTGGGCAGAGTTTGGACGAGCCAAGTGGCTTGAGAGGTGTGAGGAAAAGAGAAGGAGGAGTGCCCTTTTATAAGAGGGGTGAGGGGCACCTTTGGAAAAGCTAGAAATATTAATTTATAATAAATTCATATTCGGTTTCCAATGGCTCCAAAGTTGACTATTCAAAGGTTGAGGTGGGGATGGGTCGAAAACAACTCATCCAATAGAATTTAGACAGGTTTGGGTACTTATATTAACCTTATCTTTAAGTATTAACTCTAAGTTAATTAGTTTCACTTTTACAATGTCTCTTTGTATTTTTATATAATATGGTTAATAAACTTACTATATACATCCACGCGACCCCCAAGTGGTCCATTAATGATTATCCTATCATTATATAAGTCTCTTGGCCGAACCTTAGATTTTTAGGAATTTAATATCAATTAATAATATAATATTTGTTTTAAGAACTTTTTTATGTCAATTTTGACACTATTCATTAGTTGATTTTTGTGAAACTCATAACAGATTGATTACTTCGAAAAAAGTCAATTAAATCAATCCTAATATATCATATTATCCTATAAAATTAGTTTAATTCATTAAAAGTTTCATATTATATTTTTTTGGGTATTTATAATATCAATTATTTTAATTTTTCACTATTATAGTAATTACTGCATCATCATTGTGTCATAAATAAAATAAATTATTTAATGTCTAAAAATTATAAATAAAATATCATTATGTAGGAAATATTTTTATCTTTCTAATGAATATTTATAATCTAAAATACAACTTATATAACCCTATGTAACAATTGTGTTTCTAAAAGATATATGCTTGTGTCATTTTTGTATTCATTTTGACTTAATTAAAATAAAGTGTCATTATCACTTACAAGTGGATCCATGGGGTCCCAAAATCGACCCAAAGATGCCCATGGTCGACCATGTATCAACCAATAGGGTTAAGACACGTTTTAGGGTAATTTATTATTATTATAATATTATTTTTTTAACCCTTATTTACCGGATTTACCATTAACCATGGTAAATAAAATATTTACCGCAGTAATTATTCAAAATGTCTAAAAATAAAAGTTACCCATTTACACAATTTGAACATCCTGATTCCAAATATGGAATCCATTTTCCTAAATTCAAAACACAGAAGTGGCAGAAATTAATTTAAAATTAATTCCCGCTGTCAAAACAAAAAGCGTGTTTTAAAGAGATAATAACTATCAAAAGATTGACACTTGTTTATGTTCGGTTTAATTGTAAAATTATGTCCAATGACCAAAATTATATTAAATAGTAAAAATATATTCTAAATATACTTTAAAACCACTCAAATTCATAATTTATCACTATTAATTATTTTGATTAAAAAAGTTGTTTTTAATTAAAATTTAGTAATTTTCACTATTCATCAAAATATGAAAGTTATCCGAAAAGTAACAAAATTTCACCTTAGGATAAATTTGATATTCTGAATCCAAAATTGAAGTCCATTTTAAAATATAAAATATATATAACTTCAAAAAGTAGGTATTACTATTCATAACAGCTAGTTTGATTGGTTACGGTATGTTAGAATTCGGTGTTGCGTACAACACACGCTAGCGTACCGTGGAAGCTTGGGATGTTTCATTTTAAATTTTTGATGTCCCCATTTAGTCAAAAAGTTTAAAATATAGTATCTAAAAAGGTTTCACTATCAAAATTTGATAAAAGTGCAATACTGAAAATGAATCTGTTCTTGCATTATGACTAAGAAACTCATAATATGGATTCTAAAATTATAAGGATTATATAATGTTAAAAATGTAGTTAATGCTATTCATGACCTCTTTTAATGGCTCTTTTTTTTGGTAAGTCATGGTGCAATTGAACTTGGTGTTGCGTGTAGTGAAAGTTAGTGAATTATTTTTAAGAAATAACACACTATGAAATCCTGGGGTGTTACATTCTCCCCTCCTTCAATAAATTGCGTCCTCGCAATTTGAAATTGTTCTTCGAAAATAAAAGGTTGAAAATAGATAATATATTTGTGGGAAAACCCACATCGGAAATTGGGTTACTAAAATTTAGTCTTAATATGAGGAAAAGAGAAATGAATGGGTCACCACCAAATTATGATCTTGATTAGGAGAACATTGGTGGCAATTAGAGACATATAATTGGAGGAAAAACGTAAATATTTATAGGTAGTGATTGAGGTCATCAATCACAAAAAAGTATAAAATTGAGGTCCTTAAACTCATCAATCTATGATGGTTTGAAGTACCATCGGTTCAACAAAATATAGGGTATTGGGATAACACATTTTTGACGTTTCAAAATATCTTAGTTGAAATCCCACATCGAAAAATGAATTAATGAGGCCTCTATTTAAAATAAAGAGTGGAAAGTATGAAGATTACCGAAAATAACACATACTAGGGTTCCATGTAGGAAAATATGGATATGGAAGAGAAATCTAACCATCAATTATCTGATGGAGAGTGGTAGAGAACATGGCTATGAAAAGGCCAACAATCCCAAAGCCATAAATTTGTGATGATTTAAGGTACCATCTAGGACAACATTTTTGTTATAAGTTTCTATTATTAATGTTGAGGAATTTATTTATGAGATTGGATAAGATAATAAGGAGATATACTTACTTTATAATTATAATTTTACCCATTAATAAATTTCTACCACAAACTCATCTTTCATTCTAAAAGATAATATAATGTAATTTTTTTTTTCTATTTATACTATTCGTACAGGGTTCCAAAATAAATGAATTATAATTCATCTACCAGATCTTTTAAAAAAAACTACATTATTTAATTCAGGACATCTCGTGGGACAGTGGTAGGTGATACACGCTTGTCGCCCTTCGGTTGCGGGTTCAAGTCTCGCAGCCTTGCCGGACGCGACGGGTTGCCGCCCGACCTCCGGGTTGTCCTTTTATGGCAATCCAAAATAATCCAAACTAGAACTATCCAAAATACTTCTGTCTAAACTCATAGTCCAACATTTATAAGGAAGGTAAACATAATATAGATCCTTTTTACCCCGTAATAGAATATGAATACCTTCATCATGTATTACCATATTCCTTATTGATTACATTCATGCTCCCTTATTCCATATAGAATGCTGGATATACATCATTAATCCAAAAATGTTTTAAACCCCAACAATGATGGAATATACAAATCATTAATCAGTTCCAAGGTAGTCAAGAATATCCAATATAATTTATCCAAAACAATCACATATTATTCCAAAATCACTACCTCAGTATCAGAACTATATTATGATTTATCATTCTCTCAACCATATATTTTCCAAAAATCTATCCTGCTAATGAGTCACTTTTCTTTGTTCCACACAATCTCAAGTCCTTAATGAAATAGTACTGCAGTACAATCCTTATATACTCCATAATTATTATAAAAAGTACATTGTTGATACAACACTCAATTGACATAATCAACATAAGAACTCTAATCATTCCTCTTCAACTGTGGTAGTATCATAACTTGATTATTATCCAATAGCATCATTTGCGGCATAGTCTGATGACTGGGACATAGGTTCGCGTAGTGTCCAAACTCCTTGCAAATGAAGCATTGTACATTTAAAACCATTTTCTTACCCTTGCAGTCACGTATTTTGTGCCCTTTTCCTCCACACTTATAACAAACTCCCATTCCTTTCAGGCAAGTTCTAGGGTGTTTCTTTCCACAGTTACCACATATGGGAAAATTCTTCTTTTCCCTCTTACTTTTATCCATCTTTCTCTCTTCCATCCTTTTCTTCTCTTGCTTCCCTTCAAAATGATTTGTAAAGAAAATGAGAGTTATCCTAAGCATATCCCCTGGGAGTGTCGTAACCAAGAGTGCAGCAAGGCCCGTTGTCGTGCACCAGTTCCCGTTCGAGTCTAGCTCAAAGCGGTGTTTTCGGGTTTTACCCCTAGGTACATCTGTGCCAGAGCCGCCTCTACCTGCTCGTATCCAGACAGGGATGTATTGCTCGGAAAACTCACAAAATCTCTACAATACCAAAATTCTAGGAAGTTCTTCTATACTAATCCTCAAAGTTAATCTTAGGTCTACATGCTCTAATCAGAGTTTATCTAAATCTAGCTTCCAAGGTTTGTACTAAACTTCCTCTGATACCAACTGTAACGCCCCGACCCTAGTTGCCTAGAGTCGGTGCATTATTACATAACATTGGCATGATCACAAGAAAGATCAAATCTCGAAAGACCGATTGGTTTAGTAGCCTTGGAAACACTAGATATATTCATAAGTTTTACATTACATCATAAAATGAAAAACTACTACAACAACATAATGTCTCCATAATCCACACTACTATCCCCTCATAATATCCCTGCAGGTCATTCATAATTTACTTCTTCACATCCTGGGGAAAAATAAAACATAGAAAAGGGGTGAGCTCAAATGCCCAGTAAGGATAACAATATAGCGGAAACTTTCATAAATAAGAATAAACATTTAAGGCAATGCATTACTAAAACAAAAGCCTTTTAAAATTGAACTTCAACATGGTATGGCAAAAGTAAAATGAAATAATGCCATTTACTTATTCACATGGATATTCTACTAGTCGAATGATCACATGCAATATCAATAACCACTTTCATAATGATGGAATGCATAATGCCAGACTATCATACCAAATAGCCAAGGCCTCGTGCCAAGACTACAAATAAGATTTTGCCAAGGCCTTGTGCCAAGACACTAGTTTGTCTCATGAGACCTACCGATGCATCGAGGAGCTATAGCGGGCTCCACCCGTCACTTATTAAGTCCAATGCATTCCCATATGAAAAGGTTTAAACATAACGTAAACATTCGTATTAAACTAGCATACGAAATGTCAATACTTTAACCACAAACCATGAATGGTATAAAAATAGCACATCCATAGTCAAACATAACTCATTCGATACAATATGGAGGATTGTATTGTATCACATTAACCTCAATCAAGAATAATGAAGGATGTTGACATAGATGAAATTAATCATCAAAACTATTTGAGAGAAATATCCCCCTTTTTCTTGAAATCATTTAAAAGTCACACTATTTGTCAAGAAGCCATTTAAAAATAGATTTTTGAATCAAAGTGTCCCATACCACTTTGAAACTTTTTTAAAAGGAGTTTTAATTTCTAAACTTTAATGTCCATATAAATAAATCCTTGAAACCATTTTTAAAACATGGACATTAATGAGAAAGATTTATATGAATAAGTCTTTAAAACATTTAAAAATGGTATTTTAGTTAGAGATTCTAACCAAAAGAGAGACAATTGAATACAAATAATTAAGGTAATCAGAACTTTGTAATATCATGAGAATAAAGGGATTCATGATATACTACTTCAAAGTACATTATATACACCACATAAAAGTGATTTGGTGTATATCAACAAAGAAGTCTCAATGGAATGTAAATTGAGATGAAATCTCTCATAAAGGCTATATCCTTAGGTTAAGGATAAATCAACGACATAATTATGTGTGACAAATATAAATACACTAAATATGATTGGATATTCAGTGTAAAACAATCAAAGGATATTCACACATATTCTTGTAAAATAACACCAACGAATTGGATGTTTAACTCAACAAATGGTGAATGAGTTAAAATTACTCCTATCAAATTCATATCAATGAC
This sequence comes from Viscum album, assembly GCA_963277665.1. Classification (NCBI taxonomy): domain Eukaryota; kingdom Viridiplantae; phylum Streptophyta; class Magnoliopsida; order Santalales; family Viscaceae; genus Viscum; species Viscum album. The sequence continues at coordinate 1,337,776,521 of OY728150.1, read as the reverse complement.
TTGAGAATTACCAATGAGTGATTATGTGTATCAAACTTATATCCACATGAAGGGGAGTGGAAATTATGACATAATCAAATGAATAGTGATTCCACACATAATCATGGAGTAATATAATCAATGAAATATGCGTAAAGCCAAATGAGTGGGAAATTGAAATCTCAAATTCCCTTATTGATTAGGTAACTTAAGAAACAAACAACCATGAAAGAAAGATCATACCTTTATGATGTAAATACCCATAAAATAAAGTATATTACACAATGAATACAATCATGGGTAGTACACATACACCACATGCAATAATTAAGTGGTGATCAATGGAATTCTCACGGAATTAAAAGTGAGACCAGAAACCCCTTACCACATTAATCAACTGAGTCGCATGGCCAAAAGTTAATAACCACCAAATGATTTACAGAATAACATGAATATAAAGTGAATCATGATAATATATATCAAATGGAAGTACACAATACACCACTTTCAATAATTTAGTAGCGAACAATGGAAATCTCACGGAATTGAAAGTGAGATAAGAGAATCCCTTACTTTGTACTTTTTCCTTGGTCGATGATAGGTTTACCTCCTGTATAATGGTGAAATAATTGTTATTGAATAATAAAAGAATCATTTACTTTAATATGATATCATATATGATCTTTTAACATTGATTTGTTAATAATATCTTAGTATTAATGCCGTTTCGGGTGTTAACTTACTCATTTTCTTTTATATGTTTTGTTACATAAGTCATGTTTGTTGTATCTTATTCATATCCAGAATGATATCAAGTCCTTAAACATAATTTTTAAATCATTAAATGATAATTATACTTGAATGGATACGATGGAGAATGAATCTCATCGCGTTCGTGGAGACGGTAGTCCGTACGTACGCACGAACGCTACTTCTATTTAATTTTTTATTTTAAAAGAATCGAATCCAAATGATATATAGGTATATTACTATTCCAGTATAATATAATATTTTATATATGTTACTTAAGTTCATTAACACCATCCTTTATACGTTCCATGTGTGGTATGAACGAGTCATATCATTTTAAGGGGGCGGTAGTCCGCACTTCCTCAAATGAAATTATCGTATGTATATACAACATGAAACGAATAATGGTATGAAATAAAATGGAATTACAGAAGCTTATATATAAAATATATATCATTAATATCATATTTAATTACAGTGCCATCATAATGGCCACCATGAGAGGCGGTAAGATGTTTTTGAACAATCATCGTTTCGTGAGGCGTTAGTTTGCCATCCACAGAAACATTATGTTCATCATCCATTAGATGGAGTTGTGTGTATGTGTAGTTTGAATACTTCTTATAACAACATCCTAGTATACTGAGGATACTGGTGTTGTTACAAAAGAAGGGAAATAAAAAGAGTTTGGGGGTTGAAGAAGCAAAATAAATGAAAATAATTTAAGAGAAATCGTTACCTTTAATTTAGGTAACTCACTTTGGTTGGAACCAAAGGACTTGTTGAAATGCTTTCTGCCTAAGGGGAAGCTTCAAGGAGGAGGAGAGGGATGTGGGGAGCTTAGTTGGGCAGAGTTTGGATGAGCCAAGTGGCTTGAGAGGTGTGAGGAAAAGAGAAGGAGGAGTGCCCTTTTATAAGAGGGGTGAGGGGCACCTTTGGAAAAGCTAGAAATATTAATTTATAATAAATTCATATTCAGTTTCCAATGGCTCAAAAGTTGACTATTCAAAGGTTGAGGTGGGGATGGGTCGAAAACAACTCATCCAATAGAATTTAGACAGGTTTGGGTACTTATATTAACCTTATCTTTAAGTATTAACTCTAAGTTAATTAGTTTCACTTTTACAATGTCTCTTTGTATTTTTATATAATATGGTTAATAAACTTACTATATACATCCAAGCGACCCCCAAGTGGTCCATTAATGATTATCCTATCATGATATAAGTCTCTTGGCCGAACCTTAGATTTTTAGGAATTTAATATCAATTAATAATATAATATTTTTTTTAAGAACTCTTTTATGTCAATTTTGACACTATTCATTAGTTGATTTTTGTGAAACTCATAACAGATTGATTACTTCGAAAAAAGTCAATTAAATCAATCCTAATATATCATATTATCCTAGAAAATTAGTTTAATTCATTAAAAGTTTCATATTATATTTTTTTGGGTATTTATAATATCAATTATTTTAATTTTTCACTATTATAGTAATTACTGCATCATCATTGTGTCATAAATAAAATAAATTATTTAATGTCTAAAAATTATAAATAAAATATCATTATGTAGGAACTATTTTTATCTTTCTAATGAATATTTATAATCTAAAATACAACTTAAATAACCCTATGTAACAATTGTTTTTCTAAAAGATATATGCTTGTGTCATTTTTGTATTCATTTTGACTTAATTAAAATAAAGTGTCATTATCACTTACAAGTGGATCCATGGGGTCCCAAAATCGACCCAAAGATGCCCATGGTCGACCATGTATCAACCAATAGGGTTAAGACACGTTTTAGGGTAATTTAGTATTATTATAATATTATTTTTTTAACCCTTATTTACCGGATTGACCCTTAACCATGGTAAATAAAATATTTACCGCAGTAATTATTCAAAATGTCTAAAAATAAAAGTTACCCATTTACACAATTTGAACATCCTGATTCCAAATATGGAATCCATTTTCCTAAATTCAAAACACAGAAGTGGCAGAAATTAATTTAAAATTAATTCCCGCTGTCAAAACAAAAAGCGTGTTTTAAAGAGATAATAACTATCAAAAGATTGACACTTGTTTATGTTCGGTTTAATTGTAAAATTATGTCCAATGACCAACATTATATTAAATAGTAAAAATATATTCTAAATATACTTTAAAACCACTCAAATTCATAATTTATCACTATTAATTATTTTGATTAAAAAAGTTGTTTTTAATTAAAATTTAGTAATTTTCACTATTCATCAAAATATGAAAGTTATCCGAAAAGTAACAAAATTTCACCTTAGGCTAAATTTGATATTCTGAATCCAAAATTGAAGTCCATTTTAAAATATAAAATATATATAACTTCAAAAAGTAGGTATTACTATTCATAACAACTAGTTTGATTGGTTACGGTATGTTAGAATTCGGTGTTGCGTACAACACACGCTAGCGTACCGTGGAAGCTTGGGATGTTTCATTTTAAATTTTTGATGTCCCCATTTAGTCAAAAAGTTTAAAATATAGTATCTAAAAAGGTTTCACTATCAAAATTTGATAAAAGTGCAATACTGAAAATGAATCTGTTCTTGCATTATGACTAAGAAACTCATAATATGGATTCTAAAATTATAAGGATTATATAAAGTTAAAAATGTAGTTAATTCTATTCATGACCTCTTTTAATGGCTCTTTTTTTTTTGGTAAGTCATGGTGCAATTGAACTTTGTGTTGCGTGTAGTGAAAGTTAGTGAATTATTTTTAAGAAATAACACACTATGAAATCCTGGGGTGTTATATAATAACTCTGATAAGATGTTTCAGGCATGAATTATGGTAATCTGGTACATGAAAATAGGCCTTACTGCACACCTAGTTTGACACTCATGGGGGATATGCATTTGGAATTAAAAAATCAACAAGAAGGATTTAAATAGATGTTACATATGAAAAACCATGAATAATCCTATGGTTTTAGAGATTATGGATGTTGTCAAACTTTAGACATGATATATGTGACTTTTCATGATAATGTGGTTTTTAATTATGATAAATGTTTCTTAATCTATACTTTTTATTATAGAAAATAGCTAGAAACCGAAGGAACCATGTTAATTATGATTGCGATGGACAATGCAACAAATATCATCCTGAAGATCCGAATCCCATGGGGGATAGAATACAAAACCCCATTGATATACTCTCATATATTTCTCAATATATGAATCATGTTCAGTTTCTAAACGAGTAATGGACGAAAAAACACTTTTCTGAGTCTTTCATGATGCATCATTAGCCTTCTTTCATCGAGTCATCTGATCCACTTATTACTGAACACTGGATCAATACAACTGAAAATATATTTTCTTTTCTCAAGTTTTTGGATCATGAGAAATTCATTATTTCTATTTATCAGATATAAGGTGAATTAGACTAGTGGTGGACTCTAATCAACAATACGAGGAAGAATGATGAAATTGAATCCATGGATTGGGATGAGTTCAAGAACTTATTCTTCAGTAAATACTTTCTTCATATTCTTTATACGAAGATGGAAATAGAGTTTCATAAGTTAAAGAAAAAGTATGATGATTCTATTGGTACCTATGAGATTAATTTCACAATACATGAAAGGTACACATGGTTTATTATCATCCAACCCCAAATGTAAGGTTGATAGGTTATTCAGTGGCTTAAAACCAAGTCTCAAAATGGAATTAGCCATAAGAGACTTTAGTAGCTATAAAGAGATCTTACATTGTTCAATAAAAGTTAAAATGGAGGTTGGAGTTACATATCAATATCATGGTTTTAACAAGAAGTGGAGGATTGAGTTAAAAGGAGAATCTAAAAACCACGGAGAGAAGAAAAAGTTTCAAAACTGATACTTTCCAAAACTGTGAGAAAGAGCAAACCGTAGAGTCCCTAAAAAACAAAATGGTGATTCTTGTGTGGGAAACTTCTCCATCGATCAAAATAATGTAGTTGTGAGGAGTATAAGAAACTCAATGAAATTATTTGAAAGAAATCTCAAAATAATAAACCACTCACACTTAAGTGTTTAAAGTACATGGAGTTTAGGCGTTATGAAAATCAATTATCCAATACAAGGGCTAATATGGATGATAAGACACAAAAATATTTGAGCAAAAATGATAAAGGGAAAGCTTATGGAATCAAAATCGATAATGCGAATGATGAAAATTAGGGGAAAACTTATCCCCCACTTATTTGGGAATTTCATATTTTCTTTTTGTATGAATAATAACAATGATAATTTTTATGTTCACCATTTAGTAAATTTTTATGTGATTATATCCCACTATATTTATTTTGGAATAACAATATTTTATTTAATGTTCTATTGGTGCATGGATGAACCCATGTATTCAATAAAAACGTTTTTGGTATAAGATAAGAGCATATTTACGGAAATAAGGGTTAATTATATTTTGTAATTGTTATAAGGGTAGCAATTTATAGAATGTTTAAGTCATTTTTTTCAAATAAGTTTTTTGATGTTAATGTATTATCTCACCACCACTAATACATGAACGTGAAAGGGATGTTCCCCCTTATATCAGCGCTAAGAAAAACCACTGATAAAGGTTACCTTGTATCAGCGCTAAAATTTTAGCACTAATATAGTGTTTATTTATCAGCTCTTTTCTAGTATTGATAAAGAGACCCTCTATCAGCGCTAGAAAAGCGTTGATACATGGTAACCTTTTTGAGCACGAGAAAAGCACTGATAAAATGACACTTTATCAGTACTTTGAAGTGCTGATAAAACCTTAGTCCATTTTTTATAAAGGCGGCCGCACAAATCCCTTGTTTTATCACGACCTAAAGCTCCCGCGGTACTGGAACCTTGTGACTCCCCTCTGCTTCCTGCAGAGTTCACGTTTCCAGACCTCCACCACCCTCGCTTCTCGTTTTTGGACCTTTTCCTACCACTGAGTTCGCGTTGCTGAACCTCCACCGCCCGCAACACCCTCGAGCATTGGTTTGCTAGAACTCCTTTTAAGGCATGTTTTCCAAATAATTTTTTTAATATTATTCTCCTATCCCATCACACATAACCATATGTTTATCTGGCATGATATATTTAATGGATATTTGAGTATTGTGATGGTTGTAGGCTACATGATTCATTTTTTTTGGAAACCTACAGATGTTATAGGTTATTTCCATTTAAAATCCATTATGTTTCCTTCCATGGTTGTCTTATTTGGGATGGTGTTCAAGACCATTAAGGGGGTTATTATTCCTTATTTTCCTCTAATTCACAACTTCTTGGTTAGAGCCAAATATTGATGTGTTGGGTGGTCTATCTTTTAAGAGATTAGTTTTCCATCTTTGTGCAAAAACCATTTTATATGATATATTTATGGTTGGACATAGATAGGCTTTTGGTGTGTACTCAAATGACTAGGATTATGAAGTCTCTTGATAGACCAGGCACAGGGAGGTATTGGTGACAACTTCAATGAGATCGTCGATGGGTGACACTCTATAGTGGGAATTCAAGGTTTCCATCGAGTACTTGATCGAGGAATAAATCCTTCTTAGTTTTTTACTTTCTTGTTGTTGGTTGAATCATTGATGGATATTGATTGTGTTATTTCATTTGGATTCATCGGTTTGTTTTAGGTGTACCTTTCCATAGGTTTAGAATTATGCTCTTAGTGGTTCTTCATGGTTAGTGGTTGTAGTCTCTTATTTGGGTGAAGGTATGTGTTCTTAGTATATTTCCTTCTTATGAACCACCATTTTAGTGAAAATTTAAATTGTTGGCTGACCTATGCTAGGTCTCTAGACATTATTGGGATTTTCTCTCTTCTTAGTGATATAGACCTGTCATTTAGAGATATATGATGTTCGTGGAGGATATAAATTAAGGGTTCTTGGTAATATTGGTTATTTGTTCATTTTAATTTTTTCATAGTGGTCCACTATTCGGTGAATCTTCCTATATTTTGTGAATTGTCCACACAACAATTATTGTGTGGAATTTATTTTTGTCTAATAATTTTCTATCCTTCGTACAAGAATATTTATTTAGATAAAAAGCAGAATGATGTGGACAATTGTAACATCTCAGAATCTCTTTCATTAAAGAAATGCTCTTTGAGTTTTTTTGGGTTTCTTGAGGGGTCATAGGATGTCCCAGAATGTCATAGAAGGAGTGGACGTGACCATGTAGGTTGAAAAGCTTCATGTGGTCCACCGAATGGCCGGTGAGGGTAATTGTCTAGGAAATGGGATTCACAATGGACACAAAACAATTCTATATCCATCAGCTAGCTGTTGGGTCTGTAGTGACTAGCCACTGGGATAACCTATGGTTATAACATTTATACTATAACCACTGTCTAGCTGGTGAGGGACACTATCTAGCCAGTGGTGTCATTTTATATGAGAAAGCATCAAGGTAGTAGGATAATTGCACCCAGATACCCCAATTTATTTATTTTATCTTCTCCCTCAAGTTATCCCCACCTCAATCTGAGGCACGGTGTGGCCGGTACCACTCAAAGGGTCTCTCTTTTGTTTATAGACACAATTTTAATTGAAAACAACAACTGACCTATGAAAATATGACCAAACGCATTCTCATTGCCTTGATCATTTATGAGAACAATAAAAGGGTCCTTGGTGACAAGTACGAGTCATCCCTGCCTCAATCCGAGGCATGGTGTGGCCGGTACCACTCAAAGGGTCTCTCTTTTGTTTAAAATGGATCCGATTTTAAGTGAAAACACCAACTGACCTACGAAAATCCAAATAAATGCATTTAAATTGTGTTTATAATTTATGATAACGATCCAAGGGTCCTTGGTGACGTGTAAGAGTCATCCCCGCCTCAATCTGAGGCATGGTGTGGCCAATACCACTCAAAGGGTCTCTCTTTTGTTTAAAATGAACACAATTTTAGTTAAAAACAACAATTGACCTATGAAAATCAAACCAAACACATTAGGATTGCCTTGATAATTTATGAGAATGATACAAGGGTCATTGGTGATGTTTAAGTGTCATTCCCGCCTCAATCAAAGGCACGATGTGGCCGGTACAACTCAAAGGGTCTCTCTTGTTTAAAATGTACATGATTTTAAGTGAAAACAACAACTAACATACAAAAATCCAACCAAACGCATTCAGATTGTATTGATTATTTATAATAATGATCCACAGGTCCTTGTTGACATGTAAGAGTCATCCTTGACTTAATCTGAGGCACGGTGTGGCCGGTACCACTCAAAGGGTATATCTTTTGTTTAAAATGGACATGATTTTAAGTGAAAACAACAACTGACGTACATAAATCCAAACAAATGCATTCATATTTCCTTGATATTTTAGGAGAACGATCCAAGGATCCTTGGTGATGTGTATGAGTCATCTCCACCTCAATATGAGGCACGGTGTGGCCGGTACCACTCAAAGGGACTCTCTTTTGTTTAAAATGAACACGATTTTAAGTGAAAACAACAACTGACATACGGAAATCTGACCAAATGCATTAATATTGCCTTGATATTTTATGAGAACGATACAAGCATCTTTAGTGATGTGTATGAGTCAACCTTGCCTCAATACGAGGCACGGTGTGGCCGGTACCTATCAAAGGGGCTCTTTTTTGTTTAAAATGGACACGATTTTAAGTGAAAACAAAAACTTACCTACGGAAATCCAACCAAACACATTTGGATTGTTTTGATCCTTTAGGATAACGATCCACTAGTCCTTTGTGACATGTAAGAGTCATTCCCGCCTCAATCTGAGGCATGGTGTGGCCGCTAGCACTCAAAGGGTCTCTCTTTTGTTTAAAATGGACACAATTTTAATTGAAAACAACAACTGACCTATGAAAATCTCACCAAACGAATTAGGATTGTGTTGATCCTTTAGGAGAACGATCCATGGGTCCTTTGTGACATGTAAGAGTCAACCCTGCCTCAATCTGAGGCATGGTGTGACCGCTATCACTCAAAGGGTATCTCTTTTGTAGAAAATGGGCACAATTTTAATTGAAAACAACAACTGACCTGCGAAAATCTTACCAAACACATTATTATTGCCTTGATCTTTTATAAGAACGATCCAAGGGTACTTGGTGACATCTAAGAGTCAACCCCGCCCCAATAAAAGGCATGGTGTGGTCGGTACCACTCAAAGGATCTCTCTTTTGTTTAAAATGGACACGATTTTAAGTTAAAAAAAAAACTGACCTACGGAAATCTGACCAAAAACATTCCGATTATGTTGATCCTTAAGGAAAACGATCCATGGGGCATTCATGATGTGTATGAGTCAACCTCGCCTCAAACCGAGGCACGGTGTGACCGTTATCACTCAAAAGGTCACACTTTTGTTTAAAATGGACACAATTTTAATTGAAAACAACAACTGACCTACTAAAATCTGACCAAACGCATTTATAACAATGATCCAAAGGTCCTTGGTGATGTGTAAAAGTTAACTCTGCCTCAATCCGAGGCACAGTGTGGCTGGTACCACTCAAAGGGTCTCTCTCTTTTTTTTTAAAAAATGGACACGATTTTAATTGAAAACAACAAATCACCTATGGAAATCCAACCAAACTCATTCGGATTGCCTTGATATTTTATTAGAACGATCCAAGGGTACTTTTTGACGTGTAAGAGTCAACCCCGCCTCAATCCGAGGCACATTGTGACCACTATCACTCAAAGGGTATCCCTTTTGTTTAAAATGGACACAATTTTAATTGAAAACAATAACTGACCTACAAAAATCTGACCAAACACAGTCGGACTGCTTTGATAGTTTATAAAAATGATCCAAGGGTCCTTGGTGACATGTAAGAGTCAACCCTACCTCAATACAAGTCAAGTTGTGATAGGTACCACTCAAAGGGTCTCTCTTTTGTTTAAAATGGACACGATTTTAAGTGAAAACAACAACTGACCTATGGAAATCTGACCAAACGCATTCAGATTATGTTGATCCTTTAGGAAAATGATCCAAGTGTACTTTGTGACGTGTATGAGTCAACCCCTCCTCAATACGAGGGGCAGTGTGACCCCTATCACTCAAAGGGTCTCTCTTTTGTTTAAAATGGACACAATTTTAATTGAAAACAACAACTGACCTACGAAAATCCAACCAAACGCATTCGGAATGCATTGATCTTTTTTGAGAACGATCCAACAGTCCTTTGTAATGTGTAAGAGTCAACCCCACCTCAATATTAAGCACAATGTGGCCGGTACCACTCAAAGGGTCTCTCTTTTGTTTAAAATGGACACAATTTTAAGTGAAAACAACAACTAACCTACGGAAATCAGACCAAACGCATTCGGATTGCCTTGATCTTTTATAATAACGATCTACATGTCCTTTTTGATGTTTATGCATTATATATACATCAATACTAGCCACGGAGTGGCCGATACCACTCAAAAGGTATCTCTTTTGTTTAAAATGGACACGATTTTAAGTGAAAACAACTTCTGACGTACGAAAATCCAACCAAACACATTCGTATTTCCTTGATACTTTAGGAGAACGATCCAAGGGTCCTTGGTGAGATGTATGAGTCATCCCCGCATCAGTCTGAGGCACTTTGTGGCTGGTACCACTCAAAGGGTCTCTCTTTTGTTTAAAATGAACACAATTTTAAGTGAAAACAACAACTGACGTACATAAATCCAACCAAACACATTAGGATTGTGTTGATTTTTTAGGAGAACAATCCACGGATCCTTTGTGATGTGTACGAGTAATCCCTAACCCAATCCGAGGCACGGTGTGGCCGGTACCACTCAAAGAGTCTCTCTTTTGTTTAATATGGACACGATTTTATGTGAAAACAACAACTGACCTATGTAAATTTAACCAAACGCATTCAGATTGCCTTTATCCTTTAGGAGAATGATCCAAGGGTCCTTGGTGACATGTAAGAGTCATCACCGCCACAATCCGAGGAATGGTGTGACCGCTATCACTCAAAGGGTCTCTCTTTTGTTTAAAATGGACACAATTTTAATTGAAAACAAAAACTGACCTACAAAAATCCAGACAAATGCATTTGGATTGCCTTTATATTTTATGAGAATGATCCAAGGGTCCTTGGTGATGTGTACGAGTCAACCCTGCATCAATCCGAGGCACGGTGTGTCCAGTACCACTCAAAGGGTCTCTTTTTATTTTAAAATGGACATGATTTTAATTGAAAACAAGAACTGGCCTATGGAAATCTTACCAAACACATTAGTATTGTGTTTATACTTTAGGATAATGATCCACGAGTCCTTTGTGACATGTAAGAGTCATCCCTGCCTCAATCTGAGGCACGGTGTGGATGCTAGCACACAAAGGGTCTCTCTTTTGTTTAAAGTGGACACAATTTTAATTGAAAACAACAACTAACCTATGAAAATCAAACCAAACACATTAGGATTTCCTAGATATTTTATAAGAATGATCCAAGGGTCCTTGGTGATGGGTATGAGTAAACCCCATCTCAATACGAGGAATGGTGTGGCCGCTAGCACTCAAAGGGTCTCTCTTTTTTTTAAAATGGACACATTTTAATTGAAAACAACAACTGACCTATGAAAATCTGACCAAACGCATTCGGATTTCCTTGATCTTTTATAAGAATTATCCAAGAGTCCTTCATGATGTGTATGAGTCAACCCCGCCTCAATCTAAGGCATAGTGTGACCGCTATCACTCAATGGTTCTCTCTTTTGTTTAAAATGGACACAATTTACATTGAAAACAACAACTGACCTACTAAAATTTAACCAAACGCATTCATATTGTCTTTATCTTTTATGAGAACGATCCCAGGGTACTTGGTGACATGTACGAGTCAACCCCACCTCAATCCGTGTCACGATGTGGCCGGTACCACTCAAAGGGTCTATTTTTTATTTAAAATGGACATGATTTTAATTGAAAACAACAACTGACCTATGGAAATCTGACCAAACGCATTCAGATTGTGTTTCTCCTTTAGGAGAATGATCCAAAGGTCCTTTATGACATGTACGAGTCATCCCCGCATCAATTTGAGGAACGGTGTGGCGGCTAGCACTCAAAGGGTCTCTATTTTGTTTAAAATGGACACAATTTTAATTGAAAACAACAACTGACCTATGGAAATCTGACCAAATGCATTCAGATTGCCTTGATCTTTTATAATAACGATCCAAGGGTCCTTTGTAACATGTAAGAGTCAACCCTGCCTCAATCCGAGGCATGGTGTGGATGCTATCACTCATGGGGTTGTCTCTCTTTTGTTTAAAATGGACACAATTTTAATTGAAAACAACAACTGACCTATGAAAATCTGACCAAACGCATTCGGATTGCCCAGATCTTTTATAATAATGATCTAAGGGTCCTTGGTGATGTGTATGAGTCAACGCCACCAACCCCCTGGACCTCCCCCACCCCACTTGGACACCAATCCACCCCCTAGACACCCCCACCCCTCTTGACACCCCACCCCCTGTAAAGCCCCCCCGACACCATGGACACCAGACCCCCCCGGAAAGCCCCCCCCCCAGACACCAATCCACCCCTGGACCGCCCCCACCCCCTGGACACCAATCCACCCCCTGGACACCCCCACCCCTCTGGACACCCCCACCCCCTGTAAAGCCCCCTGACACTTTTCACACCAGCACACCCCATGTAAGGCCCCCCCCCCGGACACCAATCCACCCCATGGACCGCCCCCACCCCCTGGACACCAATCTACCCCTAAACACCCCCACCCCTCTGGACACCCCCACCCCCTGTAATACCCCCCGTCACCTTGGACACCAGAACACCCACTAGAAAGCCCCCCAGAAACCAATCCACCCTTAGACCGCCCCCACCCCCCTGAACACCAATCCACCCCTGGACACCCCCACCCCTCTGGACACCCCCACCCCCTGTAAAGACCCCCTGACACCTTGGACACCAGCCCACCCCTGGAAATCCCCCCCAGACACCAATCCTCCCCTGGACCGCCACCCACCCCCCCTAGACTCCAATCCACCCCCCTAGAAACCCCCACCCCTATGAACACCCCCAACCCTATAAATCCCCCCCCCCAACACCTTGGACTCCAGCCCACCCCTTGGAAAGCCCCCCCCGGACACCCCCTACCCCCCCCCCTTAGATAGCCACCCCAAACCCTTGAACAACCCCCACCCCCTTAAATTCTGAATTGAAATTTTTATGTACTTAATTAAATTATGAATTATGTGTTAATGGTGTACAGGTATACTTGTTTTATGGTTATAAATGGTCTAATTAGATTCTGATTTATCTGTTAATTTTGTATGAGTATGCTTGATTTAATTAGCTTATTGAGATGCTGATTTTTTTGTAGGTGTTTTGTTGTGCTGCTGCAGATTTTTTCGTAGTAGCAGAGAGGGAATTTATCAATGCTAAAAAAACACTGATAAGCTACACCTTTATCAGTTCTAAAGAAGCAGTGATAAAGGATCATTTTATCAGTGCCAAAAGAGCGTTGATAAAACACTCTTTTATCAGAACTCTTTTAGTGCTGACAAAACACTCATTTATCAGCGCTCTTTTAGCGCTGATGAAGGGTTTTTTTATTAGTTCTCATTTATCTCTGATAAAGTCTACCTTTATCAGCACGTGTTGAGCGCTGATAAAGGGTACCCCCTTTATCAGCGCTGAGATTTACAACACTTTTTAGCGCTGTTAAAGCCTATTTTTAGCATTGTTAATGCCCGTTTTTTGTAGTAGTGCACATGCGGACTTCTGTATGTTAGATAACCTATTTGTGTTTATGGTAACTGAAGATGGATGAGTTAACTTATCTTGGATCACATGACCTATTTGTACTTCAGGAATAAAAATGTATCCTTCCCTTATGGAGAAATAGGTCTAGTGGAGTAAGGAACAAAAAGGCGTGAGGCTGTACTGAAATCATGAATGTATATATTTTCCTGAAAATTCAATAATTTTAGGAAAAAGGAAATTGATTCAATAAGATTTTATCCTAGTACCTCTGTTTCCAATAAATTAGATGATCTCTTAGGTCATTACAAATTTATGGCTTTCTGATTGTTAACTTTCTCATGACCTTGTTCTATATCACTCTCCATCTAAACAAGGTAGTTAGATTTTCCTTCCATGTCCATGTTTCACTTCCAACCTATGTTATCCTATGTAGAAACCTAGTTATATGTTATTTGGGGTAACCATTTTTTCCAACATTCAATTTTAAGGGATGTTTTAGTATTTTTTTACAATTTTGGTTTTTATGAATGCAAATTTCAAGTATTAAACCAATGATAACCCAAAAAAAATTTGGGGACACATTAATTTTATGGGGGATATAATTTTACACCATGCGATTTTGGGAATTATTATTTTTGGATTAATTTATCTTTTTGATATTGTTCATTTCACATGACACTGGAAATAATTATTTATATATATATACATGTATATTAAAAAAATAAACAATCATTCCTTTCACATGTAATACCAACATGAATTGCACTACATTAAATAGTAACTTGGCTTACAATACCCACAATACTGTCTTGGATTTCTATACATGAAATATCAACTTGGATTGCGCTACACACCATACCAACATGGCATACTTTACACGAACCATAGATGTTTGTACAAAACATAATTTTATTATTATAGTTATTTAAATAATATAATGATAAAATATTCATTGAACATAGTTATATGAATACAAATAACTAATTTTCAAATATTATTTATAATTTTTATATATATTTAAAACATATTGATAATGAATGATATGTTTTTTGGTAATGTCCTTTATGTTTAAAAATACCATTTTCTCGAATGAACCAAATTTAATAGTAAAAATAGTTTTGAACACAAATAAAAATTTAATTTTATAAAATAAAATTTATTTCTGAATATAGAAAACCAAAATTATATTAGGTTTAATTCTTGGGATTTTTATGAGAAAATTCATTTTCTGGTTAATAGTGAAAAATATTGTCTTTTAAGTAATAAATTTTTTTTGTTTAAATAATTATTAATGTTATATTATAATTTAAATTTGTTTTAAGGTCACAGTAGATAAATTATACATATATTAATACCCTTTTAGTAATTATAATAAATTTCACCTTGAAATTGAATATAATAACCTAAAAATATTTTGAACATTTTTCTACTTTAGAAAACATGTTATTTTGTCCCGTCAGTGGGATTAGAAATAATATTAATTTTACCTCTTATATGAATTGAATTTCAAAAAAAACTTCATAAACTATTAGAATTAGATTAATATTTATATTCTAATAAAATCAAATTATTTTTTTACTGAAAATATTAGTAAAAATGATTAAAATTGATCACACCGATTAAGGTCAAATTATGCTTAATTAGGGATTCAACCCCAATCATAGGGGCACAAATGACCTATCCAATTGTACAAAACCTATTGGATGGAAATTCATAGTCCATAATCCTTCCATTATTTATTTATGTTTATTTTTCATGTCATTTTTTAGGAATGAAAATATGTACACCTAACTTGTTTTCAAAAATTCTATGTGGGTCCTTTTTCCTTCCCTATAAAAGGACACCACCTCTCCCATTTCTTTACATCTCTCTAACCTCTTAGGTTCAATCATGATCTAACAAATATATTTTCCAAAATCCCTACCTTCCTCATAGAATCCTTCTCTTGGGAATAAATAAATCCATGAAAGCCTTTTGGTACAAATGAAAATGAGTTACCGATTAAGATGAAGCTTCTACGAGTACAAAGAGAGTCAAGACATGAGGTAAGGAGATTTAATCTCACTTTTTATATCAGTGAGATACATACTATGTTCTCAAATATTTCATTTTTTGTAGTGTATTTACTACATATGATTTTATTCTATGTATTTTATACTTTAATTTATTGTTATTCAATTATCCATTTTATGATCATTCTTTCTTAGGATTAACATTTCAAAATCTATGAAATCGGTAAAAATAGTTCTGTCTCAATTTTCCATTATTGAGACAAATTTTTTTTTTCATCTCAATTATATTCATGGTTTATATACATCCATTTTTCATGACATATCATGAATTTAATTCCTTTAATGATATTTTATGCTCCATTTAATTTTCTTTTCTTATATGGTGGGTATGATCCCAAGATACCAAGTTATAAAAGTTTATTGAGACAATATCATCAATTTTCGAGATTGTTTATGTTTATGATTTCGTTTATGAAATATTATAGTCCATATCTTTGGAAAATTCATCCCACTATAGGTATTAATTATTTTTTAAAGTATTGTTACAATATTTTTACACTTTGTTACATAAGATAGTTAAGAGTGTGTTTTTACAAAAGACCAACTATATTATATCTTCTATCGAAAATCTGTATTCCATAAAAAACATTTTCTCTAAAATGGGTTTTCAAGAATATTCTAATAATAACCTATTATAATTAAGATAAATGTTTACCATTTTAACTAATTTTTTTAATGGATGTTTTTGTCTCTTTCCAAATGAGCTATTTTTTAAAATTTTTACCACGCAAAATGGAATGTTCTTTTTACCTCATACTACTTGCGCAGATTTTTCCTCCTTAAATTATTTAAAGATTTATTTTCATTTTTAAAATTTATTTTTTATTATTTTTTTAAAAGATATTTCCAATGAAATGGTTTTAAAAATGGTGTCAAACTCTTTTTATAAGTTAGAATGAAAATAGTTTTCAAAAATGTTTTCATGATTTTTTATAAGTTTTAACATAAAATGGTATTCAAAATGTTGTCAAGATTATTTTATAATTTTTCAATGAATGATGTTTTCAAAATGAATTTAAGTCTTATTTAGAAGTTTTACAATTACTTTCAAAGGAAATTGGTTTCAAAAGAGTTTTTTTTAAAAAGAGTTTTTCAAATAAGAAATGATATTTTTCTTAAGAAATGTCTTTAAAATATCCTTATAAGATATTTTACTTCTATGTTGACATACATTGATGTTAGTCATGCCAATATAGAAAATTTTCCTATGGATTCATTCATTACATTTCATAAATGGTAATTTTTTTCTGGAATGATGCTTATGACACACATTTCTATTATATGGGTTATATGCTTTTGAAACACACTAATTTTCATGATTTTTTATTTGATTAAATAAAACCTATCTATTTTCCATAGTTTATTATGTGATAAAATTTTAATGATGACCAATTAATTTCATGTATTATCATTTGATGTTTATAAAACCCATATCTTTTTATGGGCCATGATAAGATGATTTTTTTATGTTAATGATCATGTATGAATAATTTTATTAGAATATGGGTGGGACCTATACCTCCATACAATGAATTGGGTAATGATGGATAACTCATGAGTATACATGTTTTGTGTGAGCCTGATTACATGTTCAAAATGTTGTACATAAACTTGGTTGTATGTCCATAATTTTATGTGTGAACCTGATTACAAGTTCACATTCTTATGAGTGATCTTTAATACGTGTTCACAATGTTATGAATAGACTAGGTTTGATGACCATAAGTTTATGTGTGAATCTGATTACTTGTTTAGAATTTTATGTGTGAACCATATTACATGTTAGAAATGTTATGAATAGATCTGGATTCATGTCTGTATGTTTATATGTGAACCTGATTACAAGTTCACAATGTTAGGAATGAAGCTGATTAGATTTTCACAATGTTATGCACGGACCTGGTTTCATGTCCATAAGGTTATATGTAAACCTGATTACAAATTCACATTGTAATGAAAGGACCTAGTTTCATGTCTATAAGTTGATCTGAGGGCTTGATTTCTTTTACTTAACTTAATGAGTGAAACTATTTCTACTCATACATGTTCACAATGTTATAATCCAATGTGCATGCCACAAATTCCATGCCTTATTATATGTTATTATTTCATGAATTATTCTATTAATCCTATTATTATCCATGTCTTATGAACTATTAATATTTATTATGATCTCTAATATTCAAGGCATGATATTGAAATGTTATGCTTAAGTCCCATACCCTATTGTTTCATGTTATACTTTTACATTTCCATTATTTATGTTTTGTGAGCATTTGAGATCACCTCTTTCTTATGTTTCCTTTCCCCAGGTTATGAGGAATGGTTTTAGGTAGATTCCATAAAGGTGGGGATATTTATAGGATATTTTAAAGATCCTTCAATAGTAAATAATATTTTTTTTCTATTTTTACAAAGACACTAATATTACGGTCATCATTCATGTATTTTTGTAATGTACTCAGCATTCATCAAAAATGATTTAATATCAATGTATGTTAATATTGAGTCTCTATACCAATCCATTTTAGTAAAAAATTTATTTTATTGAATAACATTGACTAAATATTTTTATACATCCAAACTAAACCCTAATTTTTAAACTATAATTTTAAAATCATGAATAAAATTCCCTTTCCATAAAACAACCCAATTTCCACAATTTCACAAAACCATAAAAAAGTAGTTTTCCATCAAGATTCACACATGAATTTCATAATAATTTTCATGAAATTCAATCAATTTGATATTAGGAATTCAGGTTCTAATCAAGAGGATTCGATAAAGAATCCACCTACCTGAAAGTCATTATTGAAACCAATGAATGACATAAAAATTAAAAAAACCCAACATGAAAATCATAATACAAACCTTAAACCTTGTTACCTTAAATCAAAACATTAATATCTAAACAAATTTACATCAAAATACCTGGTTATGTACTTAAAAGTCTATATATATGATTAAAATAAGTAGAAGAAGAACAAATCAATGGAAATGATGAAGAACGAGCACTAACTGATGAATTCAGGCCACTAACACACAATGAATCACCTACATATTACCCCTGGATTGAAAAGAATGGTCTTTACAGCCTTGGTTGGGAGAGGAATTATAGTTATGGATTTTTTAGGTTAAAATTTGGTGTTTTGAGGTAATTAAAATGCGATATAAAAATTTGGGATCTAATTTTCCATGGTTCATGGTTAGGGAGAACAGCTAGGAAAAATTTAAGCTAAGAAAACATGAGCCACTACCTCCAAACACACCTCACATGGTTGTTTCACAATGTGAGAAAAATTGTGTTCCAAATATACTATTACCCGCTTTCTATATTTTCATGGTTTTTTATAATTATCCAAATGGTTTCGACAAATGATGTGTCTAACCATATACCGATATATATTACCACTATTTTAGTTTCATGGATTCTTATGAGGTGTTTCATGGTTTCTACTAACCATTCTCAAATCGTGCACCTTCAGAAAAGACTCAATAATAAGTCATAACTCCTCCAAAATCCCCAAAACATACCCTATCACATTATATAGCATAAATAAATAAATAAATGTTTGTGTACCTAAAACTGATGGCTATACAACTATGATGTGTAGAAATTATTTAAGGGAGTAACATTAGTTTGATTCTTTGGAATCACTATGATGTAGGTGAAATCACTATACCATTAATTGAAATGGCATGCATGAAAAATATATCTATGAAATTAGGTTCTATTATGTCATGGATATAATAATAATGAAACTATGGAGTTATAATGTATTTTTACATATGATGTATGTTTTTTTATGACGTGTCTAAGAGGTGATAAGAAATTACATGGAATGATACAGGTGGTTGTGATATGATCTACTCACTATGTTATAGCAGTTCATGAAAAGGTAGAGTATTGAGTTTAGTGATCATAAGACCATATTCCAAAATTAATCCTCTATTTCATATCATATTTTCAAAAGGTGAATGTTTTTAGTCTACGTTGGAGTTTGTGGGGAGATGAATATCCTGGTTGTGAGATTATAGGGACCTCAAAAATAGGGTATTTCTAATCTATTTGCGGGAAGAGAGCTTCACCATGATAATTTTCCTGTGAAACATAGTGATACCCATTTAGTTATATATTCTAAGAAGCCTTTACCATAGATACTAGGTCTATATGGTAAAAAGTGATAAGTTTGATGATATTATGTTTTTAAGCTCCTAGATTTTAAGAGTTTTATAAATATTTTGAGGGATGGATTGGCTAAAAACTAGGGATGATTTTGTAATAATTTTCTCCTAGGTATAAGGAGAAGGATATAAGGAATAAAAAAACATCAATAGGATAATATAATTCTAAGAGTATGGAAATTGGGAATCATTTCATCTATCGATGGTGCTTCATAGTGATGTTTTTGTTTTCCTTTTTTTCTATGGTGTAACTAGGGATTAATATTTTGGTTGTTTAAATGAAATTAATGTAGGTTTTAAATGTTACAAAACATTTTAATTTTAGTTTATTAATATATTCCTTAAATTATTCTTCTTAGTCCATCCATGGATGAAGAATCGTTGATGAAGACTGGTTAGTGTCACCGAAAAGGGTGGAATGGGTTGAAAGGGATGTGTGCCTTATGTATTTATATTATTCATCGCTCATGTTTTGTTATTTTTTAATTAGAATAATATTCATATTATTTAATATCATATCCCCACACAGACTAGAATAACAAATGAATATTAGCGGATGAGACACAATGTGACAGAAGGGAGTGGGGGAGAAAAAGATGACTTACCTTCACCTCACACATTAAAGATAGACACTACAGAAAAACTAGGGATATCCAATACTCACTAAAATCACTGTTATAAACACCATTTCATAGTGATAGAAAAATTGATGTTAAATTGGGTCTTTTACAGTGCTTTTTTAGTGTTTATAGTGCAAAAAGCACCATTAAACTGTTACTCTATTAGTGCTAGTAAAAAAGTGGCGATAAAATGAGCATTTATCAACACTTCTAAAAAATGGTTGATAAAGGGGTTTTTTATTAGGGATTATAAAAAAGATCTGATAAAAATCATGGTCCTTATAAGCACTTTTTTAGAGTCCTTGATAAATACCCCTTTTATCAGTGATTTTTTAGTAGCACTAATAATTTTTATATTTTAAAAAAATATTTCACTAATAGACACTTGTAGAAGATGTTATATATGTTAAGAGGAATTTTAAGAATTTTTTCCTAAATAGAGGTGATTAAGGGTTCTAATTGGCTTTTAATACATATATCACATCACAAAATTTGATTTGATATGTGGTAGTGAAAAAACAAACACCCATTTTAGATGTTATGGTTGTTTGAAATTCCGTTGAATGTGAAAAACCCTAAAAACCCCTAAAAACCCTAAAAATCCAAAAAACCCTAAAGAGATCATAAACTTAGAACCAGGAGTCTATTTTATCTCAACAACCAGTAAAATAATATATTTTGGGACAAGAAAAACTACATGAGATATAAATAATGTGATAATCAAAGGAATAAAATATATTATAGTTTCAAAAAAGTAAGAAATCGAACTTGAACTTCAAAAGACCATAATATTTGATTCGAGTGTCTGTTTGGGCTCTAACACATATAAAATTGAATATTTCAGTGATATTTATGCCAAAAAGGATTTCAACCCGAGGTTAATTATCTATTTCTAGTTTTGCATCCCTCGAATGGCCTAGAAGGCCACCAAAACTGGGTATTTTTTCACCGACCCTGGTTTCTTTAAATTCAAACGACTATAACTTTTGATCTGGGTGTCCATTCATCCTTTACCACAAATCATATCGAATATCTATTCATGATCATTTATTTGAATAGTTTTGGGGAAAAAACAGATGACTGGAAAAAAATTTATCATTATTCCATGGTTTTTAGGGGTTTTAAGGTTTTTATATTTTATCAATGTTTTTATGTGTTTTAGAGTTTTTAGACTTAATATCCATTTTAAATATAAATATATATATATATATTTATTTATTTATTTAAATAAATATGTATTTATATATATATAACTATATATATAAAAATATACATAAAAAATATAAATATATAGATGATGAAATATAATGATATATAATGAAATTTATAGATATATCATAAAATGAAAACAAAACCATATAGGGGAGTGTAAAAGGAAATGGCCTATAAGTTTGAGGTCTCAGGATCGAAACTCACTGAAGGTAGGGGCGCATTATGGGGGTGATTTTAGCTTAAGCTCTTAGAAATTGGTAGGGAAGAACTGATAGATGTGGATCAGGGGGGATAAGGCCCTTTTACTAGTGCTGTTAAAGGCCCGATTTGTAGTAGTGAGAACATGTTTAATCTATGATAGTTATGGACTCCCTAGAGAGAAGAATTTAAAAGATTATGTAGTTATCATTTATATTGAAGTTGAACAAGTTAATTCACGACTCCTTAGGGCTATTAAGAATATTTATTTCACGAATGTAGTTGAATGTTTTAAAATTGAGGAAAACCATCCCTAGATTTTGATTATCCTATATTCATCCTTACTAACTCGGTTTTAATCTAGTTATGTTTAGTTTTTGTTTTTTTTAATTTATTTAGTTTAGTGATTTTATAATTTAATGACATAATTATTGATATGTAACAACTAGTGTGAAAATTTCCTCTATGATTCCATATTCTATGTGGGTTCGCCCTCAACTTTCACTTTGATATGTTCTTTGGGTCAGTGATCGTATGAAAAATATAAATTCTAGAATATTAATAAATCAATGAATCAAAAAATATCTAATAATCATCATTTTATGGAACTATTTCTAGTGAACAAATAAAACTAATAGTGTTTGATGAATTAATTTTTAAAATTATGAATATTCTTACCTTATTTATATTTGTTATTTTAATCTATGTTTTTTGTTTTTATTTAATTTTTATTTTCAATTTTACACACATAATTACTTCATCATGGTGTTTGAAGTGATATTAAATGATCTGGGGATATCACACATCACCATTAGGGAATATATATTTTTATAAGGAGTTGACTCTATGGTCAACACAAAGTTTCAACTGATGGTCACAATAAGAAAAAATAATGTCAGTTCTAACTCATTTGGGTATGATGAATTCTTAGAACAGAATTAGAGAGACACCCACTTTAGCCAATGTGAATATATATTCTATTACTATAAAAATCAATTTTACCATGGTATGAGTAGTACTACCATGGAGCACCAGTCTTTTAGATTCCTCAATAATAGAATTACTATAAATATTTTATTGATGCCATTTTATAATTCATAGGAAAGATTAAGAGATAAAACAAGGAACATGAAGTGTAGCTCAAGAAACATGAAGAATTTTTCATAAATAAATAGTATATAGATGGAATAATTTTTAAAAATTGGTTTAATTTTGGATTCCCATGTGACTATAAGTGCCAGATATTTGGAAATGTATTTTTTCTCTAAATTATTACCTTATTTGATAGTTTTTTTCACATGCAGAAATGAACTAAAATAACGAACAACATATTTTATGAAGATTATTAATAAATTTTATGTAAAATAAAACATCTAGTAAATAAAAAAAATTTAAATCCATTATAAATGAAAATAAAATTTGATTGAGAACACTTAATGTTCTACAAAGTCATTTTCAATAAAAGTAGTTGTTCTTTACATATATTGAATTTTCATTTATATGATAAATTAATAATTTTTAAAATATTGATTTCTATAAATGAAATTCTTTTTTTAATTCATAATATCAAAATTATCCTAATATAAATTTCATATAATTTTATATTTTTATTTATATTTTATTCAATAGTAAAATAACTAATTTTACTAATACTATCAATTTTATGGCATTATCATAAACTAATAACGCCATAAATGTTTTTCATTTCTTTATTTGAAAATATATATTTAAAAATTAAAATTAATTAATAAATTCTATTTTTAGTTAATAGAAATTTTATTATAGTTTTATAAACTCCTGTAATATTTTACTCTAAAAATTACTTTTTTATTAGATTATATTAAAATTTTGTTTAAAACACTTATAGAAGTTAAAAAATAGATTTTATATTCTATATAAACTTTTTAATATTATTTTAAAAGGTCAATAATATTTTATTTATAAAAATATTATTACATATATTAAATTTAATGACCATGATAATAGTAAAAAGTTTATTTTCAATTATTTATTATTAATAATGTATAATTTTTAATTATAAATTAAATTTTCAAATTTATATAGGAATTTTTTTTTATTTTTTTTCAAAGGTATAGAAATATTTTATCACTAATTTAATTGGTAAATAATGATATATAACATTAAGGACACTTAATGTGGAAAATAATATTTTTTTTCTACAAAACTATTTTTATTCATTAAAATGTATGAATTTAAAAGATAATTTTCTTTTATTTATAAGTTGAAATTGATATTATGGGGTATAAATTTTTGGGTATAAAATCAATATTTGGTAATATTATTTACCTTAAAATTTAAATAAAATATTAACCACCTAGGTAAACACAAGTTTCCAAGTTAAAAAAATGGGAAAAATTTAAAAATAAAGTTGTGAAATGATGAAATATGTTTAAAATTTGTGGTAAAATCAATTTGATATTATTTTTGGACATTATATAACCCTAAAAATCCAATATTTTTCACTTTTTAAACCCCTAAACCTTGAGTAATACCATTCCATTATTTAAAAAATTGGTGTTCATAAAAGTTCCATTTTCTTCACTTGTAAAAGTGGAAACTTACACCCCTTAATAGAACACCCATTCCTTATAATTTCTTCTTGAAAACCTAATTTTTTAAGCTTTTATAATTATCTCCCATTTTTATGATTCTATAGTTCCTTTTTGTTACCCAAATCCCTTTATTTCTAAAGAGACTTTCAAGAGAATGTTCATGGTCTGAAAGTGATTATTACTTAATTCTTATCCTTTTATTCGTAATCATTTTCGTAAAAAAGATACAATAAAATATTAATATTATAAAATCAGTACCATTAATATAATAATTTTAATTATATTAATGTAATAAACATTATTTACTTCTTCCCCACAACTTATAAAAAAACGTCGACTGTAAATTATGTAGACTACCACCTCGACAAAATATCATTTTTCTCATTCTATATGTTAATTTTTATTATTAAAAACACCACTTAAATTATTATTCAAAAACATAAAATATTTATATAATATGATTATTATTATAATATATTAATATTATACACCTTTCTAACAATACTCACCAATCGAGTTATAAAGTGTTCTTATTTGTGTCAGTTTAATCACATAAATAAACTATGCAATAACCCTCAATCGTAGATAAATAGAGGAAATTAAACACTAATACTATTATATTTCAGTAATAAAAAATAATTGTTCTTAGTTTTAGAATTTTTATATTAAGTATTTAACATATTTTTAAAATATCATCCCCGATCACTAAAATTAACAAACAAAATGACACCGATTTAATTATAACAAAAACTAACAGAAATTAGAAAATACTATATAATAAGTAAATAAAAGAATAATAAAAAATACACCATTATAAATAATTATATTTGAATATGTTTTGAAAAAATGTATCTTGTAAATTTAATTTTATTATTAATAATGTTAGGAACATACAAAGAGTGAATCAGGAAAAAAGTATGGGTTTCTTATCTCTAATTTTCATATTATAAACCATGTATTACTTTTTTATGGAATATGTATTTATTGTTTTATATTTTTATCATATTAATCTCATTATTTATTATATTTAAGATTTTATTTAAAATAATATCCTTCAAGGTGTTTCTATTTAAATATTACTCAATCTAGAATATATTTCTTGACTCAAGTTTTTCTACATACGATCATAAATTATCTTTATAGTTATGATCTTATAATCCCATTTTAATCCTTAAATTTCAATTTTCTAGTGTAAATTTGTCTTTCTTCTCTATTTACATCACTTCTTTTCATTGGTATCATCTTCATTTATGAAATAACTTCTAAAATTAAATTTTGACAGTGGTAAGAATAACTCGCATTATTTCTAATTGATCATTATCCTTCATATATATGTTTTTCTTTCATGGGAATGTTTTTTCCATTTTTTGGGACTCAAATATGTATTAATTCATGTGATATTATTACTCTTCATCACCACTTTTGAAATGGAAATTTCATTATCCTATTAATAATTTGTGTTTTCAATAGAGGTTTTTTTAAAATATTAAATTGTTTTATGTATCATGGATGTCTTTGTTATCTTCAACTCACCATTTTCTATATAAAACTGTAATATATTTTCCAAGACTCCATTTTGGATAATTTTTTTAAAAATAACTTTTTAATATATATCAAATTTTTTCTTTCCATCCAATAAAAAAACGATTTTTCAAAAGAAAATAGTGACTTTATATCTTAGAATTTCTTTATAAAAATAATAAAATAAACCTCTTTAAAATTTGTTTTCATAATATTGGATTTGACATTATTTAAAAACTTATTTCCCTTGTTTCATGGTTTTGAAAGTATATTTTCCATAATTCAATGATTTTTATTCAAAAGGTTTTTCATTGGAAAAGTGTCATTTTCATCATGACTTTAAAATTAAATTTTTTACTATCACTCTGAAAGTATTTATAATCTACCTATTGATTATTCAATAATGTTTTCAAAAATAAAAAATTCTTAATATCTATAATATATATTATTTATCATTTCCTTTGTCTTTCATAATTATCTTTAGTGTATACCCATAATTTTTATTCAAGTACCTTTCCTTTGTGAATACTCTATTCACGATTACATTGATTGAAGTGTGTTAACCTAGATACCATTCATTGATTTATTGGGTAAATTATTGACAAAACTATATACCCTTTATCTATATGGTGTAAATACGATATTATTTATTATCTTGATTGAAGGGTATTTACATACAATGTTACCAAATATATATTGATACCCATATATATTCTATGGGTTTATCATGTATTTAGATTTAATTAAATATGTTCTACATATATGATTTTATTTGAAAGGGATATGAAACACATTTTCTTTCTGTGGGTAATTTTAGCTTTTATTGATTTTTTAGGGAACAAACATGTGAGTATAATGATTGGAGAGGTCCTATATCATCCTCCAATCCATTGAAACATTTTATAGCACATGATCTCAAAATGGGTATATGAGATGACTTATATCAAGCTAAAAGGTCACATTAGAGGATTTGTGCAAAGAAACACTTTAAAATGGTGAATTTATCCCAAGACAAAGGGTATATAAGAGGATTTATCAAAATACAAAAGGTATATAAGAGGATTTCTCTCATGATAAAGGGTATAGGAGAGTAATTATCCCAATATAAAGGGGAATAAGGAAGCTTCTATCATATACCTCAGGGTGCATGAGAGGATTGTCCCAAGACCAAGAAGGTACAAAGGTAATCATCTCTTGCCTACTATGTTATGAATGTCTTGGTGGTTATCTTTGACATATGGTTTCTATGTTTATGTTTATGCTATACTATTATTTTATAATACCATGCCTATAATTATAATTCATATATCATGTTTATCATCTTTGTATTAAAATCTATTTTCAAGTGGTATATGTTTCTTTATTTGGGATTACATGTCCATATAACATATTTTATGGAAAACTAAAATTATTTCATATTATATTTATCAAGAAATATCTCCCCAAACCATGTTTCTTGAGATTATTATGATATATTATTTGAAGAAATGTTGGTAAAATTTCCCTTATTAATAATTTTAACTCACAATTACATTATTTTTTCTATCCATAGGTTATAAATATGAGTATAATTATTGGTAAGTCTATAATAGTGTATAGAGTAGTTCTATTATGGAAAAATTTCCACATGTGGTATAAAATAAGTTGCTTATGTAACTAGTCCACAAATAAACTAAACAAAAAATTTCTCAAAATTGTAATAGATTATTTAAGATATAATACAGATGTGAAATCTATGAATGTTGAATTTTGATAATATCCTTGGTATCAAAATTAATTTGAAAAAGTTTTTGTTTTTAGAACTATACCCTGGAGTGAGATTATATGGTACCTTAGTTGGTATCAATGTAGTTTTTTGTTGTGTTTTGTGGTTATTTTTGTTATTTTTGATTAGGAAAATAAAGTTTTAGTTACATGATTAGGAATAATTCATTATGATAAATATAAGTATAGGATAACATCCTAAAATTTTAATAAAGTGGATATTGTGAGTTTTTTCCAACAATGAAATCCTTCTACAGATACTAGAAATAGATGTAGGCTCTGACAAAAATGTACCTAGGTTTAATAACCCTAAAAGGGTGGATTGTGTATTTACTTAATCATCTCCTAGTCACGAAAAAATAGGACTAACTGTACTTATGGTTTGACCATCCCAGGTGATATGCTATGGTTAATTTATATTGTCTCTGATGAATCGTTATGAATAAAATTATTTTGATGTTAAATAATTAGGTTAGAGAAACTAATAAAAAAATGACCATGGATAACCAAGTATTGAACAATGAAAGATATAGGTCAAACAGAAAGTATCATATGTAAAAAATGATGGTTTCATTGGCGAATTCCTATTTTCAATGATGTTTTTATATTCATATTTTGGATATTATAAATGCCATTTTAGTTTTAGTATTTGATTGAAATAGGATCATAAAAATAATTCAGATAAAGAAATAATTATAAAAGTTAATATTTTCTTATAAATTATTTGGGAAGAATACATAAATGGTTGAAAATATTAGTATATTCTTATTATGAAAATGTTAAATTTTTCTTTTCCAGTTTTTCTAGAAAGGTTTGGAAACATATAATAAATAGAACCAACAACAGTGAAATGTGATTTTTTGGAAATGTAATATTTTTTGGGATAACTAATAAATAAATATGATAGAGTGATGGATAATAAATTAGATTAAAAGGATGATTTATTTTGATAAAATTTAGCGAGATAGAATTGATAACACTAAAATTTATTATTGATCTAATGAAAAAAATTTCTGTGATATTTTTAGGTATGTTTTTTTATATTTTCTCTTAGGATATATATTTACTTGTGTATGAAATTATGAACAAGTGGTTAATACATTTGAGGGTTAAATATATAGTTAATTTTTTTGTGGAATATATTATTTTAATTTGGTTTAATTTCATAGATAATCAAATAGTTTTGGTATGGCATCCCGCCTTTTATTACATAACTTTTCAGTACATTATACAAAAAGAGGATATTTAAAGTCTAGTGTCTTGGAAATCAGGAACATTATACATGAAAACAACATAAAAAATTATTCTAAACCACTTGTAAGGCTTCATCATAGGTTAATACTATGTAAAATTACTGCATCTCATATCCTGGAGACATACATTAAAGGAAAGGGTGAGCAGAAGGCCCAGTAAGGGGTAAACAAGGGAATCAGTTTACTAGTGATATCAATAAGAACTTTAATAAAAACATAATGTCATGAGAAATGGAAGTATAGACATATCATAATGAAAATAACATTGAACATAAATTGAATATGTGGCTACAACATTTCATTTATAATTTCATGAACATATCGTCAAGGTCCATCTCTAAGGTGTCATAAAAATTACCATGGTTATTCACCAAGGTATCGTAAAACATGTCATTTCTATAGATTAATTATTTACCCAATGCATTGGAACACTATCGGGGAACACACTTAATATGTATTTACTTTCATGTGAGCCACATTTATCAAAATAAAACATTTCATAAATAACCCATGGAGAATAAAAGAAATGGGTTTCATTTCAAGATCGTGACATTTTAGAAGTTCTTAAAAAAATAAGATCATTATGTTATTTTCAACCCATAGAAAGGGAGTGATGGTTATATATATGTCAATTACAGAATAAAATATATTATATTTATAGATTTTTTAACACCCAAAGAAACGAAATAGGTCTGTTTATTCACATAAAAAAGACAAGAAAATTTCTGGAGGGAAAGAGATAGAAATTTTGATGCGAAATTTCTACAGCATAACGGCTATATAACATGGTTTTAAGAAACATTGAAAAGAGAGGGAAAAAGAGTAACCCACTAATAAATAACTTATAATACAATATAAATACATAATAACATGGAGATAAGAACATGGTATGGAAATTTTAATGACATACCACATGAAAAGGAAACATGAAAGAAAAGAGAAGAAGCGATTCCATTTACGAAAAATTCGGCAGCCTAACAGCATCACATAAAAATTAAGAAAACAAATTTATGACAGTGTAAAGGGACTCTCAACAATTATACATAAAATAAATAGTAATTAGAACATATAATATCATACCCTCAACAAAAATATATGGAAACTAGAAAACACAACATTAAGGAAGTCATGGCTTAAAAGAGGAGGGTGAAAGATTCCCTTACTTTGAAGAGTAACTTCGAAAGCATGATGTTCAGGACCTTGGGAGGATTGAGGGAACAATGGGAGGAATCATTGGGAGTGAAGGAGACCATAATATTTTTGGGAAAGATTTGGAAATGAAATGAATGAGGGAAAGGCTTGTATTTATAGGAGAAGTGAGGGAACCAAGCATTAATTGCCAAGGGACACCTCATCAGTGGTATTGAAAAAAACCATAGTCTTTCCCATTGTATTATACCATGGTATTGGCCCCATGGGACACCTCATAACTTATCGCACTATTCATTAGTCAACCAGAATGATTTCATAATTATTACATCCTTAATGATGTCATTAAACACCTGAAACTAAAAACTGTATTTTCACTATTCACCAAAAATTCATTTTTTTCAGAAAAATCCCTAAAAATAACCTTAAACCAATATCATTGCTATGAATTTAAAAATGACCTCTATTTTATGAAAATAATTTTGTAAATATTTATAATTTAATTTTGAAATAAAAACACTATTCATTGAAAATTCAACTGTTTCAGAAAAATCCCAAAAATTCAACGTAACCAAATATCGATGCTCTAATTTCAAAAATGAACAGCATTTTATGAAAATATTTTTATAAATATTTTTAATTTAATATGTAAATAAAAAACACTATTCACCTAAAAAAACTAATACTAAACCAATAATTTCTGAAACAGTTATTTACCTATTTTATTGAATCACATTACTTAATCAAGGTGCCTAAATTATATTAATACTTTCTTAAGTGAGGTTACTTAATCCATTTGGTCACATTACTAATCATAATCGTAAAATCACTATTCATAATTTACTATTCACCAAAAATTAATTTGATCTTATTAGACTCTAAATTTCATACTGAACACAACTATAGAAGACCATTTTTTGAAAATAATTAAACATTTTTATTTATTTAAGGTTTACATAAATATTTTAAAATATCCTTTTTCCATAATCCATCAATAATATACATCTTATATTTATCCGGACATTTGAGATTTACCACCTTCACCATTAGAAGAAATAACAATTTTATATATATCAAAGGGTTACACAAAGAAGCTAAGGTCTCGTTACAAAGCCCCTTATAACACCAGCATAGTACCTAAGTGTAAGGTGTTCTAAGGTGATATAATCCTGGGGTGGTTCATCCAACATTTCCCAAGTGGTGATTTCTATCAGCTTGAACTTCTTGCAAAGTCGATTATGTTCCAGCTTTACACGATGAAGTTCGGCTTGGGTTTGGTCCAGAGAAAATCTCAATCGTGCTACCTGCTTCCCGAGTTTGGTTAGATGGGCTTCGATTGGCCCAAGACTGCTATATGGGGCCATCGAATCTTTGTTCTGTATTAATTAACCAAGATCACTTGTATTTATAAACAAAAAATTGTAACGTTAAGAGTTTAGATTCCAACGGTCATATTGACCAATGGTCATATAACAGTCAAAACCCAATGGTATCATTTAATTATACTCACTTCATTAATTAAAGAATATAGTTTTTTTAGTATAAAAATAAAATAACACACAAAAATTAGGAAACAAATATTAATAAAAGTCCAGGTCCTTACATTCTTCCCCCCTTAATAAATTTCATCCCTAAAATTTTACCTTGTAACCTAAGAAGAGAAAAGGTGTGGGTACTTCTTCCTCATAGACTCCTCTAGTTCCCACGTGGCTTCATTCATATTTTTGGTTCATCCACAACATCTTAACAAGGTGGTTAGTCATGTTACGTAGAACCTTGTCTCTACAATCCAATATCTCCATCGGCTTCTCCTCATAAGAGAGGTCATGTTCTAGTTGTACCACCTCTAGGTTTAGTACATGTGAAGGGTCAAGTATATACTTCCTAAAGAGGGATATGTGGAAGACATCATGAACTTGTGCTAGATTTGGAGCGAGTGCAAGCTGATAGGCCAATACTCCTACGTGATCAAGGATTTCATAGGGGCCAATGTACCTAGGGCTGAGCTTCCCTTTCTTATAAAACCTCATGAATCTCTTCCAAGGTGAAATTTAAAGAAAGACCTTGTCACCAACATCAGAATCCAAGTCCCTTCGACGATTGTCGATAAAGCTCTTTTATCATCTTTGAACAGCCTTAATGTGTTTTTGGATGACATGGACCTTTTCTGTCATCTCTTGCACAAGATCAGGCCCAAGAAGCTTTCTTTCACCAGCTTCATCCCAACAAGTAGGAGTTCTACATCGCTTCCCATAGAGAGCTTCAGAGGGTGCCATTTTAATGCTCGAGTGGAAGCTATTATTGTAAGAGAACTCAACAAATGGGAGATGTTGGTCCCATCCATATTTAAATTCCATTGAGCATGTTCTCAGCATGTACTCGAGTGTTTGAATAGTCCTTTCAGATTGGCCACCAGTTTGGGGGTGATAGGCCATACTGAAGTTCATTTCACAGAGCATGTTGAAGACTTATCTAGAATTTTGATGTGAACCTTTGATCAGGATCAGATATAATAGAAAGTGGAACTCCATACAGCCTTACCACTTCCTTCACGCAAATCCTGGAAAGTTGATCAAGAGAGAAATCTTACCGAATAGAGATAAAATGGGCAGTCGTGGTGAGACAGTCCACAATAACCCATATCGCATTGTTTCCTTTTGATGATCTCAGAAGACCAGTGACGAAGTTCGTTGTGATATTGTACCACTTCCATGCTGGTATGGGTAGTTGTTTCAATAACCCTTTTGGAATTTGTCGCTCTTCCTTCACTTGCTGACATACTATGAACCTTGAAGTGTAGTCAGCAATCTACCTTTTCATATTAACCCACCAAAAATGATCACGAAGGTTTCTATACATTTTGGTGCTTCCAGGATGTATAGAGAAAGTAGAGCTATGAGCATCATCCATTAGCTCCTTCTTTATTTATAGAATAGATAGAATACATAGTGTTGTACAAAATTTTAGTACACCTTCTTGATCAATACTAAACTCAGTAAACATCCCATCCTTCAATGCTTCAAACATGTTCTGTAACAAAGGATCCTTTTTTTGATATTTCTTGATCTTCTCCAGTAATTATGGTTGAGAAATCATTTGGGTTAGTGTTGATGATGACCCTTCCCTTATAATTTCCATGTCCAGCTTTACTAGGTCATTGATCAAAGGATCTATTTGAATCCTCATCATGGATAGAACAACTGGGTATTTCCTACTTAATGCATCAACAACTTTGTTTGCTCTTCCAGGATGATAATGAATTGAAAAATCATAGTCTTTATAAAGTTCCAACCATCTCCTTTGTCTCATGTTCAATTTCTTTTGTGTGAAAATATACTTCAAAATTTGATGGTATGTGTACATATCACATTTCTCCTCATAAATATAGTGTCTCCATATCTTCAGAGCAAAAACAACCGCAGCCAGCTCTAGATCTTGTGTAGGATAATTTTGTTCATGAGTCTTCAACTGTTGAGATGCATAAGCAATGACCATGTCATTTTGCATGAGGAAACACCCAATCCCTTTCATAGATGCATCGTTAAAAATAATGAATCCTTCTCCACTTGAGGGAAGTGTTAACATAGGTTCAGTAATCAATCTCTTTTCAACTGTTGGAAACTATCCTCACACTACTTCGTCCAGATAACTTGACCCCTTTTCGAGTTAACTTGGTTAATAGATTAGAAAGTCATGAAAATTTCTTCACAAACCTCCTATAATATCCTGTTAATCCAAGAAAACTATGAATATTAGTTATTGTGGTAGGTTCAGGCCACTCCTCTACAACTTTTGTCTTTTTAGGGTCAGATGTGATTCCTTCATTGCTAACAATGTGCCCCCAAGAAAGAAACTTGTTGTAACCAGAATTCACATTTACTGAACTTTCCAAAAAATCCTCTCCTTTCGTAGAGTTTTCAAAATAACCCTTAGATGATCTTCATGCTCCTCGTGAATTTTGGAATATATCAAAATACCATCAATAAAAACCACCACAATGTTATCAAGGTAGTCCTTAAAGACTCTATTCATCAAATCCATAAAAATAGTAGGTGTATTTGTCAGTCCAAAGGGCATAACAATAAACTCATAATGCCCATATCTTGATCGGAAGGCAGTTTTTGGAATATCTTCTTTTTTCACCCTCAATTGATGATAACTAGATCAAAGATCAATATTAGAGAAGAATTAATCTTCACGAAGTTGGTCAAATAAGTCATCAATTCTTGGAAGAGGGTATTTGTTCCTCACTATGATCCCATTCAGTTCTCTATAATCAATGCATAGCTGCATTGATCCATCCTTCTTCTTCAAAAAAAGAACTGGTGCTCCCCAAGGAGACACACTATGTTGTATAAACCCCCTTTCCAAAAGATCTTGGAGTTGTTTCTTTAATTCCTCTAGATCCACATTTTCCATCCTATAGGGGGGTCTTTGATATCAGATGAGATCCAGGTATGTGTTCGATGGAGAACTCTACATCTCTTTCCGGTGGAGGTCTAGGAAACTCTTCAAGAAATACATCAACATATTCATGGACGATGGTGACATTTTATATCATCAATCTATCATCTCATTCTTCTTCTTCACCGATAAACTATATAAAGAAGGATATAGGGGTTCTTTTAGACAAATATGAGGTTGAGATATCTCTCCTTGGAAGATAACTGTAGGTTTTCCATTCAGGACTACTGATATTTCCTTGCTTCTACAATTGATCTTAGAATTATACATTGAGAGCCAGTCCATCCCTAGTATAATGTCAAATTTGAGCATGTGAATGACTACTAGATTTGCGATAAGATTTTTCTCACTAAAGTAAATAATATAGTTTCCAAACCCTGACGATGCTTGGATAGTCCCACTGGGAGTCTTGACTGATAACTCTACTTTTAGAAAATCACGGGTTGATTCTAAATTCATTGTAAACATGGAGGAAATAAAATAATGCGTAGAACCAGAATCAAACAAAATACTTTCTAGATTTGAGAGAACAACAAGACTACCTTCTACCACATCATTCAGAGCTTCAACTTCAGATGTTGTGATAGAAAAAGCACGACCTTGATCCCTTGGCCTTTTCTAAGGCTGATGGTGCTTCACTTCCACTGTCCTTAGATTTGGACAGTGATTGGAAAAGTGCCCACGTTGTCCACACATAAAGCACTGGACATCAGGTAGGGCCTTCACCATCTTCCCCTTTTTGTTAGTGTTTGGAAGTTGAGGTTTCACCTCACCATGAGAATTACTCTCAATGTGGCCATCTCTACCACACTTGTATCACTTCCCACTCCTGAGTAGGTCATTCCCCTGAATTCCTCTTCCGATATTTATTACATGTGGGAAGTTGTACTTGCTTTCCTTCTCTTCTTTGATCAAAGATCCTTCCTAAGAATGGATCCAATTATATCTTCTTGTCATCTGATTTTTGATAACATTGTGTCTCACCAAACTCTAGATTGACTTTCATCACACTCCACACTATCTCCTCATAGCTATCATAGTCTTGGTTGGCTATATTCTTCCGAATATGAGGTATTATTCCACTGAATAATCTATCAACCTTACCATTTGGATCCTTGAAAATGCTAGAGGTATATCGTGAAATCCTTGTGAAGTTCATCTTGTAGATTACCATAGATTCATTCTCCTTCTGATTTAGCTCGAGAAACTCTTTATCCATTCATGTTCTCATGGATTGAGGGAAATACTTACTAAAAAATATCCCTCTAAAATCTTCCCACTCCATAGATTCAACTCCCACTCTTTTCAAGGTGTTTTTGATCAGTTCCCACCACTGATCTGCTTGTCCCTCTAAGCGATAGACAGCCATGGTGACCTTCTCTTTCTCTGAACAACGTAGCTCAGAAAAGATATTCTCTATAGAGCTGATCCACTGTTTAAAAATCAATGGGTCAGTCGATCCACTGAAGGTTGGTGGTATTTGGTGCACAAGGGACTCAACATAATGTTGTTCCCTTCGTGGTGAGATCATCCACTCATCTTGATTCAAGTTATTACCCATAACTTGAGTCAGTTGGTTCATCATTCTCATTAATGTTTTCGTTATCGATTACATTGGAGGGTCATCAGTGCATGGTCCATTATGGTCACCATTTGCATGGTTCCTTCTATTTCCCACCATTTTCTAAAATAATAAATCCTTAGTGAGAAACTTATTTCATTTAAAAATTATTTAACTACAAAGGATTTTATGTATTAAAACATCATGCTTAGACAATTACATTTTTCTATAATTTCTTCATAATGATTCATAAAAAACTTATGATTATCCAAACATATACCCCAGGAGTGTCGTAACCAAGATTGAAGAAAGACCCATTATCGTGTACTAGTTCATGTTTGAGTCTATCTCAAATCAGTATTTTTGGGTTTTACCTCTATGTACATCTGTGCCAGATCCACCTCAACCTGCTCGTATCCAGAAAAGGATGTATTTGCTTGATAAACCACTTACTCAATACTCACCAAAATACTGGGAAGATTTCCAGTATTTAAACTTTTCTATAGGGATATTCCACAATTTTTCTTATCCTAATTTCCATAAATAACTAAACTATCCTTTGACACCAACTATGACATCTAGCTTTTTTATTACATACCTTTTCATTACATTTTACAAACATAAGATCTTTAAAGTCTAGTGTCTTGGAAATCAGGAACATAATACATGAAAACAACAGAAAAAATTCTTCTAAACAACATGTAAGGCTTCATAATAGGT
The DNA here is from genome assembly GCA_963277665.1 of Viscum album. Classification (NCBI taxonomy): domain Eukaryota; kingdom Viridiplantae; phylum Streptophyta; class Magnoliopsida; order Santalales; family Viscaceae; genus Viscum; species Viscum album. The sequence continues at coordinate 1,337,739,736 of OY728150.1, read as the reverse complement.
TCATCCTATGTACAATTAATGCATCTCATATCCTAGAGACATACATCAATGTAAAGGGTGAGCAGAAGGCCTAATAAGGGGTAATCAAGGGAATCGATTTACTTGTGATATCAATAAGAACATGAATAAAGACATAAAGACATGAGAAATGGAAGTATAGGAATATCATAATGAAAAGAACTTGAAACATAACTTGAATAGGTGGCTACAACATTTCATTTATACATTCATGAACATATCACTAAGGTCCATCCCCAAGGTTTCATAAAAGTTACCAAGGTTATTCACCAAGGTATTATAAAACTTGTCATCTCTGGAGATTAATTATTTACCCAATGCATTGGAGATCTATTAGGGATAAACCTTAATATGTCTTTACATTCATGTGAGACACATAGATCATAATCAAACATTTCATAAATAAACCATGGAGAATAAAATAAATGGGTTTCATTTCAAGATCGTGACATTTTAAAAGTTATCAAAAAAATTAGATCATTATGTCATTTATAACCCATAGAAAGGGAGTGAGGGTTATATGTATGTAAATTATGGAATCAAATACATCAAATTTATATATTTTTTAACACCCAAAGATAAAAAATAGTTCTGGTTATTCACATAAATAAGACAAGAGAATTTCTAGAGAGAAAGAGATAGAAATTTTGAGGCAAAATTTCTACAGCATAACGACTATATAATATGGTTTTAGAAAACATTGAAATGAGAGGGTACCAGAGTAACAGAATCATGAATAACTTATAATACAGTATAAATACATAATAACATGGAGATGGGAACATGGTATGGAAATTTTAATGACATACCACATGAAAAGGAAACATGAATGAAAAGAGAGGACGTGATTCCTTTTATAAAAAATTCGACAGCCTAACGACATCACATAAATATTAAGAAAATAAATTTATGAGTGAAGAAATGGCCTATAAAAAATTATACATGAAATGGAAATTAATTAGAACATATAAGAAAATACCCTCATAAAAAGATATTGAAACTAGAAGACACAATATAAAAGAAGTTGTGGCTTAAAAGAGGAGGGCGAAAGATTCCCTTACTTTGAAGAGTAACTTCGAATGCATGATGTTCGGGACCTTGGGAGGCTTGAGGGAACCTTGGGAGGACTCATTTGGAGGGAAAGAGACCATAACTGTGTTGGGAAGGATTTGTAAATGAAATTAATGAGGTAAAGGCTTGGTATTTATAGCAGAAATGAGGGAACAAAGCATTAATTGCCAAGGGACAGCTCATCGGTGGTATTGGAAAAACCATGGGCTTGCCCATGGTTTTTTCCCAAGGTACTGGCCATGTGGGAAACATAAAACCTTATATTACTATTAATAAGTCTATCAGAATGATTTCATAATTATTACATCCTTTATGAGGTCATTAAACACCCGAAACTAAAAACTGTATTTTCACTATTCACCAAAAATTCATTTTTTTCAGAAAAATCCCAAAAAATCACCTTAACCTAATATCGATGCTCTGAATTAAAAAATGAACTCCATTTTATGAAAATAATTTTCTAAATATTTTTAATTAAATTTTTAAATAAAAAACTATTCACTGAAAATTCAATTATTTCAGAAAAATCCCAAAAATTCACCTTAACCAAATATCAATGCTCTGATTTCAAAAGTGAACTCCATTTTATGAAAATAATTTTCTAAATATTTTTAATTTAATATTTAAATAAAAACACTATTCACTTGATAAAAAATTAATACTTAACCAATAATTCCTGAAACAGTTATTTACCTATTTTATTGAATCACATTACTAAATCAAGGTGCCTAAATTATATTAATACTTTCATAAGTGAGGTTACTTAATCCATTTGGTCACATTACTAATCATAAGCATAAAATCACTATTCATAATTTAATATTCACAAAAAATTAGGTGGATTTTATTAGAATCTAAATTTTATACTGAACACAACTATAGAAGACCATTTTTTGAAAATCATTACGAATTTTTAATTATTTGAGGTTTAAATACATATTTTAAAATATCCTTTTTCCAAAATCCATTAAATAATAATCATCCTATATTTATCCAGACATTTGATATTTACCAACTTCACCATAAGAAGAAATAACAATTTTTTTATATCAAAGGATTACACAAAGAAGCTAATGTATTGTTATATAGCCCTTTATAACCCCAGTATAGGACCTAAGTGTAAGGTGTGATAATGTGATAGAATAATAGGGCGGCTCGGCCAATATTTCCTAAGTGGTGATTTCTTTCAGCTTGAAATTCTCGTGAAAGCGATTCCATTCCAGCTTCACACGATGAAGTTCGGATTGGGTTTGGTCCAAAGCAAAGCCCAATGGTGCTACCTCTTTCCCTAGATTCTTCAGATGGGCTTCGATCGGCCCGAGACTACTGGATGGAGCCATCGAAACTTTTTTCTGTATTAATTAACCAAGATCACTTGTATTTATAAACAAAAAAATTGCAACGTCAAGAGTTTATCTTCCAACAGTCATATTGACCAACAGTCATATTGACCAACAGTCATATAATAGTTGAAACCCAACGGTCTCATTTAATTATACTCACTTCATTAATTAAAGAATATAGTTTTGTGAGTATAAAAATAAAATAACACACAAAAATTAGGAAACAAATATTAATAAATTTTAGAGTCATTATATTTGGAAATGGTATGCTATATATAATATAAGATTAGGGTGTATACATATTGGGGTACATTATTAAAATAATTATTTATGTTATTTGAAGAAATATTTTTAACTTGATATATCTTAAGAGAGTAAGGAACATGTCTTACTAAATGTTATATCCTAAATAATGAACATTTTAAAAATATGGCTACTAAATTTCATTATAGAGAAAATTTAATAGTGTGAGGACATAATTTATTTAATGGAGGTAGAACATGACAACTCATTATTTTGTAAAATATTTTTATCTAAATTAATACTTTGTTCAACATATTATTTAAAAAACAACATCGTGCTAAAATGAGCTATGACATATTTGATGAATATTATTAATGATATTTATGAATAATTAAAAATATAATAAATATGTATGTTGTAATAAATTATAAATGGATGCAAAATATGACTTAGAACACTTAAATATTTTAAAAGTCATTTTCTATAAATGAAATTTTACTTTATATATATTCAATTTTAATTTAAAATATAAAATTAGGATTTTAGTGATTTTTATTTTACAAAATTAACTTCATTTTTTAATTATTCATATTAATATTATCCTAATACTAATTTTATATATTATTCTAAAAGAATTTATTTCTAGATGAATAGTAAAAAATATGGATTCTTTAATACCATTTCTTGTATGAAATTTTCTCAATAAAAAATTACATTAAGGATTTTGACACCTTTTATATAAAAAACAATATTTAAAAAGTAAAATATGTTAATTAAAAATACTATGTTGAAATTATAAAACGTATTTTAATTGTTTTGGAAACTAAATAATATTTTATTGTAATTATTTTTATTTTATTCTATTTAAAATAATTTTAATCAGTTTTAGAATAAAATAATTAAAAAATGTATTTCATATTTTAGATCATCATGAACATAGAATTTAATAAGTTTAATTTATTTTTACGAATACAAGTATGATTATTGAGATTAAATTTATGATTATGATAATGGTCAAGGGATTATTTTCAAATAAATTTTTTATTAGAGTTATAAAAATTATGTATAATGAATTGAAATGATAAAATTAATATGAAGAAATTTTTATAGTGTTTTCACAAGTATACATATATTTTATCAATAATTTAATTGGTAATTAATTGTATGTAACATTATGAACATTTAATGATAAAAACAACATCTTTTCAATAAAAAAGTTTTTATTTATATATATTTTTTTATTTTAAAACTAAAATTTATTTTATTTATAAATTGATTTAGAAAATATGGATCCTAAATATAGTCTTATTTAAAAAAATATAATTTTTACCTTATGTTTTTAATAAAATATAAAATTTTATGTTAAAAATAAGTTACCATGGTAAAAAAAAGGTAAAATCTAAAAATAATGTAGTAAAAGTACAGAAAAATATTTTAAAGAAGTGTGAAAATGATTATTGGAGGGTTTTTTAATTTTATATCACCCCAAAAAACATTATTTATCACTTTTAGAACCATATACCCTTGAATAGTGTCATTCCATTTTTGAAAAATAATGGGTGCTCACAAAAGGACCATATTCTTAACATATAAAATGGATCAAATCCACCCATTCATGCAAAACAAATTCAATATAATTTATTTATGAAACAATAAACATTTATTATCCAAAAATACTCTCAGTTTTATAATCCTCTAGTCTCAATCAGTTATCTAAAGTCTTTCATTTCAGATGATACATTCAAGAGATAGTTTAAGGTTCTAAAGTGTCTTTACTTAATATTTATCCTTTTCTTCATAAAAATTATATTATAAACATAAAATAAACATATTAATATATTTATATAAGTATCATTACTATACATAAGTGTAATGTTATTAATTTATCAACCATTATTTATTAATTCCCAAACACATTGGAAAACAAAAGAATGTCGATTGTGCATTGTGCGGACAACTGCCTCCAAAAAATAATTCTTTTTATTTTTCAACGTGATTTTTATTATTTATAAAAAAACTTATATATTATTCATAAAATAAAAAATAATAAAAATAATATCATCATTATTCTATTATTATGAAATTATACACTTAACCATACTCACCCATCGAGTTATAAATCATTTTTGTTTGGGCCGGTTTAACCACTTATATGAACAATACTATAAAAATTTATCATGAATGACTATGAGAACTTAAATACCAAAATTATTATTAGTTATTAAGTAAATAATAATTTTTTATAGTTCTATAACGATTATATTAATTATTTTAATTATTATTATAGTATCATCCTTTATCTCTAAAATTACCAAAAAGTTAACACATATTCAATTTTTAGTCAAAATAAAAAACATAATAAAAAATTATATATAATAAGTAATTTGAATAGGATAAAAAAGGTCATTATTAAGTGAATTATAGATGAATAAGTTTCCTAATAAGGTTTCTAATTTACATAATTTGATTATTTTTAAAGTTAGGTACATATGTGCAGAGTGAATTGGGACTATGGTAAGAGATTCATATCTTAAATTTTTACTCCTTGAGATCTATTTCTTATCATACACGATTTGTTATTTTTAAAAGTGTATATACTAACCATTTAATAATTTTTTTATATAAATCACAATATTCATGATATTAATGATTTTATTTGAAGTCATATCATTCATGAGTATTAATTGAAATGATATTTCAGCCGTAATATATTTACCAACTCAAATTCTTTCTCCACGAGTCATAAATTTTCTACATGGTTACGTTCTTTTAAGCCCTATTATACCATACCACTTCATTTTTTGAATGATAATTTCAATTTTTATCTAGAGAATATTCTTTATTTCATTAATATCATCTTTTATAAAATTCCTTATCAAATAAAAGCATCACATTAGTAATAATAACTCTTATTCTTTTCAATAGAACTATCTCCTCTATATCTATATTTTACATACCCCAATCTTTTAATCTTCTTTTTAAAACTCAAACATGGATTAAATAATGTTATCTTATTACATCTCATCAAAACTATTCATATGGAAATATTTTTATTGTATTTATGATGTGTGTTTTCTATATAGCAGTTTTAAAAATATTAAAAGTTTTTAAAAATCATGGATATCTTATTAATATTCAAATAAATTTTTTATATATGAAAAATTTATATGTTTTTCATGACACCATTATTGTAGATTTATTAAAAATTAATATTTTAATTTATCTCAAAGATTTTCTTTACAACCTTTTTGAAAATGACTTTTCAAAATAAATTGCTGACTTGCTTATATAGAATTTATTTATAAAAACAAGGAAATAAAATTATTTTTTTAAAATTATATCATAAGAAATGATTTCACATCATTTCAAAACCTCATTCCCATGTTTTAGGTTATTTCAAAAAAAGATATTTTTTCATAATTCTCAATGTTTTTTAAAATAGTTTTCATAAAAATGATCATTTTCATCAAGACTTTAAATGTAAAATTCTACCATTCTTATAAAAGTATTACACATTTACCCATTGACACCTTAAATATGTTTTCATGAAAGAGTAATGATAAATATCTGTAAGATAAATGATCCACCAAATATTTTTTCTTACACAATCATCTTCACTGTATAACCATAATGTTTTTCTCAGTGGCTCTCCGCAGTGAATACTTTATCCATATTTACATTGATTGAATGATGTTCTACTAGATTTTATTTATTGATTGATTATGGATTTTTTTATTAATCATACACCATTTATCTATATGGTATAAATACTATATGAATTATTATGATAATTTAATGGTATTTACCAGGATATTTACTAAATAAATTTAGATACCCATTTATATTCCTTAGGTTTATCTATTTATTGATGGAAATATAAATGTTTTCCTTGTATGATTTAATTTAAAACGGACATGAAACCCATTTTCCTTCAATGAGATTTTTATGAATTTATTGATATTTATGGAATACATATGTGAAGATGATGATGGGGGGATTATTATATCACCCTATAATAGATTTACACTGTTTATAGCTCATTAGCTTAAATGGGCACACAAGAGTATTTATCCCAAGATAAATGTTAAAAAAAATTATCCCAAGAAAAATGGTATATGATAGGATTTATCCCAATACAAAATATACACAAGAGGATTTATCCCAAACCAAAGGGTACACATGAGCATTTATGGAAAAAAATATTACATGGGGGGATTTATCCCAATCTAATAGGGTATATAAGAGGGTTTATCCCAAGGAAAAGGTCACTTGATAATGTTGTTAGAAGGCGAATAAGCCACATATTTGATTATCCCAATCCTACTATGTAATGAATGTCTTGGTGGGTATCATTGACATATAATTTCTAAACTTTTGTTTATGCAATGCTGTAATGTTAAAACTCGGAGCCTATGATTATTATACATGGATCATATTTATATACTCATGGTTATACACCCATTTTCCATGGTATATGTTTATTTATTTTAGATTATATTTCCTTATATCATTATTTATAGAAAACCATTATTGTTCCATGGAATTTTTAATTAGAATTTTTTTTTCTACCCATGTTTCCACATATGATTATGATCTAAACCTTAATGAAATTTTGATAATTTTTACCTTATTTATAATTTATGATAATCTATTTTTCATGTTTCCTTTACCAAGGTTAAAAATATAATTATTATAGGTGTGAAGTATAGAAGGGATTATAGTGGAGTCTGATTATGAATAAATGATCACATGGGTTGTAAAATATATTTCTTATAAAAATAGTCCTCAAAGACACTAAACCATAAGTTTCTCTATGTTATGTGAAGCTATTGTGATATTTAATTCTAATGTTAAATTTTCTAATGTTTAATTTGGATAATTTAACATGGTATGAATGTTTTTTTGTAAAAGTGAGTGTTTTTTTCACCAAACCTATGCGTATGGGTATAATGTGTCTTAGTTGGTATCAAAGGACTGATTAGTTATTTTTTTGGGATTAGTTTAGATATTTTTTATTAGGAAAGACAACTTTAGTAAACACCCTTGGGTTATTTCTAATGGATAATTCTAATTATAGTATAACACCCAATTTTTTATTAAAGTAGAGTTTGTGTTTTTTTCATGGAAGTGAAATCCCTATCTAAAAAAATATAAGTTGATGTAGGATTTGGAATAGATGTACATAGAGGTAATAACCCTGAAAAGGAATGATTTAATGTTAACTTGTTCATCACCTCATTTAAACAATTTTCCCTACTATACACATTGTTTTACACTCCCATAAAATATAAAAGGGTTAATTCACATTATATTTAATTAACCATTATGAAGGATTAAAGTATGATGGTTACTATTTAGGTTAGAAAACATAATTGAAATAATGAACCTGGATAATAATACATTAAACAAATAGAGTCAAATGTTGAATAAAAACTATCATACGTCAAATATAATGGTTTTATAGGGGAAGGCATCTTCATATTGATGTTTCATATTCATATTTTTTATATTTTTATAACCAATTTTTTTTATTATTTTGTGGAAACAAGATCAAAAAAATGAATCTCAGAAATGTATGTATTTTTGAGAAACATTGTATTATTACCAAAAAAGAGATAATACCTGAATAGTTAAGAAAATGAGTATATTCTTGTTATAACTAAAAATTTGAGGTTCTTAGTCATACATAATGATGTGAGGTTGATATAAAAATAGAAATTAAATATTGATACTATTATCTATTTTTATTAGTGTGTTATATTATTTAATGATATTGAGGTATATTTCAATCTTTACAAGGGTTAGGTGAAACATCTTTGAATTTTTCTTCATATTCTTTTCTTTAAAGGGCTGGAAACATATAATAAATAGTATTAAGAACCCTGAAAAGTAATTTTTTTAAAAGAATATATTTTTAGGGATAACTATTGATAAACACATGATTAAGGGATGAATAATCCATAGGATTAAAATGAATATTTATTTTTTTGAAAATTTATTTAGATAGTATTGATAACTGTAGAATTGAAAATTTATTTAATAAAAAATGTTATCCATGATAATTTTGGGGATTTTTCTCTCATCTTTTGGATTATGATATATATATTTAATAGTATGTGACATTATGAACCAGTGTTTAACACACTTTATGGTTAAATATAGAGTTGTGTTTGGGAGAAATATAATATTTTTCTGTTGTTTAATGTCATAGAGAATCAAAGGGTTTTAGGAAAGATATGTTCTGAACAATATATGATAAGGGTGTATATATAATGGGGTAAATGACAAAATAATTTTTTATTATTGGTATAAAAATATATGTACATTTATATAGATGAATAGAGTAAGTTAGATTTCATATTAGAAGTTATATCCCAAATGCTGAATAGTTTAAAAATACAATAACATAATTTCATCAGTAAGTAATAATTAAAAATAAAAGGAATAAATTTAATAAATGGGGTATAATGTAACAAACTAAGATTTTTTAATATTTTTTTCTCTAAAACAATACTATCATTAATAATGTGTTTCACATGAATCGCTAAAGTAAAATGATTTATGACCTTATCGATGAATATTATTAATATAATTTAATAATAAAAAACTTATATTAAATAATGATATTGTAATCACCTAAAAATATATTAAAAAAATATGATTAAGAAAACTAAAATTTTTCAAAATAAATTTTCAATTCTCATAACCCATCCCTCAGGGCCTGTGCCGTGACTACCCCATATTTTCCTCTGATAGGCCATGGGATGGAGACTAGTGTCGAGTTGGCATAGCCCACAAAAGGGAGGAATATGACTAAGAACCAATATACTTGCACACAACTCCATGCCAAAGACGTTGCAAATTAGAAATTATAAGTTAATAAAATGCATGCATACCACTACAACCCAATAAAAGAGTATGACAGAAATCAAATAAGTAAAGTAAAACTGGGGTAGAATACAAACACACCAAAATGAAATAGTATGTAACCAAAGTACTGAATATTGTTTGTAGAAAACAACACATGATACAATAGCAAGGTACGACACTGGAATGCTATATGTATGTAACCAGATCACACCTCAGGTTTTTACCACACTAGAACCACCTTGTCCTTGTCTTCCTAGAACACCATCAAGATTTAGCCGTTTGTATAAGACACGACACATGCTGGTAAATCCCTTTGAGGGGTGAGTAAAACAACACTCAGTAGGGAACCCTAAAATACAAAGTAAAAATCACCATGAAAACACCACTAAGAAAAAACAGTCATCTCAACATAGGTATATATCAACAATACATATAACAAAAACATCTAGGTATACTTGTAATGGATTCCAAGACTCAAGGTCTCATCCACTGGCAGCTGTTTGGTTTCTCTCGTAGAATTCTCGATTTTGGGAGATCTCACTCCTCATGCTATCTAATAGTATGTATGTAGAAAAGTATACCAAAAGTATCTGAGAGAAAATCTAGTCTCGATGCATCACAAAGTTCCCTGAGACATCTGGTCTCTCTAAGATAAGGAGTCTCAATATCAGAACCAATCCTTGGTCACTGGATTCGAATCGAGGCATTCTCATTCTGGGAGAACTCAGTCCTCTAGCTATAAAGTCATCAGGGACTCTTATAAGATGTCGAGCTAATCTAGGCCCCACTCAAAGATAAAATGATGGTCATAGATGATGATATAAAGATAGGGGCTTCAACTTATAGAATATCATGAACCCAATATGTATTAACCCGCAACTTAGGTGATTCTTCTCGGAGAATACCACGAACCCTACTGATGGAACTCTTATCATAGGTGACTATCCTCATAGAATACCACATACCCTACTGGTAGGTCCCACTAGATTAGGATTAATTCCACACACTAGAAGGTCATACCAAACACAAGAAACTTCATCAAGGGAGATAGGGTATCACTCCATTCATAAGGAGGTTTCCAAAACACTATACAAGACATTATCCTATTGAGGGTATTGTTGTGTAGTGATGTCGACGCAATGTCGTACTGAAACCTCAAAAAACCCAAGGGGAGGCTTCGTAGCTATGATAGTCCTCACTAAAAATATGCAATGAAACCTCAAAAGGAACTCCTTGTACTAAGGGTTACAATGCCATGAAGGTCACATTAAAAGGACATGAGGTTTGAATGATGTGGGTCTTTTAGTATGAAGGGGTTGGGTGCCTTTAGGTCTGGTCTGATCCGACCCAAGGTTGGAATACCCGACCTGAACATTCAAGTCAACCTGAACTGTTGGGTCAACCCAAACCACTGGACCCAACCCACCCCAGTTTGGCCCAGCCTGGTCCACTATCTCTAGCCTAGCCCACCACATACATGCCATTTCCCAAGCACCAGATGTGACCCGTCTTGATATGACCATGCCCAACATGGCATTTCCGCTTTTCACGCGGCCAGTCCACATGACCAGCTCACACCCACATCTTATCCAAGAGTCCTCTATCTAATGTGGATTAGGAATCCACAACCCACCACCATCGTGTAATTACGCCATGTATTGTCACTGCCGCTTGCAGCCAATGCCACCACATGCTCCCCCATCTAAAGTTGCTCCGGCGAGCCACATGCCTCCTCTGTGGCCTCATATTGCGACCATCCACTGCCACCATGACCTCCTAACATGGCCCACATGGTCTCATATCCACATGTCACATGAGAAAACCACTGCCGCAGACTCCCAACGCTATCCATCAAGCTAGAAATCTCATCTTTGCACGCTCAACCGAGATATGTTGGATCCACCACCTCTGACCGCTGCCTCTTTCTATAGGCCCTATATGTCGTTATGGTCCCAGATCATACACTGGATCATTGCACTCACAAAGAACAAGAAAAGATTTTGGGAAAGATGGGGCCTAACATAAGAACACACAAATGTGGATGGATCTGGTCCTTGTTCATGTCGGCCTTGATATTCCCACCTTAGAATTTCAAATGGGGAAGAGATAAAAAATTATAAACATGGATCAATTCTAATCATGTTTAAACCCCAATTCAATCCCTACAACATAAATCCCAACAAATTACTATGCACAATACATGAATCAATCTGTTCATCGATTCATTCAAATACATCTTAGGGAAAAGAATAATGAATGGGGAATAAAACCAAATAAAATTACATGACCTTCCTAAATTCGGTTTGATATTTGACAAAGATCAATTGCATCATCATCCTTCATCGATCATTGATCCTCAGTTCATCATCTCATCATCATCCACTATTCTCTAAGGAGATTATTTCGCCAAGGCTATTTTCTATCACTCCCAGGTAAATTATCTAGGATCATTCCCCAAATCCTACATCCCTACCAACTATTAGAGAATTAAAACACATTTTAGTGTTTAAATGTGTTTCATCATTATCGTTGCAGTTTCGCCAAACGGTTTTATTCATAAAAGATAAAAGGATTCCCCATTATTTTTTAGTATCATATCCAAGTAGAGAAACTTTACAAATAAATAAAATAAACTTCTTTACATTTATTTTATTATTCATTAAAATTTCCAAATATTAACTCTCAAATTAGACCCATGCCAGTCAATGTTAGGCCCCACCTAAGTAAAATTCCAAATTACAAACTCAACGTTGGTCATATATTTACAATATGAGTCACCTTTCATGATTTATTTAGATATTAAAATAATTTTTTTATTTACGGTTATGTCATTTTTGGGTTTTCTCACTAGTGACCGACACCGACAAAAGTAATGTCACACCTAGGTTAAAACATCCATCCTAAATTAAAAAGTGCCCTTATATTTATGATCCAAGAACCCATATATGAGTTATTCCACTTTTCTAGAAAACGACTCATGCCTGAAATTAAAATTTTAATTTTTTCATCAAACTATTCCAGGCACACCGGGCCTTGGAATAACACGCCATCTCAGTGCATGGTCTTAGAATATTCCCAATTAATGTATAAAAATAAAACCAAGGGAATATGGGTCATAAAAGTCTCCCCACCTTAATGTTTTATGTCTTAAAAATCTGAACCAAGGGTTACCAAACAAATGAGGCTACAAGAATTAACCTAATATCCCCACTCCCATGAGCACATCCAGAGATTATTATTCTACCACAGAGCGTGGAAAAAAAGAATAGACTTCCCTCAGAGGGTCCTCTCCTATCGATCCTTGATCTCCATGTCTAGGATAAAAAGTGAGCACCCCGATCAAAAACTATCATCTATGGTATTCCATGGAGTCGAACTATATCTTTCATGTAGAGGCATCCAAATCTTCTTGTTGAACTCTGCTTCTAAAAAGATAAGGAGTGGCATATGTGGTGAGTCAGCCAACGATCATCTAGATGGTATCTTGTCCCTTGGTAATTCTTGATAAACACCTTAAGATGTCTATTAATATCCATTCTCACTCCCTTATTGGAACCCCAATAAATAAAAGAGAAACCCCATCCAATCACAAGGGCTTGAAACATTGAGTTGACAATCCATGAAATAGATTCAAACAAGCATTCAACTTTTATCTTGTTAGATAATCCCTACTTCAACATGTTCGGTCATCCCCAATGACTTAGTTGACACCCAAATGCATATCCCAATGCATCTTTCCACTCTAGGAATCTATTGCTACAACCCTATGTCATCTGAAAAGGGACGTTCTTCCCATATTTCAATAATCCATCAGGGGTTTTCCATATGGGAAACTAAGAACTTTAGGACTCACAATTGGTATCATCGAGTTGTGCCTCCCAGGATCACATTAAGAGTGGAGGGGTAACAACCACCGATCGGAGGTATGACGCATCATTTCTATAGATGAAGGATAAATTTAATGAGGTCAACTACTCTATATCCTCATTCAGAAACTATTAACTGGATATCCTATTGAGAGAATCCACTACCACATTTCCATTACCAGAAGTATAGAATCTCTCTATGTCATAGTCATGGAGGAACTTTATCAAATGTCATTGCCTCAATTTTATATCCCTCTGAGAGAAGATATACTTGAGACTCTTATGGTATGAGTAGATGACAAAAATCCCTCCCATAAGGTAGTGTTTCCACATCTTCAATGCGAAGACTACCATTTCCCACTCAATATTGTGGGTTGAGTAGTTATTCTCATGTTGTATCAACTAATGTGAACCATAGGTAATCCCTACTTGCCTTTATATCGGAAAAAATCATGCCTGGTCCCTCATGGACTGTAAAACACCACACACTCAACTCTCTCCTCTAGAAAACTCAAGAATGGGGTGCTTGTAAAACTATATATTAACATCCAAAAATCATTCGAACACCTTTCTATCCATGAAAAATTCCACCCCTTTTAATTGATCTATGTGTCTATAGACCTTTTGGTAGTGGATACTCGTTCTCTAAGGTCACTTGGTTATTGTTCCGAAAATCCACACATAACCTCAAACATTAAGTCTTACTAAGCCCTTTTTCTACAAGACTTCCAACTTCACCCTCAACTTGCAAAGACATATGAAAACCATTCGATAAAATGATGTTGATATCAGTGCCATATTAGGGTTTAGAACAATTAATAATTCTATCTCCACATGGGGAGGTAAAACTAGAAAAATCTTTTGGGAAGGCATCCTCATACTCCACCAAAACTGCTGGGAACTGAAATCTCATAACATCCACTACCCAAAGGGAAAGGATAGACAATTCAAGAGTGATAGGTTATAGCCTCATATGCATGAGTCTATCCCGTGCTACCTAAGTTTCCATTTTTTCCGACCAAGGAAAATCCCATTCAATCACTACAAACCTAACACACCCTTTTCCTAAAACAGTCAATCTGAACATGGACCATTGATAAGAAATCCATACCAAGAATGATGTCGTAAGGCCTTGAAACTTACACTAATAGGTTCCAACTGAAACTCTCACCTCAAGGGCTAGATCACACTATAGTGACTAGTGTGATTATCGAGTGTTCTTCCATTGGTATCTACAAATGTAAGGGTCAAGTCAATGGTTTAATCAAAAACTATAGGCCATGAAAAATATTTGTGATAACAAAGAGTGATTAAAACCTATGTATGTTAATACAGAATCTAATATTAGACACAAACTATTCCTCAAATCATTCTTGGAGCCCTTGGGTCATAGGCATTGGTCATAGGCAGTTGTCCCTTCTGTTGTCTTCCAGCTCCCTAAGCCTGGTGGGGAGCACATGGGGGTGGTGGTGGTAACATGTTGAAATGTATACCACCTCCTATTTATCTCCTAGATCCACTTACACATATTCTACCCTGTAAATCCATATGTTCCTATAACTGTCTCTACCTCAGTGTCCCATCTTCCATTTCCATATCAACAACATGACGGTCTGAAAATCTCTAGGGAGATGTCCCCTACCATTACATGAAAAGGACTTCCTATCTCTAGGATGACTAAACCCACCCTATGAGATAGGTGTTTTAGATCCACTATGTTGGGACCTCTTCTTGGAACATCTCAAATGTACAGGTCTCTATGACTGATGTAGGATTCCATTTCTCGAGGTCTCTGCTCCTACTTTCCCGCTGATGACATCCACTAGCTGTATCCGCTCATCCAAAGGACTTTCAACTTGAAAGGTTATCTCTTTCACCCTAGAATAATTTGGAATGCATAGAGGAATAATTATTGATAATATATATAGAATATAAACTTGATCAATGTTCCATTCCCTAAACCACTAGTTGTGTATCAAATCCATTGAGTACCTGAGAAGGTTGTTATTCCTCAATGAATACTCAGATACCGACATGTCATCCTTCCATAGAAGTAGAAGGTATTGGGAACACATATCCCTTAGCTTATAAGTTGATAAATCCTTCCCTAAAAATGATTATCAAACTCTGTCCATGGGAGAGTCACCTCACCATAACATCCCATAATCTAAACCCCACCATTTCCCTACTAAGCTACGTAGAACGCTCACTACCAGGACTACAATATGGTCAACTAGACAGAAAACGCAGTCACCACCTCAAGATTGTCCTCAGCCACCTGTGAGTTGAGCTAACCTCAGAAACATAGGGTTAACTGTCACAGAAACTCATGAAGTGATCCCAACACATGCATCTCATCCGTTGGTACTAGGAGTACGATTTACTACTCTACAGGTGGTGGTATAGCGGGTACCCCACCCGGAGGTTTTGCCTATGGTACAAATACCTTTACCCATATTTAAGCACCCCCATAGATTATCTTCTTGATCACATAGTGGAATCGTGGATGGAAATCTATGTGGAAGTATACTAAAGAAAAATAGGATGTACCACAATAAATAGAGTGTACATGGAAAAATGACTTAAAAGGAACATGGAAAACACAACCCATTCATATATGATGAATGTGCTATCATTTTTCTTTATAAATAGTGTATTCAAATACCAAGTTAAAAAACAAAATTCGGGTCCTAATGAATGGATACATCAGCCTCTACACCAAAACTAGATTCCATGGCCTAAAATTTGATCTCAAAACACTCAACATCATTTCCCAAAACCAAACTCAAAGACCCTAGGTTCTTAAGGTAGAACCGACCTCCAATGATACCACTGTATCACGAACCATCCCCCAGGGGCCATATAGTGACTACCCCAAGCCCGCCTCCGATAGGACAGGGGATGGCAACTAGTGTCGTGTAGGCATATCCCACAAATGAGAGACATTTCATTAAGAACTAGTACACACACACACACACACAGATCCATGAAAAATATATTGAAAAGTAAAAACACTAAGTAACAAAAATGAATGAATACCACTACAACCCAATTATAGAGTAATATTGAAAGAAAATCATTAAAGTAAAACTTGGCTAGAATACAAGCCCACAAAAAAGAAACAGTCTGTAACACATGTACATAAGCTCATTCGTAGAAAATTGCACTTGATCCAACTGCAAGGTACGAAATTGGACTATAGTCTGTAAGCCACTAGATCAATTCTCTGTGTGTCTAATCACACTAGGCCCCACCCAGTCCTAGTCTTCCTGAAACTCTATCAAGAGTCAACCATCTTTGTAATACATGACTCGTGTGGGAAAAGCTTGTACAGGGGTTAGTAAAACTATACTCAATAGGTCACCATGAAACACAAAGTAAAAGATCCCAAATGAAGAACCACTAAGAAGAAAAAATCATCTCAACACAGGTATATGCCAAAACTATCATATAATAAGAACATCTTAGTATACTCATTAAATATTACAAGACATAAGGTCTCATCCACTGCGAGGCATATGGTTCCACTCGTAGCATGCTCGATTCTAGGAGATCTCACTAATTAAAATATCTAATAATAAGCATGTAGAATAAGTCTACCAAAACTATCCAAGAGAAAATATAGTCTCAATACATCACAAAGTTCCCTGTGACATCCAGTAACACTAGGACAAGTATTCTCAATATCACAACCATTCCTTGGTTACAGGATTCCATTCGAGGCATTCTCATTCTAGGAGAACTCACTCCATGACCTATGAAGTC
The DNA here is from genome assembly GCA_963277665.1 of Viscum album. Taxonomy (NCBI): domain Eukaryota; kingdom Viridiplantae; phylum Streptophyta; class Magnoliopsida; order Santalales; family Viscaceae; genus Viscum; species Viscum album. The sequence continues at coordinate 1,337,722,560 of OY728150.1, read as the reverse complement.
ATTGGGAACTCTTACAAGAGATCCAGCTAATATGGGCCCCACACAAAGTAAAAACTCAGTTTAAAGATCATGGTGCATAGACAGGGGACTCTCCTATGAGAATACCACAAACACAATCTTTATTAACCAGCAACATAGGGGATTCTTCTCAAAGAATACCACGAACCCTATCGATGTTGATCTTAACGCATGGGATTATCCTCATAGAATACTGAAAACCCTATTGATACAACCCAATAGATAGAGGATTAACTCCCTACGTGAGGAGGTAACGTCAGTACCCAAGAAATATCACTAGGGGTGATAGAGTATCACTATAGTCTTAAGGAGGATTCCACAACTCTATATAGGACTCTATCTTCTTGAGGGGAATGTTTTCCAGTGATGTTGACATAATGTCGTACCAAACCCTCGATAAAAGAACAAATGGGAGGATTTAATCCTATACTAGTCCTCACTAAAAACCCACAAATACACTTCAAAAGGACCTCCTTATCATGAGGGTTCCAATCCAGCAAACACCTCATCAAACAGGAAAACAATTTGAAATTTATGAGTCTTTTAGTAAAAAGGGGTCAGTTGAATCTCGGTCCAGTCTAGACTAGTGGGACTGACATGACCCGAGGTTTGTCGACATGACCCGTCAGCTCGATCTAAGCCTCTGGGCCTGACTCATTCTTCATGCATGGTCCTCCATCTCTAGCTCATACCACCACATGAGGGTCGGTTCACCAGCACTGGACGCGGCCCAACTAGCTGCGCCCTGGGTCAATGTGGTTGGTCCGAATTTCATGGGTCGATCCGCATGACCAGCTTGTACCCATATCTTAGCTATGGATCCTCTATCAGATGCATCTTGGGGAGCCTCATCCCACTGCCATCACAACCTCCTACTATGTCTTATCACCGCATCCTGCGCCCGATTCCACCATGGGCTATCCTGTCTAATGCAGCTCATGTGAGCTGTGTCCCTCCTGCATGGACTCCGGCTGTGGCTCTCAACTGCCACCATAGCCCGCCTACCCATGGCCACCGCCGCCATGAGATCCCTCTGTCGGTTATTGTGCTGGCGTCTTTTTCGATCCCTACTCTACCGAGAATGGTTGGAGCCACCACCTTTTACCGCCACCACTTGTTCTCACCACCACGTGTCATCGTGGTCTCGGATCACACTCTAGATCGTTGTGCCCTCGAAGAATGAGAATAGATTTTTAGAAAGAGGTGGTCTAACATAAGAACACAAAAAATGTGGATTGATCTAGGCCTTTTTTAGTCCAGACATGATCTGTCCATGTTAGAATTGAAAACAAGGAAAAGATCCACAATTCTAAACATGGATCAATCCTAACCATTGTTAGACCCCAATTCAAACTCTGCAACACAAATCCCAACCTTGTACAATGTACGATCTATGAATCAATACATTCATACATTGATTCAAAATGGTTGTTGGAAATAAAAAAAATGGGGAATGAATCCAAATAAAATCACAGGCCCAACCTGAATTTGGTTTCATCGTTGATGAAGAGTGATTACATCGTCGTCGTTCGTCGATCCTTGATCCTCAGTTTGTCATCTCATAATCATATGCTATTTTCCAACGATAGGATTTCACCAAGGTCTTTCTCTAGCACTCCTAAAGAAATTCTCTAGGATCATTCCCCCAATATTGCATCCCTACTAACAGTTAGAGAAGTAAAATGTGTTTTAGAGTATAAACGCGTTTCAGCGTTAAAAGCGTTTCAGCTTTACCATTGCATCATTGAAGCATCACCACACTATTTTATTTATGAAAGATAATGGGATACTTTGTCACTATGTAGAAACATTATCACGCTATGAAATGTTAAAAATAAATAAAATAAACTTTCTTATGTTTATTTTATTCTTCTTTAAAACGTCTAAAAATTAACATTCAGAGTCGACCCGCACCAGTCGATGTTAGGCCCCTCCTATATAAAATACCACATGAAAAACTCAATATTGGTCTCATATTTCCAATGAGTGTCACCATTCATGAGTTATTAATATTTTAAAATAAAATATTTTTACTTAATAATTTTATTTACAATTACGTAATTTATGGGTTTTCTCATTGGAGACTCACGCTGACTAATGTTAAGTCATGCCCACGGTAAACCCACCATCCAGAATCCAATAGTGTTCTCATATTTCTGATCCTGGTACCAGTTAATGATTTATTCCACTTTTTCAGGAAATTATCTTATGTATGATATTGAAAATTTAATATTTTTCGTCGAAAAAGTTCAGGCACATTGGGCGTTAGAATCGCACACTATTATAATGCTTGGTCTCATAATTTTTCCAATTAATTTCTAAAAATAAAAAGGAAAATCCAAGTCATTATATCAATTAAATTTGTCTTTTCTTAATATATATTAGAATTTTTATTTAAAAGATAAATTTTAAATTTTAGAATTTTAATTTTTTAAAAATTGAATTTAATTTTTGAATTCATCAAATTAATTTTTTTATTTGATAAATTGTCTAGATTTTTCTAAAATAATTTATTTTTTAGGTGAATGGTAAAAAATACCAATTTTTTGAACATCAATGATTTTATAAAATTGTCATAATAGATGAATAAATTAAAATAATTTTCTGAATTTTATATGAAAAAATATATTAATTTATATAGTAAAATAAATCATTTAAAAATACTATTTTTTACAAAACCAATATATAACATTTTGAAAACTTAAATTATATTTTACTCAAATTTTTCAATCTGTTATATTAAAACTACTTTTCATCATTTAAAGAAAATAAATCTAATAAAATAAAATTAAATATATTAAAACCTAATGATCATATTATTTAATAATATTAATCTAAATTTATGAATAAATGTATGATTACCATGATTAGAGTTAATGACCATAATGGTGAAATGTTTGTTTTCAAATAATTGTTTTATTAATGTTGTGTAATCATTATATTAATAATTAAAATGAATTTTTTTTATAAAATCTATAATAATGTGTTTTACCATGAATATATTTTTTGTATCAATAATTTAATTTCTGATTAATATTATATTAGATTATGGACACTTAATAATGAAAACTAATTTTTTATTCTAAAAAGTAGTTTTTATTTATATAAAATGATTTAATTAAATGGTTAATTTTATATTATTTATAAATTGAATTAGAGTAAATGTAGAATAAATTAATTTTAATAACATAAAAATTTAGTTATAATTGTAATCATATATTTTAAATAAAAATATAAACTTCTAGGGTAAAAAAAGTTTCCAATCTAAAATAAAAAATTTAAAATTGTAAAAATCAAGTAGTAAAATTATTTAAACGTGTCTAAAACATGTTTTAAAATAAATTAAGTGGGATTTATAGTAATTATCTCTCCAAAAAATAAATTATTTATCACTTTTAAATTAACTAAAACTTTAATAGTATAATTATATTATTGAAAAATAATGGGTGTTCACAAAAGTTCCAGTTTCTTTACATAAAAATGGGTAATTACACCCCTTCACACTAATCCCATTCTATTTATTTTTTTTCTTATGAAATTATTAAATTTTTCTCTTTCTAGTATCCTCATACAATTTTATAATCCTCTTATAAAAATTATTTAGCATAATCGCTTCACTTAAAATGATACTTTCATGAGAATTTTAAAGGTCTCATAGTGAGTATTACTTAATCATTATTCAGTTATTATTAATAATTAAATTCAAATCCTACCATGAATAAAGTAATATAAAGACCTAGGTATAATTATTATAATGAAGTGTAATTATATTAATGTAACATCTACTATTTATTCCTTTACAACCACTTATGAAAAAAATTCAACCGACCACGTGTTCTATGAACTACAACCTCCAAAAAATAATGTTTTTTCTTTTTCTCTTATTGTTTTTATTCTTTGTAAAAACCAATTAAAATATAATTCAAAAACCTTAAAAATGATTAATAATACAATTATATTTCTTATATAATTATATTATAAATTTTTTTATCCATACTCACCAATCAAGTTATAAAGTGTTCCTTTTTGGGTAAGATTAACAGCCCACATGAACTATGTTATAAAACTCAATCAGGGATGACTATGTTAACTTAAATAATATTATTATTTTAGAAATAGAATAATTATTTTTTTTCTAGTTATTTAATGGTTATATTATGTAATGAAATTATTATTCAAATATAATCCTCAATTTCTAAAATAACCAAAAAAGTCAACTTTGATTCAATTTCCATGTAAAATAACATACATAAGAAAAAACAATATAATATGTAAATAGAATATGAATATAAATGGCACTTATTAAATGAATTAGATAGGAAAATAGTTCTTAAGCAAGTATTTCAGACACTTTAGATGATTATTTAGAAATTTTAGTGCATGTGTAGAGTGAATCAAGACTACAGTAATTGTTTATCGTCTCAAATTCTCAGTCCTTGAGACATATTTCTTATTAAAAAACTGTTTTATTCTTAATGGTGTATCAATTACCTATAAAATATTTTATATCATTTTAATATCAATATTAATGATAATAAAAATTTCATTTTAAATTTAATCCTTTAAGGGGTTTCTATTTGAATGTTACTCAATACCTAATAGATTTACTTACTCAAATTATTCCTCATCAAGTAATAAATTGTCTTTATATTTATTATATTCTAAGAACCATTTTGCCCTTAAATTTCCAATTTCCAATGGAAATTTAACTTCTTATGCTAAAAATTCATGTCATTTCATTGGTATCATTTTTATAAAATAAATACATTAGAAAAGAAGAGTTTAATGTTTGTAATAATAACTCACATTCAATCAAATAGATTGTGCTCCTCTATATCCATATTTTATTTCAGACAAATGATTTAAATTTTTGTTATCTCAATTATGGATTAATTCATGTGATCCTATTTCTTCTCATCAACACTTTTCAAATGAAAAATTTATTATCTTATTTAAGGTGTGGTTTTTAATAAATGAATTATTAAAATAAATAAATGTTTTAGATATCAGGGATATATTCTTTATCTTAAAATCCATTTTTCTATATGAAACCATTATATAATTTTCAGGACTCCAATATTAAAGGTTTAATATATAGTAATGATTTTAATATATCACATATTTTTTCTTTCCAACCTATTTAGAAATGACTTCTTCCAAAAAAATGGTGACAATGTTGCTTTGAAATTGTTTAAAAAAAAGAAAATAAACTTATTTTTAATTTTTTTACCATAATAATGGATTTCCAATAATTGTGAAAATTGTTTATCATGTTTCATTCTTTTATAAGGTAATTTATTTTTCCATAATTCGATGAGTTTTATTTAATATATATTTTAGGGAAAAAGTTTCATTTTCATCTCTATTTTCAAAGTAAAATTATTATATTATTCTTAATGTATTATTTTTCTACCCATTGATTCATTACTTCTGTTTCCAAAATGGAAAATGGAAAATCTATATAAAATTAATGATCCCACACTAACTTTTTATTTCTTAATCTTATTTAGGGTGTAACCGTAATTTCTTTTAAAATTCCTTTTCTCATTGAATACCCTTATCACGATTCCATTGATTGAAGGGTGTTCACTAAGATTTCATTCATCACATAAATGGGGAAAATATTTAAAAATATATACCCTATATCTATAGAGTTTAAATACCATAGTCTTTATTATCTTGCTTGAAAGCTATTTACCTAGGGAGATATTGAATATATTTGGATACCCATTTATATTCCGTGGGTTTATATTATTTATTGATGGAATTATAAATGGTTTTCTTATATTATTTCATTTAAAAGGGACATTAAATGAATTTTATTTACATGGGTTATCATAAAATTTTATTTATTTCCCATTGAAAACATACGTGTGGATGATGATGTGTGGGGTCCTATATCACTCTCTAATGCAATAGTAATGTTTATATCTCATCCACTCACGGGTACTTGGGGGGATTTTTTCTAACCTAAAGGGTACCCATAAATATTTATCCCAATCCAAATGGTACATATAAGGATTTATCTAAAGTAAAAAGGTATACATGGAGATTTATTCTAGGAAAGTGGGTACATGGGACGATTTATCCTTGGCCTAAAGGTACATGGTAGTATTTATCCCAATACAAATAGGTACACATTATGATTTATCCCAAGCTTAAGGGTACCAAAGTGAATTATAACAAGCCCAAGCAGGTACATGGGTGATTAGACCAAGACTAATATGCGATTAATAACTTGGTGGGTAGTGTTGACATATAAAATCTGTGCTTATATTTATGAAACACTCTTTTGTCATAATTATATGCCTATGATTATTATAACCACCCAAAATTGTATGATATATCACCATTAAAATTAATTTAAATTATTTAATAGATTTTGTTTCATTCAATACATAATTTATCTTTCATTTCATGAATCTCCAGGTTTTTCTTGTGTTTCACTCAACATCGAGTAACTTTGACAACTTATGTTGCACACTAGCCTGAGTCTTACCAGAAAACAATGTATTATTAATATTATTATAATTGTTATCACCTAGCCATTATAATTATAGGAACAAATTATATTAAATAAATTATTAAAATTATAGTCACACATTTTTATAAATTTAATTAATTGGTTACCAATTAGTTATATATTAAAATAAATACCAATTGGATATAAAGGATGTGTTTTCATGAAAAACTATTTTTTTGACCAGAATGGAATTTTATATTAAAAATTAAAATAATCATTATTTGTGAAAAATATTTATGAAATTTATATGTCATATATTTAATAAAATATTTAAAAATTCATCTAATATGTTTGATAGGATTAAGATAAGAATACATCCAATTTTACGAATAAAAAGATGTATATTTTTAAAAAGGATGTTTTACCTTCTTTTAATGCCAGGCTTGTTTTAAAAATAAATTTCAAGATTTTTACGTTTTTTATTTGAAAAAATGAAATTAATTTTTTAAATCACAACATCAAAAATTTCATTAGCTTAATTTTTTGTATTTTTTTGATAAATTTCATATTTTGTGGAATAGTGAATGATTTCGAATTTTAACTGGAAACTTGTTTTTTTCTAAATAATTTATATTTTTTAATTATATTTTTATTTATAATTAGTTACATTATATATCATTTAATATAATTCCGGCCCTTGTAATCGATTTTTCAATGAAATTGGATATAAATACATTTCAATCGTTTGAAATTTTCTCTTAAAAAACCTATTGTATCATCTCATCTGCAGGAATAATTTTAAATTAATTACTGCAACTTCATTGATTGAAATTTAGGAAAATGGATTCCATATTTTAAATGAGAATTATTTATAACTTCCATTAAATACAAAATAGTTTTTTTTTAAAATATTAGTGAATGTGTTTAAAATTAATTACAGTTATTAATGTAAAAACAAGTTTACTTGGTATTTATACATTAAAATTAAGGTATTAAAATGTATCTAGAATTATAAAAAACGAATTTTATATATAGTTGTTTACCTCAACCATTAATGGATGTAATTTTTTATTATGGAAGCCTCTTGGTAGGTAAAAAAGTGGGGAGCGCACAATTCCTTTAAAAAATTCCATGTGTGTCCTCTCCCTCAACTTATAAAAGGGATCTCACCATCCACCATTTCTTCACACATATAAATCCATTTGGAACATCAAAAACCTGGTAAATTACACTTCTAGATACCATCATCCCATCCTGGAAGCCTCAACATGGGGATAAATCCCTCCAAGGAATCCCTTTGATGCAAACCAAAAGGTGTTCCTCGAAAAAGAGGTAACGTTCTTCAACATGCATTTATGTTTTTTTCTTAATCTACCCATTAAATTATTCTTATTCCATTTTTATATAATGAAATATTTATCCAAAATATAATTATTTTTTCTACATTAAGGGTTTGAACTACACTATTGTACACTTAAATTAAATGCGATACAAAATCATTGTTTGTGTGTATGCAGGACTACAACCTTGTAAACCGATGTCATTATTGTTGAGTTAATAATTTTACTGAGGATGTTTCCATTCCTTTATGTTTTGAAAGTCACAAAAAATTATTAAGTAAAACTATCTTTCTCTAAGAAGTATTTTCTTAATTAAAATTTACTTTCTCTAAAAATATTTTTTTACTTTACTTATGGTTTTCATTATCTTATCTGGTGTTTTCCTAAACCAAGAATAATAATATTTTTATTATATAAAAAATCATATCTTTATATAACCCAAAACCATACAGTTCCTTAGAATTTGATTTCCCTAGAATTGTGAATCCAATTTCTCTTGAAATAAGACTCTGATTTCTTCTTAATTACCACTTCGATTACTTCTAAAACCAAACCTTGATTTCTTCTGAAATTAGACGATGATTTATTCTTAAATAAGTCTTCGATTTTTTCAAAAATCAAACTCTGGTTTCTTTTGAAATCATTTTCTGATTCGTTATGAAATATTACTCCGATTTATTTTTCAATCTAAATCTAATTTCTTCTTAAATCAGACACTGATTTCTTCCGAAATCAGACTCTGATGTCCTCTGATATCAGGATCCGATTTCTTCTGAAATCAAACACTTAATTATTCATAAATCATATCCTGAATTCTTCATAAATCAGATTCTAAATTCCTCATAAATTTGATTTTGAATTCTTAATAAAAATAGATTCTGAATTCTTCATAATTCAAACTATGATTTTTTACTTTATTAATAATCTGATTAAACACTTTTCATACAGTTACCTCATTTCCTTAGAGTAATGTTTCATTTTATCAGATCCAAAACATGGTATTTTTTTTAAGACTAGAAATTTTTTAATTAAATATTGTTGTTTCTTACACATGGTAATGCTTCCCAAGTTTTCGTACATGAAATAATGTGGTACAATCTGTTTTTCACTTACTGTTGGTTGAGCGACATGTGTAATGGTCTCTCCAAAATTTAAGGAAAAATATGACCATTGGAGGAGGAGTCAGCCTTTGGGATTTTTTATCTATAAATACCAAGTCTTTTGAATGAGGAAAAAAACATCACACGTCTTGATATTACATATTGTGATGTGATTTCTAGAGATAGAGACTCTCATGCTTTATGTAGTCTATGAATATCTTATTCAGCTGTGAACAACTAATTCATCCTTCTTTGTGTGACTTCAATTTTTCTATGAGCAATCAAGGAATTATAGGGATATTAAGACAGATGTTATGACTAAATTAAATATCAATGTCTTGTAGGGATAGAAATAAAGACACTGATAATCTTATCACCGGATTACCCTTGTGTGGGTAAGACATACATTATAAAAAGTATAAATCAAGGGACCTTTATACAAGGTTATTCAATACCCTTCTTTTTGGGTTAAAATATTTTCTATACTCATTTACCTTTATTTGTTACAAGCATTTAATTCTGTTGTATTTTTTCAAACAATGAAAGTATAACATTATTATACTTTTTATTCTTGTAGAAATCAATATAAAAAGATTTTATACGCTTTAGGGTAGAATCTTACATTAAGCAAACTTTTCTTATTTTTTCTTTTTCAGATCCATATTTCCATATCTGAATAATTATTGTTTCTTAGTTAAGAGATAAAGAGTGGTTCTGAATCCATTTTGTTTAACCTTGTCAAACATATATTTTCTTAAGGTTAAACATTAATTTTTTAAACCTATATTTCACCCTCTCTTGTAATTGAGCATATACATCTTTATTTCAATCATAAAATTGGTATCAGAAGAGGTTTCTAAAATACTTATACTTGAATATATGTTTTCTTACTCAACTATTCTTACATAACATTACTTTTTCATGTTTTTATTAATGATTTAATATTTCATTGATTATAAACTTTTGTTACTAATTCTATTTGTCGAAAATATATATTTTTTATTGTCTAATAGAATGGCAGGAATAAACATTGGTTCTATAGACAATATAAATCCTACCAGACCACCAATTTTTGATGGTATTGATTATGAGTACTGGAGAGATAGCATGGAGACTTTTGTTATAAACACTAGTGTAGATAAATTTTTTATGCTCACAAGTGAATACAAGATTCCTGAAAAAGAAATTAGAACATTCACAAATTAAGAAAAAATAAGAATATCTACTAAACTTCAAGGTACGCAGTACTCTTTTATGTTTTATGACCAGGAAATTCTATAGCCACATATCCTCTAGGGATGATTCCAATAGCATTTAGAAGAAACATGAAGTTACACACTTTGTAACTTCAAAAGTGATGGAAATAAGAAGAGCTATTCTTAGATCCAAATATCATGGTTTTTTATTTCCTTATGGAGAACTAGTTTAAAAAGTTTAACAAAGATTTATGAATATTGTCAAAAGTATTCAATCTATGCGGGAGAAAGGACATGTTGATGAAATACTTATAGACAAGATAATTTCTACCATTTTCAATGAGTGGGAATCTAAAAGGATAGCTATTGATGAAAATAGGAAAGTATCTAACATCACTCATGATGAGTTATTTGGAACTATTATTTAGTATGAAACAAGATTGACGAGAGATGCATACATTAATAATAAAAATATTGGTAATGGATATGTTGATTTCACTATTACATCTAATGTCAAGACTCTATAAAGAGTTACAAGATCTAAAGATAAGACAACTATTGTAGTATTTGAATCATGTGACAGTGATCAGTCTAAGAATGAACAAGCCAATATTTCATGAATAATGAAAAATATTGTGGGAATGAAATATTTTTAGTTAGTTATAAGAAGAAAGACAGAAAGGAAAAGAATGATTCAGAAGTAACATGTTATTAATGCAAAAGTTCTAGAAATATCAAACCTCGTTGTCTTATGATCAAGAGAAATAATAGAAAGGATTATCATCCTGAAAGAAATAGAAGTAACTACAAAAAATCTAAGGCTAAGAATTTCATGTAGGATAATGACACCAGGAGTGCTAGTGGTGGTGACTCTTTAGATGAATCCTTAGAATATGAATCTTCTAGTTAGAATAATATTGTTCTTATAGACAAATTACCTATTGAAAATCATTTTCTTATGACTATGTTACACAATGATGAATCATAACTACTATTTAGTTATGTGATAATTTTCTTAATGAATAATATTATGAATCATCAAATGAAGAATCTTCATGATCAGAATATAATACTTAATATTCATTTGAATAAGTTTCAAGATTTTCTAAATTACTTGATATGATAACTATAAGACAAAAAAGTAGTTAGAGAAGGAAAATTCTAGAATATATTTTTTAACAAAATAAGTATGAAATCTTTCAAAATATGTTGATCAGAAAACCATTTTTTTTAAAAAGTTTTTCTAAAAAACATAAGGATGTTAATCTTGAGAAGGATACACTTTCTAAGAAAAATTTTTTAGACACTAATTGAATTTCAAAGAATAATTAATATAAGGTTAATAACTTAGTAATGAGAATACAATATGAAATAATTTCATTAAATAAACTATTATCAAATTTCACTTTTGGAAGTAATGAATCTTATAAAATATATACACAAAATTATCCTCTTAGGAATAGTTCTAGATTTGATTAAACTCATTCAATAATAGTTTTTGGTCATAATTATTTTGTTCCCCATTGTTCTCATTTTTTCATTGAGTGTCAATGTGGTGGAAATTGGGAAAAAAATTCTTTAAATAAAACCCAATACGTAGGTTTTCATAAATCTTACTTTTCAATGAAAATGTGGAAACCTAAAATATTACATTCTAACAATTCTAGATCCAACAAATTTTGGATTCTGAAAGTCTAACTATTTTATTTTTAGGAAAACAAAGGAAGTGCCAACAACAATATATACCACATAGATAATGTATGTTCCAGGAACATTACTAGTAATAAAAAAATCTTTGAAAAGATTATCAAGACAAAAGGATATATCATTCTTCAATTTATTCAAACGTAATGCCATCTTGCTAACATTTTTACAAAATCATTACCCATGGAAAATTTTTAATAAATTAAACAAAAGTTAGAAATGATAACAATAAGGTAATCATCTATGTTAAGTTTTTGTTAAAACTATATCTAAACATTATGTAACATCTTTTCATAGGGGGTGTATATTTTTTAACTTTTTTATATTTCCTTAATAAAATTTTTAGAACCTAAGAAAGTTATCCCCTTAATAAAAATTTTCAAAACCTAAAATTTTTGTTACCTTAATAAAATCATCAGAACCTAAATTTTTTTACCATAATAAAATTTTTGGAACCTATGTATTTAAAGAATAACTTATCAATATTGACTATTCTTTCTATGAAATCTAGAAGGCATGTTTGGTTACATATATCATCATTATTCCATTTTTTCATGTTGGTATTTTTATCTTGTTTTAAGGAAACTTTTTCAGATTCGCATTCCTTAAATATGTTTTTACTTAAAACCTCAAAAGATTAAAAACTATAAATCCTTTTTCAGCATTGATATTTATATTTAGATCAGATCAATAGAATCTCAACCATTAGATTGATTCGGGAATATAGTCTTTCGCTATGAAGCCAATATAAAGGACCCCTTATTCACATCCCACATTGGTTGTCTCTGTGTTTTTTGTTCCAAATCCCAATCAATCTTCGAATATAACATTTAGTTTTATTTATTTCCTTAAACTCTGAATGTCTCTTGAAGTTTCATCTCAAAACACGATGTCCTCCAAAAAGGGACTAAATGATTGGTTAATTTTCTGAGAAAGGTTGGTAGAGCCAAATTTCCTTCTCATATATTAATCAATGATTTCAAAAGTCAAAAAGAAAAATTGTCGGGAAAGTCTTTGTGTTGAAAAGATAATGAATCAATATCTTTTTTATCATTATTTTCTTTTATAATTATATTATGTAGTTTGTTTTTTTGAATAAGGAGGAAGACATATGTTTTCATTCAAGAGTTATGGAATGAATTATTCTTTATATTTCAATAAGTCTTCAAGAATTCTGAAGATAACTTATGAAGGATAAGCTATATTTTGCTTAAAAAAGTTACCAGACATGGAAGGTACTTTTGACAAGGTAATGAAAATTGAGTTCCTTGGGATTAAAGGAGTTAAGTCACTAAACATAAATCATCTTACAACTAACATTATATTTCCAGCTCTGTGTATGAAAGGGTTTCTCATTTCGAGAAAGGGAAACAAGGATTCCCTTAAGAAATATAATATCTTCATGATGGATTTTCTGGTGAATCTAAAGAATATAAACCTCATCAAGTGCATTCTCTTGAAAATCAGAAATATTAAGAATGGAACTATCAAGCCTAAGATCATAATGTATCTAACAATATTATCAAATATTATTATCCTTTTCCTATAATCATTCAAAATTCCTTATAGCTAAAATCCCAGAGTTTTCAAGATTACGTTGTTGATTGATAATACCCTAAGAAGGTTGAAGATAAGTTTCTGTATTATGTTAGGAGAGTTATTTAATCATCCTGATAGTAATTTTTAATCTACTTGAAAGAAATGAGAAGTTGGATAAACTTCTAAGAAATCCCCAAAGAAAATAAAGGAGAAATAACTGAAACCGAAAGAGAAAGATCTAGTTCCAGAATCAATCTCTGCTCCACCCAAGACAAAAAAGAAAAAATATTTTTCTGATGAAGTGGTAGAAAAATAGAGAGATAAGAAAACGTTAATGAAAGAGGGATATGCAGTTTTTTGGTTACAACATACTGAAGAAAATGCCTTAAAGATTCAAGCAGCAGAAGAGTTTAAGAAGAAATCAAAATAGAAAAGGTTAAAAATAAAAATTTTAGAAGATGATATTGTTAAAGATATTATTAGAGATATAGAGATGGAATATATACAAGTTCAAGTGCTATAATTCCTCTTAAAAGAGTTAGTTCTAACAGAAACTTCAGCAATGAAATTTATTTCAATTCTAGAACCAATTATTGAAGAGGAAGTGCAAAAAAAAGTAGATGGAAAATGAAGAAGAGGAAGAGGAAAGTGATGATGTAATAAAAATAGTAGAAGAATAAAAAGAAAATGAAATACCTTATGAGAAGATATATATTAGAACATACCATTTTGAATCCACCAAGATAATTTCATAAGGTTAATCAATTTTAAAAAATGATGATGCTCAGGATGAGGTTGATAAACCTTCAAATGATGAAAGTAGTAATCATTATTTTGTTCATCCTGATGATGTTAAGGAAATTACTGATAAAGTTGGAGAAAATTTTGATGATTATGATGATATAATAATTCATGTTTCTGATATTGATCATGGGAATCAGAATGTTGAGAAGGAAATATCTAATGTTGAGAAAGGTAAATAAGTTGTTGTTAATTCTCCAAAGAAATCTAAAGCTAAAAAATCCCCAAAACATGTTTTTGGAACATCTAATGGGAAAGAACACGAGCAAGATAAATATTCCTTTACAAAAAATACTCTACTTCAAAATCTTTATCTTTCTTAGGACAATATTTTGATTTTCATTCCTTGAAGAATCTTGTGAATACCATTCCCTTATTTCCATGTATTGACTCCATATGTCATCTGCTCAAAAAATCAATCAATCATATGTTAGATTCAACACACTTTATCATGTAAATTTTTTTCAAACATGAATCCAATTTTAAGACTTTTCAAATTGGTTATGATTCTCATAGGATATCTTGGAAAGAGATAACCAAGTGTTTTGAGTCAGTGATTGATGATATTAAAATCATGGATAATTTCAACAATTTAGTAAAGAATACTTTGATAACCCAGATGTCACAATTAAGAAACTTACAAAAAGTATTTCAGAAAAACTAAATCTAGAGAACATTTCCCATATCTAAGAGGATAAAGAACTGAATTCAAATCTAACTTCAATTTCTCTCAATTTTAAAATGGAAAAGACACTCAAGAAAGGGTCGGAAAAAACATTCAATTATCAAGAAAATGTGGAAAAGTCTTAAGGTGGAATTCTCAATTCTCAGGAAGAAAAAAATATATGACCTTGAAAAGAAAATTTAGGAATATGATCAGTTGAACAAGAATTATAAAGATGATCATAAAGAGTTAAATAAGTTGAAGGCAACTCAAAAAAAGATGATTCCCAAGGAGAGGAATGATGAATGGTTTTTTCTTAAACACATATATTGCTTTTGTATTTCCTTTGTAACCAAATTTTCCATCTTAATGAAATTTATTATATATCAATTGTTTTTCCTTGTATATTCCTAACATTTTAGGTAATTTTTTTTCTTTCCCTCCATTAATTTATGAAATTAAAAAAGTGTGATAAATGAATTATCAAACAGATTTTAAGTTAAAAGAAGACAATGACCTATGTTAGGGGGAGATTACATAAAGAGAAAATTCATAAATAAAGAAGGGTAATTTCTTCAAGGAGGAAAATAATACGATAATTAAGGATATTATAACCTAAGGAGGAGTTTTTTTTATTCTGAATGAAACTTAAAAAATTAAAGGGGTTATTAGTATTTATTTTATGTTAAAAAATTAAACTTTTTAGTTCCTTATATTATTTTAAAAAAAGTTGTTTTTTATTTAAAAAAAGGGGGACATTTTCGAGTCAATAAGTTTACTTATGAATTTTCCATTCCTTTATGTTTTAAAAATAACAAATATATTTTCCTAAGGAAAATTATTTTTCCCTAAGAAATATTTTCTTAAGAAAAATTTACTTTCTATAATTTTTTTGACTTTACCTATGGTTTTCATTGTCTTGTTTACATTTTTCCTAAACAATGACTAATGATCTTTTTATTAAGTAAAATATTAGATCTTTATCAATCATAGAACCTTATATTTACTTAGAATATTATTTATTTAGAATTTTGAATCCGATTTATACGAAAATCAAACTCTGATTTCTTCGAAAATCAGAATCCGATTTCTTCTGAAATCAGACTTCAATTTATCCTAAAATCAAGCTCCGATTTTTCTGAAATCAGGATTTGATTTCTTCTGAAATCAAACTCCAATTTATTCTATAATCAGACTCTAATTTCTTTTGAAATTAGACTGTGATTTTTCTTTGAAATCAGACTCTGATTTATTCTGAAACCAGAATCCGATTTCTTCTGAAATCAGACATAAATTTCTCCTGAAATCTAACCCTGAATTATTCATATATCATATAGAAAATGATTCATTATTAAGATTCAGAATTATTCATAAATAATATTCCAAATTATTCATAAAACAAATTTTGAATTCTTCAGAATTTAGTCTCTGATTAAATTATTTTCTTACAGTTACCTCATTTCATTAAAGTAATGTTTCATTTTATCAGATCCTAAACATATTGATGTTTCTTGAGCTTAATTTTTTTTTCATTACATATTTTTGTTTATTAAACATGGTAATGTTTCCTATCTTTACTTACATTAAATGATGTCATACAATATATTTTTTATTGAATGTTGGCTGAGTTACACTTGTACATGTCTCTCTGAAATTTAAGAAAAAAATATTACCATTGGGGGAGGATATAACTATTTGGATTTTTCTCCTATTAATAACAGTAAACTAAATGATACAAAAAAACCACACACATTTAGAGATTACATGCTGTGAATTGATTTATATATAGAGAGAGAATCTCATGCATTGTACGATCTATGAACATCTTGTTCATCCATGAGAAACTTGTTTAGCCTGCCTAGTGAGACTTCAATTTTTATTGTGTACAATCAAGGTTCTCCAAGGATATGCAGATAGAGTTGTTGAATACCTTAAATTTCGAGCGCTTATGGGGATAAAAGGATAGAGGTGCTGAATACCTTAATATTTGAGGACATCTAGGGATAGGTAGATAGAGGTTCTGACTGCCTTATTGTTCGATGGATTTCAAGGGTAAAAAGATAGACTTTGATACACTTATAAATGGATTACCCTTGTGTGGGCAAGACATACTTTGTTGAAAGTATTTATCAAGGGATTTTTATTGAAAGTTTTTTGATACATTCTCTTTGGGTTAAAAAATTTTCTATACTTGTTTACTTGTCTTTGTTATAAGATTTTAATTCTGCTATATTTTGGTAATGAAAGGAATTATAAATCTCTTATACTTTATAATTCTTGTATACTTTTATATAATAATATTCCATATGCTTCAAGGTAGAGTCTATCCCTAAGTAAACTTTTCTTATTTTTTTTCTCAGATCCATATTTTTGGATCCCAATAAAGATTGTTTCATAGTTAATAACTAAAGTGGGTTTGTGAATCTATCTTGTTTAACCTTGTTAAATATAGATTTTCTCAAGGATAAAAATAATTTATTTTAAACCTATAATTCACCCCTCTTGAAATTGATCATCTACATGGTTATTTCGATCCTATAGTTTGTTCTTCCAATAACACCTATCATTCTTAGAAATAATGATTGAATTACTGTTATTATTCGATATATTTTATATTTATGATTTCTTTATGATTATGGAATTATTATATAACGCATAACTTCATTATTTATATTTTTTGGGAATATGATAACTTCATTTGAGGACATGTGGTCTATTGCCTCATCAAAGAGATGTGATCCGTTGAAGCTTTAAATGAAAAATATTAATGTTGTCAATAATAAAAATGTATTATATAAATGAAATATTTATAATATCAAGGACATAATTATCTATCAATACATATAACATATAATTTTACTCTTTCCATTTCACACACTGAAAAAGTGATAACGTCGTTCTTGGATGTGTGGACTACATTCTCCTCAAAGCGATGTGATTATTAATTTTTCATCATCAAATATCAAGAATTATATATATAAGTATATATATTTAAGAATTGTTTTACGATATAATTATAATTATAGAGATACAAAAATTACTTACCTTTTTCAGTAATGATAATTGAAAACTAGGAAATTTACTCATGCCTATGTATGACCTACCATCTCCATGATAGTAACATTGGTTCATTTTTCATATCCATAATTCATGTATAATTTTAAAATCATAATTGATGTAAAAAAGTGATAATTATTTCATGTTTATTATTCAAGATATATTTACATAATGATCTAATTGGCCGTATTTGACATATTAATATCAGTTTTGACACATATGCCGAATATGGTCAAAACATCTGTCTTAAAAATTACTGATTAAGTTATTGTATATAACTTGTTTATCAGTGAAATAATTGAAATAATTTTCTTTTAAATGATTATTATGAAATTTAATAACTAAAATATGTTTATTATTCATGAATATATAGTAAAATCATGAAAAATTAGAATCTAGGTAAGGGATTTTTATATAACTTTTTTTCATCTATAAGATAAATGCCATATTCAAAACATACTTATTTTGTGTGGTGTATCTACTTACCATTTTTATATATTATATAATTAATTATTTTTCATTCATCTTATTTAAATTTTTAATATTATGAATATTACTTTTGGTGATTTTGATTCAGATGTTACTACAACTGTAAAGGGATTCGTCTCAATTTTCATTCCATTGAGGCTTATTTTTTATTATGTACCTTGTTACTTTTATATAGATTATCTACTACCCAGTAAATTTTTATATCACGATTCTCATTTATTTCACTATATTCACTTTTTCAATTGATTATAATCATTCTTGGATCTCATCATTCAAATATTACTAATGGAGTAAGTGATTTATTAACTCAATTTCCATTCTGTTAGGTTAAACTTCAATGTCATTAGTTATGTTATACCAAGAATATGTGTGAAATTACCTATGATTATTTTATTATTTATTTCCACTTTTATGATATGGACTTAAAATTTTCACACTTAATTATTTAATTGATTTATTCTCACTCCAATGATATGATTCTTGTATGGGTTTTTCTTGTATAAATTTTATTTTGTTGGGAGATATATTCCAAATTAAACAATTATTTTTTTGTGTGGTGTATATGATAAACATGAATGACTTCGATGATTCTTATACCTAAATTTTTGGTTTTTTTCATACCCTTATGATGATATATATTTCACTAGGTCTATGGTTTCAAAGTTATCAAAGTGGTAAAGGATTTCTTGTCATGATTTTCCTTTCTAGTATTGTTTGTTATGTTATAAACATATTTTATTTTATGAGGTGTATATAATTCTTCTTTTGAATGATATATCATGAATATAGGTATTTTAATAATATTATAATATTCACTTAATATTATTCCTTTTTGTTTATTATGATTCAAATGTTTCAAAGTGGTATGGGACACTTTGGAATGTTTAATGATTAATTTCCTCAAATTTGTTTTAATGATATTTTAATGGTATTAACATTAATCAAAGTTAAAACCCTTGTTTTTTACTTATCATCTAGTGGGGATATATTTAATTGATACCGTGCTCATTTTTTGGGATGGATTAATATTGTTTTGTAGATATTATAATAGAACCCATTTCTTTTTAATGGGTTAATATTGTTTCATAATAGATTGTTTTGAAACCCATTTCTTTTCCATGACCTAACCACGTTTAAAATAGATTTTTATAGAAAAAATTTCTTTTTAATGGGGTAACCATGTTTCAAATTGAATACTGTAGAACCAGATTCATTTCCATGAGTTAATCAAGTTATGAAATTGATGATGATTGTTTCTATGGGTTTTGATAAAATGAAATATTTTTGTGTTATAATACATGGCCATTTGATGGGTGTTTTCATGATATACCAATGATGGGTGGTTATGTGATAAACTAATTAAAGGTGGTTACATGATAAATCAATGACGGGTTGTTCCATGACATACATATGACATGCAGGTCCATGATATCCATCTAATGCATTGGGTATAGAATTCAACTGTATGGTTATTCCATTTTTAAAAATGAATGTAAGATTGATGTTTAAATGATGTCTATGTAAATACATGTTTTAATTAATCTTTATATAGGCCTTTAATGTTTCTAATGATCATGGTTGATTTCAATTGGCTCATTATTTTTTATTCTAATGACTGTTTCCACTTCTTTGTTTCATATTTGATGACTTCGATTTTGATGTGTATGGGTTACTTTTTTATTTTCCCATGCACGTTGATTTTTTCATCATGCCATTATACACTATTATACTCAATGATGAAATTTAATTATTAATTATTATGTTTACCCATTTTGTGCATCTGAGCTCCTCCTTCTTATGTTTCCTTTTCCCCCAGGTTTTAATGAGTGACACTGAACAATTTATTTCAATAATGGATTTCAAAAGGATGATGTTAGTGACCTATTATGAAATAAGAAAATATGGGCATAACAGGAGATGTTTTTAAACTTTATGAACCTTTTATTCATGAGTCCATTTTGATGTGAATTTTTTATATAGTAGTTTTTCCTAAATCTCAAAAACTATAAACCTAAAATGTCCCCCAGAATGTAAGTGATCCATGTTTTGCTTTTGATGTTGTAAGATTTTGATGGAAAAAATTTCATCAATTTTATTGGAATAAAAAAAAGGAAATGAAAAGTTGTGGTTTTCATAATAGGATTTATGAGTGTGTTTCCTCGGCTGTTATAGTTTGTATCAAAAATCTATTTAGATAACTTTTGAGATTAGTATTTTTTCATATGAGGTTGTCTTAAGAGTTATCCATACCATAACATGACTATAAACATAAATATGATCATATGTTCAAAAATTAATTTACACTATTTGAGTTTTTTAAGTTGTAAAAATATCAAGGTCACCAATAACATTTTAAATGAAATTTTATAGGGTTAAATGACATGTGAAACTTTGGTTTAACGTGAAGTATTTCTTAAATTTTTTAGAAATAAGTTTTAAGGTACTTATAAAAGTTAGGGTTTAATTGATCTTATATATTGAAGTAATTTTGAGAAAAAAATGTTTTATTATATAGAAAACCATAATATTGAAACGTGATTTGGTGACAAATTGAAAAATGTTAAATAAAAAGAATATATCCATATTTTGGGATTGAAATCAATATGGACTGAGATAACCCTTAAGTCTAATACACTATTTTATTTTTATGTTACTGATGTTATTTAGGATATAGGATCATGGAATGATTTAGTTTCAGATTTGGGTATTACTATTTAATTTTTAATATTATTTTATCAAAATGAGTTTTATTAATTTTTGGAAATTATCATACCATGTGTAACAATTTAGGTTTTTTGTTAACTTCTAAAGGAAAGTGGAATAACTTTACTATCCCTTTTATGGATATGTGGTCTTCTAAATTTTATTTTAGAAAATCATGCGTGAAAAATTCATCTTGAATACTCATCGTATGGATAAAAAGATGAGATTGTGGTAAAGGATAAAATTCACGAGTCATGTAAGTATATTTCTTTATATTTTCATTCTAGATGATGAAATAAATACTTTAACTTTATTAAAATGGATCTTGAAATAAAATATTATCTTATTACCATATTTTCACATGATATCAATGACCTTTTCCGCATTTTTTTGGTTTGTGGTTTTATCATAAATGGCTTCCTCTTTACCACATTCTCTATCACTCTCTATTAGTCCATGGGAATCATTTTTTCCTTCCAAATAAAACTTTTATTTTCCTAGAAAATTTCTCAATATGTTAAATACTATTTATTCTTAAGATTCAGTGACCTTTATGTTTCCCAACTTCCATTTTTAAGAGAGTGTATTTATTAAAATTTTATAGGATGTTTGTCTCAATAAAGGAATTCTTAAAATTTTAATCTTATGATAATGAAGATGAATCTTCATAGGGAAATTCATTTTAAAAGGGATAGGATATAACATCATGAAATTTTGGGAAATATCTTCTTTAAAATTAATTTAAATTAATTAATATATTTTTATGACATAATACATAGTTTATATTTAATCTCATGGAACACCATTTTTATCTTGTGTTACACACAACATTGAGTTCCTTTGATGACTTATGTTACACAAATCATGAGTCTTATTAGATGACAAGAAACGTTTAATATTATTATGATTTTTTCCACCTAGGTGTTGGAATGGATGGAATAAATGATATTAAATAAATTTTGAAAATTATATTTACACATTTTTAGAAAATTAATTCACTGGTTACCAATTAATTATAAATGAAAACAATGACCATTTTAATTAAAAGGATGCATTTTTATGAAAAGTTATTTTTATTACTGGAATGAAATATTATATTAAAAATTAAATTAATCACTTTTATTGAAATATACTTATGAAATTTATTTGTTTTATATTTAATAAAATATTTTTAAATTCATCCATTATGTTTTATTGGCTTATGATAAGAATGAATCAAATTTTAAGCATAAAAAGGATGAATATTTTTTAAAGGTTATTTTACTGCCTTTTAATGGAAGAGTTGTTTTAAAAATAAATTTCGAAAATTTTATAAGTAATATAAAAAAATAAAATTCATTTCTTTATATAGAATTATAAATATCTACTTTGGGTTAATTTTGGAATTTTTTTGATAGTAGTCATATTTTCATGAATAGCGAATGACACCGAATCTGAATTGAAAAATTCTTTTTCATATAAATAATTTATAATGTTAAATTATATTTTTAATTTTTTTTATGTAAAATTATATAAATTTTATATCATTTAAACCAATTTATTTAATAGAAATAAATTGCACATTGAAATTCTATAAAAAAACATATCAAACTTTTGAAATTTTCTCTTGAAAAACCTATTGCCTCATACCATCTATATGATTAATTTTAAATTAATTTCTGAAATTTCTATGATATTAATTTTAAAAAGGATTCCATATTTGAAATAATAATAATTTATAATATATAACAAGTCAAATGTATTTTTTGAAAAAAAATCATTGAATGTGATTAAAATTAATTAAAATGATTAAGGTAAAAACAAGATTACTTAGTGGTTAAAGTCTAAACTTAATGTATAAAAATGACCCTAAACTCATTGAAAAGAAATTTAATGTAAATATTTAGACATAAATACTAAATTTATCTAAAAAAATTTGTAATTTAATCTTATTTCAAGGTAAAATAATGGGGAGCAGACAATTCTTTTCAAAACAGGGTAGGTGTGTCCTCTCCCTCATCTTATAAAAGGGATCTCACCCTCCACAACTTATTCAGACCTATACAAAAATTTATCACATAAAACCCCATCCAAAATTAGATCCAAACATTCATAATATCATCCAAAAATCCCCAACTTGTTCATAAATCCAACCAAATAATCCCTTTTGTGAAAAATTAAAATTGTTACTCAAAAAAGAGGTAACACTCTTCAACATTAATTTCTGTTTTATTTAATTATCCATATAATAAATGATTCTTATTCAATAATATAATAATAAAGTTATTATCAAAAATATACTAAGACGTTTTCATGTTAGTGGCCCAACCTAAAAATTCACACACTTACATCAAATGTTATATGAAATCATCATTCGTGTGTATATAAAACTGACACCTCGCAAACCAATTTTGTTTATTCTTCTGTTACAAACTCTCAATCTTGTGAATAATGATAGATTCAATATTTTCATATGATATATATTATATTTATGGTTTATTTATTATTCTATAATTTATATATAATACATACCTAATGATTTCTGTTTTGTGGTAATTTGATAACTTCGTTTGTGGATGTGTGGACTACCACCTCCTCAAAGTGATGTGATTTGTTCACTCTTTACATGAAATGTATTGTGGTTGGGTTTAATAAAATTATATGATATAAATTAAAAATTTATGATATTAATGACATAATAATATATATTACCATATTATATATCATTTTATTCTTTCCATTTCACAATTTGATGAAGTGATAATGTTGTTCGTGGACGTGTGGACTACCACCTGATAGAAGTGATGTGATTATTCCTTTTTCATAAACACATCACAGGAATGCTGTATATAAGTATATATAATTAAATTTTATGGTTTTTCTTATATAATTTTCATTCTGTAAATATATCATTACTTACCTTCTTTCTCTAATGATCATTGTAAAATTGTAACTTTACTCATGTGTATGTACGACCTACCGTCTCTATGATCGTAACAATGGTTCATTTTTCATTACCATATTTAATGTATGTTTTTTAAAGTATAATTTACATAAAAATTTAATAAATATTTAATGTTTATTATTCTTTATATATTTATATAATGAAATCATTCCCCATAATTGACCTATCAAATTCATTGTTGGCACATAAGCCAAATATGGTCAAAACTCTGACTTAAAAATTATGGATTAAGTATTTGAATATTAAATTTTTATATGTGAAAAAATTAATAATAAAATTTTAAATAGTTATTATTAATGTAATTAATTATCTTAAGTTTATTATTTTTTAATAATTAGGAAAATCATGACAAATATGACTCAATGTGAAGGATTTTCATCTCACTATTTACATCTATGAGATAAATGTCATAATCACGACTTAATTCTTTTGTGTGGTGTATCTAATGAAAATTTTGATATATTGTATCACTAGATATTTTAAATTATTGGTATTTAAATGTTTCATCTCAGGATTATTACTTTTGGTGATTCCAATTCAGATGTTACCATAGTTGTAAGGGGGTTCATCTTGATTTACTTTCTATAGAGATTTATTTGAAATTATAATTCTTGTTACTTTTATAGGGTGTGTCTATATACATATGAGTTTTATATTTCATGAGTTTAATTTAATTTAGGATGTAAAATGTTTTATTTTATGTTATTTTTTCAAGGATATGACGATTCAAAAGTTAATCATTTAGTAAGGGATTTCTTAACCAAATTTACATTCATTAGGTTAAACTTCTATGTCATTGGTTATGCTCTGACAAGAATATGTGTGAAATGACCACTTATTATATTATTTATTATTTACACTTTTATGTTGTGTATTTAAATCTATCACACATAATTATTTCATTTATTTATTCTCACTCATATGATACAATCTTTGTTAGGTTTTTTCTATCCCTTCTTGTATTTCTGTGAGATAAATTCCAAAATCACATATTATTTTTTTGTGATATTTTTATAATTACCATGAATGTATTTAATTATTATTATTATTTAATTTATGGGTATTTACAAAACCATTTTATGATATCTCTTTCATGGGGTTTACGATTTGAAATTTAGCAAAGTGGTAATGGTTTTTGTCATTATTTTCCTTACTTGTGACTTTTATTGTGTTATACATATATTTGTTTCTATGAGGTATATATACATATATTTTGAAATGATATATCATTAAGCTTTTTATTCTAATGATATTATAATATTCAATAATTTTTATTCCATTATGGGTATTATGATTCGAATGTTTCAAGGTGGTATGAGATGCTTTAGAATGTTTAGATATTATTTACCTCAAGTATGTTTGAATGATATTTTAATGGTAACACTGTAAATCAATATTAAGAACCCTTGTTACTTATCCTTATGCGAGGATATTTTCTATTAAGACTATCCTAATTCATTTTTGGATGGATTAAGATGGATTAGAAGAGATTTTTATAGAACCCAATTCCTTTCCGTGGGTTAATCATGTATCAAAAGTGATTTTTATAAAACCCATTTCTTTTACATGGGTTAAACAGGTTTAACATAGATTGTTATGGAACCAATTCCTTTTCTATGAGTTAATATTTTTACAAAGATATTTTTGTATAACCAGATTTTTTTCATAAGTTCATCATGTAATGGAAGGGATAATGGTTTTTTCTAAGAGTTTTGATAAAATAAATGATTTTTTGTGTTATAGTACTTGGAAAATCGATGTGTTCTTCTATGATAAAACAATGAAAGGTGATTATGTGATGACCCAATTATGGATGGTTCCATAATAAAGAAACGACAAGTGGTTCCATGATAAAATAACTATGGGTGGGTCTATGAAAAACCTACAATGCATTGAGTTTGTAATTTGACTATATGGTCATTCCATTTTTAAGAGTGAATGTATGTTTGAAGTGAAAACAATGTCCCAAGTATATACATGTTTTTTATGCCTAATATGGGTTTATAATTTTTTTATTATAGAGATTCATATCACATGGTTGATGACTATTAATTATAATGGCTTTTTCCATTTCCACATTGTCATATTTGATGATCGAGGCTTTAATGGGTATGAGTTCCTTTCTTATTCACTCATGCACTTTGATCATGTCATTGTAAAATTATGCAATATTATGCTCATTATTGAAATTTAACTATAAATTCTTATGTTTAACCTTAATAAATATCTGATCTCACCCTTCTTAGGCTTCCTTTTCCCTATGTTTTAAAGAATTATGTTTAACGATTTATGTCTATAAAGTAATTCACTAGGATGATGTAGATGAACAGATGTGACATACTAAAAGTTGTGTATGATGGGATATGATGTTCAAATTTATAAACTAGTTTTTTATGAGTTTAATTATATGATTATTTTATGTGTTGAAGTTTTTCTAAAATCTATAAAACTCTAAAACTAAATGGTCCTCCAAAATGTACATGTTTTTTATTTTCATTTTGATGTTGTAAGGTTTTGGTGGAAAAAATTGGGTGACAATTATCGATATATTACCTAGAAATGTAGAGTTATGGATTTTAGCATAGGATTCAAGAGTGTGGGTCTTGGGATATTATAATTATTCTTTATGGCTCATATTTATCATCTCATTATGACACACTCCTTTACAATGGTATATGTTTTTTATTTAATATTATATGTCATTCTATCCTGATTTATTGAAAATTTTTATTATTCCATGTTATTTTTAATAATAGAATTTATCCTATACCATGTTTCCTTATATTATTATGATTTATCCCTTAATGTAATGTTGATATGTTTTCCCTTAATAATAATTTGAGATAACCTCGTTATAATATTTAATTTCCCATTGTTATGATGATCAATATTAATTATATGAAGACTAGAAGGGATTCTATAGGTGTTTGATTATAGAGAAATGTTTACATATGCTTGAAATTTTTTTTCGTATATGTCTATTCCTTAAAGGAACTAAAAAAAAGTGTTATCCATGTTGTGTGAAACTATTGTGATATCTTCCACTAATTTATTTTTAAAAAAAATTATCTTGGAAAACCTAACTTGGTATCAAAGTTAATTTTTAAAATTTTATATTTTTTACAATATACAAAATAATGTAGGTTTGGGGCCCCTTATTGACTAACTAATTATAAATTTTTTTTCTATGAAAACATAAATAATGAATATTGAAGAAAATAAAATGAATTGAGTGAAAAAAGTAGAGGATAGTGAGACATTATACATAAACCACATGGGAATTATAAAGGGGGAATAAGAATTGGGCTTCCCCCCTTAATTTAAAAAATACTAGGTAAATACCATGATTTATCTCATTGAAGAGAAAATGTCTTAGAGAGATATATAGTCCCATAATAAAACTGGCATTTAAGAGGTTATATGAGAATTAGTGTAGGAGGTTCTTAATATATGTGAACTGGATGGATAGTTTGAATAAAAATAAATTAAACTACCTAAAAATGTTGTGTACACAACTAAAACTCAAAATTACATTATGGAAATATATAATAGGTAACTTAGAAGAGTAGTGGAGTAAAATTATTCAAATTAGGCTGAATTTTTTGAAGTAGTACAACCTTAAAAACCAAGTGAATAATTAGAGGATGAAATATTATGGGTTCTTATGAAATTATGAAATCTATAATGTGGAACCTATGAAATTATATTTAGGTGAAAATATAATTGGAATTTAAGGATCCAACCCAACCCTCATATAAGATAAGTATAATGCTAAAGAGTTATAAATATATAATGAAGGGATAAAACTGACTGATGATGTAGAGAAGGAATATTAGGGCCATGAGGTCCTGAAATTTATTGAAATCATTAAATAAGAAGCTCTAATTTCTACGAAAGGGGAAGATCACACCTCTGACATTGCACAATAAATTGTAGTACTCAATGAGGTGCAGTAAGTGGTGTTATAGGGGACTAATTTTAGTTATATTCAAGGTATTTGTATGTCTATTGGTTTTATGGAGAAGGAACTATATCTTGAACCTGAATAGGTGGTTAAGGATACTAAAATTAACATGTGAACAATATACTTTCATGGTAAATACATAGTTGATGGGAAGGAGTTCAAGGATTATAGGGAAAACATCATGAAAGAAGCATCCCAAAAAACATAAAATATAAAATGGTTGGAATTATTGTAATTATTATAAAATTTCTTACGGAAAATATTAAAAAATACATGGAGTAAAATAAAATAAAATTATGATTATATTTTTAATTTATGGTTCATTACTTGATGTTTTCCATCTCATTGATTCCACTATAAGACATTGTCAAGTGACACTTATTGAACACAATAAAATCTATACGTAATTATTATAATTTTAATTCATTCATAAATAAGGACTAGGTAAAATTATTCAATACATCAATTATGTGACACCCAAGGTAAAGGTATATCTTAATGACCTAAAATAAAGCACTATCAAGAGGAACTATGAGTTTTTAATACTTTCTTAGGACATAGTTTTCATTTTAATTTGAATATTAGTTTTATAATTACTCTTATAGGTAAAAATAAACTCCACATTATTTTTCATAACTATAATGAATCGAAAATATCCCTTTTATATTATTAAAGTTTTTAAGTCCAATGATGAAAAATACGTCAAGTAAAAAAGTATGAGCTATACTAGAGATAAATGAGAGAAATAAAACCTAATATTTAAATACCAATAAACTCATTATAGGGAATAAGTATAAAAATTAATTTAATGGGATAAAATTTATATTTATATCATTTTTTATCCTTTCTTGGGATGGATATAATTTTATAAATTTGCATTCACCCCTCACTTTGGTGGAACATTAAGGACAATTTTCATTGAAAATATGTGGGAGGAATCCATAGAGACCACACATTTGTATTTTTTTCCATTTATATGAAAAACGAGATAAATTCACTAGGAAAATATTTGGTTTCTTATTGGAATATTTTGAATTTATCATTCCCATAAAAGTAAAATTTATAGGTGTTAATTTTTGAAAATCACATTCTAATTATAATTTTGATTTGGCCCCAAGTGATTACTGATATGATTTTAATTCTAATCATTTACTATTATAATAATTCAATCATTATAAAAAAAATTATTTTTAATTCAATGAAATTATTGTAAGATATTTTTATTACCATTCTATAGAGGGTTTTGAGCAATTTGTTAAAAAACTTCTTTCTCAAAAAATATTTCTTAAGAGTACTTATAATGTTTTCCACTACAATAAATTTATTTTATTTTTTCTCAAGTCATTATAATTATCTAGGCCATAAATTCTTTATATTTAAAAATATTTGAGCTTGATACCTACCCTACTTTTTTCTGGAGAAACTCATTGAATCCATCGAATTCACTGATAATAATCAATATTTTAACAAAATTTATTCTTTCTACAGTTATTTATTTGAGTATAATTGCATTATCATTCATTTTTTCTTAAAAGGGTAGTTGGTAATTTTCTTGGAGGTGATGAAGTTATTATACTGAAATGAAGAATGGATTTTGGTTCTCCTGAGTTATTTGAGAAAAAATTCCATATAATTATCATTAGACAATATTTCATCCTCTAAATTTCAAATTAGAGCTTTCTAAATGAAATTATTGGTAGTAATTTAATTTTTTAATTTTATTTTTAGAAGTTTTAATTTATTTGGGAAACATTTAACACTCATTCTAAGTTTGGATTTTCTAACAATATTATTCTCAATCCTGAGAGCGTTCTTAGCCTTTAATTTAATTTTTTATACCATATTTCATAAGATAACATGGGATATGTTCTACTACTATAACATTAATGTTTTTATTTTAGAAAAGTGATGATTTTAAATTGAATTAAAATCTTTTAATCCATTAATTTTTTATATTTGGGCATACTTGACCTTGATACCTACCCTACATTCGATCCCATTAAAAACTATAGAAACCTCGAAATCACAGAACAGGAAGCCACATTACCATAATATTTTTTTTACAATTATTTCATTGACTATAATTTCATGGAAATTAATTAGAGCTTAAAGGACATTTTATAATGTTCATGGAGCCACTAAAAGTCTAGTATCAAAATGAAAAATGTTGTTTGGTTCTTTTAATTTATTAGATAAAAGTTTCCATAAATTAATCATTTTACATTATTATATCTTCTATATTTTAAATTTTTTTTAAAGAAATAGGAAAAAGTGACCATTTAGGATACCAATTATTAACCAATATATTGAGACAACTTCCCCGTTATTGGAATAATTATTCCAATTAGTTCTGGTGGGAGATTGATAATGGGGGTTGAGGTGCTTGTCGATTTTACTTTCAAGGGTCTGTAATTTTTCCTTATAAATATTCCACTAAAAAATAAATAGATCAAAAAGAGATTGGATAATTATTAAATTATTCAAATACATTAAAAGAGTACAATTATTAGTATTGTATCTTTCGAAGTGGTGTTGATGGAGGAGCACGTTTTATTGACCTTCACTTGAAAATCATTAATTACAATTTTAGAGTTGCACCCTCTTTTTTGAGGCCTAAAATATTTTATATCATTATATACTCACATTGAACCTCATAGATATTAGAACCTAAATAAAAACCCCTCATGAAATTTTTATTTCAATTTTTAATTGGATATTGAGATGGAATTCAAGACAATAGATACAATGTACATACTTGAGATTGAACATAAACCCATTTAAAATGCTTTTGAGTGATGAGTGATCTGTATTTCGAGGAAGTGAATCATAATAGTCAGGAATATTAATAATAGATTGAAAAATGTTTGTGTGATAGAATAGAATGTCATAGATTTAAGATTATAAATTATTCATGATTTTTACATTTGATTTTGTGTGATTTTATGATTTCAAAATCATTAATTATAACTTTTCTTTATGAGAATGAATATTTTACAAGTTTCCTATGTTTAAGGACAAAAAAATATTTATGTGTGGGAGAATTTTATGGATGTTATATGTATATTTTAATTATTAATTTTATTATTATTATTATTATTAATTGTTTTTATACATTTTGTTATATGAAAAAACAAATATAATAATTTTCAAGAGGTTTTGAGAATATGGTTTATTTCTTCTTGAAATAAGGGAAATAGAAGAAGACTTTGATTAAGAAATTCAAGAGAGGAATGAATGTCATAGTATGTTGTTATGTTGAAAATTATATATAAATAATCCATTTACCAAAAAAATTGATGTGGGATGATTTTTATATTAGTAATTGTTTGTTCATAAAAAATAAATGTTGTTTCAGTCGCATCCCATGTCACCCATCTTGCTCAGAAGAATAGTTTTTCCAGGGTAGATCAAACGGACTATAGTTTTTCCTCTATATCATGAAACTACCATGGATGGAATCCATGTGAATCTTACACCCAAAATACATTTATGAGAGAAAAATAGTATCCTTCCCAGATGCACCACAATGTATATGATGTGCATGAAAATCAATGGATTGCTTGAGATGGTTGAAACAGTGTACAGTCAACTGATGTAGATTTGGGAACACATGGGATTATGTAATACATGAAGGTGAAGATATGTGATGTGATAATTATATATTTTTTGATTTTTTGAATTGGTATAGGGGTTTCACTATAAGGTTGGGTGTTATACCACATAATTTTTATGTTGTATTGGGAGTTCAGGGCATTTAAATATAAAGCTTTCACTATAGGGTGTTCTATTTGCTAGGGTGTGTATTGAAATATTATTGGGGGATCTAGTTCTAATTTTTAACTAAATATTCTAATTTTAAATAGGCTAATGGATAAGAATGTAAATAAGTAAAGGTACCATGAAGAAGGATATGCATCAAGGTGTCTTATAAAAGCTTTCCCCATAGGGGTTTACTTGTACTATAATTAGAGAAGATGGATTTTGTGTAGTATTATATGTGTTTTATGAATTAAAAGACATTGTAGTAATATGTTTATGAGATAATGATAAATAATTCTATGTCCACACGATACCTGATGTGATGCCTATACTTGTTGGTGGATCATGAAAGTGTAAGGATGACTTATAGAATCATGATGTTTGGATCTAAGATGATTCAATTTCACCAAAAGTTGAAGGGGAATTCATTAAGATTATCTTTTGGCCTGGTGTGTTTACATTACATAAGTGATAATGAATGATATAATTTTTTTGAGATGATACACCATATAATTTTCACTATGACATGAAATGGTTATTTAAGGCAATAACATGAGTTTGATTTGTTGGAATTGTTGTGATGCTTTGGATATTGATGTATTATGGATGTGAAATATTATTCATATAGAATATGGATATAATGAATGGTTTCTCTTGCATCATGGAAATTATTATAATGGAACTCAGCTAGAGTTTTCATGCATATTCACTTGTGATGTAGGCTTTTTTTTCTGTGACATGGATAAGATTTGCAGAGAAGTTTCAAAGAATGATATGTTAAAAAATTATAATTTTTTTCTTTGGATTGAACCTATCTATACTACAAAAATGGATTCTTGGATAATTCAACATTGGGTATCTTGATGTGTGTGGCTTCAAAGGCTTGGGTGAAACCTACTATACCAAATATGGAGACTTTTATTCCTCTCAATTTTCCCCATTTTTTATTGTATGTTTGTGTCCCTATATATAGGTTATGATTTGGGCATTGTATGATGATTTGAGAAAATAAATAAACATGGAGTTTTTTCTATATTTTTTTCCTCTGAATTAATTAGGATCACCTCCAGTGATCGATATTTTCTCCACTTTCACTTTCAAAAAAAACCTTCTACGGTATTAGAGGGTTCAAATGCGATCTGCACTGAGAGATATCTTTGAGATCTACTTCGATGAATTGTAGTGGACAAAAAAAGATAATGAGTACCTTAGGTTCTTCAAATTATCATCATTTGTTTTTTTAACAGATTGTTTATTGATTCCAAAACCATAATTAATAAAATATATAAAGAGTTTCATGATGTTATGTTATCATTTTATCTGATAAGATAGATTTGTGAAATTTGTCTATGTATTTGATACATCCAACAAGGAATCACCTCTAAGGAAGTCTCACCACTAAGAATGAGTCAATTCCAAGGATGAAGAACCTATAAGATATACAATTAGCAAAGTACAATGATGACTCACCATCATCAGGATTCACCATCGGAATGTGAATTTGGTAAAGTGTTGAGTCACCACCAGTGTAAACTACTACCAGACTCAGACAACACCAGGCTCTAAATCACCACAAGATCAAGTAACCATTCTAATGTCTCACTGCTTGATCAATAGACTATTCCAATGTCTCGCCACCAGATCAATACGCCATTCCAATGAATCACAACCATATCAGTATACCATTCCAATGTATCACCATCAAAACAAGACACCGTCAAAAAGTGTCACCATTCCAAAAAGTCGCCACTAGATCAAGACACTTATATAAGGGTCACCATTCAAAAGACACTCCACTAGTGGTTATGTTTATTTTAAATTAAATGTATCTAAAGAATAGTTTGCTGAATTTAATTCTTGAAATTATTTTAATGATTGTTCCTTAATTTCTATACAAGGATGCATTGAAGAATATGTGAACTCTAAGTAATATATGGTACCTATTGCAGGTTCTATTAAAATATGAATACTCATGCCGGTGCTATTAGAATATGAATCAGACTTCCTCAAGTGTAGATGTGATGTGAAGTAGAGCGTGTTGATGCATAAGCAAACACACATAGAGATATTAACTTGTGTAATATATGGTACCAATTGCAAGAACTTGATGAAATATAAAACAAGTACGTTTGAACGAGGAAGATGTAATACAACTTGTATCCAATTTCTTCCAATAGTGATGAATAAAAAGTCTATGACACTGTGTTCTATAGTAGATTTTTGAAACACGACTCAAGCCTATGTTCTAATAAAATTCAAGAGTCATGAGCTATAGATAAAAAAGAGACTGAGTGACTCTATACCTTTATATTTTTTTTTCAATATATTTATTTATTTTTACATTACAAGGAATGTTTTCATACTCTATTTTATAAATCACACATCATGTCTTTATTTAAAATGGAGTATACTTGGATATCTTCTCAGCACCTTTTACTCATTTTTTTTCATGTGTTTTGGTAGAGGTCTAGTTTTGAATTGTTTAATCATTACTCCCAAGGAAACTATTGAAGCAGTTCCTA
The DNA here is from genome assembly GCA_963277665.1 of Viscum album. Lineage (NCBI taxonomy): Eukaryota > Viridiplantae > Streptophyta > Magnoliopsida > Santalales > Viscaceae > Viscum > Viscum album. The sequence continues at coordinate 1,337,688,297 of OY728150.1, read as the reverse complement.
ATTTTCCTAGATAGCTTTGTAGTTATAAGACATGATCTAGGTTGTGAATCAAAAGTTCATTTTCTTATAAACTACATGTTATAAGGTAATTACCAAGAGGAGAGGACTAAGCCTCAACATAAGACTAAACCTCTTGCATTAAAATTCCACCATGTCTGTTTTTTGTTATTTTTTTTGTTTTTTTTAAGTTCATTAAAATTGAATTTGTTTTTACCTTCATGAAAATCTACTACTTTAATAGTTAATTTTAATTTTTTTGTATAAGGTTTTGATAGTGAAAATTGATTTCAAAAGTTAAAATAGTTCTCATAAGTGTTCTAACAGACACCTAAAAAATCTTTGATAGATCATTTAAATGATTGAAACTTATATGAAATATAATGTTTTAACTAACAAGGATGTTTTATTGAAATTGAGGGATTTAAATTAAATTAATTATAATAGAAATTTTTACTAGGTACTCAATTCCCCCCCCCCTCTTTAGATACTAAATCTGACCAAAATTAGGTACTAGATTTTAATAGTTGGAATCAATGTATTTTAAAAAAAATTCAAAAGTTAATTTAGTTGTTCATTAAGAATATTAAATTTCTACTAACTATAAATTCATTTTTTTCAGTGAATAATAGATAAAAACCTTCTTCTACTAAGATTACAAATTTTTTAAATAGAAATAATTATTCTCAGTAGATTATAAAAATGTAAATTCATATTTAAAGAATTAGTTTATATATTTTAATTGATATAGAGGATAAATATGAATTACTTTAAACTATTGTGGGTACTTGGGATGAAGCTACCAAGACAACTTATAATAAAAAAAGCTATGTTTACCATGTATTATGCTTTAGGATATAAGAATTTAATATAATTTCATCTTGTAAATCAGATTTTGAACAATGGTATACTTTATCTCATTCACACGAAGCAACCAAAAATGTTATGGAGTTGATATTGATTACATATACAATTAATTATGATACTTTTTTTAACGAATCTTGATGAATTAATATCTGATATGTATCTCAGGTTTAATAAAATTGTGAACACCATGAGATCATTGGGAAATCTAGTGTCTAATAAAGACCATATTATGGGAAGGTTGAGTTTCCTTCCACAAAGATGGAGAAACAAATCTGTTTAAATTAGAGTGTCATGCGACATCAGTAAAATTCTAGTCAACAAGCTAATTGGGAAATTTATGAAGTATGCAGAAGAGTTGAAAGTCAACTAGGAGGAAGATTATGAGAAAAAAATAAATTCAATATATTTCATGTCTACTATATCCATTTGTAGAGAAAATAAAAAAGAAAATATACAAGATAATATTTCAAGTGACATCGAGACACCTTTGGACAATGATGAGGAAACTGTCCATTTTCTCAGAAGAGTTAAGAAGTTTTACAGAAAAAAGAAATTTTCTAAAAGAAAAACTACACTGGAAAGTATTATACTAAAGGCAACTTGTAAAAGGATTAGAATAAGGATGATAATGGAATTAAATATTATTAATGAACAATAAAAGGAATGGTTAAAAAAGGTTTTTCCAAAATTGAAATAAAAAAAATATAATGACAAGGACTGAATGTATAAGAAATCTATAAAAGAAACATGGAGTGTCTCTAAGGATAGATCCATTGATTCAAACTCTAATCATAAAGAATATTTTGATAGATTCAACTTGTGATTCATGAATGAGGTATCCGAGGTACCTATTTTATCTCTTATCCATATTTATGAAAACTCTAGAAACAAACATAATGATCATGAAATGTCTTATAAAGAAATGCTTATATATTTTGTTATGTTGGATGATATATTTAATGAACTTAAGTACAAATATAAAGTTATTAATAGATATCATGATTTATCTGCGAATATTAAATCATATATATCTTTTGAAAAAGAAAAGAATTCTATATTGTTAAAAAAGAACACAAAATAAAAACTTTTTAATAATAAATTGAAGAATTATTTAGAAATATTTACAGATCCTAGAGAAACTCTTACTTATATTTTATGAAAACTAGTTCCTCTATAAAATTTTATAGGTATGGACATCATGATTTATCTTTCGATATTAATAGACATCATGATTTATCTGCCGATATTAAAATCTTGTGTTGTAGGAAAGATGAAAGAAGACATACTATAAAAGTCATTGGAACATGGACATTAGATGTTCAAGTCATATGATATGAGACTACTCTAGCTTCAAGATCCTTATAAAGGTTGTAGGTTGTTATTTCACCTATGGTGACAATGCTAAAGGGAAAATCATTGGCCTTGGCCAAATTAGTAACATCAATTGGGTTTTAATTTCTAAATTACTATTTTTTGATGACTTTACATATTACTTTTTTATAATCTAACAATTATTCGATGATGGTTTTTATGTTAAATATGAAAAAAATGTATGTAAAGTTTTTGATTCTAAATATACTTTAGTATTTACTATTTTATGGAATGAATATTTTTATCCAACTAATATTAATTTATTAATTTCTCAAAATGTTTCCTACTTGAGTTACATTCATAAATAATATTTGTTTTGGCATATAATATCAGTCCAGTTTAATATTCATTCACATAAGAATCTTACAAGGAAAGGTTTATTCAAAGATATACCAAAACTAGATTCCCAAAACGAAAAATTCTGTAACCCATATCAAAAAGGGAAACAACATGAGATTTATTTTAATTAAATGAAATTTGTTTCAACTTATCAACCTCTTGAGTTAGTTTATATAGATTTATTTTGACAATCTTTATTTTCTTGTCTAAATTGGGAGAATCTTGTTTATATACTAGTAGATAACTTTTATAGGTATACTTGGGTGTTATTTCTATATTAAAAAATTGAATCTTATTCTTACATTACGAGGTAAGTTAGATCTATAGAAAAAATATGTGGACTTAGGATTAAGACCCTAATACGTGAACATGGCCGTGAGATTAATAATCAAGAATTTGAATATTTTTTTCTCATAAAATGCATATAATCAAAACTTCTTTACTCCTAGGACCCCTCATAAGAATGGATTTGTAGAAAGAAGAAATAGAACACTTAAAGAGATAACCCAAACTATTATTGTTGAATATATACCAATATACTTTTGGGAAGAGGCTGTAAACACATCCTATTACATAATCAAATGAGTTTTAAGTAGACCTATCTTAAATAAAACCCCTAGGATATTTGGAATAGTATAAAGACTAATGTTAACTACTTTAGGGTCTTTGGTTGTAATGTATTTATTCTTAACACTAAGGATTAGTTGGAAAAATTTTCCTCCAAAAGTGATGTAGTAATTTTCTCAGATTATTCAAACTACATTAAATCTTATCGGGTTTTTAATAAAAAGACCAAGATTGTGGAAGAGTCTGTTCATGTATAATTGGATTATAATAATACACATGATCCAAATACCTATTTATAATACCTTGTGGAGGATTTATCTTCACTAAAATTAAATTCCAAACCCGCTGATTCATCTATGAAGCAGGAAGAAAAATCATCCTGTTATGATGACTTTCCAGAACATGAACCCGAACCTATAAGACAACATGAAGTGAACAAACCTAATTTTTATAGAGTTATTAGTACCCTTAAGTACCATACTTTAGATTATATATTTTTGGAATTATAAATAGGAACATAGACTAGATATTTTCTTAAATCAGGTTAAATATCAAGACATCGTGTCACATCATAAACCAAAGAACATCAATGATCCAATTTTTGATGAATTTTGGGAAATGGAAATTAAATAAGAACTAAATAAATTTTAAATAAATAATTTGTGGTAACTTGTAGACATACCCAAGGAAACCTTAACTATAGGAACTAAATGGGTGTTTAGAAACAAGTTATATGATTCATATACAATAGTAAGAAACAAAGCCAGACTAGTTGCACATGTATATTGTCAAGAAGAAGGATTAGACTCTGACGAGAACTTTTCACCTATATCAAGACGTGAATACATTAGAATACTGCTAGATTATTCAACTAATCTATATTTCACAAATTATCAAATGGTTGATAAGAGTATATTATTAAATGGGCATATAGTTGAGGATGTGTTTGTTGAACAACCATTGTTTTTCTATATCCCCATTTTCCAATTCATGTTTTCAAAATAAAAAAAACATTATACAGATTGAAAATAGATCTCAGATCATGGTATGACAGGATCATCCCTTTTCTTATTTCAAAAGGTATTTCAAAATGTTTATCTGTTCCTACCATTTTTATAAAAAAATCAAAAGATTTTTCGTTGTACAAATATTAGTATATAATATTATTTTATTATCTAAAAGAAATTTTTTATGTACTAATTTTCATAAATTGATGAAAAAATAATTTTAAATGAGTTTAATGGGTGAAAAAAATTCTTTATTAGTTTACTGATTTTTTTAAAATAAGGATGGAATAATTTTAATTAAAACTAAATATACAAATGATCATTTAAAACAATTTAATTTGGGTAGTGCTACTAGTAGTGATACTCTTAGTACCCCTTGTAAATTGGATGTTGATGATGCTGGGAAACTAGTGGATCAAACAACTTATAGAGTTATGGTTGGAATTATTCTCTACCTTACTACTAACTGACCTGATATAATGTTTAATGTATGTATGTGTGCTCATTCTCAAGAAAATAAAAAAGAGTCACACATGGTTCCTTTAAAATTAATTTTCAAATACATTAAATAGACTACTAATTTTGGATTTTTTAACCAAGACGACAAGAATTTCACTTGGTTAGTTATTCAGATGCTGATTTTGGTGGATTTAATTTAGATTGAAAAAGATCCTTTAAAATAGGTCACTTTTTATCAAGTATCTAGTTTCTTGGTGTTCAAAGAAGCTAAATATTATTACACAGTCTACTATTCAAGTTGATTACATAGATATAATTAGATATTGTTCACACATTTTGTAGACTAAATACACATTACTAGACTTCAGGTATCAATTCTAACATGTCCTAGTAAACCGTGATTATAAAAGTGATATAAATATTTCTAATAATCCTATATCACATTATAAAACAAAACATATTGATGTAATGCATCATTTTTTGATAGATAATTTTCATAAGGGTGATATCACCCTTGAATACATTAGTACAGAACATCATCTTATTGATATACTCACTAAGCCTTTGAATTTTGAGAGAATTACTTACAACAAACATGAATCAGGTATGATCAATTTTGGTTATGTCTTATTATTTGGGACTCACCAATGTGATTTTTCACCATTTTTAATTCTCTCTATTGTTATTTATCACCATTGGTGATTTCTTATTATTGCGATTTCTCACTTTTGTGACTTTATACTGTTGATAACTTCTCACCATTGAAGATTTATCAATATTGTTGACTTATCATCATTGATGATTTCTCACAAGTGTGATTTGTCACCATGGACATTTATCACTATTGAATATTTCTCACCATTGGAGCTTTGCACTATTGGTTTTTCTCACTAATCATGCCTTTCACAATTTTTGTTTCACATTGAATGTTTTAAACCATTGGTTATAATTTTTTTAATTATTTATTTAATTTCTACATTTTAGTTAAAATTTTATTTTTCATTTTAAATTTCAATTATTATTTTTATTTGAAATTTATGAATCCCTAAATCATTTATGATATAAATTGAAATGTTGTCTAATTTCAATGCACACTCTCCCTTGTACATAACCTATTGTGTCCCTTTACCTCCTAACTATTTTCATTCCTTTACTTTTGTCTTCACCTGAATCAATCAAGTTGACCTCCAAAACCAATGTGAAGAATCCTTCTAAATCATCTCCAGAAAAGTCACATCCTGTAAAGAATTAAAAAGGGGAGAGAAATCATCCTTCAATAGTAGAATCAGTGAACCCAAACATTTGAAGAGGTTAGTCACTCTAGATAAATATATTCTAGCTGAATGAATGTTAACCGGTAAGTCTTTAGTCCTTTATATTATATAAAACCAAGGATTGATGGATTGGTTTTCTTATAACCATATTCATGTTTATCCTTGGTCAGTATATTTGTTCTATTAGTCTGTGGAGTTTGGTTTTGAGAAAGAAGAATAATACTGGGTAAGAATATGAGTTAGTTGTCAAATAATTGCCTTTTCTTCATGGTGGTGAGCTAGTTGTTTGAATGTTACACATTAATGTGTGTTTAATTTTTATAAAGGGACTATTATAGAATCCAGTGATGATTTTTTGTGAAGATTCCATTGAAGAGTTAATAAGAGATGGTGTTTTAAGAAGGATAATTTCTTTAGAGATTGATAGTAAATATAGATTGTTGTTTTGGTTCATCCATTTCATTCCATTCCCAAGGAAGGGTGGCTTTTATACTTTAAGGTATCTGGATGTATATCTATTATGTATTATAAAAAATGAAAAAAAACTTTCAAAAACCTACTGATTCATTTTATGTAAATGAACAAAATAACCTTGAGACCAAATTCTATGATCTCTCCCAAGTTTATATCTACTATAATTAAAGCCAAAGGCTTGGTTGGTAAAGAAGAAGTAGTTATTTTGGAATTTGGTGGATTCTCCATCACTATAATATTATGTAGAAGGATGAGATTTTATTGGAACTCATTTAAGAATAAATGGGTAGGTGATAATGAAAATTATTATGATGAGTTTAATCATGTTGACCATACTTCTAGACCAAGAGATCTTGTTAAAACTTGTCTATATCCTGATGAAATTATTGATAACTCTGATAGGTATGAGAAATAATAGGTTTATGAATATAAAGAAGAAGAGGAAAAATAATATTATATTGATGAGGGATGTGACCCTAACCTTCCCCTCATATCTCCTACTATCAAATATAGAGATCCTAGTCCACCTTGGCCTCTACATAAAAGATAAAAATTGGTAAAAAATGATGAGAAAGATATTGAATTCCCCAGATAAGATCAGTTCAAATATAGTTTTAAATCAAGTAAAGATAACAGTGATGATTTAAATGAGGATGGAAATGGGGATGCTAATAATGATGTTGATGATGGAGGATCAAATCTTAATGGTTCCAGTGGGAAAATTAGAATAGAGGATGTTGTGATTTATTAATATCTTCTTACGTCTCCTAGTGATTTTATTTCCAGATCAGAAGAAAGAAACAGATTTGTTGTGTAAGTGGTTGTTTCTAATATAGAAGAATGATACGAATTTGTTGAGGGGGGAGAAATCCCTAAGTCATGGAATTCATCATGTTGTTTCTACTAATTTTTATTTCATATTGTATCTGTTTCTTAATGATCATACAGTGTCAGATCAAGTTTTTGTTTGGAGAAAAGTTATTTTTTGTTTTGAGTTTCGACTGGAAGATTAGTGAGTTTATGAATAGGTTTAATATGAGCCTATTATTGGAAATATTGTTGATATACAGTTGAGAAATTCTATTACTACTATTGATACCCATTCTAATATTTTTCATATTGAAATTGTGTCTAAAGCTACAATTCCTTTTGATGTAGAGTTTTTTGGTAATCCATCTGATAGATGGGTTGACCCGATGTCCTAGGAATGAGGTTTTTTTTCATGAAAGTACACTGAATAGAGAGATCATGAGGTATCATTGATTTATTACATTGAGGAATTTGATGAGTCTAGGAGGTTTGATTCTTTCAGAGTGACTGAAAAAAATATCTCCCCTAAAACTAATGTTCGAACAGTGCCAATGGATATGGTCACCAAGGGTGAGTAAGATGTTTTTAGATAAAATATGGTATCATATTTTTTTAAGAGTTTTATGTGTAAATAACTACTTACTGCTAAGCTAATTGAGAAGGATGGAAGATATTTTTCTGAATTAGAAATTCAACATATTCAACTAAATATGATGTATCTTATTCAGGATGTAGAAATTGACAATAAATGACTTTCTAGTGAACTGGATTCTTTGAGATATATTATGGAAGGGATGAAATATGAATTTGCAGCTTCTATAGGTTTCCTACTTGACAAAGTAGAAAAAATTTACTTTGTAGCATATAGTTCTACTTATCCTCCACCTATTATTTTTCTTGCTAATATTATTAGAACTGTTATCCTGGATGTTATTAGAGCTACCCCAACTAGTGATTTAAGTGAACCATATTCCTTACACCTAAAAACATTGAGAAAGCTTTATCAAAATCCTGATCACGATTACATAATGATAATGGAATACAAGGTGGATCATAAATCTGACAAGGACACTATCATAAAAGAAATAAAGAATTTTCTCTTAGCGATTCACTCTAAGCATGAACTGAATACCTTTTTTAAGTTTCTGGTAGAAAATAAAATAATTCCATCAATAAGTAATTCCTTTAAAGAACAAGTATAATAGTTAAAGGTTCTAACTTCAGTGCTTCATAGATTTATGGAACAGAAGTCAAATTTTATTACTAATATGGAGTAAGGTGGAAAAATAATAATGGACTTCATAAACCTTTTGAAAGCATTTATTCATGTTCACATGACTATTATTTTAGCTCACAAGGTGATACTAGTGACTGTCCCTTTAAATCATTCTGCTATTGAGCTTGAAAACTTTAGACTTGGTGTGACCAGTGATCCTCATGCCTCTCTTCCCTCCAAATTTCAGAAATTTTATCACTCTTCCATACAATAAGTGTAACACCTGATACCCATCCTTATTTGAGATCCTTATCCCCCTTCAGCTATCATTGATGTTCCTGTTGTTGTTCATACAAAAACCTCTATCAACTTTTCTTCTTTCTCATACAAGAATAAGGGAAAATGTACTGTTGTCCCATCAACCAAACCCAAATACCTTTGTTTCTTATAATTTGGGTCTTTGATGAGAATTTTTATAACATTTTGTGGGTGAACTTCAATTAATTTTTAATATAACTTCTACTATTTTTATTTTCTATTTCACATGCCTTTCCTATTTTATTCATATTATATTACTTTTCTTATTTTACTCTAAACCATTCTGATAATCCAAAATGGTGGAGAACTATGGTAGTATTTTTTTGAAAGATATTTCTTTGCCACCATATTGGTCTCTGACTTTCTATGATAATATATGATATCTTTCATTTTGTTATTTTCGTAACATATAAATTATGTAAACTTCTTCCTTTGATACTATGTGTTAAAATTTCATTCTTTGTTCCTTTATTTATATTTGATACCATATGTCTAAACTGTCATAATTTACCATTGATTCCTTGAATATTAAATGTCATGATATTTGATCGCTAGTTGGGGGAGATTGCTGACCTTCTTATTTTAATGATCAACAAGTTATTATTAATATGGTGTTTAACAGGTTTCATGTTTTATTGTTTGCATAATACCTTATGAGATAGATCAGTGAAATTTATAATAGTATGAGTCACCGCCAATTAAGAGTCACTGCCAAGGAAGTCTCACTACAACGGATGAGTCACCATCAAGGATGACTCACCACTAAGATCTAAAATTATCTATCTAATTGGATGAATCACCATTAGAACGAATCACTACATGATCAAGAATTTGGTAAAGTGTTGATTCACCGCTAGGCTAACCTACCACCAGACTCAGACAACACCAAACCCTAACTCACTCCTAGATCAAGACACCATTCTAATGTATCACCACCAGATCAAGACATCATTCCACTGTCTCACCACATGATCAAGACACCACTATAAATTTTTCACAATTCTAAATAGTCACTACTAGATGAAGACACCCCCGTAAGTGTCATCATTCAAAAGACACACCACCATTGTTTATGTTTATTTTGATTTAAATTTATCTAATGAGTAGTTTAGTTAATTTAATACCTTAACTTATTTTAATTATTGATCCTTAATTGATATAATGAGATGAGTTAAATAATATGACAGCTTTATGAATGAAGAATCAGAATATCTGGATGCTCACGTGTATACTCATGTAGCTACTCTGAAATGATGAAGTGGAGTCTCTTGAGAGTAGATGTAATGTGACGTAGATATGATGATGCATAAGTAAACACACATTGTAATATTCAATTATGAAAGAGGTGGGACCTATTGTAAGAACATGAAGAAATATTACACGAATACATTTGAATAAGGAAGATCTAGAAAAACATACATCCAATTCCTTCCTATACTCAAGAACAAAGAGTCTATGAAACTCTGTTCAATAAAAAAAATTTAAAACATGACTCGAGCCTCAGTTCAACTCAGAATCAAGAGTCACGAGCTATATATCATAACAGGCCAACCTCCACTATCCCTTTATATCTTTTATTTTCTCAATCTGTTTATTTATTTTAGATTTTGAGGATTATTTGTATTCTCTATTTTATAAAAAACAAATTATCTCCAGTGTTATACTTGAATATACATTAATATCTTCTCAACACCATTTACCCTTATTTCCCACCTATTTTGGTATAGGTTCGTTTGTGACCAGATTTATCTATACTCCCATAGAAACTGTGGAATATGTTTTTGGGTTGACTAAATAGGTTGTATGTTGTAATAACCATTCCAAGTTGTGGGTCAAAAGTTTATTTTTTATAAAAACTTCTTACCATTAGGTAATTTCTAAGTGGAGGGGACAATGTCTGAGCTTTAGAATAAACCTATTACATTCAAATTCCATTGTGTGTTTTTTATATTTTTTGTTTATTTTCTATAAATTAAAATCAAACATGTGTTTGACTTCAATGAAAACCACTAAATTTATATTTAGTTTTAATTAGTGTTTGTATAAGGCTTCGATCGAATGAATTAATATAAAAAGTTAAAATAGTTTTCATAAGTGTTTTACTTGATACCTAATCAATCATTGATAATTATTTTAAAATATTGAAACATATATAAAATCTACTATTTTAAATAATTGTTCTGTTTTATTTAAATTTATGGATTTTACTTAAATTCATTTTAACAGAAATTTTTATTAGGTACTTCATTTAACTCCCACTTGAGATACTCACTCCGACCAAAATATTATCTCTATTTTTCTCCAACCATTTTCGAAAAGGTTTTTGAAAATTTTCAAAATGGGTTTTATATGTTATTCCCTATAGACCTTTTTTGTCCTACAATTTTCCTCAATTAACCCATTTTATCCCACCCTCCATTACTATTTCTCAAAGACCAAATCATTTTATTCTACACCCAATCCCTCAAAGAACCAAATTTCCTTATATTATTATCAATACCCAAAATTCTTTTTTTTGGAAAATAAATCAATAAAATTGGGTGTTTGTAATTTGAAAAAAATATTGGAGTCATAATTTCTTAAATAATTATAATTTATTACTTTTATTTTATTTTATGGTCTACGTATACAATTTTATTTTAGAAAACTATACTACTAAAACAAAGAATATATAGTATTCTTTAACTCTGAAATTTTTTTCTCCACTTCTGGATATCTAAATCATTCATTTTTTCACACTAAAAAGTTTCAATCTATATAGTGAATGAAATTGCACATGATTTGGTCCAAAATTTGAAGAAGAAAAATTTCGAAAATTAGTGTATCCAAATTTGAGCACTCCTTGGCACCCAGGATGTCATGGACATCCTGGAGGAAGGATACGCCAAGATGGAATCCAAAGTAGCAGAGGTAGCTCTGCCATATGATTAAAAGGTGACACGTTGGGTATAATTTAAGCAGAGATACAATGAGATATCCTTCATTTATAAAGGCCTTTATGAACATCTTCTGAAATAATAGTTTCATCAAAATCATAAAAGGATATCTAAGATAACCTCTAAAAAGGATTCAAAGGATCTGATAAAGTGAAGTAGATATGACTTGAATCTTTACTTGGTGAGTTTTAATCCTTATTTATGAATTCTTTTGAAAGCATAGTTGAGTATAATACTCATGTAATGGTTATGGTGAACCAACTATGAATAAATCTAGAAAATATTTCCAACATGGGATAATGTGAGAAACTTTTGTGACCCCTTGATCCAAAATTTCATTACATAGTCGTTTCCCTAGAAGAAACTAAGGACATAAAGATGGTCTCTATAAAAGAACTCATGGAGTATAAAATACCATGAATTGAAGGTGAATCATTGGATTAATACCTATGGAGTTGAGTATGCCATGCAATTAGAGTTGGACCACAAAAACTTTGAAAAGGTGCAAGGGGTATATATTGATGAACCTGAGATAATGGATTCTGTGGACAAAAATTTGATCCAAAAAGAGTTGGACAATGTGGAAGAAGACCAAATCAGTAAGTCTATAGATATCAAAACAATAATCCATGAGAGTAAGGTTTATGAATAAGAGAGGGGTTGAATAATCACACACCATAAAAAATAAATGTTCAATTCTATGATTTTAAGAAATATGAACATTATAAAAATTATTTTTGGTATATGAAACTCATGAAGAATGAATTATAGGAGGCAAAAATCATCAATGTAGGAGATACATTTAGTGAGTACCATGTTCTTATAGCACAAACATCAACAGAATATCAAGGTATTTTGTATATTGACTATGGGGTTAGAAACAACATGAAAATGAAGAAGAACTCGTTTACAAACCCAGATTAAAGGGTTTACAGAGATATTTTATTTGGTTATCTCTCAATAATATTTTTCTATTGAATATAGGGAATTCTGATGAAAAAATATGAAAATAATGCTTTCAACTTTGATTTCTATGATATACCTGACCTGAAGAACAATATCCTAAGTGTTGGGAAGTTGGTGGAAAAACGATTTCACATAAGACTACAAAATAAAAAAATGGTTATGGTTGATGAAAAAGAAATGATGATCACAAAAGTACCATTGAAAAAGAAATAAATGTTTCTGCTTATTATGAAACATGATGTAGCATGGTGTTTGATTGCGGTATGTGATGATAAATACAGGCTGTGATATTTTAGGTTTGGAAAATTGAACTTTAAAATTTTAAGATTATTAGGAAGAAAGATTATGGTGAATGGACTTCCTATCATTATATACTTGAATAAAATATGTAAATTATATGTTCCAAGAAAATAACATAAAACCATCTTGGCAACGAATCCCATTTGGAAAGCAACAACGCTGCTAAATAAAGTTCACACCGATGTGTGTGGTACATTGAATCCAAAATAAACTGGATAAAAGAGGTATTTTATACAATTTATTGATAATTATAGTAGGAAAACATAGATAAAATTTCTCAAGATAAAGTCGTCTGTTTTCGGAATCCTCAAATAATTAACGATGGTGGTGAATATCAAAGAAATGATCGCATAAAAAATTGAAATTTGATCAAGGTGGGGGGGAAACCTCTGTTGTTTTTTAAGGGTACATGAAGACTAAAAATTGAGCCCAATGTGAGGCTATATTAAACACAACACCTCAATAGAGTATCCTAAATAAAAACTACACTATTTTTAAAATGCCATGAAGCATGTTGAAAGACGAGGAGTGCCCATGAATTTATGGGTTGAAGCAGCTTTGTTCATGGTGTATATACGCAATAACTACTCAATAAAAATTCAAGAAACAAATACACAAAATGAATCATAGATTACTCACAAGCTAAGTGTAATACATCTTAGAGTTTTTTTTCTAATACCTATGTTAAGATCTCAAAGGAAAAAAACAAAGATCTAGGAAGGAGTGAATTGGGTCCTTATGGGATATAGAGATTAATAAATGGATTATCGCTTGAATAATACCATCACCAACAAGAATATGTTCACCAAATATGTTATAATAGATGAAAAGGATACATGAAAATGGAATCAATATTATGGTTCAAGATATGTAAAACTCACTCTACATGATGAAGAAACAGTTTAAGTGTCATTACAGGAACAAGGAATTGAAGAACCATTGACACCATCACAACTAACTCCAAAATCTTAAGATATCAGAAGAGAACTTTCTCATATAAATCCACAAAATAATATAATCCATGAAGATATATATGATCCAACAAAACCAATATATATGTATATAAATTTTTATTTTCTCTATGAGATTTCCAATACATATAGCTCTGAGGAAGCTAGAACTAATGAAATAAGGAAGAAAGTGATGGATGAGAAAATGTATTCCATATATGAAACCAACGGATACAAGAAAAAGGAAAGAATTGACTATGGTGAAGTCATTTTATAGGTTGGTCATCCACCTGGATATGATGGAAAATCATGGGTCTTGAGGAAAACAAATTTATGATGGATGTTGGAAAAATAAACATGTTTTTATTTGGATAACACCTACCTCCACAACATCAATATAGACTTCAGGAATTAAAAATTTTGTAGCATGAGGTGTGTGGCTCCAAAGGTTTGGGAAACACTTACTATAAGAAATATGTATAATTTTATTCCTCTTTGTTTTTTCCAATTTGTTTTTATTAAATTATTTCCCTATAAATTGGGTATGATTTTTCTGTTGTATGATCATATGAGAAAAGAAATAAAGCTGGTGCCACTACTATATTTTGTTTATTTTAATTTATTGTGATCCCCACCATTGATTTTCATATACTTAAACTTTCATTTCTGAAAAACCACCTTCAATATATAGATGTATGTGGAATGATATACTCCCAACATTGTGATTAAAATGGTAGTTTATTGAGTTTGATTGCTACATGAGAATGTATCAAAATGATTCTACTGTGACCCAACTTAGTTGGGGGGAATAATATTTATTTTACAACATGAAAATGTTTATAGTGAATAATAGATCCTAACTGTGATATTTTAGAGATCTCAAAAGGAGGAAATTTTGTATCAGATTGTTAGTAGAGAGTTACACTTTAGGAGTCTTGAATGAACCTATTATTTTAGTGTTTTATAGATCTTTTGTGGTCTAAATTGGTTTAGAATTTGATATTTTCATTGGATGAATTTTCCCTTTGGGAAACTAGGAATAATCAAAGGAATAAAGACACATAAATTAGAATAATAAATTCTTAGAGGCTGGAGATCTAGATTCGATTAATCCATTGGCGTTACTATGGAATTAGGTTTTTGTTTTCCATTTTCTCAATATATAATCATGGATTCATATTATTGTTGTTTCAAAGAAATAAAAATACATTTTCATTGTTGTATAACAATTTTTATTTTTTCTTATAATTTTATTCCTTCTTCAATGGTATCTAGTTCATTCATGGTCGATGAACCATCAACCATGAATGTCTAGTGTCATAGATGTGGGTGGAATCAGTTAAAATGGATTCATTTTAGGTATTTAAATTCTTTATTTATCATGATTTTTTTATATTTTACTGGTTTCATAATGATATTAATTAATATCATATCCTCTAATCTTCTAATGAGAGTGATTGTGATTGAGGGATGAGATCCATGGTGATATAGGAGAGTGGGGGAGAGAGAGTTAATTATA
Source organism: Viscum album (assembly GCA_963277665.1). Classification (NCBI taxonomy): domain Eukaryota; kingdom Viridiplantae; phylum Streptophyta; class Magnoliopsida; order Santalales; family Viscaceae; genus Viscum; species Viscum album. The sequence continues at coordinate 1,337,672,927 of OY728150.1, read as the reverse complement.
TCTCTCACTTTAAAGATAAAATTTAATTCACCTAGTCTATTAGTAGATTACCTTGAGAGAGTGATTAGTGATCTTAGATTATTCTAGTATATATAGAAATTTATAAGTGGTTAATTCAATAAAAATCTAGATTATTAATCTAATTTAGTTCATGGGTATAGTTTAATGATTTCAAATTATGGAAAACTATCCTGAGAAATAAGTTCTATTATCTTCATACATTCTAACCAGTTTTGATTTTAGTTTTTGTCAGTATATTATTATTTTAATTAATGTAACTTATATTACTTTCATTAGTTATTTAAATAATTATGGATACCTAACAATTATTTTTAAAGCTGTCATTAGGATTCCTTGTTCTCTAGGAGTCCAACCCTAAATTTTAATTTAGTGTTATAGATTGTAGGAAGACAATAAATTAAAAACATTTAACACATTGAATAATTAACAACTCTTTGGGATATACCAACACCTAACCAAAAATCCATTGGTATCATAACTAAGGAATATGAAGTTCCCTTAGAGTAGATTGATTAATGTAATAAAATTTATCATTAGTTTTCAACATTATTGATGAGTTTGAAGAGTGGTTTGAGTCTATGGAAATTATATTTTATTTTGTTTGAAGAGTTTTTAATATGATCTTAGAAGAATTCAAGAGGTCCTACATGTGTTTACTGTGTTTTGGAATTACTATACTGAATGTTGAATATTTGATAAAGTAAAATATCTAATGGGCCTTATTGGAGTAATTATAAGAATTTATTAAAACAATTAACTTATAAATATGTGAATTTTAGAAATGTAATTAATTTAGGTAATGAAATGACTTTAGAGGAATAAATATTTGAATAATCTTACGACACATGAAATTTGAGATCTCATATGATGTTTGAATTATTCAAAAATATTCCAAAATATAATGTCCTACACATGAAAGAAATTTTCAGGTGCATAATTTTTTTTAAAAAACTATTTAATTTATCCAACATATAAGTGATTTGTTTTGAAGATGATATTTTTTGAAAATAACAATGGAATTTCTCTTACATGTCTGAGATTTTTCACCGTGTAGGTCAATCTAGATACTTGGATGATATTTAACTGAGTAAATCAATATATAGGGAACTTGTAAGTTAATTATCCTAAAAATATTAAATTTAGGACCAAATATTATATTTGATTCTACCACATTATGAATAATCTAAAATAATATGATATTTTATATTGTGATAAATCGAGTTGTGTATGATATTTTCCATTTTAAATTTTTTTTGTTCCCATAATTAAATTATTCTAAAGAAATCTAATTTGAAAATTCTCAATCCAATACTCTTTCTCTAAAATGTCACAAAGAATTTAAGATTCATGAAATATAAATATTATATAATTCTCATATCATGACAATCAAGTTCATTTGCATGATATAGTTTTCTATGCTGATCAAATGAAATGTTTTATTTTCAAGAATAATGAAAATAAATGTGTAGAAATGATTCACTGTTCCAAAATTCATAAAATTAATTGAAAATTGTATATTTATTGATGGTGATTTTATATCATAGTTATAGTTAATTTTAAATTTATGATATAGTTTACTAAACTATGTTTTGAGTTGTTTTTTTAGAAACATTATCTCATAGTAAGATGGTTCAAGAGGATAATAATGATGCTTCTTCAGTTAATTAAATAACAAAGAACTATTTTAAATTTTTTATATTTAAAAATAAATTTTTTGGAGTTTATTCAAATTGATTTAGAAAACAACTTTCTACTAGAGGAAGTAGAATAGAAAAGATTTTTTTTATTTTCCTAAAAATGTGGGGGAATAGGCTTTTTTAGGCAATTTTTAATGAGTATCTAGAGAAAAGATCATGGAATCACAAAATGGGGTTATTATAATGATGATTTCTTAATGTATACATGAATCATATTATTAACTTTCAATTAGGGTATATAAATAGTACATGATAATTTAATATTCCATCTATTAAAAAATGAGATTTATTCAAAGGAATAGAACATAAACAATGAAAAAAATAGAAGACAATATGTCACTAATAAGGGAGGTATGATATCTAACCTGACCCTTGAACTGGCATGTGACAAGGCCTGAGCATTTTTAATAATCCTCTCAGTTTGGTGACTTGCACAAGGCATCAATGATATCACAGTGGGAATGATTTATCCTAATAATCAACCAAAAATAAATAAACAAGATAGAGCATGCAACAAAACCTAGATTATCCGTAAAAAATGAACAAAAATAATTCCTAATATAAATTATAATAAAATGAAAAATAAAGAAAATGAAAAAAAACTAGATCCAAACCGGAACCCGACCAAATCTCAACATGACCTCTTGGTCACCACCAACCATAAGACCAATCTACTCCAAACGAAAAACCTAAACTAGAAACCTGACCCTACAAAAATATATTGGGTCTAATGACATAGTGTGGCACAATTAGGGTGTGAGAAAAAATATATAGGAATGTAATAATCACAGAATACACAAATTTCATTTCCTAAAATAGTCCAAAAATTATAGATTCAAATACATTTATGAAAATAAGGTTTTAATAATTTTAAATAACCAAACACATCATTCTAGATATTGAATTTCAATAATAAAAAATGATTTAATTTTCAAAATATATTACTCTTTTAAAACCCATTTTAAAACCCATCCCCAAAATAAGTGACCAAATAGAGTGATCATATGCTATGTTAAAAAATAAAGGAACCAACGCAAGAAGATATACACTGGAAATACATATATCCAAAATGTAGTTAAATAAAGTAGAACATACAAATATGTAATAATATCAATTTCATTAACATTACTAAAAGAATTATCTTGATGTACATGGTTTAGATTCACCTTCTTGCATATGGTGTAGCTCTATAGTCGATAACCAACCTGGCTTCTCTGAACTAGCTTCTCATGTGACACATCCCCCATGGCCTCTCAAAAATCCAGAGGTACTTGATCATAGAATAAGGACAAATAAAAATCCATCACTCAACCATGTAGGCCACATCTAAAAATCCCATGATAATAGTAAAATGAAGAAGGAGGAGTCCATCACCTACATGGAAAAAAACAATAACCAACATATTCCATCTTGCATGAATTTCCGAAACTCCAACACCAAATATACAGAGGCCCTCACCATAGAGGTATAGTTATAGTGGTTACCATTACATATCAAGCCACACACAAGTTCCAACCAGTCTTATACATCGCATGAGTTTCAAAACTACATTCAAAATGTCACAACGTACCAACCAAGACTTATTTTTATTTCAAAACCAACACATTCCCTAAAAACATTTTTGAAACAAAGGAAGAAACATAAAACATTCTATAAAGGTTCTAAATGACCATTCATTTCAATTTAATTACAAAGACATTCCTCAAATATGTCAAACATAACTAACTTGTATGAAGCACATTTGAAAACAAATTTTGAGATCATTTGGGAACCCATGAGCCATTTAAGAAAAATTGAGGTTTTAGAAGAATCATTTGGAAACAAGTGGGCTAAGGAAGAGCAGTGGGGAAATGGAAATGTGTTTTGAGATCTAGGATTTAAGGTAAAAATCATTTTGGAAATTCATTATCATTTGTGTTCCCATCAAAATGTGCACCCCATTCAAACATGGATATTCCCCCATCTAATTGAACACCCATTGAAATACATTGAGTACAAAATGTTTTTAATAAAATAATCAAATGTAGCACAACAACCCACCATAAGAATCAACACTTAAACATAAAACTATAAAAGTCACTAAAATATACACACAAGAGAATGTTCCAAATAATCCATCCTACCAATATAAAGAAAAACACAACTAAAAACCACTCCAATTCATTTTAAAAGGCATAATAGAATTTCATCAAACACATTATATGAATAGAAAAAATAATAATTATAGAAAACCCATAAAAATATATTATTCACCAAACTACCAACATGAAAACACCATAATAATTCACACCAACATATCACAAACATGTATTAAAAATTTATAAATTTATTATAAATGAACAAGAATCACATGTAATGTTTTGAAAGGGAAATAGATGAAAAAACATAACTCAACAATGTTTGGATATGGGGAAACTATCTAAGAAGTAATAATAAGGCTCATGATACAATAAACACATCTTAACATCAAATATTCACAAGTAAACATCACCACACTACCCTAGGGTTTGGAAAAAAGATAAACCACCCAAATAAAACCATGAAACTAGGAGAGAGAGAAGAGAAGAGGGGTAAAATGCCCAAAAATCGAAGATAACTCTCCTTAGAATCTTGGAGTATCACAATGGGGGAGGGGGAACCACAAAGAAGGATCTTAGGATCTCTCTTTGTGTGCGTATGTCAAGAAAGAGTTAGGAATGGTTGTTTGGGGTTAAAAGAGGGAGGGGAAAATATGGATTCCAAATTTTTAAATAATCTATGAAAGCATCATGGTTTGGCCACGTGGATTTCAAAAACATGCACCAACCCTGCTCACCCTACTTGAAGGAGTGGAAACCCACACAGACTGGCTACACTATTTATGAAACTTTGCTCCAACTATGAAAAATAGATTTATCAAATTGTAGAGCCTCCCTAAATGCGTGTCCCATATTTTACTCTAATTGTGTGTAAGCTGTAAAATTTATTCGAGGCACCAAACACACAGTACATATTTTTTCATTGGCCTTTCAGAGATCGAAAAAAACCATTACCAAACTATGAATTGGAAAAAAAACCACCCAAAAAATATAAAAAACAAGAACTATCACCGAAACATGACCCAAAATTCAACCAAAAGCCCCAACACTAAGAAAAGAATAAAATAAAGGAAGAACAATGGTCATGGGGTGACAATTTTTCTCACCACAAATACTTTCTTCCCCTTGAAGTATTCCCAGCTAAATGAGAAATAAAACTAGATCCTAGAATTAAAAAAGTCCAAATGAAACCACAATCCTTGGTCTATCCTTCCAACTACACTAGTCAAATCCAACCATCTCTAGTTAAAACCACAATAAAGATAAACTAAAAGGGAATGAAAAATATATGGTTCTATCCACCACAAGAAACAAATTAACACTGTGAAACCACAAGGGAACTCCTAAATTAAACAAAAAAACATAACTCAAGGGGAACCTAAAGAAATATAATCCCAAACAAATGGTGAACCAAAATACAATTCATCATTTCAACAAGACATGAGAATATATAATATAATACTAATTGAAATACCAATACAATACTCAAATTTATCCATGTAGGTTTCTCAAAATAGGTAACAACCTCAAATATAAAATAAAATTTGGTTGCAATTAATATTAAAATATTGAAGGAATTTTAAAAACTATAAAACTAAAACAAGGGAAACTCAAACATCTTCCACTCTAGCATCAAAGAAAACCATTAGAAAATATTCCCCACACCCAAATATCCATGAATACATAAAGATATTCACTCCAGGGCCTATGGATAGATTCCCTAGTTACTTAAAGCCTCTTCAACCCCACATTCATGATATGAAATCTTCTAATATAGACCTCACCTTCTAGTAATTATTCTTGTAGAACTTCTACAGGAGATCAAAACAACCACATTAATGACAAGAATTTGGAAGATTGTTGTAGGATTACTTCTAATGCCCAAACCAATCTCACTGGATGCACACAAAACAATGATCCGATGAATTAGAATTAAAAACAGACAAAGTAGACTCCTTAGAAAAGGTTCATATAGAAGAAACTTCCCAACAAAAGGGGAACCTTCACATGTGACAAGGGAAACTAGATCTCCAATTTCTACAGACTACATTATAGGAACAAACTAGGATAGAAACTCCACATCCAAAATCATCCTCAATAGGACATCACTAGATGAGATGAATCTCTCCTTAATCTCTATAAAAGTACCCCATACAAATATATGATCTTTAATATGATTCTTTAAGGACATATATAGATAAAATGAAACCAGGTCTTTAAAATTGTCAACACCAGCCTTCACCATCAATTGACCGTGATGAAACATCATGAACTCCACCACATTCCTTTACTTCACTTCTCAGGAATGAACCATTGGGTAAAAGTGGTAATAAACACATCCCATGAAATTTGGGACGATCACCTTTCACCAAATCAACCCTGAAACCTCAAAAAATGTTAGAAAAAACATAAAACCATATGGTTTTAGTAGTTCCCATCAACCTAAATACACTTTTGACATTCTCAATCCACTGAAGCATATATAAAAAACATTGATCACCATGGAAAACAAGAAAAAATTGAGATAAAGATGACTCAACTACTCCAATCAGATTCTTGGCTAGGACATCCACTAGAAAAGACTAACTAGAAACCTTGGGCACTTTGTTGGTGTCTTACTCTTCACAACACAAAAACACAAAATTGAATCAATATCCAACCCAAAACTAAACCAAAAAGATAATACTATGTTGAGTCAATAAGTATTTCCTTATGAATTTTCCATTCCTTCATACTTGGGGGAGATTTTTAAGTCATTAATACTTTCCTTATGACTTTACCATTCCTCTTGTTATGAAAATCACAAACACCTTATCTCAAGGAAAATCTCTTTTTACCCTGTGATTTACTTCTATAAGGAAAATTTCATTTCCCAGGGAAATTTATCTTTACCATGTTTTATTGTCCATATCATAATTTTTCTAAGTGTAAAATTTGGTTTGAAACTAAAACCCTGGAATCCTATAAATACTTAGATATTAAGCATTCTATTTTAAGATCTGAATTCTCAGAATTTTGGTTACGAACTCTTTTTAGTTCTTACTCCAAATTCTGAATCAAAATTCTGGTTACTAACTTTCTATGTTCTGACTCTAAATTCTAAATCCGAGTTCTGGTTACAAACTTTCTATGTTCTGATTCCGAATTCTGAATATGAATTCTAGATACAAATTCTTATGAGTTCTGACTCCGAATTCTCTAGAACTCTGAATCCGATCATTGTAAGTTCTGGTTCCGAATTCTTGTGAATCCAGATTCCGAATTTCCTTGAAATTCAGACTTTGGAATTCTATAGAATCCAGGTTCCGAATTCCTAGAAAACAGAATCCAAATAAATTTTTATTTTAGACTCCGAATTAATTTTTGGTTAGACTCTGAACTTTTATTCACTTACACTCAGAATATTGGACATTAGTTATGTAACCATATTTTTCTTACACTTGTTTTGTTATAAAACGAGTTTGTGATTTTAGTTACTAACTAATCATTGTTTGAGTGACACATGTACAGGTCCCTCTGAATTTTAAGGAAAAATATGACCATTGGAGGAGGGAACCGACCGTTGAATCTATGCATATAAATAGGATCTCATTCAAAAGATCTAATAAAAAAGTTGATCAATATAGAGATTATGTGTTGCTGAAGCGATTTCTAGAGAGAGAGACTTTAATGCTTTGTGCGTACTGAACTTCTCGTTCAGATTTGCTTTATGTGAATCCGAATACTACTGAGTACATTCGAGGGATTCAGGGGAAAGGGCGAAGGAGGTGCTGACTACCTTGAAGTTGAGGTATTCATTCATGAGGAAGACAGAGGTTCTAACTACATTAAATTTGAGGGCTTGAGGGGACAGCAAGATAGACTCCGATCTTCATATCAAGGGCTTACCCTGGTGTGGGTAACACATAAATTCTTGAAAGTATAAATCAAGGGTCCCTTTTCCAAGGTATTTGGATACACTTCTCTTTTCCTTAGAAGACTTACTACTTGTTACTTTCTTTGTAAGAAGTTATCTGGTACATTTTTATTGTTGGGGAAAGAATAACTATCGTATACTTCCTTATACTTGTACTCTGTTTTAGTTAGATTCTATATGCTTTAATGTAGAATCTTATTTGTTGTAAACTTTTGTTATGTTTCATTTTTGTAATAACTTTTCTAAATCAAGCAAGTTATTAGAACTTAGAGGTGTTGTGAATTTTTTTATGGAATATTTCCTTGAGGATTTTTTAAATTGTACAATTCACCCTCTCTTGTATTTGAGCTTCTCATGTTTACATATTCAATCCTACATTTGGTATTATATATTATATCATAATTAGACATACCATCTAACAATTTGTATCATAGGGGGTTACCCCTGAATTAATCTCACGATTAGATTCAGAAGAGAATTCATCTTCTTCTTATATTTTTCAGAATCATATTTTTTGGAATCAGTTTTTCAGTTTCATATTGTTCGGATTCATTTTTTCAAAGAGATACTCTTGTTTTATTTTTATTTCTTAGGAATATTTTCCTTGTTTACAAACATTTTCTATTAACAAGTTTTTTGTGGAAAGAATATTCTTAAAGATGGCAAGAATCAGTGTTGGTTCCATAGACAATATCAATCCAAAAAAGACCACCTATCTTTGATGGAAATGATTATGAATATTGGAGAGATCGTATAAAGACTTTCATAATCAATACTGGTGTTGATAATTTTTTATACTTAATGGAGGATATAAAATCCCTAACAAGGAAGTTAGTACCTTTACTGATCAAGAAAAACATGAATATCAACAGAATTATAAGGTATGCAATACTTTACTTTCTTCTATGACTAGAAAAATATATAGCCAAATTTCATCTTGTGAAGTAGCAAATTCTATAAGGAAGAAAATTGAAGTTAATCACTTTGTAACTTCCAAATTTATTGAAACAATAAGAACCATGCTCAGAGTGGAATATCATGGTTTTAATTTTCATAATAGAGAACTCATATGTAAGGTGAAATAAATGTTCATGACTATCATAAATAGTTTTCAATCAATGGGCGAGAAAGGATTAGATGATGAAGCTCTTGTTGATAAGATCATATTCATCATGCCTAATGAGTGGGAATCCAAGAGGACTGGTATTGATGATAACAGAAAGGTAACTCAGATTTCCTTAGATGAGCTGTTTGGAACTCTTCTTCAACATGAGACCAGAATGAAGTGAGATGCTAATAATGTAATGAAAAGAATGGAAATGGCAGTGTTTATTTTACTACAACTTCTAATCATATGAAAGATAAGACTCTTGAGAGAGTTTCCATATCCAAATCTAAGAAAGTTGTTATCCAATATGAATCCAGTGAAAGTGAATCCTTAGAAAATGAATTATAAAATCTTTATCGAAGGATGAACAAGATAGTTGGACAAAGGAACTTTCAATCTAGATACAAGAAGAAAGAAAGGAAATATAAGAAAGATTCAAAAGTCACATGTTATGAATGCAAGGGAGATGAACATATAAGGCCGGATTTCTACATGCTTAAGAGAAAAGAAATAAAGGAAAGAAATTCTAAGAGAAACAGAAAAACGTATTACAAGGATAAGGCTACGAATGTCTTGAAAGCTAATGACACCTAGAGTGTTAGTGGTGGAGACTCTTCATATGAATCTTCAGATTATGAATCTTCTGGATAGAAGCATCTTGGTCTAATAGCTATATTACCTATTGACAATCATTTTTTTATGGATAAGGTACACAATGTTGAATCTATGACCAATATATCTTTGAATTATAATGATAATAAATATTATAACTCTTTAGATGAAGAATATTCTTCTGATAAAGATAAAACTTTAACTTCCTATGAAGAAGTTTCTAGGTTTTCCAAACTTTTTGAAATTGAGAATTAAAAACTAATGAAAAAACATGATAGGGAAAATTCTAGGAATACTATTATTACTAAGGAAATATCAGATCTTTCCAAATATCTTGATAAGAAAAATGCTGATTTTGAAAGTATTTCAAAAAAATATTGAGGAAATAAATTCTGAGAAAATATACTCTCGAAAGATCTAGAAAATGTAATTTCTAAGAAAAATATTTTCAAGCCTAACTCTAGTTCAAAATCAAATGTTTTTTAATACAAGAACATGGTTATCAATCTCAAATCCGAAATATTTTCTTTGATTAAGTGTTTTTCAAACTTTACCTTTGGTGAGGAAAATTTTGATAAAATGTATTCCCAAATCTAACATCTAAGGAATATTTCTGGTTTTGGTTATACTAGTTATAAACCTGTTTTTAGTAACCATTATTTTGTTCCACAAAGTGCTCTTTTTTTCACTGAGTGTCAGTGTGGTGGACACTGGGCAAAAAATTGTTCTTTAAAAAAAACCCAGTCTTTATGATTTCATAAAGCCTATTTTTCTAAGAAGATGTGGGTGCTGGAAATTTTGCTTTCTAAGAATCTCGGATCCAAGCATGTTTGGATTCCAAAAACCTAAGTTTTTCTTATTTTTAGGAAAATGGAGAAAGTACCCACAACAATATGTAGTACATGGATATTGGATGTTCCCGGCATATGACTAGTAACAAAAAACTATTTTGAAAAGATTATCAAGACGAAATGAGGAAATGTAACTTTCAAAGATAATACTCAGGGAGAAATTATTGGTATAGGTAACATTTTTCTTCTTGGAAAAACATTGATTTCAAAAAAAATTATTTGTTAAAGGTCTTAAGAACAACCTCATTAGCATAATCCAATTATGTGATGAAGGTTACCTTATGAATTTTAGGAATGACATGGGCTTAGTACACAATTCCAAGGAAGAGTTTATTCTTTCTGTCCATAGGAAAGAGAATGTCTACACACTAAACTTAGTAGATCATAGGAGCCAAGATCTACCTTGCCTTAGTGAAATGGAAGATCATTAATGGTTGTGTCATAGAAGGATAGGACACTGTAACCTTAGGAACTTATGTAAACATTCAATGAAAAGATTAGTTAATGATCTACCAGATCTTAGATTTGATTCTTCTAAATTTTGTGACCCCTATCAATATGAAAAGTAACAAAAATCAAGTTTTAAATCAGTTGGTGATGACACAAATACTGATTCATTATAGTTAGTGCATATGTATATTTTTGGTTCTACACAAATTAGAAGCATTGGGGGAAAGTATTATGTATTTGTCTTAGTTGATGACAACACAAGATTTACATGGACCTATTTTTTAGAAAAGAAGTCTAAAGATTTTCATTATTTTAAAAGTTTTAGAGCCCATGTTAAAAATGAGAAAAACCTTCCATTGAAATCTATTCATAGTGATCGTGGTGGAGGATTTAAAAATTATGATTTTGAAACTTTTTGTAGTAGAAAAGGAATTAATCATAACTTATGAGCACCCAAAACACCTCAACAAAATGGTTTTGTTGAAAGAAGAAATAGAATTCTTCAAGAGATAACAAGAACCATGTTGAGTGAGTATTCTGTAGAAAAATATTTTTGGGTTGAAGCTATAAGTACTGCTTGTTATACTATAAATCGAGTTTTGATTAGACATTTTCTTAATAAACCTCCTTATGAGTTATTGAATGGTAGAAAACCTAGACTTTAATACTTTATGGTTTTTGGTTGCAAGGTATTCATTCTGAATACTAAAGATAAGGTTCATAAATTTGCACCAAAATCTGATGACGGAATTTTATTAGGCTACCCCACAACTTCTAAGGCTTATAGTGTTTTCAATAAAAACACTTGTATTGTTGAAGAGACAGTTCTTGTGAAATTTGATGAAACTGATCCTTTTGTTTTTAAACAACCCCTACCTACATATTCGGATGTGTTTTCATAAACTAATTTTCAACCTTTGATAGAAGATCCTTATGATAAGGAAAATGTTCAAGAAGATACTTCTGAAACATTTACCCCAGAATATTTTCTACCCTATGTTGACGAACATGTTTTACAAAACCCAAATCAGTCATTTCTAAAGAATCATCCTAGTAATAGCATCATTGGAGATGTGAATCAACATGTGAGGAATAGAAGTTCCTTATGAAATAAAGTATAACATCTAGAATTCCTTTCCCAATTAGAGCCAAAAATCAATGATGAAGCTTTAGGTGATGATGATTGGATTAAATCCATTGAAGATGAGCTAAATGAATTTGAAAGGAATAAAATCTGGTACTTGGTTGAATGGCCTAAGGAAACTTCTATTATTGGAGTAAAATGGGTCTTCAGAAATAAGTGTGATAAAAATGGAATCATTGTAAGAAATAAATATAGATTAGTTGCTAAAGGATATAATCAATTAGAATGAATAGACTATGAAGAAACATATGCTCCAGTATCTAGACATGAATCTATTGGTATTTTACTTGCCTTTACAACATTCTTCAATTTCAAAAATTTTCAAATGGATGTGAAATGTGATTTTATTAATGGTTATGTTCAAGAGGATGCTTTTGTTGAATAACCTCCAGGTTTTGAAGATACCAAACATCATGATCATGTTGTTAGACTTAACAAAGCTTTGTATGGTCTTAAACAAGCCCCTAGAGCTTGGTATGATAGACTTACAAGATTTTTGCTTCAAAATAACTATGTTAAGGGAAATGAAGATCCAACTCTTTTTATAAATAAAAATAATAAAAATGTTCTGATTGTTCAAATTTATGTTGATGACATTATATTTGGTTCAACTTAGAAATCATTAACCAATTATTTTGCGGATCTAATGAAATCTATGTTTGAAATGAGTATGATGGGTGAGTTAAAAAATTTCCTTAGTTTTCAAAATTCTCAAAAACTAGAAGGAATCTATATATCCCAACATAAGTATATTAAATATCTTTTTAAAATGTATGGATATGACAACACTAAGAGTATAAGTACTCCCATTTGTACCTCAAATACACTTGATCTTGATGAATCTGGGAAACTAGTAGATCAAACAACTTTTAGAGGTATGATAGGAAGTCTACTTTACATGAAAGCTAGTCGCCCAGACTTAATGTTTTTAGTATGATTATGTGTAAGATATCAATCAAATCATAATGAATCTCATCTAAAGTCAGTGAAAATAATTTTTTTCTACATAATGAGAACCATGGATTTAGGACTCTTTTATACCTCTGGAAATGATTTTGTTTTAAAAAGTTTTTAGATGCTGACTTTGGTGGATGTAAAATGGATAGAAAGAGTATATCCAGAACAGGTCATTTCTAAGGAGATTCATTAGTTTCATGGTAATACAAGAACCAACCCTCAATATCACTTTCTACCGCTGAAGCTGAATATGTAGAACCTGGAAGTTGTTGTGCTCAAGTGTTGTGGATGCAACACACACTCATAGATTATGGCTTGAGTTTTACCAAAACACTAATTTTGAGTGATAATACAAGTGTCATTGCCCTTAGTAAAAACCCTTCACATCACTACCATGAAAAGAACGTAGATATTAGGCATCACTTTCTTAGGGATCACACACAAAAAGAAGATATCTTTCTTCAACTCATCAAAACGCAAGACTAACTTTCTAATATTTTAACAAAATATTTACCCTATGATAGATTTGAATAGATTAAATATAAGTTTGGAATGATAATCTTAAGGTAATCTTACTTGATTAACTTCTTATTACACCAATCTCCTTATAGTAACAAACTCCTTTTTATAGGGGGAGTACATTTGTTTGACAGTTCTTCAAAATTTTCATAGTTAGTTTTTCATATTTTTTCGTAATGAAGTTTTTCATATTTTTCGTAATGAAGTTTGACATATTTTTTCATAATGAAGTTTTTCATATTTTTCATAATGAATTTTTTCATATTTTTCTTAATGAAGTTTTTCATATTTTTCATAATGAAGCTTTTCATATTTTTTGTAATGAATTATTTCTTAATTTTCATACTTGAAATTTTCGTAATGGAAATTTTAGTACTTGAAATTTTCTTAATGGAAATTTTTGTACTTGAAATTTTTGTAGTGAAGTTATTCAAACTCAAGATTTTTGTACTGAAGATTTTCATACTCAAGATTTTCGTACTCAAGATTTTCATAATGAATATTTTCGTAATGATAATTTTCTTAATGAAGATCTTTGTACAAAATTTCTTCTTCTTACTAAAGTTTTTTTTGGAATTAAAAGTCCTTCAAGAAGAATTTTCCTCAATACGAATAATTTCATAACAATCTGAAAGTTATGATTCTTTCTTGACTTTTCTTAATCACTTTTACATGATGTTAGTTTGTTTTGTTTTTTAAAAAATTTCTCGGATTCTATTTTCCTTAAATCCAAATGTTTTCCCTTAAAAACCTCAAAAGATTGGATTCAGCCAAATTTTTCCTTGCAGCTATCATTTCAACCGTCAGATCAGATTAGAAGGATTCTCATCCATTGGATTCGGATTAGAAGTTCAACCATTTCTTCAACACCTATATAATGGGGACCCCCGAGGGTTGTCCCACATTGGGTTTTAATGCAATTGTGTGTTGATGCTCTACCCCTCTACAAAATCTCGTTCCAGATTTTCAAAGCTTCTCAAGTCTAAATGTCTGCTGAAATTCCTTCTCAAAAAATATCTTCCATCAAGCCGATTTCAGACTGGAAAATTTACAGGGAGAGGTTGGTACACCCAAACTTATTTAACAAGTATGACTCTATTATCTCAAAAAATATCAGGCTTAATGGATGGGAGAGTGTAGCCATATCAAATAAAAGAGCTCAGGATTTTGTGTATCTAGATTTTCTCATAGAATATTATGAATCAGTTTGTTTCTTTAAGGAAGAAGTTAGAGAAAAAATTTCCTTCAAGAGTTATGGAAATACATTTAAGATTTCTTACACCAAGGCTGCTATTTTTTGGGGCTGTCATATGATGGGGAAGCTGAGTTTTTCTCCCACAGGCTACCAAATGTTTAAGGAAGTTTCATCAAGGTGAAGTATATGTAATTCCTAGGAATTACTGATGTAAAGACATCAAAGATTTCACATCTATCTACCAATAATCGGATCCTACAATTATGGGTTCAGGTATTTATCGTACCGAGAAAGGGTGACAAGGACCCTCTTATTAAAAGTGATATGTATTTCTTGGACTTTTCAATAAATATAAGGAAGATAAATCTAATGAGGCATATTATCATTACCATAGAGAATATCAAGAATGAGAATCTAAGAGATCAGATTATCACGTATCCAAGTCTACTCTCCAAGATGACAGTTCAGTGTCTTGAATCTTTCAAGATCCCCTGTAGTTCCAAGCCGAGGAATTTCAATGTGATGTTAGTCAGTGATGACACCTTGAAGAGAATGATTTTTGGCTTTTCTAAGGATATAGGAGAATTTTATGATCTTCCAGTGGAAGAGACAGAAGCCATTCTGAAAAATGTTGAAGAAGCTGAACCAACAAAGAAAGCGAGGAAGAAAAGAAAGTTGAAGGATGTAGTAGCTGAAGGTGAAACCCCTAAGTCTAAAGATGTTCAATCCGCACCTCCAAATCCCAAGAAATAGAAAGTTTATCCTAATGAAGTTGTTTCCAAATGGAGGGAGTATAAGAAGACTTGGAAGGAAGGGGAGCAACAATTTGTCCTAGACCCCTCATAGGATAAGGATTTGAAAGAGAAAAAAGCTGATGAGTTTGAGAAGCAGGCCATGGAAACGATTCTTATGAAGAAAATGTTTGAGGCTGATGTTTGTCAATCCCTTCTAAGGGATACTGAAATAGCATCGGAACAAATACCCGTACCTAAAACATTCCTAGTAGAACCATTGCCTAAGACTCTAGGAAAAACGTTCATGTCTCCAGAAAAAGCCAAAGAGAAGGAAGTTGAGAAGGAAGATGTATAAGAAGTTCAGGAATCTCAATGCTCTGAAGATAAAGCTGATCTGATAAAGCAAGTAGAAGACTTTCATGAAAAGGAAAGTTCTTCTGAAATGTTTTCAATCCGGACTTCTCAAGCTGGATCTTCAAAACATGCTACTCCTGGAGTAGATGAGAAGGGTGAAAAGGAAGTAAACAATTTTTCTGAAGAAGAGATTAATAATCATCACTTTATTCATCCTAAAGACATTGAGGCTGGAGCTGAGAAGGAAAAAGTTTATGAAGATAATATTGTTCAATTATCTGAAAGTGAGCAGGAATCTCCCAATGAAGAAGTTGTTTCCAAAACCAATAAGGGTAAACAGGTGGTTGTTGATACCCCAACCAAAGATATTTTGAGGAAGAAGGAAGCTAGAGGGTCCTCTAATAGGAAGCCGGTAGAGCTAGAGGAAGAACCATCTCCAAGAAAAATGTCAGATTTGGATTCATCAACTTTAGGACATGATTTTGTTGTTTAGTCCCTGAAAAAGCTAGTGGATACCATTCCGATCATTATAGAAATTGACTCTAGATTCCAGATGATTTAGCATAGCATGAATCAGAATTCAGATTCTGTATCCACGGTCATGGATAGGTGTTTAATGATTGAGGCTGATCACAAAAATTTCCTTATCAACTATGAATCCCAGAGAAAAGCCTGCAAGAAAACGACCAACTGGTCGATGAAAATTGTTGTAAATCTGAGAGAGCTTGATCAATTTCAAGAAGATTTCAATGATGATATTGATACCGAAGACACGAAAATCATGGATCTTATAAATAACATTGAGAAAAAGCTAAACCTTGAAAAAAATTCTCAGATTCAAGATGTCAAATATCTGAATCAGAAGCTGAGTTATATTGTCCAAAGCTGGAAAACAGAAAAGGATTTCTGGATTGAGATTCACGAAAAGTTGGTGAAACAAGATGAATTGCTGAAAGCATAGGAAGAGGCCATGACTGCTTAGGAAGACAGGAACAATACATTAGAAAAGAAATCAGAGGATGATCACAAAGAACTGAAAAATCTGACGACCATTGTGAAGGAGCTGATGCCCAAGGAAAAAAGAACCAAAATAGATCCAAATATGATCTTTTGTTGTATCTATTTTTCCTTGTACAAATTCATTCAATCATAATGAAATTTTGGATGCTTGTTTTGTTTGGATGTGTTTGCAAATATTTCAGGTACAATATTTTTGTTCCATTCCCTCAAACTCTTTTTGAAAATCACAAATGGGGAGAAAGGAAAAAAGAAAAAGTAAAATCCCTGAGTAAGGGGGAGTTTATCTAAGGATGAGTTCTCATTACTAAGATTTCCATTCTCAAGATAATGAAAATTTGGGTTCTAGAAATCTAGAATATAATCCTTATAGTTCCAAAGCCTAAGGGGGAGTTAGTCGAATTCACCATAGGCCATGATTAAAGGGAGATAAGTTTTATTTTTAATGTTTTGAAAAATATTTCTAAGTCCTTTTATTCTTTTTCATAATGATGTTTTTTCTTTCTAAAAAGGGGGATATTGTTGAGTCAATATGGTTTTACTTATGACTTTTCCATTCATTAATACTTGGGGGAGATTGTTAAGTCATTAAGACTTTCCTTATGACTTTACCATTCTTCTTTTTTTGAAAATCACAAACACCTTATCTCAAGGAAAATATCTTTTTACCTTGTGTTTTACTTCTATAAGGAAAATTTCATTTCCCAAGGAAATTTATCCTTACCATGTTTCGTTGTCCATATCATAATTTATTTAAGTGTAAAATTCAGTTTGAAACCAAAACCTCGAAATCCTATAAATACATAGATATGAAGCATTATGTTTTAGGATCCGAATTCTCAGAATTCTAGTTACGAACTCTTCTGAGTTCTGACTCCGAATTCTGAATTAGAATTATGGGTAAAAACTTTCTAAGTTCTAACTCTGAATTCTGAATTAGAGTTCTAGTAAAAACTTTTTGAGTTCTTATTCTTAATTTTGAATACGAATTCTGGATACGAACTCTTATGAGTTCTGAATCTGAATTCTCATGATCTCTGACTCCGAACATTGTAATTTCTGGTTCCGAATTCTTGTGAATCCAGATTCTGAATTTCCTTGATATTTAGACTCTGAAATTATATAGAATTCAGGTTTTGAATTCCTAGAGAACATAATCTGAATACCTTTGTATTTTAGACCCCTAATTCATTTTTTGTTAGACTCCGAACTTTAATTTTCTTACACTTCGAATATTGGACTTTAGTTATGTAACCATATTTTTCATACACTTGTTTTGTTATAAAACGATGTCATGCTTTCAGTTACTAACTAACTATTGTTTTAGTGACACGTGTATAGGTCCCTCCAAAATTCAAGGAAAAATATGAGCGTTGGAGGTGGGATCCGACCGTTGAATCCATGCCTATAAATAGGAGCTCATTTGAAAGAGCCAATAAAAAAGTTGATCAATCTAGAGATTACATGCTGCTGATGTGATTTCTAGAGAGAGAGACTTTAATTCTTTGTGGGTACTGAAATTCTCGTTCATATTTTCTTTGTGTGACTCCAAATGTTGCTGAGTACATTCGAGGGATTCTGGGGATAGGAAGACAGAGGTGCCAACTACCTTGAGGTTGAGGGCTTCCTTACTGAGGAAGATAGTGGTTCCAAATACCTTGAAGTTGAGGGCTTGTAGGGGTAACAAGACATACTCCAATCTTTGTATCAAGGTCTTACCATGGTGTGGGTAAGACAACGTTTCTTGAAAGTATAAATCAAGGGAAATTTATCTAAGGTTGTTGGATACCCTTCT
This sequence comes from Viscum album, assembly GCA_963277665.1. Classification (NCBI taxonomy): domain Eukaryota; kingdom Viridiplantae; phylum Streptophyta; class Magnoliopsida; order Santalales; family Viscaceae; genus Viscum; species Viscum album. Next base: position 1,337,654,479 of record OY728150.1, on the reverse strand, counting down.
CTTAGGGTTAAAAGACTTACTACTTGTTACATACTTTGTTACAAGTTTTCTGTTGTATTTGTATTGTTGGAGAAAGTGTAACTATCTTATAGTTCCTTATACATGTACTGTGTTTTAGTTAGTTTCTATACGCTTTATGGAACAATCTTAGTTGTTGTAAACTTTTGTTAATTTTCATTTCCAGAATCACTTTTCCAGAATCAAGAAAGTTATTAGAACTTAGAGGTGTTGTGAATTTTGTTTATGAAAAATTTCCGTAAGGGTTTCTTAAAGTGTACAATTCACCCCCCCCCCCTTGTATTTAAGCATCTCATGTTTACATATTCGATATTACATTTGGTATTATAGATTATATCATACTCAGACATACTATCTAACATACTAAACCAAAAAATTGACCCATAATTCAAAAAGCACATTGAAAATTCAGAATCCTATCTCACAAACTACCATTTACAGTCCAAAATCGAAACCATTTTACTCCTTGAAAAATTTTTAAAATACAAAAAACTGTCATGCATATCCAATGAGAACACCAAACCCCCCTTCCAAAACAAAAAAAATGTCCCAAAAAAATTTTATTTTAAAAAACACTTTAAAAAAAACCAATTTCATTTTTTAAAATTCAGTCATCCGAACCAAAATCAACCCCAAATATGACTCACACTGAAGTCCTAGAATAAAGAACTAGTGGCCATACATAAGATGACAACATGGTTTTGTTGATTAGACCCTAGGAAAGAACCAACCACTAATATGATTGTTTACTCTAGTTCCACATGGATCACTACTCATCATAATCTGATAACATGTCACTTGTTCACCTCCATTTTCATTCCCCATCCACACACAAAAAATCAAAAAAAAAAGACACTCAGATCCCTTACTACCCCTAGAAACTCGAGGTTTACGACAAGTAATAGTTTTCAAAACTCTTCCCACGCCTACCTCCTGAGTCCCAACATTACTATCCCTAATCTACCTGACAGCCAAAATAAAAAAGGCTCCTTTACTACAATTTTTTTCATGAACCTGTCTAAGCTTCCATATAACCTGAAACCCAAACCAGCATGTGATAAGACCCGAGAGGCATTATTGATCCTCTCAAGGTGACGACTACCACGGGGCATCAATGATATCATAGTGGGAATGATTTATCCCAATAATTAACTATATATAAATAAACCAAACTGATCACACACAAAAACTAGGAGGATCCATAAACACTAAACCTAAATAATACATAAATTGGAGCCTCATACAATGAAAACTAAATTAACCAAAAACTAAAAATTGTACTAAAACCAAACCTTAACCTGACTAGATCTTCATATGACCTCTTTGTGACCACAAACCATAAGATGAACCTACTCGAAATTAAATCATGAATTACAAACATGAACCTAAAAAATAGCTTGGGTTTACCTATGATGAGTTGTACAAGTAGTTTGTGATAAAAAAACTCATTAGGTAAGAACCAAATAATCTATACATGTAATTTTCTAAAACAATCCAAAAAATAGATGTTTGAAATAAATTTATGAATATAGTTTTTTGAAGATTTTAATAAACCAAAAACAAATTTCATGAAATCATCTTTTGAAAATAAACACAACATTACTTTTCAATAGAGATTCCCATTTTAAAACCTAGTGTAAAACACAACCCTGAAATAATGGAACAAACCAGTTGATCAAAAGCTATACCAGAAAATAAAGGAAGAAATGAAGGTAGGTATACACTAGCTGGGAAGATAACTATTGTGTATCAAAATAAAACATAACATATAGATATTTAATCATGGGAATTTCCTAAAAATATCTAGCAGATATCAATAAAATATACTCAGTTCCAATTCAACTTTCATGTATGGTGAATCTCCCAGGTCAATAACCAACCTATCAGCTCTAAACTAGCGTCACAAGGGGAACAACCCCCTTAATCTATCAAAAAATCTAGAAGGTACCATCCCATCAAATTGGGACCAACATGAAACCTTCACTCAACACTCTAGATGACATATGTGAATCCCATGATAATAGTAAACTAAAGAATGATGTGGTCATCATACATGAGTCATAAACCAATAACCCATATATTCCATTGTGCATGCCTTTCCAAAACTCAAACACTATCTATTTGGAGTCCCTCACCTTGAAGGGAAACCCATTGAGGTTCCCATCACAGATCTAGACACACACAAGATCCAACCAGACCTACACATCACATGAGTTTTAAAAACACATTGAAAACCTCAAAAAGATCCAACCATGCCTTAATGTTTTCAAAACCAACTAATTTTCCCAAACAATTTCTGAATCCAAGGTGAAAAAACAAAACATGCTATAATGGTTCCAAATGGGAATTCATTATCATTTAGTTACCAAGCCATACCTTAATGATTTCAAATGGGTCTAACTTTAAAGAATCACATTTGGAAACAACTTTTGAGATAATTTAAGAACCACAGCGACAATTATAAAACAATTAGGTTTTAGAAGATTCATTTGTAAATAAGGGGATAAAGAATAAAATAGGGAAATAGAAAGGTGTTTTGAAATATGATATTTAATGTGAATATCCTTTTAGAAATCCACTATCATTTTTTCCCTATTCATATGTTTACCCCATTCACATATGGATACTACCACATCCAATGGAACACCTATTAAAATCCATATAGTAAAAAAAATTAATTAATGAAACACAGGTAGCAAACAACCCTCCATAGGAATCCACACATAAACATAAAACTAAAAAAAGACACCATAATCTACTCACAAGTCCAGGTTCCAAATAAACCATCCTATCAAGATCCAAACAAGCTAAATAAACATAAAAACACCCCCAAATCATTTTAGAAGGCCAAATTTCATTTTTTTAAAACACCATACATAAGTATATATATATATACATAGCTAAATAAAAAACATAAAAAGTATTTTTACAAAATTTCAAATATGAAAACACCAGTTCAATTCACATTGATATATCAAAAGCTTGTATCACCCATTAATAAATATATTTAAAGGATTATGCATCACATAGAATCTTTCGGAATATAAATTGATTGAAACAAAAACCTCAATGATGTACTAATGTGAAAAAAAAAACCTTGGTGAGGGAATAAAAAGGATCAAGAGTCGATACACACACACTAAATTCAAAGAAACAGAATCCAAACAATAGCCAACTACCATAGAATTTAGCTAATAGATAACCCACACAATGAAAACCATAAAACCAGGAGATAGAGAATATAAGTGGGGTAAAATCCCAAAAATCCAATAGAAATAACATTTGAATCTTGGAGTAGCAACAATGGGGGGGTATGACAACCCTGCTTTTTATTACAACTTAAACATGATTTATTACATAAAACATCACTTGATACAACAAAGTAGATCGAGAGGTTTAGTGTCTTTAGGGCTTAGGATCATTACATAAAAACATAAAACTTTAAATACAACATCTTTATTGAAAACTTCCTTTACATGACCACTACATTCCCTCGTACTTAGCATTGCATGGGATAACCTAAGGACATGCATAAGAAAAGGGTGAGCAATAAAGCCCAGTAAGGGAGTACACATGGAATAACATGAGGAGTACAATACATGTTAGACAATAGGCATATCAATAGAGCATAAAATAAATATGAACATAATGGCATGATAAAGCATGATAATCATAACATGGAAATGTGGCAACAACACTTAACATGGAATTAGCATGAGCCAAGGCTCATTAAACATAAAGCATGAGTAAACCCTCATTGCACATGAATCACGAGTAAACCCTCATTGCACATGAATTAGCATGAGTCAAAACTCATTGCACGTGACGTATTATGATACTATACTTTACCCAATGCATTGGAGCACTATAAGGGCGCACCCTTCTTAAACATTTCATTTCTTGCATAAGTGTGCCACATGGATCATAAAACATGGATTCATAAAACATAATCATTTATTCGACGATAAAGTAATGTGGAATTCATACATGAAACTTTATAATAAATAAGTAAATGTGCATAAAGTTGAATACCCTTGATGGAGAAATGGGCATGGTATTCACTACACAATGACATTGGGTTAGAAAATCGGTGCGATTTCGGCAGTGTAACGGCGTGACATAAGAATTCATAAAAATGGTTGATGAGAGATAATGGGGTTCCTCATCATATTTACAAGTAATGGACAGTAAGGAGGTCATATAGATACATTTCCCAACATTTTTAATGGAATTTAGATTCATGATACTAAACTATTGCTTGAATGTAAAAGAAGAGAGAGAAGTTCCTTTCGGAATTTCAGCATAGTAACGGGTGTACATGGGAGGCATTTAATGAGAGGGAAAGGGGTCTCCCATCATTCACACAATAAGAGGACAGTATGGGGGAGGTGAGAAATCATACCCCAACATTAATAATTGAAATTAAAAGGGCAATACAACTTAAATAAAATTGACAAAAAGGAGAAAGGAAGAAAAAACACTTACTTGGAAGTGTGCTTCCAAAGGCTAGAGAGAGGCTTGTGAGAGGCTTATTGGGAGCTTGGGGCACCTTGGGAGGATTCTAGAGAGAGTATGGAGGAGGTTGGACGAACTCCAAAGGATTTTAGTGAGGATGAAGTGGGAGCTTGGGTGGGTTTATATAGGAAAGGTGAGAGAATTCTTTTTTATTTAGGTTTGGGACCCCTTATATTAAACTAATCCAATCCACAAACCATCCCATGGTTTTTGCCCATGGTTTCTGGAAAAGGAAATAGGAAAAAATATTTTACAAGTCCAAGGTCCGAACTTTTTAATATATTAGGGTTTCTTATGTGGAGGTGAGTCACACTCCCATGGAAATTAATTTAAAAAGGCAAAGCATTGAATATGTCTTGAGGGGTTTATTAATGCTTTGAAAAGTAAGTCAAACAAACCCAAAATCACATTATTTTAATGATAAAACATATATTGGCCGAACATAAGGATTATGGTATTTTATTACATCACCATTGGGTCATTATGATGTCATAAAACACATTATATATTTAAACGGTATTTAATTTTTACCCAAAAATTTGACTGTCTCATAAAATTATGAAAAATTTACCATTGGATAATTTCGATGTCCTGATTCCAGATATGAAATTTATTTTATCTAAAAAAATTTCTAAATATGTTAATTTTCACTTTTAAAATAAAAACAAACATTTATCGAAAATTCACGGGTTTTGACAGAAATGGCTTTCAAACCTTAATAAAAATTTAAATTGCATTCATAAAATTATAAGATCATTTATATTTAATAAAAATTAATTTCATAATATTATTATTATTTTATTAAAATATTATTTAATTCAAAAATCCAATAATTTAATAAAATAGATTTCTTAATTAAATAATAACTAAAAACACCATTTGTACTTTAAAAACTATTTACAATGTATCAAAAATGACTAGAAATTATATTCATTATTATATACAAAAAAAATAATGTACATGAACATAGTACTACTTATTTGTTACATAACCCCTTAAAATAGCCTCATAAGACCTAAGGGTAAGGTGTGCGATGGTGACAGACTCTTGGGGCGGCTCGGATATCATCGTTCGAGTGGTAATCTCTATGAACTTCCACTTTTCCCATAGACGATCACGTTCGAGCTTGAAATAATGAAGCTCATCTTGGGCTTCGTCAAGGTTGAATCCCAAAGACGCCACCTCTTTTCTGAGCTCCGAAAAATGGGCTTCGTATGGGGCAATTCTACTGGATGAGGCCATCACTTCCTTTGTCTGAGTAAAATTGGGTTCGGTAAAGCCTTATATTTATACTAATCATGTGATCACTGTTCAACGACTATAAAAGTAATGGTCACAACTCTTATCATAAAACCAATTAAGATGACATTTTATAAAACATTTTATATAAAGAGACATTTAATAAGATCAAGAGGGATTTCCATTAATGAAACCTTGGGTCGTTACAATATTCCCCCCTTAAGAAATTTCATCCTCGAAATTTTCCTTTTCCCACACTAAAACAAATGTGGGTAACTCAGCTTTATCATATCCTCCGACTCCCAAGTTGATTCTTCAAACTTGTGGTTTCTCCACAACACCTTGACGAGGGGAATTGTCTTATTTCGTAGAACGTTTTCTCTATGATCTAAGATCTTCACTGGTTTCTCCTCATAAGAAAGGTCATCTTCTAATTGTACCACTTCAGAAGAGAGTACATGTGAAGGGTCTGGTATGTACTTCCTTAAGAGAGATACATGAAAGACATCATGTACTTTGGCCATGGCAGGTGGAAGTGCTAGTCGATAGGCCACTGCCCCAACACGATCAAGAATCTCAAAGGGGCCGATGTACCTTGGACTTAACTTCCCTTTCTTTCCAAACCCCGTGACCTTCTTCCACGAAGATATGCGTAAAAACACCATGTCTCCAACTTTAAACTCAAAGTCTCATCGATGATTATCTTCATAACTCTTCTGTCAACTCTGGGCTGCCTGGATATGTTGCTGAATGGTTCTCACCTTCTCCGCCATTTATTTGACCATTTCTGGTCCAAGAAGCTTACGTTAACCGACCTCATCCCAACATGCTGGTGTTCTACACCTTTTCCCATATAGGGCTTCATATGGTGTCATTTGGATGCTCGAGTGGAAACTGTTATTATAAGAGAACTCAACCCGAGGAAGATGTTGATCCCATCCTCCTTTAAAGTCCATCGAGCATGCTCTCAACATATCCTCAAGTGTTTGGATAGTCCGCTCAGATTGGCCATCAGTTTGAGGATGATAGGTCGTACTGAAGTTCAGTTCAGTATTCAGAGCATGTTGAAGACTCTTCCAAAACTTAGAGATGAATCTTGGATCTCAGTCAGACACAATAGATAGTGGTACTCCATGCAACCTTACCACTTCCCTGATATATATCTGTGCCAGTTGATCCAAAGAGAAATCCTCTCGAATAGCAATGAAGTGTGCAGTCTTTGTAAGAAGATCCATAACAACCAAGATTGCATTGTTTCCTTTGAATGTACTTAGAATTCTGGTGACAAAGTCCATGGTGATGTTCTCCCATTTCCATTCTGGTATGGGCAATGGTTGCATCATCCCCTTAGACTTCTGCCTCTCTGCCTTCACTTGCTGACACACCAGGCACTTTGATGTATATTCAGTGATCTCCTTCTTCATATTATCCCACCAAAAGCTTTCTCAAAGATCTTGATACATCTTTGTGCTCCCTGGGTGAAAAGAGAAATTTGAACTATGTTCATAATCCAAAAGTCCCTTCTTTAGCTCCAGACTTAATGGAACACATAGTCTTTTCTCAAACCGCACAATTCCTTCTTCATTAACATTAAACTCCGATGATTTTCCCTTTTTGATAGCTTCCACTTTTTCTTGAATTCCCACATCATCCTTTTGAGCATCCTTTAACCTTTCCAAAAGAGATGGTTTAGCAATCATTTTTGATAGGATTGATGATGTTACCTTCTTTATGATTCCCACATCCATCTTCATCAAGTCTAAGAAGATTGGATCCTTCTCAATTCTCATCATTGATAGAATCGCTGGATCCTTTCTACTTAGGGCATCTTCCACCTTGTTCACTTTCCCAGGGTGGTAATGTATTGAACAGTCATAATCCTTGATGAGCTCTATCCATCTTCTCTGGCGCATATTAGGCTCTTTCTATGTGAATATATATTTAAGACTCTTTTGGTCAGTATATATCTCACATTTCTCTCCATAGAGATAATGCCTCCAGATTTTCAAGGAAAATATCACAGCTGCCAACTCCAGATCATGCGTTGGATAGTTTCGCTCATGGATTTTCAACTGCCTTAAGGCATATGATATCACTTTATCATTCTGCATCAGCACACATACTAATCCCTTCTTCGAAGCATCACTGAATACCACAAAAATCTCCCCACTTGTGGGTAAAGAGAGCACGGGTGCAGTGATAAGCCTCCTTTTCCACTCCTTGAATCTTTCTTCACATTCATCACTCCAAGAAAAATTTACTCCCTTTCAAGTTAGCTTGGTAAGAGGGTTGGAAAATCGTGATAAATTTCTCACAAATCGTCGATAATATCCATCTAACCCCAAGAAGCTACAGATATCTGTTACTGATGTTGGCCTTGGCCATCCCTCAATTGCATCTGTTTTGGAGGGATCCACAGATATCCCATTGCTTGGGATGATATGTCCCAAGAAGGAGACTTACCTCAACCAAAAATCATAGTTTCTATACTTTGTATAGATCTTCTCCTTGCGCAAAGTCTCTAGTACAGTTCTTAAATGCTCTTCATGGTCCTCATTGGTTTTGGAGTATATTAGAATATCATCTATAAAGATTACCACAAATTTGTCAAGGTAATATCTAAAGAATCTATTCATCAAGTCCATCAATATTGCTGGAGCATTGGTGAGTCTGAAAGGCATTACTATGAATTCATAGTGCCCGTAACTTGTACGAAAAGCAGTCTTGGGGATACCTTCTTTCTTCACCCGTACTTGATAATATCCCAACCGCAAGTCCACCTTGGAGAAGTATTTTGCTCCACGAAACTGATCGAACAAGTCATCAATTCATGGGACAGGATACTTGTTCTTTATCGTGATTTTGTTAAGTTCATGATAATCGATGCAAATCCGCATTGACCCATCCTTCTTCTTGACGAAGAGGACTGGTGCACCCCATGGTGAAGCACTTGGGCGTATAAACCCTTTATCCAGATTCTCCTGTAGTTGTTTCTTCGTCTCTTAAAGCTCAACAACAGACATTCTATATAGAGTCTTGGATATTGGTAATGCCCTAGGTATAATTTCAATTGAGAACTCAACATCTCTTCTAGGAGGAAGACCAGGCAGTTCCTCGGGAAACACTTCCGCGAATTCCCTCACAATAGGCATTTATTCAAGGATAGTTTCTTCTTTGGACTCAATCATCTGAGCCATATACGCGTTCTCATAGGTCAGTAATATCCATGCTTGAGATGATGGATCTAAAGGAGATTCATCTTCCTCCTGACACTTGTAAAGAATCGGGGGTCGATTCTCTATATGGAGTGTGATTTCCCTCTCCTGACAATTTATGTTGTCTCTATATAAGGAAATCCAATCCATGCCAAGAATTGCATCAAATTACACCAAAGGGAGTATGAAGAGGTTCGCCAGGAAATTAAATCCACAGATTATAATAGGGGAGGACTTATATTTATGCGATTCAATGATTTCCCCATTTTCCGTACTCACCAACATCTTTACTTCCATAATTTGTGGTGGTGCTGGGATTGTTATAATAATCTTTCAAGATATAAAAGAATGCATTGAACCTGAATCAAAAAGTACATTCGCTATTCTTGAATGAATAACTAGCGTACCTATCATCACTTCATTGTCGGGGTTCACTTTGGCAGAAGTGATGGAAAAATATCTTCCTTTCTATCTTGTAGGTTGTTGGTTGCCTCCGAAAACCCCTGGATTAGGGCACTGATTTGAAAAATGACCCGGTTCTTTGCATTTGTATCATTGAACAACATGTTGAGGTTCGAACGGAGCGTTCCTCTCCTCTGTCGCAGCCGCGGGTCCTTCTTGCCGACAGTTAATAGCTAGGAGCCCTTCTCTTCCACACCTGAAGCATTTTCTCATCCCCTTAAGGCAATTTCCAGGGTGCTTCTTTCTGCACTTTTGGCAAGTGGGGTGCTGGTACTTCTTAGCACCATTGGATTGATCCATCGGACCACCAGCATTGAAGTCCACCTTATGCTTCTTGTCCCCATGATACCCCTTTGATTCCCCGATCTCCATTTCGACCTTGAGGGCACATCAGACAATTTACTCATAGCTGTCGAAGTCAGGGATCGCTAATACTTTCCGCAAGCTAGGCTTCATCCCACCAAAGAAGCGGTCAATCTTTCATTCGGCGGTAACGATAAAGCCGGAAGCGTATCGTGTAAGCCTTGTGAAGTTTACCTCGTACGCTCCAACAAATTATTCATCTTTTTCCTTAAGGGAAAGGAATTCCCTTTCCATCTTAACCCAGAGGGCGCGCGGAAAATATTTATCGAAAAACATCTTCCGGAATTCCTTCCATTCCAAAGCCTTGATCTCCTCCTCAGGCTTCGTATTTTTGATCAACTTCCACCATTGATCAGCTTCACCCTCCATACGATAAGCAGCCAGAAGAACCTTCTCTTGTTCAGAACATTGGAGGATGGAGAAGATCTTTTCAATGGAGTTGATCCATTGTTCAGCGATCATGGGATTGGATGATCCACTAAAAGTAGGAGGCCTCTGTCTCATGAATCTCTCGGTAGTGACTTGTTCTTTTTTAGGGGGGGTTGAACATTCCTCTGGACTCGTGTTTCTATTCAAAACTTGAGTTATCTGAGAGAGAAGCGTGACAAAGTTTTCGATTCCCGCTCCCATTGGATTGGGAATCTCCTTAGTACAATTATCACACTGATCTTCACAACCGTTGTTAGCCTGAGTCCTCCTATTACCAGCCATTGGCTAGAATAAAAGAAAATTTAGGGTTAACAAATAAAGGGTAATCCAAAGAAAAATGTTGATGACTTATAAATAATCATTTATTCCCTTAGCTCATGAGTCTATAGGCTTTAATCTAGGCTTTTCATGGTCTACTTTCTAACATATATTCTTAGGGGAATTTTTCCATTAATAAGGGTTCATACTAAGATTTTGAATTTATCAAAACATATCCCCAGGAGTGTCATAACCAAGAGTGAAGAAATGCCCATTGTCATGTACCAGTTCCCGTTCGATTCTAGCTCAAAGCGGTGTTTTTGGGTTTTACCCCTAGGATACATATGTGCCAGATCCGCCTCTACCTGCTCGTATCCAGACAGAGATGTATTTGTTTGATAAACCACTTACTTAGTATTTACCAAAACTTAGGGATGTATTTATTATTCTTATTCTTGTATCTAAGGCTTTACTAGGGTTTCCTAATCCCAAAAATAACTAAACCTATCCTCTGATAACAACTATGACAACCCTACTTTTTATTACAACTTAAACATGATTTATTACATAAAACTTCACTTGATACAACAAAGAATATCAAGAGGTCTAGTGTCTTTGGGGCTTAGGATCATTACATAAAATCTTAAAACTTGAAATACAACATATTTATTGAAAACTTCCTTTACATGACCACTACATTCCCTCGTACTTATCATTGCATGGGATAACCTGAGGACATGCATAAGAAAAGGGTGAGCTATAAAGCCCAGTAAGGGAGTAAAAATGGAATAACATGAGGAGTACAATACATGTTAGAAAATAGACATATCAATATAGAATAAAAGAAACATGAACATGAAGTCATGATAAATCATGATAATCATAACATAGAAATGTGGCAACAACACTTAACATGGAATTATCATGAGCCAAGGCTCATTTCACATAAAGCATGAGTAAACCCTCATTGTACATGAAGCATGAGTAAACACTCATTGCACTTGAATTAGCATGATTCAACACTCATTGAACATGAAGTATTATGATACTATAATTTACCCAATGCATTGGAGCGCTATAAGAGCGCACCCTTCTTAAACATTTCATTTAATGCATTAGTGTGCCACATGGATCATAAAACATGGATTCATAAAACATAATCATTTATTCCAAGATAAAGGAATGTGGAATTCATACATGAAACTTTATAATCAATAAGTAAATGTGAATAAAGGTTAATACCCTTTATGGAGAAATGGGCATGGTATTCATTACACAATGACATTGTCTTAGAAAATCGGTGCGATTTCGGCAGCGTAACGACATCACATAAGAATTCATAAAAATGATTGATGAGAGATAATGGGGTTCATCATTATATTTAAAAGTAATGGAAATTAAGGAGGTCATATAGATACATGTCCCAACAATTGTAGTGGAATTTAGATTAATGATACTAAACTATTGCTTGAATGTAAAAGAAGAGAGAGAAGTTCCTTTCGGAATTTCAGCATAGTAATGGGTGTACATGGGAGGCATTTAATGAGAGGGAAAGGGGTCTCCCATCATTAACACAACAAGAGGACAGTATGGGGGAGGTGTGAAACCATGCCCCAACATTCATAATTGAAATTAAAAGGGCAATACAACTTAGTGAAAATTGACAAAAAGAAGAAAGGATGAAAAACCCTTACTTGGAAGTGTGCTTCCAAAGGCTAGAGAGAGGCTTGTGAGAGGCTTCTTTGGAGCTTGGGGCACCTTGGGAGGATTCTAGAGAGATTAGGGCAGTGGTTGGACGAACTAAAAAGGATTTTAGTGAGGAGGAAGTGGGAGCTTGGGTGGGTTTATATAGGAAAGGTGAGAGAATTCTTTATTATTTAGGTTTGGGACCCCTTATATTAAACTAATCCAAACCACAAACCATCCCATGGTTTTTGCCCATGGTTTCTAGAAAAGGAAATAGGAAAACAATATTTTACAAGTCCAAGGTCCGAACTTATTAAAATATTAGGGTTGCTTATGTGGAGGTGAGTCACACTCCCATGGAAATTTATTTAAAAAGGCAAAGTGTTGAATATGTCTTGAGGGGTTCATTAATGCTTTGAAAAGTAAGTCAAACAAACCCAAAATCACATTATTTTAATTATAAAACATATATTGGCCGAACATAAGGATTATGGTATTTTATTACATCACGATTGGGTCATTATGATGTCATAAAACACATTATATATTTAAACGGTATTTAATTTTTACCTAAAAATTTTACTGTCTTAGAAAATTATGAAAAATTCACTGTTGGATAATTTCGACGTCCTGATTCTAGAAATGAAATTTATGTTATCTAAAAAAATTTCTAAATATCTTAATTTTCACTTTTAAAATTAAAACCAACATTTATCGAAAATTCACGGGTTTTGACAGAAATGGCTTTCAAACCTTAATAAAAATTTTAATTGCATTCATAAAATTATAAGATCATTTATATTTAATAAAAATTAATTTAATAACAATATTATTATTTTATTAAAATATTATTTATTTCAGAAATCCCTTAATTTAATAAAATATATTTCTTAATTAAATAATAACTAAAAACACCCTTTGTACTTTAAAAACTATTTACAATGTATCAAAAATGACAAGAAATTATATTCATTATTATATAAAAAAAATAATTTACATGAACATAGTACTACTTATTTGTTACATAACCCCTTAAAACAGCCGCATAAGACCTAAGGGTATGGTGTGCGATGGTGACAAATTCTTGGGGCGGCTCGGATAACATCGCTCGAGTGGTAATCTCTATCAACTTCCACTTTTCCCGTAGACGATCACGTTCGAGGTTAACATAATGAAGCTAAGCTTGGGATTGGTCAAGAAAGAAGCCCAAAGACACCACCTCTTTTCCGAGATCTGACAAATGGGCTTTGTATGGGTCAATTCTACTAGATGAGGCCATCGCTTCCTTTGTCTGAGTAAAATTGGGTTCGTTAAAGCCTTATATTTATACTAATCATGTGATCACGGTTCAATGGCTATAAAAGTAACGGTCACAAATCTTATCATAAAACCAAAGAAGTTTAAAATTTATAAAAAAAATTATATAAAGAGACAATTAATAAGATCAAGAGGGATTTCCATTAAAGAAACTAGGGTCGTTACAAGGGGAGTAACCATGGGTGAGGAGATTGAAAGCTCCCTTCATGAACCTAGGTTGGGAAAGAGGGAACAAGGGTCGATTGGGGATAAAAAGAGGGAGGGAAAATTTGGAATTTAAAATTTTTAATGAACCTAGTAAAAAAACACCATTTGGCCACATAGTTTTCTATACCGTGTTCCAACCATACACACCCTGCTGAATGGAGATGAAATCGCATAGAATATATCAATGTTTTCGGAAACCATGATCCATCAATGAAAAATGGATCTATAAATTATAGAGCCTCCCTAAATGCCAGATGCATAGTTTCCTCTAGTCATGCACAAAAATACATGAAAATTAGACTACCAATATTTTTACTATGATAGAGGAATTTCAGAAATAAGAAAAATAAAATTGGGTCAATTCCAACTATTTTCACTCTGACGATAAAGAAAACCACTAGACAAAGGTTCCCAATGCCCAATAATCATTGACTGTAAGAAGAGATTCAATCTAGAGTCTATGGATGGATTTATAGTTCCTTTAATCATGTACTACCCTATAATCATGAGCTGATATCCTCTAAATGAGTCATCCTATTATAAGAATTCTTCTTTTAGAACTTCCCCAGGTGACACAAATGACCACATTGTTGACAAGTCTTTATAGGATTATAGTAGGTGTGGTTTGAATTCCTGAAACCAACTACACTAGAATCATAGGAATGAACAGTCCGATGAATGAGAAGTTGGAACCAATAAGGGAGACTTCTCAAGAAAAAGTTCCACTAGAATACACCTCTCACTAGAATGATAATCTTCACAAGTACCAAGAGAAACTATATCACCAACTACTACAGACTGAAATTTGGGATCCAACTCATCTGGAAACTCCTAATCCATAATCATTCCAAATACAACATAACCAAAGTAGAGGAATTGATCATTAATATCTGGATTAATACCCTAAAATAGACAGGATCTAGTAACTAATCCTTTGAGGCTATCTCTAAATAAAAAGGAACCAACTCTTTAAAATGGTCAACATAGGCCTTCACCATCCATTGACCTTATTGAACCTCAAAGAGGCCCACAAATTTCATATACTTCACCTCCTCAGGTATGAACCATGTGGAATAAATGTTCATAAACACTTCCCATGACATTACATCTTGTAATGATTTTGAGAAGAATACCTTTAACTTATCCAAACCCAAACCATCAAAAAAAATCTAAAACAACATGAACCCACAGGGATTTGGGAGTTCCCCATGATCTAAAGAATGTTTCCACTATCTAAATCCACTCCACCACGTCAAATGAACCTTGATCACCAAAAAAATATGAAACAACTCAGATGAAATTAACATTTACACTCCACTCAAAGTCTTTGATAGTCTAAACATAGGAAAATGAACACTAGAAACCTTGTAGACCTTTATGGGTGACATACTATACACAACACAAAACCAAAAAACTGAATCAAAATCCAACCAAAAAATTAACCAAAAATTTAATTCCGAACAAAAAAATAGACCCATAAATTAAACACCACAATGTAAATCCATAATCTCCCTTCAAAAACCACCAGTTTTTTTCCAAAATCTAAACTGTTTGACTCTAAGATCATTTTTTAAAATAACAAAACCTAGACGTCATATTCTACGCAAACACCAAATCTGACATCCAAAACAAAACCAATGTCCAGAAATGATTTTCCTTTTGAAAACCTTTTCTCAAAAAACTATTTTCACAAAAAAAAATTCATTTTCATTATAATTAACTCACCAATAGTTGAATCAAACCCAAAAACAACTCGCACCAAACCATAGAATAGGGAACTAGTGGCCATGCATAACTTGACTACATAGTTTAGTGAATCATGCCCTAGTAAAGCACCAATAAATAGGAGTACCATGCAATCAGGCATTATATGTCTCACTACTCCAGGTTAGTCAACCTTACATCATTGGTTCACATCAATTGTTATTCCCCATCCACACACATAAAAACAAAAAAAAAGAGACTTAGATCATGTACTACCCAACTTAACATGAGGCTCTAGTTGAGTAAGAGTTCACAAAACTCTTCACACACCTAACTACAATGACCCAATAGTACTATATCCAATCTAAATGACACCCCAAATAAAAATGGGTTCCTCCGATATTATTTTTTAATGAACCACTCCAGGTAGTCATCCAAACCAACACCTGACCCAACCCTCTCTAAGGCCCAAGAGGTGTTGCCGATTATGCTGGGATGGTGACTACCATCAGGCATCAAAGATATTATAGTTGAAATGATTCAGCCTAGTAATCAGTAGAATAGAAATAAATGAAATAGAGAATTATGTAAAAGTAGGCGGATCTAAAAACACTGAACATAAACAACATATATTCTAGATCCTCATTCACTGAAAAATTAATAAAATAGAAACTAAAAATTGAACTAGATCCAAAACAGAACCCGACCAGATCTCTATGTGACCTCCTGGACACCATTAACCATAAATCCAACCTTCTTCAATGAAAATCCTGAATAAGAAACATGGAACTTCAAAAAATCTAAGGTCAATTGACATCGAGTGACACAAGTAGTGTGTGATCCTCAATATCTATATTGGTAAGCCCCATAAAATCCATAAATTTACTTTCCTGAAATAGCCTAAAAATGATATTTTGAAGTTCATTTATAGAAATAAGGTTTTAAATAATTTAAAGAAAAAAATGCATTTAGATAAATCCACATTAAAAAACAATCACATAATTACTTTTCAAAATTTTCTCCCATTTTAAATTCCACGTAAAACCCAACCACGAAATACTGGACCAAACTAGGTGATCAAAATTTATTACATAAAATAAAGGAAATAGATAAAACATGCATAAAATATTATGTAAGGTAGCCAAAGTGTAGAAAAATAAAGTAGAACATAAATATATGTAATTTTTATCATTTCATAAACATATCTAGATGTAATCTCAAGATGTACTGAGTTTAGACGCACCTTCCAGAATATGGTGTAGCCCAATGGATAATAACTAACCAGAATACTCTAAACTTGCCTCACTAGTGGCACATCCCACCAAGGCTCCCAAAAATATAGGGGCTATTAGTACATCTTATTAGGACCGGTTAGAAATTATCACTCAACCCTCTAGATGATTCCAATGAATCCCTTTGTACCATCCAGATCTGGGAGCCACATAATGGTTCCCCGATCTGGTTCACTAAATGACCTCAAGAATGCCTCCCTGTATACCAAAAGCTACCAAAAAGTTATGAGGGTCTAAAATATATAACATGGTGAGACTATACCATCTTTATCAAAGTATCAAAATAGATGAAATATATTAAAAACAACCAAATGATACAAGTAATAAAAAGAAATATTCCACAACCAATAATGGAAAGCATCACATGATGAACCAAATGAAAAAAACAATGTCCAAAAATAATGTAGTACATATGTCATTCCATATACATGTGAAGTGTCAATATGTAAAACCCAAAATAAAGACACACTGAAAAATTCCAAAAAGGTCTCAACATCAAGTATGGATCTTTATCCGTACTCCATTCAAACTCATTCATCTAATATAGGTCTATTTCCCTTATTTTGTCCTACACACATGAAGTCTATTTGGGTACTTATCAAGCATCCTGAGTAGAGAGAAATTACAAATCAGTAGGCCACCATCAATGATGTCTAAACTAATATCTAGTATATAACAATGAACGAAGTTGTTTAAAGAATAAAGTAATATAATGTAAATATTTATCACATTTCATTATTCTTTAATTAAAAACATAAATTAAACTAGGTTCACTATGAAACTTGAACCATACAAACCTTCTTTGTCCCATGATAGAGTCTGAACCACATCACATAGGGGATCAAAGTTCATTATAATATGGGATTATATTATCCATTTAATTTTAATTCATGTCATGAGTACTTGGAATAATTCTCCAATGCCAACATTTTGTGCCTAGAATGTCATGTCTAGAACCCTGTGGTATTTTGAAGCATCAGTCCATATCCCATACCTCATTATTATCACATATGGGCTTTTTGAAAAGCAGTACATGCCCTACAATCATAGTTATCAGATATGGGACTTTTAGGTATTCGTCCTTGTCCCACACATGTTAACACGTATATCACAATATCCAATATTTTAAATACATCATGTTTAAACATCATTAACCCATTTATAAAACATTCCCATCAAAGTTTCATATTTCTTTTATCAATCAAAATATGGTTATTTAATCACATGGAATAATATGAAAAATTAACCAGTAAACCATTCAAAAATATTTACTCATATAAACCATGAACCCTTTAAGGTTAATCCAACAATACCTTATTTTCCATTTATCAATCAATCCAACATCCTATTATTCAAAAATTTCATAACCACAAATTCAACCAATTGAATAATATCATCGTTCTGTAAATTCCATAATTCCATTAATAAATTAACTAACTAATTAATCCAATTCATGATGTGATTTCCAATCATGAAAATTCCAATTTCCAAATAATGCACACATAATTAAAATCCAAATTATGGGAATTGAAATTTAGATCAACCAACTGAAGATCGTGATAGATGTTCTCCCAACGAAAAATCCCCAATTTGAAATGGAATGATTTAATTCACAATGATGTGAGAGATCTGGAACCGAATTCTAGAAAAAAAGATCAAAATACTTTAAATTCATCAAAACATTGATCTATACCCTTTACCAATGTATGAAATAATCCATCCAAAATGTGAGATAAAGATGGGAGAGATAAAGGAAACCAATTAGGGAACAATACACTTATCAATAGTAAGACAATTCATTGAACAAACGTTGAATTCATCAATAAAGAGGTTCATGGAGCCTTGGAACCATCCTAGGAGCTCCAAAACTTAGAGGAAGATATTTAGGTTTGATATGGGTCTAATCGGGTTTAATATCGGGGGTTCATGAAATTTTTAATAAATTTTTGGGGGATTAAAATTCTGCATGCATGGTTTCCTATATGGGCCCCATCATTTTCCCAAATCATCCACCTTAACCATGCGCCAACCATACAACCCCATATGTATGTGGTTTCATGGTTTTATGGGGGTTGGTGAATGGTTTGGGAAAACCATGTGCGAAATATATACCAGTCTTTTTTATTCGAAAATTATGAATTTTTCACCCAAATAACCTTAAAAAAACCACCCAAGGTATACCAAAATTTGTGTTAATGATTACCTGAAAAAGAGCACAAGACATCTCTATAAAATTCTATGGATCTTACTATATCTCCACATTATAATAGCTCATCCTTGAGCTGTACTCCCAAAAATATTTATGATTCTATTATAAAAACAACAGTCCACTTATCCAACATATCTGATTATCTCTCCCTTGTTTCATCCTCAACAAGTACATGTTGAAAAAATACTAAAAATATAGGCTTGTTCTTTCCACACAACTCTTTGTCAGTACAATCTATAATTTAAGTCAGATTGTCCTTAAAGGATGAATATAGCTTAAGATCAACATCATCCTCATTGATCACATGAGAAGGTTCAGGGTGATACTACCAAAGCTATGACACATGAAAAACAAAATGCATATCATAGTACCTATATGGAAGAGCCAATAAATATGCTAGTGGTTCGATTATCTCCACATCATTGAACGGTCCGACAAACCTTGGTTCTAACTTTCCTTATCTTCTAATCCTATAATTTCCTAATCTAAGAGAGAATCGAAGGAACCTGATACCACCTATTATAAACTCAAGTGTCCATCCATGTCTTTCTGTATATTACTTCTACCTACTTTGAGTCATAGATATTCATTTTCTAATCTACTAAACCTACTCCAACATCTCCATCAGGATACTTGCTCTCAACAGGTTTAACTTTCCTACATCCTTCCAACATAGAGGTGATCTACATGACCTACCATAAAAGAGCCTCATATAATTCCCTCTAAATTTTTTCTTGGATAACTACTATTATAGGAAAACTCAACGAGTGATGAGTTATTATCCCACGACCCACCAAAGTATTTAATACACACTCATAGAATATCTTCAAAAACCTATATCATATATTTTGAATTCCCATCTATGTGTGGGTGGAAATACTTACTTCTTAATACCTATGTACTAAAACTTTTTATTATCTAACATAGAAACGTGAATGGAAATGTGAGTCATGGTATGAAGCCATACTCTGAAACACCCCATGAAAAAAGACTATCTATCAAACGTACAAGAATCCAATCATATCAACTAATAAGGTATCCCTAATAGGTAAGAAATGTTTTACATTCATTAGTTGATCCACAATTACCAAAATAAATTTATTATTCTGATGCATCCTCAACAAACCCACCAAAACATCCTTGTTAATTTCATCCCACTTCCATTCAGAAATAGGAAACAGATGTAACAAACCACCAGGTCATTGATTCTCAGACTTCACCTATTGACATGAAACACATCATGTCACAAACCATGTAATATCCTTTTTTATTCCCAACCACCAATACTATCGATGTAGGTAAGGGTACATATTGGTCAAACCTATATGTAATTACCACTTCAAGTCATGAAATTCACACATCAACTAATCCTTTTTTTTAAAGGTTGGGGTCGAAGCCTCATTTATTATTAAAGAAAAGAACATACCTCTTTAACTGGGTAGAGGGAGACCCATTACATATACCTAAGGCCTAGTGGGCATTTAGCACATTACATGGCCTGTAGGCCCAAAGTTATGGCCCAAGGCCCATTATGTGAATAGTAATTCTACAGTACCCCTGCTATAGTGCCCTACTGGTGATACAGTTCCCAGCCGCCGCTACAGTGCTAGTCGTTGCTACAGTATGCCACCACTACAGTACTACCACAGTATTGCTACAGTGCCTTGTGCCCAATGGGTTTTGAACCCCCATTTTTCATGTAGGATTACAGGGTGCTTACCACTAAGCTAAACCCCAACTACACACATCAACTCATCCTGAATACTTGTAGGCATAATAAAATAGCCCCAGACATAGAGTATCTCATCCTCATATATAGAACAATCGGAAGTTCACTCCACACATTCAAGGATTTCCCTCAAGTCCAGACACTCCATTTCCTCATACAATTTGATTTTGCTCAAAAGTTTTAGGTTAACTAATACTGATATATGGGTCATATTCTCCTAGACCTCATGAGCCGCCACATGTATCATAGCCAAAAAAAGGTATCATATTCCACTAATAACCCAATCTCATGTAAATCTTGGGGAATACACAAGCTCCTCTAAAATAGTTGAATAGATCTTTGATGCATAAAAGAGGATAGTAGTTCTTTATTTTCATCGTGTTCATCTTTATGTAATCAACACATAAGAAAAAGTTTTCATTAGCCTTCTTAGAAATGAAGACTAGATAACCCCAAATAAACCTACTCAGATGGATAATTCCTTTATCCATCAATTCCTCTAGATGATTATTCATCTCTTGAAGCTTAGTTATTCTCATTCTATAAGGTGGAATGGAACCCATCTTATCTCCAGAAATAAGATCAATAGTAAACTCAGCATCCCTCCTAGGTGGAAGCCATGTGAATTCCTCCAAGAAAACATCTTGAAACCAATATACTACATGTGGAAAGACATCCTTCATTACACCCCCATCATCTAGAAAAAATCTTGAAGCCTAGGAGGTGAGATCCAAAAGTTGCTGATGAACTGGCCCAAAAAATCGGCAGCGATATCACATATTCTGTGATGAACAAAATTTCCACCCTCAAGAGACATAAAAGTAAATCTTCTTTAGTAACAATCTATGTGGTCTCAGTACACTACTAAACATTCCATACCCAAAATCAAGTCAAAAACCAAAATATCAAGTATATAGAGATCACAAAAAAATGATACTCTCCAACCTTAAGATAAAACCCCTTGTATAAAATGATTTCTCTCAAACATACTCCCAAAGGTGCATTGATTGTCATAACCCTACTCGAAAACTCCACTTCCATGATCAATCCATTAAACGGTTCTATATATATAAAAGAATGAGAGGCACTAGTATACAACTATGCACTATAAATCATAGAAGATACATGAATAATACCTATAACTGTTGATGGTCTAGCCTCACTATCCACATGTGCCGGCTGAACCTCATGTATCTATCATACACCTCTACCTGATACTGTAGTCTGAGTCCCCTGAAATACATAAATAGGTTGATACATGGACTATTTTATTAAAGTAACTCATCCACTACCTTGACCATCACAGTTAGTATAACTCCAACGACTAGACTAATATGGGACAGGAGACCCACATACAATATTCTGATTCTTCCTAGATCCACCAAAATTTACCAACTATTATGGGTTCCTTTAGAAAGTTTGTATAATTTCCATATTTATACAAAATCATCACTCTAATGATGGATAGGGGAACTGTCGATGAATATAACATAGCCTACTGCGCTGGAGGAAGATCACTTGGAGAATTTCCTATGTAACAGATCCCCCAGACACTGTACTTTCTATCTCCAAGGATGAATTTATCATAACGATTCTTCATTATCATGGAATACATACTGTCAATACATCCAACAAAAACCAAATTTATTCTAATAGAATCATCCTTTAGGTAACCCTTATATATGGGATAATATTTCATGACTTTATAAATCTTCTTCAGTGAAAATATATTTACTTCAGATTTAATCTCATATTTTATCCCATCCTGAAAATTATTCTCCACAAAACCTTCATCCTCGACCAAAGATGGAGAAAAGCATTGTAAATCAGTAAATTAATCATTCATAGTCCATCTAAAACATAATTCATTAGTCTAACCTCAGAAACTCAGTTTACCTCTCCTTCTTGAGAATCTCGGGGTGAAAGTTATCTAAGAAATTCTCTTGAATGTTCTTCCACACCATATTCTCTAACTATCCATCCTATGACTGGATGTCCCACCAACGCTTCTCTTGACCATATAACATATAAGAATCCATTTTGGATCCCTTTTCAATAGATGTATCCATGTTCTTAAGGATCATCTGGATAGAATCAATCTATAAATCGAATACATCAGGTCCACCCTCCCTAATAAATGTTGAAGGGTGACGCAACTGAAACTCTCAAATCTATTCAGACATCCTTTTCACAACCTACTATAGGTATCATCCCAAAAAAATTAAATATAGAAATGTTCTCATGGAACATATCCTCACATTCCTATCCCAAAACTATTGGAGCATGAGGTTCTATTGCAGGAGGATCATTTACAACCCTATTCTTCTATAATCTAATCAACAAGAATCATCATGGAGGTATATATTTACAATTATAAACAAACTTATTAGGAAACATAACATATAATTAACACATTTATATAATAGGGGTAAACATAAATCCATAACAAGTCATCCCCCATACCCTGCCACATGGTCAAAACTAAGGCAATATCACTACCCTCAACCATACCTCTTCAAGGTCATTGTTGAAAAGGGTAAACAACTTCACAAATAATAGTATCTCATTATACAACAATTTAATCATTTTGAAAAACCAAATTTTTCATCAGTTGCAATTCCTTACATTTATATGAGGCAGCATTTTCATTTATGTTAGTAAATTAACAAAATAATTTTCATTTATACAATTCACCCCAATGATGCCTTTTCCATGAATTCATAAAATTATTTATGTGACATAAAAATATTGAGTGCCTAGAATGATGAATGTATACAAAACTCCTATTCCATACTGGTCCATGAAAATAATATTTAAAAATAAAAACATCACACAACAAGTGCATCACTTGATGTAAAATAACATTTAACTTTTAAAATAAACATTAATAATAGAAATCCCACCCAAGGTACAAGGTTTTACCCCCATATATGGGTAATATACCATATAAACATGTTTTTATCCAAGGCATGACTCATCCTAATATACTATCTACCTTTCCCAAATAGTAAGACAAATGAAAATAACATAAAATCACCTTTGATACTAGTTTGTAACATCCCAACCTGGTTTCCACATACTGTTTCCCTGAGCCGGTTTACTATGTGACCTCAAGTATGCCACTCCATACACTATAGTTTTTTGACCAGTAGTGAGGGTCTAATATATAAAACATGGGTAGAATATCCCCTCTTTATCAAAGAAGCACAATAGTGGAATTTAATAAAAAAATCCAATTGATATAAAAAATAACTAAAATAATACCATAACCAATATAGACCAGTATCATATGATGAAAAAAATCAAGAAAATAATATTCAAAACTAATGCATTAGATATTTAATTTCATATAAGTTTTAAGTGTAAGTATTAAAAAAATAATGGAAAACTGATAACTCCCAAGTGGGTCTCAGCATCATGTTTTATTCCCTCTACCATTATCGATCCCAACTCAACCATCTGACATATGGATCTTTCCCTTATCCTATAATAAAAACATAAATTCAATTCAGTTACTGATCAGGCTTTATGAGTGGGGCTTGAGTACAACTCAGTAGGCCCCCACCAATGGAGTCTAACGTAATATCCTATATATAAAATTGTATGAACTTTTATAAATAATAAAGGACAATTAAGTAAATATTTATCACATTTCATTATTTTTTGATTGACCATATAAAATTATCTGAGTTCACGATGACACCTGAACCATCAACACCAGATATGGCCCATTCATAAGTCTAAACCACATCACATTGGGAATCATAATTAATTATATTATGGTATTCCATTATCCAACAAATTTTAATTCATAACATGAATAGTAGAAACCATAGTCTAATACCAACATTTTTGTCCTAGAACATCATGTCTAGCACCCTGTGGGATTTTAAAGCATTAGTCTCTATCACACAACTCATTTTTATCACATATGAGATTTTAAGGCATCATTATGTCTTCCACACTCATACTTATCACATATTTGCATTTGATGCATCGATAATTGTACCACACATGTCATCACATATATCACAGTATCACATATTTCACATACATATAGGTTAAGCATCATTAACCTTATTATATAAGATTCCCATCAATGTTTCCAGTTTCAAGTATCAATTAAAACATGGTTCTTTACTTTAATCACATTGAAAAATATGAACAATTCACTAGTAAACCATTTATAAAAATTTAATCCCATAAACCATTAACCCTTTATGATTAATCTGACCACCCCCTAACATTCATTTATCAATCTATTAAACATCCAATTTTTCACCAATTTCATAACCACAATTTCATCCAATTTCATAGTAACCTCATTCCATAAATTCCAGGATTCCATTAAATAATTAAAAAATGAATTAATTCAATTAAAGAAGTGATTTACAAGCATGTAAATTTCAATTTTACAATTACACACACATAATTAAAATAAATACTATGGGAATTTACATTTACACCACCATTATTAAGATCATTGATGGATGTTCTCCCATCAAAAAATCTTCAAATTTAAATAAAATGACTGAATTCAAAATGGAATGGGAGATCTATAATCAAATCCTAGAAACAAGATCAAATAGATTGATATCCATAAAAACCTACATCTAAAACTATCACAAATGGAGGAATTATTCAATCAAAAAAATGATAGAATGATGATAGAGAGAAACGAAACCAATCCAATATAAATACACATACTAACAGAGAGATGATTCTTTGAATAAACATTTTATTAAACAAGAATGAGGGTTTAAAAGGATTAAAAGACTTCCAGAAGCATCAATATTCATGGGAAGATGTTTAGTGTTGATCTTGGTTGAATTTTAGTTAATACTATGGTTTCAAGATGTGTATTATAATCCCACATGCACAGTTTCATATACAGGTCACATGGTTGTCCCGAACCATTCACCTTAACAATGTGCCTCTGCATAGGGGAGCTAGGTTTATTTTAAGATGGTGCATGGTAATAAAAACTATTTGACATCTATTAAACCCTCAACAAACTAGCGTTGAATGGTTTTTTGGGGGTAGGCACACAGTTTTGGAAAACCACGAACCAACTGTTCACTACCACTTTTCTTCTAAAATTCTCAAATTTTCACCTGAAACACCCCAAAACCAAAACCCATCCAAGGTATACCCAAATAAAGGTAAAATAGTAACTATAAAAGAGAACACAATATCTCTAGAAAAAATTCATGATCTTACACCCTTGTTAATAGTAAATCAGAGAATGAGAAGGTCATAAAATGCATGACATAAACTAATAAACCATAGATTCCACTGTTCATGCCTTTCCCAAACTCCAACACCCACTGTGTGGAGGCCCTCTTCCCATAGGGACAACTATTTAGGTTCCCATCATGTATCAAGTGACACAGAAGTTCCCAATGGTACTACACATTACATGAGTTTTAAAACCACTTTCAAAACATCACAGTGTACCAACCAAACCTTAACATTTTTAAAACAAAATCATTTTTCAAAACCATATCCAAAACAAAGGTGAAAAAATAAAACATGGTCCAAAGGTTCTAAATGGGACATCATTATCAGTTAATTACCATGACATACCTCAAAGATTTCATAGGGTCCAAACTTTTAGGAAGTAAATTTGAAAACCACAATCGAGATCATTTTAGTACCAAGGATCCATTTAAGAAACATTTATGTTTTAGAAGAATCATTTGGAAATAAGGGGAACATGGAAGGGAAGATGTAAAATGGAAAGGTGTATTCAAATAAAGGATTAATGATGAATATAATTTTATAACACCATTATAATTTATTTTCTTATCTATATGTTTACCATGCACACATATGGATATTCCCACATCTAATGGAACACTATTTAAAATCCATATAGTATCAAATGTTTTTAATTAAAGAAACACAAGAAGAAAAAACCCGCATAAGAACCCACACATAAACATCATACTATAAAATGCACCAAAATATACTCACTAGAAAAGTTTCAAATAAACCATAGTACCAATATCCAACCAAGGAAAAAAACTAGAAAACCCCCAGTAAATTATAAAAGGCTCAATGTAATTTCATCTAACACCATACATGCATATATATTGGTATAGTTATATAAAACCCTTAAAACCCCATTTTTCACCAAATTCGGAACATGTAAAGACCACTATAATATACAAAAATAAATCAAAATCATATATTACACATTTAGAAATTTATTATAAATGATCAAGCATCCCATGGAATGTTTTTAAAACAAATATATAAAAAATATACCTCAACAATACATGGATACAATGAAACTCACAGAGTATTAACAGAAAGAATCAAGGGACAATTTGTACACCCTAAACTCAAAGAATTATAACCCAAACATTATCCCACTACCTGAGGGTTTGAAAAATAGATAACCCTCCCAATGATATCTATGAAACAGAGAGAGAGGGAAGATAAATGAAAGAAAACCCTAAAAAAAGAAGATAACTCACCTTAAAAGCATAGAGTATGAAATATGGGGGAGGTGGAAATATGGGGGATGAGTTTGGGTGAAAAATTCATGTGTCTAGGATTAGAAATATGGAGGAGGGTTTGATTGGGGTTAAAAATAAGAAGGGGGAAAAGAAGAATTGAAACTATTTAAACCACCTAGGAATGTCTTATAGTATGGACACATCATTTTCCAAACCATGAGAAAACATTGAACACCATACTGGAAGGGGAGGCCACCCACACATGCAGACCACTTGGGTTGGGAAACCATGTGCCAACCATAATAAATGGATTTGTAAAATTGAAGAGCCTCCCCACATGCTTTTCACAAAGTTTCCTCTAACTATGGACAACACATTCAATTTTTCCTAGGAAAAAACCACACTCCACAGAATTTTCACTTGGGATCACATGGTTTGGTCCAAACCAAGCTCAAAGAATGCATAGGGTCAAAAACCACCCAAAAACATCAAAACTCAAAAACACTCATTGGGAACTCAACCAAAACTTGAAGCAAAATATCTAAAACTAAGAATATAATAAAATAAAGGAAAAACGGTGGTGGGGTTTTCATAAAATATGTGGAAGAGTCATTTTCATTAGAAGAGTGTGTGACTAAGAAATATTAATAATAAGAAGTGAGCACCTATAACTGAGGATGTTTACTTCTAATGATATTTTTTCCCTAAGTGCAAATTTTTGAGTTTGAATGAAAAAGAATGCAATTAGAATGAGAATGACTACAATACCTATTCTTATTATCAATAGTTTTATTTATTAATGAAATTGATCACATTTATTTCTTTCTATGAAGTTAACATAAGGTAATGATCTACGTTAGTTTCATAAGCAACCCAATGCTCCAAGTGATATTTCTCATTTGTTTTGAATCATTATAACCAGTAGGATGCTACTTATGACTATAATGAACCATTGTATTGGTAGTAGTAAGATACTATGAATCCATAGGTTAAGGGTGATTCCCTTATATACATTTTTTGTTTGTGATTATCTTACAATGGAAAAATTGTATCCAAGATAGTAACTAGCCGTAATAAATACTAGACTCACACTTTTTCTCTAAACCTTGTAAAAATTCTTTTGTTCCTTATTCTAATTATTTTTTAAATTTTCATAAAAGGATGTGATTAAAATATATATTTTAGAGATTAATATATTAACAACTCATAGGGGATAATTTATTACTTTATAAGAAATTTTAAGAGAAAATATTAATGAATTAACCCCATTTTAGTGTATCAATTTGATCCATTGATAATAAAAATTGATGTCAATGACAACATCCCCTCTGGCATATTATGTTAGTGTATTGAATGATGGAAACCATAAAATCTTTTAATCATATATGAATGAATATATTGGATGAAACTTTTTTTCCATCGATGAAAAAATATGATGATTACATTTTTTCACTTGGGATGAATGCTGTTGACCTAATTATAATTGGTTTTCCATTTAATGAAAGAGGTGGTCACATGACCTTCACTGATAAGAAAAATATATCATGTTAATTTAATGGCATGGAATTATATTTTTATGTCACTCTCATAGAATGTGTTTACCATGGTGATGGGTCTAAAAACATTCAATAAATCATGTGATATGGTAGAGAGATAAATATAACTGGGGAGTATTCTGTGAGAAATTAGATGATGATGATGTTATTGTGAATAAATTCATGGGTAATTTTCAAGAAATATTTTAACTGAAAATTTATTCTTTTGAAGATAAATAATACCATTATTTTGTGAACTATGTTCCTTATAAATGAAAAAGAAAACTATCTTTAAGAAGAATGTTTTAGAAGAGATATTTTTTTAATCCATAGGAAAGCTAAATATAAAGGAAGAGGTGACCAAAACTCATAGTGAATCAAATGGGGAAGATTATATAGATGAAAATACAAATACGATCACTTATATTATCTCTAAAAATAATAGAAAAGGTAAAGTAAATTGTAATGTAAAACTACTCATTAACTACTAGAAATATTTTTATATTATAAATTTTGTTTTATATTTTCTAAGGAAAAATATTATTAAATATGTAGATGATGATAATGTGGAAAATTATAAGATAAAGAAGTGGTGGAATAAATTCAAGTCTTAAAAAAATTATTTCAAGAATATGTATTTAAAAAATGTTTAATGGGAAAATAAGAATATAAATACACATCATCTTTTGGTCATTATGTAGACGATGAACTTGGAAAGTTCATAAACATTATAAAACATGTGGAGAACAAAGAATCCACTTAAAATTGTGATATTAAGGTGGTAAATATTCATAGATGGATAATATGACCAGATTTTATTTTTAATTATTCATTGATGAAATAAAAATCTCATGAAATAAATTTAAACTATAAAGTTGGCAGATGGTGAGAAGGTTGTATCAACTGAAGTGTTTCTTAAGAAATAAATATCACTCATTTTATAACTGAATAAATTAAATTCTAAAGCTGATAATAATGAAAATATAATGAGGTATATTAAATAAAAAATCATTTTTAAGAAGAAGAAATTTGTAAATTAGAAATAAAATATCATGAAAATAAAATGGTGTTGAACTGAGTCAATGAAGGCTTTAGGAAATATTTTGCAATAGTTGATAAAACCAGTACATCATCCCAATTTAAATTAGAACCTAAAACTTATATTAAAGTTGAATCTATTTCACATGACTATATGGGTCTAATTTTATAATATGGTAACGGTTGGGGTATAATAGATGATGATAAAATCTATTGTTCATCTATGTAATAGAGGGAAATAAATAGAAAATCAATTTACCCAAATAAAAATCAAGACCATTCAATATCTTCACAACATTATTATAGTTATAACAAAAGATTTAGATTCAGTGTCTATTATTGGTTTTCTAGTATTTATATATATAAGTCTTACACATGTCAGTATAACATGTATCTACCTAGAAGAAGGAATTAATCATGGGGGGGGCTCTAAGATTAAAATAATTGAATCCACATAAAATAAAACCACGAAGAAATAAACATTAAATATATCAATCGTAAATTAGTTTCTGATTTTGAAATAATTTTATGATATATTTGGGAATATAAGACACTATTTTGAACACTATATAGTAACTAGAAAGTTATATTACTATGAATATGATAAATGAGTTTAAAAGAAGAATGAATATGAGATGTCATTCTTTGTATAAGTGGATTTGAAATGAAAAATGAAATGAAGAAATTAGATACTTGAATGTTGGTACACTTAACATATGATTTGAGAAACTAATATTTTTATAGTCATTGAGTATGCTGTAGGTGGATTAGTTACATTTCATAATTATTTATCGCTAAAGATAAATGGTGTTGGATCTCTTTTGATTCAGTCTAAATAGCTCAATTGTAAAAATGTTTTGTCTATAAAAGGGTCAAAACATAATTTTCTAAGTGTTACAAAAATATATGATAGGATAATTCAAGTAGTATTTAAAAATAACTCATATTTTTTAAAATTAAATTGATGAATTAATTATTACTAGAGGTTAACGAATAATTGAAAACATGTTTCAAATTTTTTATTTGTCCAACTCATATTATATGTGTTGAAAATATAAAAATGATCTATGAAATATGAGACTTGAAGACTATGGGAAAGAGAATATGAGAAATATATTCAAATAATATGCTGAAAAATACCTTTAAAAAAATAGATAAAGGAGAAGTTTTTTTCAAAACATGTTATAAGTTGAAGAATACTCAAAATTCACACATAAATATGGGCATAAGGTCCACCAGAACATTAGAACTAATATAGTCAGATTTATGTGGTCCTTTGTGTAAAATGTCAACCAAATGTGATATATATTTCAATAAATTCAATTATAAATACATCCAGATGACAAGTTACTATTAATAAAGAAAAAAATGAGAGATTATTCAGATGTTCAAAATCTACAGGATAAAAGTGGGGAAGTAATTTTGTGTTTATGTAAATAATGTAAGGTCAGACAGTGTAAAAGAATACATAAGAAAATATTTTGAGTTATATCTTAAAAATCATAAGATAAAACTTCAGAACATAATATAATATACCTCTCATAAAAAATGATTTAAAATAGAGAAAAAATATAATTATTTAGGAAATGGGAAGAACCGCGATAACAAAGCATAAACTTTAAAGGTCCTTTTGGAGAGAGGATATTTGTACTATTATGTAAAGTTAAAATAACTATTTTTTGAGACCTATAACACATCCTAAATCATATGAGATGTGATATAATAGGAAAAAAATAATCAAAATTTTCAATTTACATGGAATACAAAGCTATATGATGGTCAAATATAAAGAAATGGGAAATTTTGAAGAAAGATCCCAAAACAACACATTGTTTGGTAATATTTCATGTTGAAATGGTTAAAAGTTTTAGAGTAGAAACAAACTCATGTTAGTGGAATATTATATTGTGAAAATAATTTAAAATTACACAAAACATATTTTCATATTGAGCCTAAAGATAAATCTTTTGGGTCTAGAAACATGCAGAATTCTAAACAATATATTAGTGAGAAAGATATAACCCATTAGGTTATGGTTTTCATAGATTAAATATTACCATTTCTGAAGAGGGGAACAAAAATTAGAGGAAGGGACATCAATGTATGAAAAAACATATTTATTCTGAGAATATTATTGGACAATATGATATAAATATCTAAACACAATGATGTTTTTAGCTAAAAACGAAAATTGCCTTCATTTCATAGGTAGAATCATTTATTGTTATTGATATTGTTGAGGATGATGCGTGGATTTCTAAAATTAATGAATAGATTTATCAAATAGATATAAAATAAACTCTATAAATTATAAATAGGAATCAAAATAGATATTTTATTACCACAAAGTGGGTTTTTAGAAACATTATTAATGAAATAGGATAAGTAACAAGAAGAAATGTGAAGATTGTTTTCAATAGATATTCCCATATAGGAGTTGATTTTGAGGAAACCATTTCACCAGTGCAAAGGAATGAGGAAATACATATGTTATTATCTAGGGATGATCATAAAAATTACAAAATATAATAAATAGATGAATTTATTCTTTCCTTAATGGTTATCTTAAATAATATATTTTCATTAAACAACCAGAAAGATTTTTTATTTAAAAATATAGAATAATGGTGATAATGATTAAAAATGATCTATATATAATAAACAAGGCCCCATGAGCTTGTTATTCCATGTTTTATGGATTCCATAGAAACATGAGTTCTTTAAAGGGAATATATAACAATAATAATTATGTGGAGGAGATATCCATAGGTACACTTATAATCATAGTGTATGTTGATGACTTTATTTCAATAGGTTATAAAGTGTCTTAATGTGAGTAATCTACTATAGAAATTAAATATCATTCTATGATGTCAATTTCAGGTGATATTTCAATTTTTTTCATTATAAGTCATACAAAGGGATAAAAATATCTTTATCTATCCAGAAAATTATTGAAGAGAGCTCTTGATGAAGTTTAGTAGGGAGGAATGTTGATAAAAAGAATTTATATATACATATTGGATACATTTATTTAAGTTTTAATCATAATTTATTCGTTAATACACTGGATTTTGATGTGTTATTGTTGGGAATGTTGTCTCAAGACTAAAAGGATGAAATGCTGGGAAATAGAAGATTTGGACGTTACACATCATGAATACAAATTACACGATGTGCATTCCTTGAGAAGACCAACTTCCAGTGAAATTTTCATGGTGTGAATCCAATTAACAAGAAATGAATCTAATGTAAATGACATGAATATATTAGATGATGTGAAAGCAACAATTAAAAAAACTTGAGGAAGATACATTATGTGGATTATGTTCAAAATGTGAAATGTTAAAATTATGAGTCCTTATAAAGAAACAAGCCATGAAATATGGGACATCCAAGATCATTATAGACCTTTATAGTTATAAAGTTCATAGTGTGAAAACCATTTACATGTCATCTAAATATAAAATTAGAATTCACATAAATAACTTACATGAAATGAATTATTTACACGTTGTGAAATTCTCAACTCTATACATTTGTGAGCACCCTCACTACTACAAAGAGCTTGGATAGATTCCATAACTCTTTTACATTCTTCATCATTTCTTTTTATGTTTTATTATAAAAATAATTTTATTTTTTCCTTTCCTATTTTAATCATTTCATAATTACTTCATGAAATTCCAATACGTTTCCCTTGTGTGTTTCTATTTTGAGGTTTGAGTGAAATTCCAATTACCATTCAACTTAAACATCTTCTATGTTCTTCATTGTTTATTCATTAAAGTTTGTATTTGTTTTATTTTATATGGTTTAATTGTGTATTGAATTGATTTTAGTTTTTAATTTATCATGTTGAGTATGTTGTATGTTTCCATTCATTTGATTTCTAATATCATGTGTGGAAAAACTACTTAGTGTTAGGGATTAAGAGTATTGGTGTGTTTAAATGTAATGAATCTCTAAATTGAAACTTAGTAACCCTATGGATAGTAATTACAAAAAAAATTATTATCGCATTATTTTGCATAACTTTGATTATTGTATGTGTGATTGAAAGAACCTGACATAGTTGGAGTTTAGAAAGATATGAAGAATATCTTTTCATTCTTTACGCCACAGAAACTAAGTGTATTTCATCTTGTTTGTTCACTATCTCTTTTCCAAAGTGTAGTTACAGCATTAATATATCCAATTATTTGGACTAAAAAAATTTGATACATTTTCACTACTTTGAATCCTAGACAATATGAGTATCCCAAGAAATATTTAGGATTTCTCTTTTTCTTAAACCCTGAAAATAACAATGATCCATTATTTTTATTGGAATTAAATCCAAGATACATAGTCATAATAAAACCATTCCTATGACTATTTGTGCAGAATCCTTCATTAAGTTTTTATCTTCTTGGTCTCCTTAATTCAATCATTTCACTATTGTTTTGACCCCTTATTTTCACTATGCTGTGATTTAGTAGCTAAGTGTCATTTGGTATATATAAAATTCTTAAATTATGAAGGGTTGTGCGAAACCAATGATGCAGTGTAGGCTAGTAAAAATTTGGCGTCATTTTTGAGGAAACTACTATGCCTTGGAATGGTAACCTATGGTGTGTAACTTAGATTTACTCACCCAGTTTTTTCTTTTCTATCTTTAATTTTACAATTCCTTCACATGGGTTCACGTCTGTGTTTGCTCTTCTTTCAGCTAGTGCGTGTGACATGCCCATATGACATGCTCATAGATATTTAATGTTTAATAAACTCTTTCTTTAGATCCCATGATCAAGATATATTTATTTATATTCCTATGATAAAACATTTCAGGCTGCAATAATATTTCACCAGCTAACCTCCAAAACATCCACTATACACCACCTAAACAATATGGAGAGAAACCTATGTTGTAGGATAATAACATCATGGACTATAGTTTGTCTTCCATCAGTGGTACCACAACCTGAATTATGTTCCTTACTCTCCAGGAACATTCATTATAAGTTAAACTAATACAAATCCACATAATCTAGAACATGGATCCATTTAGTGAATGTCACAGAGAAGATCCCCAAGAGCACATATCAAATTTATTATAAGTATCTGATAACTTTCTGAATCAAGTTGTTTCATTTTATTCCATTAGAGTATATGTATTTTCCTTCTATTTTAATTAAAAATCCAAGGTCTAGCTCAAAATACAAGATCTTATGTATAATATGGCATGATATTATTTTGTAAATAAGTTATTAGGTAAATAATTCAAAATAATGTGAACTTGAAAGATTATAAATGACATCCATAACATTAACTAGGAAAACATAGAATCTTCTTGGGAAGCATGGGATTATTTTAAGGATCTCACACATAAGTTACAACATCACTGAGTCGATGTGTGGATATATTTGAAATATTTATTCCAAGAAATGCAAGAAGCTATATGCTTAGTGGTAGACACTGCCACTGATGAAATTCTCATGATCAAGATTCTAGAAGTTAGAATAGCACTCTTAGATGAGATTTCTCAAAATTATATTCATTTAAAGAGTTATTGAGAATATTACCAATGTAGAATCCATTATGTGGAAGAGTATACCTACCATGCAGCCTAGTTTGAATCATTCACAAAAAATATTGAGTCTCTCTAGTTTCTTATTACACCATCTCTACCTCCTACCCCATTTATGGATATCCAAGTATGTGAAAATTGCAGAGTCCCTCACCCATATCAAGACTACATGGAAGTTATGGAAGATATTTGATTTCATGATTGTAATAACATAAATTATAATAAATTAATGAAGTTGTTTCAGTATCCCCAATAACATTAGAAATAATATTATAAAAAGAGTCCAACTCAACAAATAAAACATCCAAATCAACGTTATTATCAATATAAGAGTGGAAAATCACCACCACAGAATTGAAGAACACTTGGGTACCCACCCTAGAATCTAACTCATGGACCAAAATAATAATTTTAGAAAAACAATTCTTCCCTGAGATATCAATAATAATAGTTTCACTAAGCTACCCTTAGGCTACCGAAGTATTCCCCACCTCCAAAATCAAATATTTTAAAAATTCTCGACACATTCGTATAGAAATCAGATCATAGGATGACTATGTAGGAAACTAAAATGAAAAACCAAATGGATACATTTTTTATAACCTTGAGAAACATGTGGGAACATCCGTAAAAATATATTGGATCAATTACTGGGTGCGTTTCCCAATAATATCGAAACACATATAAGAGAGGAAGAAAAGGTTTTGGTTTATAGGAGGGAAATAATTTAGGACATCCAACTACCATGATTAAGTAAGGGAAAGTATTTATAAGAACCTAATAATTTATTGATAATCATCAACAATGTTGATAATGATTGTACAAATTAGGTAGTTAGAAGAAAAATATAAAATCATAACCTCCTAACAAAGCTCCCGTACCGAAGAAACCTGAAAAGAAATAAATCTATGTAGAAACACTACTATACAAACCACCTCTACCCTTTCCATAGAGTATGATACAAGGAAAAAGTGAGGGGAAATACATAAAATTTCTAGACATTGTTAAGGAATTGCACCTAAATATCCCATTTTCATAGGTCATTACTCTGATAACTGATTATTCAAATATATTATCGGAATTAAATTCCAACATAAGGATAATTGAAGGCCTAGGGGTTACCTACTTTAATGAATTGTTCTTTCTAGTCGTTCAGAAGAATCTATCACCAAATATGTTAGATCCCAAATGTTTCTCAATTCATTGAACTATAGGAACACAAAATTTCTGAAGATCCCTATGCTATCTTAGAGCATGTTTCAATATCAAGTATAGAAATTTATAAAAAAATTAGTCTCAAATAATTGAAATAAATTATTGTTTCGCTTTATATCAATGTCCATATAGTTATGTACCCCCAAAGACGACTCTAGGATGTCTTAATTAAGGATTGTAAGTTCATATTTCCAGTTGATTTCTTTCTCTTAGACATGGAGGAAGAAGGGTACGCTTCCATATTTCTTGAGACCATTTCTCACCACAAAGAAGTATTTGATTAATGTAAATCAAGGAAGGATAATATTTATGGTTTAAAATGAATAAGTAGTATTTTAGTTAGTAAAATATTTCAAGCAAAGAGGCAAGTTATTTTATTGTCAAAAAATATTTCTTACTGATGATAATGAAAATTATTAGACTAGTAAGGATGATAGAGATACCCCATCTCCTATTGAAGATAAATATATCTAGTTATCTATTTTAAAAAATGTGAAAATTAGGATGAAACCCATCATAGGTGAAATCAGTTAGATTTGTGTTTAAGAAGGTTCCATAACATTGGAGGTGGTTTATATGTGTACTTACAAACGTTTTAAAATTTAAAAGTTGAAATTCAATAAAAAATTCATGTAAATAATAGATGTTGTGAAAATGTTTAGATTAAAAAAAATCAGAATTTTTCATGTCGTATATTATTTATATTGTATGAAAAACCTCATGTGGCATTAAAATCCATGAGTTATGGTTCACAGTGGATCCCCCCTTACGCTTTCTCTCCAACACGCCCTACATTTCCACTAACCTCTGACCCCTCCTTTATAACTATAGTTCCTCTCCACTTTCACCATATACTCTTCTTCGAGTCCACCACCATTCCCATTTCAATCCTTTATATACTCATTTTAACTATCAAAAATGGGAAGAACTAAAACCTATAAGATTGTGGACCAACATGAAGATAATCCACCATCTCCCAAGAGTTTGACCATGCACCACCTCCACCACCCAAAGATTTTAACCCCTCACCTTCTGTATCATGATATTCCACTCCCTCGACCTATGATGTGTCACAGTACTTGTCTATATTGTCCGATGGACCTGCTTGACACCCTCAAAAACATCCATGACAACATATTTCTAAGATTTAGTAGCAGTTTTGATTGGTAAATCTACAGGCTAATCCAATGTGGACCAAATATTCTTTGAACCTAGCCATTCTCGATAATATCCACAAGCATGAGGAGGTCCCCAATATTCGCTCCCTAGATACACCTATCCATCATCACTGGGGTATGTAAGGATACATATTAGGAGATGTTCCTAGAGTTATTATCTATTCTTAAGATTGACATGGTTCACATCCCCTTTATTTATAGTGGAAGGCCTTGAAATCTCAATTTATGAGACTTTGGTTTTATGATCAGTATCTTAATCGATGATTTCTTCACATTACATACCTATGATGCTATGTATCCAGAATTAGTGATGATGATTGAAGTGATGATTTGGGAATTAACCGCCTAGGACCCCCAGAGCATCCATGACCTCTATATTGTGAAGATAGCCCAACTTTGGTTCACCTATTTATATATTATACACCAAGATCTTACTCTTTGTTGGTTAGAAAGATGTAATGTTAATGGTAGCATTATCCAGATCAAGGTCATCATCCTAACCCTTAGCAATGGGTGGCCCTACAATAAACATAGCCCACCAGTTATATTTGTACTCACAAGCCCTGGTGCGTCTGGATTGGGGCATGATTATGGGATGAAACTTCATAACCAACCTCACTCATCTTCTCGACATCTTTAATGCCTCTCATCCACATTAATAAATCCGGAAGACAAAGTTGATTGACCTCTTCATGATTTAAAAGATAGGGATCTTGAGGAAGATTGAGGGAAGATAATAGTGGGCCCTTGAGTACATAGAGGATTATTACAAGGCCCTAATTCACTTATACCCTACCTCTGACCTTGGTCATGATCCCGCTACCTCTACTGACCTAGTCTCAACCCCTAGTTACACATTTTCCCCATCTTTCTCTATTACTCTAAATGCACCCCCACCAACCACCATTCCACCACTACCCACTGACCCATTATCATCTAGCTCAATCATTTCCATCATATATTGTGCATGTTCTCTAGATTCATTTAGAGAAATAGAGATAAATTTTCTTCCACTTCTGCATCACATTCACATAGTCATCAAAGTTAACCATTACTCCACACCACCATCCCCTACATCTACCCATGCACCAGCTACTACCATGTACCCCATCTCACCCTCCATGACCACCCCATAGACCCCAGGTTGACTTACCTCTAGATTTCATAGAGACCTAAACCCCACACAATTTATAGCATAGTAGTATTGATAGGGAAAGGTCCCCACCCTTCATTCTACATTTGAGGTACCTTTTACTGATCTAACTTTCATAAGTTTTCCCCTATATGGATCAGTACCTCCCCACCACCTATCCTAATTGAGACTACTACGAGCACCTCATCACCTACTATGGTGTTTAATCTAAGGGCACCATTATCTATAATTGATATAAATATTATGTGTAAGATCCATGAACCAACTATTCATTAAGGGAATAGCGATGCAGATAGTGGTGATGTGGCCTACACTATTTAGTTATTCCGATGTAACAATACCATGTTTTATGATGTTTCTTGGTGTTTATTTTTGTATTCTATTTGTTTTCCATGTTACATGATGTATCGTTTATCATATTTATGGATGATATGTAGATTTTAATACACTTATTCCTTACTTATTTCCATTTTTACTTCTGTATTAATTTAGGCATGTCACGGTCTTCGACATTATCAATGGTTGTTGATGAGTCTGTTAGGCCAACATCTAGCCTCCCGCATGATATATATCAGTGTTTGGATTATATAATCTGTGATATTAAGGATATCATGCTATATATTTTATAGTATCCCCCCTCCATGAGATGCACATAAGCTACTTATAGCACATTATCATTTTGGTTAACCAATTCATGAGGTGTTTAATGCCACCAAGAACCCCCATGAGACCGATGACACTACTGCCCATTCATGTAGGTGGTAGATGACATCTGATCCAATGTATGGCACTAAATGATTCATTTTTTCATCCATATGGATGATGAAATCATTGCTAAATCTTTATGTGAGGAAACCTATATTTTATTTCTAGGATTTCATTGAGTTTCTTACAATCTTTTATTTATTTTATAGGGATTTCTATTCATCAGTCCTCTAAAACTTCATTGTATCCAATTCATTGATTTATATGAACCTCTTTCCCCTACTGTTGATTATGTGAACCAACACATTTTTATCCTTAGATATTGATTAACCCATGTGTAATAATGGATTATCTAGTGTCTCTATCTTTTATTTATAACAATTTTTTGGAAGAAAATTTTCCCATTACCATGAAATAATTTCCCCCATGGAATTAATTTCATTACAGAGAGATCTTGATTTTCTACATTAAAATATTAATTGATACATCTATTACATATATAATTATATTTATATCTATATTATTTCAATTTTCAGAATAGTGTAGAACTTGTTTCATTTTAAGTGTAGGGGGTCCTTATTAAGATTTATTGTACACTTAGATTTTTTTTATTATTCTCTATGGAATTTTTCATTGAAATCATTATTTAATATGAAATATCATTAAACAATCATAAATAAAATAAAATATTTAGTTGGAAATTCTTGAAATACATTTTGATTACTATTTATAATTGTAGCATTATTGTTGATTTTAGTAATTTAATTTTAATTCTAGAATCATGAAATTCAATTTTATTTTCTTATTACTAGATACTATTCAATGACTCACTTCAAATTTTGTATATACACCCATTCCAAAGAGGATTTTAGACCTACATTTTCATATTATTTTCAAAGGATATTTATTGACAGATACATAGGGAATGTAATCCTATAAAAACATATAATGGAATATTATATAGGCCATGAAGGAACGAATAGACAATTAATATTATTGAGTCAATATTTCTTAAGCTAGTTATGTTGAGACCCATATGTACAACTATCCTTATTTAGCCCATATTATCCAAGAACCACCTTATTAGGATGGAACCATTTCAAGCCTATTTTCCCTTTATACCATACTCATGGTGATATGCATGTTTTTTATTTGAAATGTGTGGAGTATTTTTCATATCTTTCATAGGGGAGATGATGATTCTACGAATACATATGGTGGTATTTTCACCAGATTTATATGACATAGTTCAGAATTACCCTTAATATTTTCAACATAAACAATATTCCCTTAAAAATGATTGTGTTTTAGGAAGGTAAAAAATCACAATTTATATAATGATTATTCTCACAAAAAAATTTCATTAGGTGGGGGATTTAAGATATATTTGGATCATGATTTTTGAAAAATAAATAGAATGAAAAGGATAAAGGGAAAAAGTACAGTCTTCATTATTTTAAAACATATTCATAGACCTACTTTGAGTTCTTGGGAGTACAAATACATTTTTTCTTGTATGAGTTTCTTTAATAAACTATTCTCATTTATCATGAATTATATCTGAGAGTTTACCCTCTTTTTTTAGCTTTATTTTTACTATCTACCTACCTACCCCTGTAATTTGAGTCATTTGATCATTATTACTGAAGCCCCCATGATTAATTTTCAATTTTTATTCATGGAGTTAAGATTTAAAAAAATAAAAGACTATATTTAGGAACATGTATTCAGTGTACGAACATAACTCCAACTATATTTTACATTGAGTTTTTAGTAAAAATTAATTTTGAGGTAAATTAAAGAATGTGTTTAGCTAATAAAGAATTGTTGCAAAACTATTATGAAATGAAGAAAGAATCTGAATAAATAACTTAACTATGAAGCATGATTTATTTTCTCTATAAGAGTGATTATGGGGGACTTCGTTATTATATTTTCCCTTATTTGTATATTCTTATTTTTTATGCACATTATATATTTAAAAATAGTACGATTTGAAATCCCTATTGAGAGTTTTTTTATTGAGGACAAGAAATTAATGAAGTGTGGGAGGATTTGATAATCCAAATTTATATATTCATATTAGATATGTTTATTTAAGGTTTATTTATACTTTATCTGAGACAAAATTAGATTTTTATGTGTTTTTTTGGGAATAAGGATCAATAATTGGAAGAAGACAAGTTATAAAATCATAAAATTTCTTATTAAATGTCATGAATACAAATTACACCACCTATACTCATAGATAATCCCACTTTCTAGATGAATTTATAGGATGTGAATCCAATTTAAATTATGTGAATCCAAAGTACATGATACAAGGATATTACATGATGTAAAATCTTTTAATATAAAACTAGAGTAATATACCTGTAGAAAAATTATACACAACATGGAATTATGAATCCCACTAATGATACATGACATTAAATCTGGGAGATCCAAGTTCTTTATAGACCATTGTGTATCTAAATTACATGATGTGAAACCCATTTACACATCATGTAAATATTAAAAAATAAGAAACATAAATAAAATTCACAATGTGAATTATTTACACATCATCAAATTCTATGCTCTATATATTTTCAAGAACCCACGAATATACAGAGATCTTGGGAAATTTCATAAATCATTTCCTTTCTTCTTTGTTTAGCATCTTTGTTTGTCGTAATGTGAATTATTTAAAAATAAAAAAATTTATGCTCTATATATTTGTGAACACCCTCGACTCTACAGAGAGCTTAGAAAATTTCATTACTCTCTTCCTTTTATCTTCTATTAGATTATATGCTTATTTTAAACGTAGTTTTATTGATTTTTATTCCCATTTTAATCATTTATTTGTAACCCATTTCTAATCTAATAGTGGTCCAATTTTTTCTGATTTTTATTAATTCTTGAATCAAATTCTGACATCCATTAAAATATTTTTGTTGTTGTCTTCTTCATTGTTTATTAATTTATGTTTAAATTTCATTGATTTTATCAGGGTTGAATTGTTGATTTCATTGATTTTAGTTTTTTATTTACGATTTTGATCATGATTACTATTTCCCTACTCCTTATTAATACCATTATTTGTGGATAATTCATTTATGGTAAGGGGATGAGAGTAGGAGTGTGTTTAAATGTAGTGAATATATAAATTGTATCTTAGTAACAATGTGTCTAGTAATTTGATTAAAAAATTTTATTATCTCATTATTTTTCAATACCCTATTAATGAGAAGTGTGATTGAAGGACCCTGAACTAGTTGAAGTTAAGAAACGAAGGACAAATAGACTTTGATACATTTTTCCATTGAAGCTAATTGTATTTAATCTTGGTTGTCAAATATATTTGGAAAAAATAGTAGTTTCATCTTACGTATATCCAATTGGGATGAAAAAACCCAATTGGTTTTCGTTTCACCACTTCAGATCCTAGACCATAATATTATCCTAAATTATAATTAAGATGACCCTTTTTCTTAAACATTAAAATTGGCCATGATCCATTATTTTCATATAAATTAATGGGAATCTACATAGTATTAATAAAATCAAACCTGATGAAGTTTATGAAGAATCCTTCCATAATGTTCTAACTATTATATTCCTTGAGGATTCCTTGTATAAGGATATAACCATTTGGATTCCTACAAGACAACTTGTTTCTATGGGATAGACCCAGCAATTCCATTGTGCTATGCCTTAGTAGCTGGGTCTAGTTTGGGATATATTAAATTTTAATCTAATCAACCCTCGTACGGAACCAATGACACCGTATGGGTCAATCAAGTGTAAATTTATCTCTACTTTTATGTATATCTTTATAAAAATGATAAAGGATTCGGTTAAACCTTCTATGAATTTAAAAAGTTATATAAAATTGATTCGAAGACTACATTATCTAATAGCCTATAGAAGTAACATTATTTTTTGTGACATTATGTGCTAGGTTTTAATGTATTCTCGAGGAATCACATTTTTTTGTAATATAAGAAAATTTTGAGTTATATTAAGAACAGACTAAGCTTAATACTATAATACAAAACATATCCAAATTTAAAATTTTAGGGCTTTAATAATACTGAAAGGGAAGGGGATTGCATTGATAGGAAGTACACCTCAGGAGGTATTTTTTTTGTGAGATTTTTTACCTAACACAACAAGAAAAAAATTTCACTGGACTTGAGCATAGATAAAGTTGAGTAAATTATAATTACACACAATTGTACTCAAATGATATAGATACAGGTTCAATTAGTTGATATTAGTGTTTAGGGTTATAATACACTATACATTTCTTATAATAATTAGTGTATTGTGTATCTTCCAAAGAATCTATTTCAATACTTTAGATCAATTAACATTAATTCCATGCATCATTTTATCAATGATAATGTGGGAAATAATGATCTGAATATTGATTTTATTGGAAAAAATGAATATATAATAGATATATTTATTATTACATTACTAAATGAATGGATATTTGAGTGTAGGATTAATCTTTATGTTTATCCATCCCCACTCACTTAAATATATATGGAAGATAATCCCAACAGTTATTTCAATTTTATTATTATGGGGGATTATTATCACAACTATTCATTTATTGATTGTAAAAAGGGGATAATATTGTCAATATAGAGTGTATGCTTCATTTTCATGACTTATTATGGTTATTAAAAAAGTTTGATATTTTTTTATGAGTTGGAAATTTTAAGATAACATCATTTGAATCAAATAGATTAAGAATTTCTTCACTGAGGGAAATATTTATTTAAAAAACACTGAATTATCATATTTAGTAGTTTTAAGAAGAATCTCACTTGAGATATGGTGTTTTTTAAAGATCCTTGTTTGAGTCCATAAATATTAGTGATATGTTTTATAATCTTGAGAAAGAGTTGAAAAATGGTGGAAAATGTTCCAAAGGGGAGACTAAAGTGTCGTTGGAGTTAATTTATGGATTTAATGTAGGTTTTCAATTATTATCAACATTCTAAAAAAATCAAGAGAATTTTTGATGCTGCTAAGAAGTTATTATTTTTATTTGAAGTGTTTTTTTGAAAATTGGAGGATAATTAAAGATGTTCTGGGAGTGTTTTATCAGTTTTGGAATTACTATAATGAATTCTAATTATCTTGATAAGTAAAATATTATACAGGATCAAAAAACTTTACCTGAACACATTATAAGAGAAATATCCTAGATATAGTTGAATTTAATCCAAGTAATAAATTTAATCTATGTAATGTGTTGAGAGGAATCGTAAAAGGGAATTGTCTTACAAAAGTAGATATTT
Source organism: Viscum album (assembly GCA_963277665.1). Taxonomy (NCBI): domain Eukaryota; kingdom Viridiplantae; phylum Streptophyta; class Magnoliopsida; order Santalales; family Viscaceae; genus Viscum; species Viscum album. The sequence goes on along the minus strand of OY728150.1, from coordinate 1,337,609,679 downwards.
TAGATATTACATGATAATTGATTTGTGTCAAAATCATCCAAAATAAAAAAACCATATGTGTGTAAGAAATATTGAGGTTCATATGAAGTTTGAAAAATTAAAAAGAAATTATCTTATGAATAATTTATTCAAGAAACTGATGATATTTTTTGAAAATAAGATAATAATTTCTCTTATGTATTTGAGATTTGTCATTGTGTATGTTAATTCAGTTACATTAATGAGATTAGTCTAAGTAAATTATTATATTGATATGTACATAAATTTGTTATATTATATGTATGAAATTTGAAATCTTGTATGATATTTGAGTATACCACATTATGAAAATATTATTTCATATGATATTTCACTTTGTATGAAAACGTAGTCTATATGATAATTGAGGAGACTCAGATGATATTTTCCATTATAAAAACTTTTTTTAGAGAATTAAAGTATTTTTTAGGAAATAAAATAATTTGATGTATAAGATGATCCCTGGTGTTTAAAATAACAAAATTAATTTTTGATTCAAGTAATATAAATATTCCATGATTCTCTTGTAATGATGAATAAAATAATATAAATGAATGAGCTCTCAATGTTAACAAGTACAGGTCTATGAGTCCATCCACCTATATTTTAATGTATACTTTTTTCCACTTTAAGAATTAATAACATATGTTATTTTTGTTTCCCAATCCAACCAACAATCTAGAAAATCCCTCATGATTGGTGTGAAATTTCATCCTTATTATCAGGCACACTGAAATTATCCCTATGCCCCATGGGGGATTCTCGAATAGCTTACACGAACACCCTTGAGTAGAAATATGGTTTGTCTTAGCCATGAACATTATAGGGGAACACTCTACTTCCTTAGGTAATATAGTCTCCCCTTGGAATTACCCAATTGGTATCTATAGCAAATCCTGGGGCTCTGATACCAGGTTCACATCATTTCATCTTTCCACTAGTGCTACTTCACACGATTTTTTCTTCTCTATGAATCCCTCACACATAGTTATTTCTTTCCCATTAGTATCACATATTTAGAAAGTTTTTCATTATTGGGGGGATTCTACCTTTATTATCTGGCTCATATAAATTATCCCCACGCCGCATGTGGAATTCATAGCTCTGTAAGAGATGTACCCCCCATGTAGCAGGGAGATTAGTTCCAATCACAAACCTGATGGAAGTCCCATACAACCCTAGGTATGACATACACATTAGTATCATTCCATGATATGTCCTTTTCACAAACTCCAAGCCCAGTAACCACATCTCACCTCTACCAAAATTCTAAGAACATGACACATAATCTAAAAAACCTAAGAACAATGTATTCTAGTGATGTACACTTACCACCATAATGACTACAACATCCTAATATTGATTGAACAAATATTAATATACCCAAATAATAGTCTTTAATAATTTATATACAACAACACCTTATTTTCAGAGATGACATATTCAAATGATGTACACAATCAGCACTTGTTACATAGAATGAAGACCATATGCAGATTATAATAATTCTTTCCATGCCCTCACAATAGGAAAACCCAATTAACCTTTTATTGTAGAATATTCCATCTTGGAATAGCATTTTTATTAACCTCCTAGATCCCACACTAAATCATTAAATCATTAAACACTATTGGGTACACTCGGTAACCCCTATGGATCCATGGGAACTAACACTGGATTCATATTGGTCTTAATCCATCGATCGACCTATACCCCCAACAACATGGAAGAAATAGATGTATATAACTATAGAATAAATTCACGGTCAACTTACCTGGAACTAATATCCACCTACTTATTGAGTATCACTTATTGATTTATACTTCATTTCATATAACAAAAAAACCAAACACCATCAACCAAATAATATATTTCAGATGAAGGGTTTAAAAAGAAATAAAACTATAAGAAAACAATATAGAGGGATTAACCCCACCCTTGGTGACCCAAAAAACATATTAAACTAGAATTTACAGAATATTGAATCAAAAAATAAAAATCCCCCAAATCCCCTGAAAGTGGACAATATAGACCGAGATGAAAGGCAGAGGGTTGACCTAATAATTTTATTTAAATAGGTTACCGAAAAATTAGAAAAAATCTACCAATTTTTTTCCACCATAACATCCAACAAGAAATAGGTTGACTCCCACAAGAACTATAATGGAACAACTATAATCCTAGTTTCCCTTATAGGGATTTTAGTAGTAATTGAAGAATCCACAGTTTACACCACCAGAATGTATTTGGGCTCCCACATGGTTATTTTTTGTAATATTGTAAATGAATATCCATCCACATTTAATACCATTTCACGAAATCTAACACTATACCTCATTGAACACCTCAAAAACCATAAAAAGACTAAAAAAATATTTTATGACTAAAATTAATCCCAAATCACCAACACACTCACCTTCGGAAATTGAAAAAATTTCACCATGACACAAATAATGTTAGATTTATATTCTCTCCTAAAACAAACAAAACACCTATAAAATATCACCCATTCCCTAACCACCCACTCAAATAAACTGATAGAATATTAGAATAATGTCGAACACATTCATTTATTCAAAAATACAATGCCCCACCTACTCACAATAGAATTTTCTATCTATGGGTTTTCCACACAATAAAAATTTCCTACTTCCCAAATCATAAACTAACAAATGTATTAATGCTTCCTTGATATAAGAACATGATATCTGCATTCCCTCCATACCTTGATCACAATGAAATCGTGAATCCTACAACCATTGGATATCCATTTCACCAACTTTTACTTAACATCACCATCCTAGAACCATCTATTTATTTCTCACTAAATTAACTCTTCAAGTCCCTTTATAATTTAGTAAATATATGACACCTCAAACATAAGAGAATTAGGCTCAACATACCCTACACTCATCTTGACACCAAAATATACTGATAAAGCGAACACTATTAGAAAATCATCTCAAGAAATACTCCCCATCATAGTTGTTTCACAATACCCAAAAAATGATGATAAATACCCATATACAATTATCATCAAAACAATGAATGTCAAAAACCTTACTAAAAATCATGAAACACACACTATCCACCCCGTGGTAACTCAACAGCTCCAAACACATATCCTTATGTATCTAAATAAGCACTAACCCACAAGGCTAATCATTCAAACTCAACATCAAACATATTCATACATAAATAAATATTATATCACATCACCTATACTAAATCATTTTCACACCTCAGATGGGAATATTTACCTAGACTAAATAGTAACCCTTAAATGGGTCCCATCTCCATGTCATACCATACTCTCGACTAATCCATATGAAAAATTTCATATATCTTTCCATATAAGGGACCAATCATCATCAAGGATTCCAAAATAATGTAATCCATTATCCAGGATAAAACCCAACACATGAAAAATTTCACCAAAACCATCAACAATAGATTCAAGCTACAAATAATGAAACATGTCCAAATGAGTAGAATCTCACAAACATGTTATATATTTTAACAACACATAATTTATTGTGGTCACTTTAAAATGTCTCACTTCTTCCAAAAACTAAAATACCAATCACAAAGATGAAAAAACATGTTATGTGAATCCTATGTGATGAATAATATTCATGAAAAAAAGATATTTCCAAAATATTACAAGCATGATATCCAAATGAATAAAATTAAATCATCATGTTTTTCCATATAAAATTACTAAACTATAACCATGAAAAATCAAGAATATCAATATTGGTTCCATGGAAACTTGGGTATCAAAACTAACTTATACTATATATGCATAAATTAAAACATCTATTATAATTCCTAAGACAAAACTAGACCTCATTCTACTATACCCTAAATAATAGACTTGAAACCCAGCATGATGACATTTTTTAACATCAACGACCTAGTCGTCCTGAACAACTTTAACATAATAGTTCCACATGACCACAGACGCACCTCCCTGTTATCACCATAGTAGAGATGGTCTAATGTGTGATTAGGGGGAGACCACAACATTTATTTAGTGGTGAATAATTATGAGGATGTATGATTAACAACATACACATAACTTAATAAACAATCTTGAGTAACTCAAGATCTAATAAAATAAATGAAACACCATAATAAAAGAATACATGCCACAAAATATTACCCAATGTGGTTTGATCTTCTATATTAGAACAAAAAACAAAAATCAATAGGGACCATATCCCTGGACACTAAGGATACTTGAATTTTTGTCTCTAATATCATCTGTGAGACCAAACCATATTATAACCTATCAATAAAAATTTCCAATTCATGCATCAGATCCTACCCTATTTTAAAATTCTATATCGTTATTTCACATGCATAGAGATTACTAGCTTCTGATTTTGGAACATAGTAGGAAACCACTATCATACCCTTTGATAGCTCTAATTATACATGAGTGCATTAATATAAAGAAATTAAAACCCTGAGATCACCCATTAAACCATTATATACATGGGATACTATACCATGACCTCACTGCACCAACACACCTACTTCTTCTAGTTTTGAACTGCTATTTTGTACACATAGTTTGAATAAAAAAAGGAAAAAAATCATCTATAATATTTTCTATCACTAAATAAAACATACCTATTTATTCATGTTGAAACATATAAAACCATTAGATACTATATACTCTAGCTCAATAATACAAATTGATACCCTTACAAGATGAAAGCCTGTCTCCAGAACTGTGATCATAGTCACCCCTTAACAACCATTGACATTTCTAAAAAATATCCCTTCATATTCCTTGTGGTCAATATTACAACCCCACACCATTGTATCATTGGAGGATCCTTCTACCTCCAAGTGACCGAGTGCACTGTCCAACTTGTATGTACACAACCCAATTAACTTATCCTTGTCCATAATAAACAATATTAATATATTATGGCCAAAATAATGATTAAACATCATCTCCATGAATCTTGTGACCATATACACCCCACATAACCCTAATAAATCAATATCACCTCATAACTAGTGAATGATTAATCACATTACTATGATGTTCCAAGCTTCAAAACTGAGGATTCATCCTTATCTATCCCCGGTAAGAACTAATCCTAGAAGACACAACTCAGCGAAGATAAAATAATAATGACATTAAAATATAAACCTATACCATGAATGAAAAATATAAACTAAGCACACATACCACATTGGTACCCTTAACATCATTATCTGGATTTCTCAAACATCAATCAACCCCAATACCTCTCTTTACTAGATTTCCGTACTTGCTCACCAAACTGTCATGACTATAGAATCTAAGAAATGTCCATAATCCACACTTCTTACATGTAAAGAGGTACATAAATGGATTATTTCAAATTAATCCTAACCCACACCACACCAAAACCACCAATCCTTCGCAAACACATTTCAGTTAGACTATCATTTTCAGTGACCTCCATTATCCTACACTAAATCCTTCAATCCTTGAATACACTAAGATTCACTGTAGAACCAATCTAAATCTATGGAAACTGAAATATAATCCATTAATTTCTCAATCCATCTATCAGATAAACCACATTGTAACATGTTATATATACACAAATATAATGGTAGAATAAATTTAGGTTTCCATACCAGAGGACTTGTTATGAAAAATAATATTTTAATACAATTTAAATGAAGGTTTATTACGTAATAACACACTTAATAAATTACTATAATATCATGATTCCAAGTTTCTCTTGGTAATTAGGTACAGACCATAAAAAATTATAACATAAATACAACAAAATTATTGCAAACTCATTTACCATGATCTTAAAAAATCCATTTCCTTTTAAAAACTGCATAGGGTAACCCATGGATGTAATTAAGAATGATGTGAGATATAAATTACATTAAGGGAATAATAAAATTATAACATTATGGAAGAAATAAATTTTATTCAATAGGTAAACCAATGTGCCATTAAAGTGGTGAGAATCATAAAAATGGTCATCAAATAATGATATAAGATGAATACACAACGGAAACATATGAATGTTGAAACAAAATAAGACATGAAATAATAATAATAATTCAAGGATAACCACAAAGAAATAATAACAAAGTCACCTTATGATAACATCCCATGAACCATAAATGGAATATAACTAGTTAAAACATTACCCCATGCATTGGAGGGATATATAATTCTAATCCAACCCATCACATTCATATCATGACCATTCAAAAGCGTGACACATATAACACAAAACATAACGATTTATTTCATCAATTTTAATCCAAAAATTAAGGAGTGTAGGTTACATAAATATATGTCCCTAATAAATAAAGGATAATTACAACTAACTTAATACACATGATTTGTTATGGGGATGGGTATTCACTACATAAGTGGTTGGAATGGAAATTCATAGGATAAGGTTGACACCATTATGGGTGTACGTAATGGTTCATGTAAGGGTTTAATGGGAGTGAAAGGGTTATATAATTACACATATATAATATCTATAGTAATAGGGATGTGTAAAAACATATTTCTATATTAAGAATTATAAATCAAAATGAATATATAAATAAGGATCTTGAATAAGGTGAAGAATGATATGATCTCTTACCTTGAGAGGGTGTTTCTTAATGCTTATTAGGAGTTATTAAGAGATTTAGGACACCTTGGTAGGGATCTATAGAGGTATGGGTAGAATAATATCTTGATATAAGGATTTTTTAGTGACTGGGAATGAAATTTTGGGTGGGTTTTTATAGAAAAAGAGGGTGGAATTGTTTATTAATTTACAAACATTGGGTTTGGCCTCTATATGATAAAGTAACAAAAAATAGATATTCACAAGTTTTTTTATCAAGTTGTATTCCAAATAAGAGTTTTTTCTTCATTTTTATATGCATAATAACTGAATTCATTAATATAATACCCTTGGCGATGTGGAGGTGAAACATGTTCATAAATAATTAATTTTAAAACCTTAAAATAAAATATGGGTTTTAAAGGATTCATTATGGTTTTATAATATTAATAAAATAACATTAAACAGCATTATTTGAAACAAGAAAAATATATTTTGTGAATACACTTTATATTGTTTATTACATAACTTTTTGTATTTTATTATGTCAAAGTACATATCATATAATTATACCATATTTAATTCCGACATAAAAATTTGACTATATTAAGAAATTATGAAAAGGTGTCCATTGGATAATGTCAACATGATGATTTCAAAAATTATATTTATTTTACAAAATAATTATCAAAATATGATAATTTACAATCACAAATAAAAAAATCCCTAATTATTATAAAATACCATTTCTAATAATAACAGTTTTCTTCCACTCATAAAAATCGTATTTGAATTCAAAAAATTATAATATCATTTATATTTAATAAATATTATTTTAAAATAATATTTTATTAAAATAACATTTATTTCAAAATTTATTGAATTCATCAAAAAGTGTATGTTGATTGAAACTATAAAAATCCAAAAAATACAATGTATGTTTCTCCATACTAAAATATAAATTTTATAAAAATTATTTTTCAATAATTATAAAGTAATAATAAAATATAATTATAATCATTAGTTTATATAAAAAATATTAAAACTCATATCGTTAGGTTCTAGATACACAATCTTTTATTACACCAAAATATTATTTAAGGGTATGGTGTGTGCTGGTGTGATTTTATTGACATTGTTTAGAAAACACGGTTAAAACAATGATCTAAATGAGCATTAATTTATCCCATAAATGGTTTCATTTGTGCTTATGTTGTTAAATCTCATATTTTTATTTTTCAATGGAAATACCCAATGATAATATCTCTCTTGAGAGATTTAAAAAATGTGCTTCATAGGGTATGATATTACTATTTAATGTGACCTCTTCCATTGTCTCTATCAATGTTATTAATTATATCACAATATATATTAATCATATAATAAATGTAGAATTTCTATAATATCAATTTTTATGATGCATAATAATCTTTTAAATATGAAAGGATATAACTTAAAATGGTATAAAACATCCAATATAGTCTATGTTTTTTATAATATTTATTTTAATAATAAATCATTTTCTCATTTAAAAAGGAAATTTCATTTATGAATGTTTGGGTAATTTCGTTATTCCCCCTTTAGAAATTTCACCCATAAAATTTCATTCATACAGTAAAACAAAGGAGGTTATTTTTGTTTTATAACCTCTTCTAGTTCCTAAGTCGCATTCTCAAACTTATGGTTCTGACATAACACTTTAACAAGGTGAGTTGTCACATTTCATAGAACTTTGTTTCTTAGATCTAATATTTTCACTGACTGCTCCTCCTATAAAAGATAATTCTCTGACGGTACCACCTCTGGATTCAATACATGTGAGGGGTATGGAATGTACATCCTCAAGAAGGATACATGGGACATATCACATACTATAGATAGTTTCAGTGGGAGTGATAGTTGATAGGACATTTCTCTATTGTGACAATGGATATATAAGGGGATAATGTATCTTGGAATAATCATTCCATTCATTAAAAACTTATTGACATTCTTCCATAGTGATATACGAATGACCACATTATCTTTGACCTTATACCCTAGGTATTGTCAATTATTGTATTCAAATATTTTCAGTAAACTTTTCTGTTTGATTTCACATGACATTTAATGCTTTCAACCTTCTCTATAATCTTTGAGATGAGAATAGGTCATATCTACATTATCTCTCAAACTTCATCTCATCATGTTGGATTCTATCACCTCTTCCCATATAGATCATTATTAGGGGCCATTTGAATGATATAATGGAAACTATGGTTTTATGGGTACTTCACTAAGAGAATAAGTTGATACAAATATCCATTAAAATCCAATAGACATGATACCAACATATCCTCTAGAGTTTTAATGGTTATTTTGAACTGGACATACATTTAAGGGTGATAAGTAGTGCAAAATCTCAGTTATATATCTAACTCTTGATTAAGTTTTCTCCAAAAACATGATGTAAAATTTAGATCCCAATCTGATACAATAAAAACTGAAATTCCATGTAGTCTTATAACTCCCCTTATATATCATACCAATCTGACTGAGAGATAAATCGTCCTTGATATAAATGAAATGTACTAACATAGTAAGGTGGTATACTATAACCTATAAATACTTATATCCTTTATGTTTACTAGGTATTCCTATATTTAAATCCATCATAAATTTTTTTCCATTTCCGTACCACTATTGGCAATGGTTTAACCCCAACATTGTAATTTTTCATTACATCTTTAAATATATACATACAAAGCATCTTGATACAAATTCAATAATCTCTATCTTCATATTATCCCACAAAAAGTTATTCTTTAGATATATACGCATCTAAAATATTCATATATAAATAGATAAGGATGATCTAGATGCATAATCTAGAATTTACCACTTCATTTTTGGTTTTTATAGGATTAATATATATATTAAAAACCCCATAAATCAATCTTTTGAAAATTTGAACTCTATAATATTCACTACCTTTTTTTGTATATTCTACCCATTTTTATGGACATAATTGATCATCTCGAGAATGGATGTTGGAGTTGTTATTTGAGAAATATAGAATTAATATACTTTTTTAATACCATATCCCAAAGGATATGCTTGGTATAATTCATATTTTCATTAGGAACCATTATAATGTATTTTAATAGCTAATGAACATGAATTACATAGGTTAAACCGAAGGTGTCTTATATTGAATAAAAGGTGTCATGATTTAAACATTATATAAATGAGTTTTTTATCAAATGGTATACTGTTATGATTATTATTTCTCATACTATGATTTTTAGTTTCAAAAATAGGCTATAATTATAAGGAACTTTGTTAAAATTTAATTTTATAGATATTAGAATGCATTTCTTCCTGAGAAACTAAAGGAAATAGGTTCTTAAAGGATAAAATTTTGATTATTCCGAACCATCTATTTTATTATATGATTATTAATCTCAACATGGGATAGTTTCATAACACACATAATAAAATAAAAATATTTTTTCATGATGATTATAGAGGGAATAAGATTTAGTTTTATATATTTGATGTAGATGGGAAGAATCAATCATATAAATATTTAAGTGGAATGAGAAGATGTTTTATTTTTATAAAAGAAGGGCATAGATAAATTAATTAATGAAGAAAAATAAACTACTCATAACATGGATAGGAAATTAATCCTATATTACCATTTATCGTTTAATGTATTATATATTGGTAACATAGTTATTATACAGGTTATTTTCTTAATCCAGGGGTTAACTCTTAGAATAGTTAAGGACCAATGCAATGTCAATCGTTGAATTGAATGGATTGAAATTTTTATATATCGGGAATTAATAAATATTTTGTAGAAGTGTTATACCAATGATATTATATTTATATGAATAATGAAACATTTAAGTATTATTTTGAAGTAGTTTTTATTAATGATTTCAAAATATATTTTTAATGGTACAAATAACCAAGAAATGATATTTAGTGGTAAGGTGATATTTTTTGGAGAACATACGATTAAAGAAGATATACACCTTACTATATAACTGATATTTAGTTAATAATATTTTTTTAGGATAAAAATATGGTTGAAATTGATTATGTAAATGGGACAATATATAAATTGGTTAGTGATTTCATGAAAAATTGATTTAGCTCATATATTATGATGTTTATTGTATTTTTTGATTTATGGAATATATTCAATAGTATGTGATTTTATTTGAGGAAGAAAGATTGTTTAATTTTTGAAGCATTTATTTTTTTATTGAGGTTTTATATATATTCAGGTTATCAGTATGTTTTATGTGGAAATATGATCATTCTATTCACAAGTTTTGTATGTGACGTTCTGAATTACTTTATGTTGTATGGGGGATATATGTTAAAGTTCATTTTCAAAAAAAATTGAAAAATATTCCATATTTTTTTGTTTTTAATTTGGTTAAACATATTTTTTAAGAGTATTAAAGTTAATTATTTTTGTAATGGATTAAGTTTAACCTTTGGGGTTATTGTTGAGGTTTCTGAGATTAATGTATTATATTTATCCATATGGGATAACTTATGCTAAAAACTTTGGTTTTGTTAAATATTCATTGAAATATGTGATGGCTTGTGATTTTATTATGGATATATGATTATTAAATATTTAATTTTAATGTCATGATATTGGAAAATTGAAAGTGAATATTAATTTCATAGAATAAGTTATGAAGTAGAAATTCATCGTAGAACAACCAAAGAGTGAAATTTTTCTTGTGAAATATGAATTAATATTATAATTAAATGTTATTGTGTTCTATATATTGATTGATAAACAATCCCACGTTATTTGGAAAATGATATTTAAATACCAATATTATCCATTTATCATTATTTTTGTGTAATTGATATTCTTTTCACCCCTCCCTGATTTATGGTTTTATGGTATTTCACTTCATAATGACCATATTATCTGTCACTCTCTATTATTCCTTGGATATTAATATTATACTCTATAACTATATTTTAACATCCCATAATAATTATGTTTATTTAGGAACCTAAATATATGATATTAAAGTTAAAAATTAGGTTCCCTACCTTACCTTTTTAAAATAAGCTTTATTACCCCTCTGTAAAATATGAGTTTTCTATAAAGGAATTTTAAAATATAAAACATCTGACGAATGAGATAAAAAATTGAAGGAATAATTTTTTTTGGGGAGGGAGAATTTAACCACATTAAATTTTAGTTTAAGGGATTAATAATATCGATTTCTTACTTAACATGAAATACTGATCTTTATGTAAATTGAGAAATAATATAAAAATATTATTGCATAAATATGATTAGTATAAACTAGACAAAAATTAGTGTGGTTTAATATGATAAACTAAATTATGAAATATATATATAATTTATCAACTCAATAATAAATTATTGATAAATTATTAGGAAAAAATAACACAACTTTTAGTGAAGTCATCTTATGCTTCAAAATGGGTTTTGTACAAAAATGATTTTAATGGATTTTGGGCATAGAAATTATAATAAATTTAAAAATTCTTAATAAATTTTATTATCTAAAATGAAAATAACTATTTTTAACTATCATATTAAAATAAATTTTGGGTTAAATTTTGTGATTTTTCTGAAATGAATAGTTTAAGATAATGATTTTTCAAATACACTCATTTATTTTTATTAAATCAAGATATTAAAAAGTACCATTCTATTTTGAATTTTATCTTAATGTTATATATTTTCAATTTTTATTTCAGTAATCTAATTAATTTCATATTAATTATAAATATTCATAATTTCAATATAAGTTATTTTTATGCATAAAAACACATTTTTTCTAAAAACTATTTCTTGTTGGATTTAAAATTTATATTAAAATTTATTTCCACCACTTATAGAGATTAAATCATGAAAATTTTATTCTATATTTTCAATTATGAGGTTCAAAATTGTTAAATTTATCCTATTTATTGTTCTTCATTGTAAATAGTAATATTTCTAAATATTTATCACATTGGGAAAGGTATAATGGTAAAATATAATAAAAAACATGAGATAATGTTTCAAAATCGACCAAAAACATGGCCTAATTTTTATGCATAAGATAAATTAATCCATATAAATCTTAAATTATAATATATGTCATTTTGGTATATTTTTTATTTGATAATGAAATTTATATTATTTTAATTATAGAAAAATACAAAATCTCTCTCTCCTGATTTTGAATTTCTCTTGTAGGTTCACATAGAGATAAAAGTAAGTGGTGAATGAATGTTAAATATTATTTTGATCACAATTATTTTACATTTATGATTTTATTTTTCTTATAACTTTTAGTGAATATATAATTAAGTAAAATGCTTATAAAATGATGACATAGTTATTTTAAAAGTATAGAAATGTCTTTAGAAACACCATAATTAATATTTTTGAATTACATATGGTATCATGAAAATTTTATTTTTATGAATAATTTTTAATTTATAGTTAAACATTTTATATTATAATTCCGTTATTATCTTTATATATTTTGTTTTCAAATTAAATGAATAGCGTTAAAAATTCAATTAATGATATTTAATGAAATATAATATTTTATCAAATTATTTAAAAATTATAAAAAATAGTTAAGAGGATAAGTTGGGTGATAAATGGTATAAAATACAACCACTTAGTCATTTTAGTCCCAATTTTTACCATATATGTAAATTTATAACCCTTTAATATTGATAAAGTCATCACCACATTTAATGTTAAAATTTGTTAACTAAGGGGTTAAACCAAAAGATAAGGTCTAAAATATAACAGAAGCCTATAAATTTTCTAAAGGTATTTAAAAAATATCATATCTTATATTATATATTATGTCCACATGGTTCCTCTTCTACATGATATTTTATTTATTATATTTAAATCTTTTTATTAATTCCATATGTATCATTTCCATCCCTTATAAATGAACACCCCCTTTCTCCTCGTTATAACATCATGAGCAATATATTTTTATATAACCATAAAAAATTATCTTATAAACATTATTATCCATGAATTATTGGATTTTTTATTCTTCAAAAGACCATTCAAAGGGTTCTTTAGAAATGATCTAAAGGAGGCCTACCAAAGATGGGGTAAACAATGCACCTATCCTATTTAAATATATTTATTCTCCTCTATCATCTAAATATATGTAATTAAAAATAAAATAATAAATAAATTATAATATATATAATAATATTTTGATATTATTATTTAACTACCAATATCCACCTTCATTTTCAATCATGTGGTATGTGAACATATCACTCTTCTATATGGGTCGACTACAACCTCTACATAGTGATACTATTAATTTTACATCACTATATTTAATGTCTGTTTACAATGATAGATTTAATTTTTATATATGATATTTATGAAATAATTATTTTTATTTAATTATAATATCATATCTTCCTTCCTATATTCTCATTTGTTAGAAAATGATAACATTACTCATTCGTACGTATGGACTACCACTTTCACAAAGCGATGTGATTCATTTTTCATTTCTATTTTACTTGGATGGTAATATGGATATATTTGAGGAATGTATATATAATTTAATTATTATATTATTATGGTTATAGACTGATTAAATAATATTTATCTTTCTTTCCTTCTTTTCATTATAATATTAAAATACTGTTCATTCATACGTGTGACGTACCATCTCTATAAACGGTGTAAATAATTTTTTTCTATATAAAGATTTTAGGAATGATTATAATTTTACATATTCAATATATATGACATTTATATAATGAATAATATCCTATATATTATGGATCTATGAGAAATATATAATTTGTTAAACGAACGAATCAAATCTTACATAAAAAACGAGAAAGTGAGCACTCAAAAATCATGATTTTAATAAAATATTATTAATAAATGAATATTGAAATATTATAAGTGGATAATATATGATAATATAAATTTCTATATAATTAGGATTTATATATGTAATAAATTTAAATTTATATTATATGTGGTTAAAAGAACTTTTGAAGCAATTCAGACCTGAGGTAAGGGTTTATTTCACAATCTCATCATTAGTCGGAATTGTTTATGATCACATTTCTGTTAATGAAATTATATAATATCTCAATAATAAAACAAATATATTTTTATTATAATCTATTTATTTATATATATTACATGTTTCCCTTTCATTTTTGTCTCTCTGAGTACTCAGTAGTCCGAAATAATGTTTTTAAGGGATGTCAACTTTGTCATTTCTTTCAGTTAAGAATTTTTTTATTCCATGCACATATTTTCTTTAAAATGTTTTCAATAATGTTTTGAATATTCTACAATGATTATTTAAATTATTTTTTATAAAGTTTTAATTCGTCAAAAAAAATATAAAAGTAATCTTCTAGTCATTTTCCAAATGAGACACTTTTTACAGAAGGTTTAAATGGAATATTTGTTTTATCCAACTCATAAAAAATAGTTTTTTCCACCATGATGAAAAATATTTTATTTCAATATTCCATTAAAATAGTCCATGGTTATTTATAGATAATCTATTTTTATTTCTATTTTATAAATTACTAGTTTTTTATTTGTGATTGTAAAATGTATGGGTATTTTCCAAACGATATCTTCTAGGGATTTTTTCAAAGTATTTTCATCTATGTCAATATCCATTATTAAATATTATTATTTAATTAGGATATATTCTATTGATACCATCCTCCATTTTACTTTGGATTGTTTGTAATCATTTTTTCTGGGTAATGTTTTAAAATTTTATATGATAGTTCTTCTAATTTAGATAGTTATTCAATTTTAAGGTATACTTATTAAGTTGTATTGTTTATTAATATGAGGAATGCATTGAAAATATTATTTTATAGGTGGTATATGAACCTATCCTTCAAATATATAAATTATAGTGACTTTAGAGGGGAATTAAGTTTTTTATTCTAGAAAATAATTTAGGATTATAGTATTAGAGAATTATATCATCACCCTTACATAAATAATTATTACCTAACAAAGTGGAGACTTCAGCATAGTATATATTTTCCTATGAAAAATGTTTAATATATAATATTTTTTTTCATGACATATCGTATCAATTTTCATCTGGAACCCTTCCCTGTCACCACTCTTGCTTAAAATCCTAGGAATAAACATTTTAAAAGATGATATAAGCACACAGAAAAATATAGTTAGGTACACAAAAATTAAGAATTAAAATAGTTAGTCCATGGATACCTAAAAAAATTACTTTTAAAAAACATCTGGCTCAAAATAGCCATTTTCTTACACAATAAATCAACTTCAATTCCTTAATATTTTCATAAAACATTTAATAAGAACTATTAAATGAAAAATAAAATCATGAGGGGTTTTTTAAATGATAAAAATATCATGAAAACCTTTTCATAATGTAACAAAATTTACCCTTATAAAGAATAAAATACATTTCTTAAACATAATCTCAATATCATATATTGGGAAATCATAATATTTCTATAAAATCCATGGAAAGTATAAATAAACCATGTAGGAAAATTGTTGAATCATTTTTATATCACTATTACATATGGTGTAACCATTATAGTTACAAGTGTAATAATCCTCATAGTTACACGTGGAATAACCATCATGGTGACACTAGGAATAACATTCATAGATACCCCTAGAATAAACATCACAGTTATGCTTGGAATAACCCTCATGGTAAATATACAAACATAAATATTTCCTTATTAATTGGAGGGATATCATGTATCCCCCCACCCATGGTTTACAATGGAACTACATGTCATCATAAACCACATCTTGGTACTATAAGATAATCAAAACAAATAAAACATAAATCATAAAAACATTCTATTCACTTATAAGAAATCATTTTCAGACATAGATATATCCCTTTCCTTTAAAACCAAAATTTCAATACTAAAACTTCTATATTAAAATCAAAATATGGTTTTTATTTACAGAAAACAATGGATCTTATGAAGAAATTAAAATATAAAATAAAAGTTATAGCAACATGAAGAGGATTA
Organism: Viscum album; assembly: GCA_963277665.1. Taxonomy (NCBI): domain Eukaryota; kingdom Viridiplantae; phylum Streptophyta; class Magnoliopsida; order Santalales; family Viscaceae; genus Viscum; species Viscum album. Next base: position 1,337,592,997 of record OY728150.1, on the reverse strand, counting down.
TTAACTGTATATATTAAAATAGAATATTCTTTTGTATTTTATAAAGAAAATCAAAACATTTCATATAAAGTACATAAAAAATTTTCTTTTTAGAATCATGCAAAGAAATTAAAAATATAAATTAAATAATTAATAATTATGTAAATCAATTATAATATTAGATAAATCCATGAAATATGGTTATGAAAAATGAACCGTGCTATACTCATGGAAATGGTAGGTCATACTTACACATGAGTAACATTTTTTATTTTTGAACAATCACTATGGAAAAAGGTTAATATTAATTTATATTTTTAAAAGAATAAATATATAATAATTATATTATCATTTATTTAAATTTACATATATATATATATATATATATATTAGTCGAGTGATGTGGTGATGTAAAACAAATGACATCGCTTCGTGGAGGTGGTATTCTGCATGTACGCATAAATGACATTATCATATTTCAGTGAATGGATAGATAGAAAAGTAAATGATATTTTATCTTTTTATTTTTATAAATACTTATGGAATATAATATAAATACATTAAATTCTTCATTACCACCATATGATAGAGTAGGTGAACAAAAAACAATAATTCCAGTTTATGAGGCAGTAGTTCATTGTACACACAAACTGTGGTTTAATTTCCAATTTGATGGAAGATGAGATATATTTTGGTTATAGAATTAACATAATAATATATTAGTATATCTAAGATAATTTACTCATTATTTATATAGGTCTGATGAATGTTTGAATTTTGTATAAGAAGAAATAAAATGAAAAGGCTTGGTTAAGAATTATACCCCTTCTTCGGACAAACTATTTAGATTTTAAAAAATAATAATTACAAGGTTATTTTTTTAATAAATGGAAGGACTATATGACACATAGATGGAGTTTAGAAATGGATTTGGGTAGTTATTTATAATCCTATTATTTTGAAGTGTGAAAAAATTAATAGAACAGACACCCTTATATAATTGAGGGGAGGAACTCTTTTTGAATATCAATTTTTTAAAATTAATATAAATTAGTTTTTATATTAAAATTACTCCAAAATGACAATACATTATTATAAGATAAGTATTAGTTTAAATAATAACGTTAAATATATATATTATTTTCATTTTTAAGAGATGTTTTAAAACTTATCTTAATGTTTTACCCTGTGTTATCCCTATCTAATAATTACCATAGTATTAAATATTTTACATTTTAAGGGTTAAGAAATTTATTAAAACAAAATATTGGACCATAAATGGATTATGTTTGATATCTAAAACCATATCTCAATCACTTGGATAAACATAGGTTTTTTTGGAGTTTCAAATAAATTAATAAAATATTATTTATTACAAAATAACATTAATTTCAATTTTAGAATGATTCAATTAATTTGACTTTTAAAACCAAAAGTAAATAAAGGAATTTAAATGTAAGAAATTAAAACCTATATAAAATTTCATGGGAATATTTGAAAAATCATGAAACATAATAATACATTAAAATCAAAATACTTTTAACATTTTATAATCATTTATATTATTATTATATAAATTCAATAAAAATTTTATTGACATTATGTTGGCATTTAGGGAAATTATTTCAACATGAAAAATTATAAATATATTAAAATGATAAATAAAAATAATTTATATTTTAAATTAATGTTTATAAGAAAACATAACTTCTTTTTATCCCTATATAAAAAAATTAACATAAAAAAATAATGAGAATAAATTTTTTGAATTTTCATTACAAAACTATTATAATGGTCAAAATAATTTACATATGAAAAAATATCATATATTCTAATTTTGGATTATTAATGATGGAATATATATGTATAATAAAATTAATTCAATATTAGGGTTACTTTCTAGTTTTATCACATTATTTTTACCCTTAATTAACCGATTTTACCTTTATCATTTTAATAAAATTTACTATGATTACTATCCATAATGAATAAAAATAAAAGGGAAATATTTAAAAAATATGGGCATCCTAATTTTAAATCACGAACCAAATTTTCAGGATTCAGAAAATATGAATGGCATAATTTAATTTAAAATTAATCCTGCAAAACCCAATGAAAATAATTTCTTTGAAAAATGGTTTTTTATTCAACATTTTTTACAAAATTAAACTATGAGATTACTTCCAAATATAATTATTAGATTTATTTTAATAAAAATGACGTAATTAAATTTCAAAAATAATCTAACATAAAATTATACTTTATAAATATTTTAAAATAAAATAATATTTTTAATACAAATTAGTATTTTTCACTCTTCCTTGAAAAATCTAACATTTCATAAAAATAACCAAATATCACCATAATATAATTTTGATATGATAATTCTGAAAATGTTATCATTTTAACAAACAAAAGATATGAAAGTTTCAAAAATTATTTATAATATTCACTCAGAAAATGAAATAAATAACATTTTTTAAGAAAATGTATTTCTGAAGAATGATATGTCATTAATAAAAAATGGGTGCTTATTTATTAATAAAATAAAATTTTATTTAATTGGGACATTATATATATTTAATGATATTTATAATCCAATTAAAATATTATGATTTAGTGACTCAGTTATAACATTATATTTAAATAGAAATATTTCATGGTTTGTTTAAGCTCAATGTTAAGTGTTGTTCATGCTATGAAACACAATGTATTTTTTTTAAAAATATTATGTTTATACATTATACCCTATTAAAAATTAAATCCTCTCAATTTGAACCTTATATTTTTAATCATAGGTTTCCCATCTAAAAATACCTTTTTCAATCCCATATCGTAAAAAGTGTTAATAACACTTCCTCTTGAAAATATGAAAAAGGGAAATATGAAGGCCAGCTCAAATAAAACATAAGTAGGTATCAAAATAAGGAAAAAACTTTGGGAAGTGAAATTATGGATATTTAATAAAATAATAATTTTCAAATATTGACAGATAGTGGCATAGATCATTTATCACTAGTGAAATATAATGAGAATTGTAACAACTACAAAACCATAAACCAAAGATGTTTGAAAAGACCATCAATTCATCGAAACTGAAGGTAATAGGACAAATTTATTATTTTAGGTTACTTTTACTAGTGTACAGGAATTAAATCACCATCTTTACTAAAAAAAATTAGAAAATATACTTACTTCAAATATAAAATTTCATCCCGTAATCAATTTCCAGAATAATATATCTTTTTCATCAATAAATAAGTATTCACGATGATTTTTTTAATCCTGAAGCACTAATGTCAAATTACTTAAAATATTATACTTATATGAAAGGATCAAAATTTATTTATCCTATTTTTAAACATGAAACAAAACTAAAATAGGTATCACAAGGTAAAATTATTTCAAAAATAAATAAACCTTGATACTATGAAATAATACATTGATCTCCAAAATTCAATAGTAATACCCAAGTTCAAAATTAATCAATATATAAATAAATATCCTTAAAAATTTGTCAATATATCCCTTAATAATATTTAAAACGAATTATTAGAATGAATTTACCACATATTCATCCAAAAAAATTAGGAAATGTTAATCACTCTAAAATGTTTTTAAAAAAAATTATTTTACATTGTCATATAATCTCAAAGATATGATAATAATTCACCATGAAGACTTATTAAAATCATATATTCTTCCAAAAAGACATTTCAACCTTTATTCCTAAAATAAAATCCAATATTATCTAAAAAATTCATTTACATTAATAATATAAGGTTCCTAAAATAGTGATTTTTTTTTAAATAATATTAATCACATAATCAAAAAATTAAGTTTCACCCACATGTTTACTTATAAACTAAAAACTAAGTTTAAAATTAAACTTAGTCATTACATACCAAATATTTTTAAGTAAAAACACAATTTTATTCTAAACTGGATATCATATAGGCTATTGGTAGGCATTTTACCCATGTCTCTCTTCAGTTGTGGGTTAAAGCCCCACAACCTTTCCTAATTTGATGATTTTTTAGCTATTCTTTGAGTTTTAATTTCAAAAAACTAATCTAATATAATTATTTATGTCCCCATAAATATGATGAATATCATAAAAAATAATCATAATCATCAAATATCAAATAAGACCAAATGGTTATCAATAACTTTAAACTCATGCCAACAAAAAGAAAATAGTACTATTCCACAAATTACGTTCTAAAATGATAAAATTAAGGGTTACATATACATGAAACATATATGTAAAAACTCAAAAAATGTATTCCAATGTAATTATATCACATAAAACATCAAAATATTAATAATGATTTTAAACTTATGACCATACTTAAATCTACCACTATATCATAACTGTTGAATCCCTATATGAAAAAAAAATATTAATTGAACATTATTCATAATTATTATTCATATTCTTCCATAATTTTTCCTTCCTAAGAAAATATGTAACATTTCATGTGATTTAACATTATCAATAACTAATCCATGATATAATCCATACCTTTTATACTTCATTTTTAGTTTCTTCATCTCCAAATTCAATGACATTAGGCATTGCTAAACATTTATCTGTATGGTCTTGCTAATATCATTCTTGATCATCCACAAAAGATATATATTTTAATAACTTCAATACTATTACCATTTAAAACAATCAATTGTTACACTGGGAAGAAAATTTATTCCCTTTTAGGCATTAATTAAACAATTATTTTTTCTATAAAAGATTATTTAAATATGACCACATTTACCACATACAAAAACAAATTCATGCTCTTTTATGACATATCCTTAAGATGTTATACCCAAATTATTGACACATAGGTCATTAAATACTTTCAATGTTATGATCTATATCATATAAACTTCAAAAAATATTCAATTTCCTCTCATTTTATGTGATAGAAAACTCACATAGGTTCATGTTTCTAATCATAACTATTGATAGATATTTAAGAATAACCACAATATTTTTCACTTCATCTCTCATTCAGTTCAGTTTCTTATCCAATGAACAACCACATTTTCCGTCACAATCATTATTAATATTGTTCATACTAGATCTGAAAATTTACTAAATCCAAAAAAAATATTGTGAGTATATCAAATACACCATAATAAACAATTTTATAAGGAAGATAAATAGTAAAATATCATTAACATGGTAATCCTCAATTAAAATATTTCTATTTATAAAAAATAACCATTATTCTCCACCAAATAACAACTTTTGTGGTTATTGAAGATTTTAACTTATGCTAAACAACATTCTAAAATCTAATTTTATATAAATTTTTTCTATAATACTAACTATAAGAACCTGACCTTAAACAATAAATAGTTTATCTAATGTAGAAAATATTTCATTTTATTGCCTTCCGTAAGATCTTTTAGTTTTATTGTTTTAGAGAACTAGGTTATCACCAAAAAATAAATAAGTATTACATCATAAATGGAAAACTACTACTTCATACCAATATTTTTTAGAGAACAAAAATTTTAATATATAATATGTTTTATTTTCTTGAAACGGATTCAAAAGGTTCATCTTGGCCCCTCTCTTATCCTTACAAATCATTAAAATCATATAAAAAACGTTTTCAATTTATGGGGTGAGAAAACAATCTCAGTAATGAATAAGAAATAAAATAAATAAAAATATTATTCCATGGATACTTATAAAAAACTCTTTTTGGAAAAAAAATATTTTGTCTCAATATAAACATTTTCTTACACAAGAGATAAACTTTTCTACCAAAATATTTAAAAAAATAATAAGAAATATTAAATTAAAGATAAACTCATACCTATTTATTTGAAAACATTAAAATATAATGATTATTTTTTACAAAGATACACTTTTCACCTTTATGAAGTAGAAAATACTGTTCATTAAAAAATATCTCATTGTCTTACCTTTAAAAATCATAATATTTTCATTAAGAACTATATAAAGTATGAATAAATCATGTAGATAACTTGAGTCATAATTTCCATATCCCAGTTACATATGAATTTACCTTCAGGGATACAAATGGTATTATCCACATGGTAACACATGTAATAAGAATCACAATAACACTTGGAATAAGCATCATGATTGCACTTATAATGACAATCAAGGTACACTTGGAATAACCCTCAGAGTCAATTTATAAACATAAATCCAACATAATGCATTAGAGAAATATCTTAGACCCACATATCTTTAGTTTATAAACAACCACCCATCATCTTAAATAATTCTCAATAAAAATAACATAATCATTACACATAAAATCATGCATCATAAAAAACATTATTTAAACCAATAAGATAACATTTTGACATATTGATATATCCCATTTCTTTAAAATTAAAATATAAAAAACAAAATTATCATAATAAAATAGAAAGTGTATTTTTTTCATTGCATAAAAAATTAGAGATTATAAAGTAATTCAAATATCAAATAACTGTTTCAATGGTTATAAAATTAATTGTTGACATATATGCAAAAATAGATCAATCCTTTTAAAATTTATAAAGAAAGGAAAAATGATCTGTATAATGTACTTAACATGAATAAATGTGAAACCCTTTGAAAGAGTGTAAAAAGTGATATTAATTTTATATAATTCATTTTTATCTAAATAAATATATCTATAAAATAGTTTTTAAAATATAGACATGGAAGGAAATGTGTTTGGAGAAAAAACATTAAATGAGGATTATTAAAATAAAGTCCCCTCCCTTGAGTCCGACTCAACATGTATGTTATTTATTTTACAAGATAATGAACTTATTTAATTATTTACTTTTTTAAGAACCTTTTTCATGATTATTATTCATTGTACCATGTTATAATCAATTACATAACGAATAAAGTTCACATTAGATGTTATGAGGATATTCGACTCCTATGCCCAAAATTACTGCAGTTGGTTGACTATCATGAAATAGGAAATTATTTCAACATATAAAAAATTATGATCATGATTTAATTATCATCTATCTACATTAATTATACTTTTGAAACCAACTATGATATATGGTTAAGAAAAATGGACTACATTACAGACAAGGAGACGATGGGTTATATATATTCATAAGTAACATTTACATTTTTTTAAAGATCATTTTAGAAATAAGGTAAGAATTTTTTTATATATATACAATTATCATTATATAATAAATAATATATTTTTTATATAATTGTACATATATATCATCTATGTGATTTGTTGATGAAATTATATTTACATCAATTCGTGGAGTTGGTAGTCCACATGTATGTGTGAATGATGTTATCATTTTTTAGTGAATGAAAATATATGAAAATAAATTACATATAATATTAATTGAAAATTAAATATGTAATGAATATTATATCCATAATTACTTCCATTCATAAGAGGAGGTTATGAAAAAATAATTATATCAATTCATGAGGCAGCAATCCACCATACACACGAATACTGGTTTCTTTTACCATTTGATGAAATATGAGATATATTTAAATTATGAAAGTAACATAATAAAATATTAGCAGAAAGTAGATAATTTTTTTTATTATTTCATCATGTTTTAGTAAGATTTTAATGTGTTATAAGAATAAATAAAATGAAAAGTTTTGGTCAATAACTATACCTCTTATTTGGAAAACCTCTTGCGGATTAAAACATAAGCCTTCCTAGGATAGTTGTATGATAAAAAAGACCTATAGAATATATGGATGGATTTAATTATGGTAATTGGGTTTTTTTTTCAAACCAAAATGTCTTTTAAGTGTGAATAAAATAAGAGAGGATGTACCCTTTTATATGTGAGGGGAAGGTCACTCTTGATATTTTATAAATTATTAAATTAATACAAATTAATTTTCATATTCAAATGTTACAACATAATAATATTAAAAGATAAGATGTTTAATTTTATAAATAATCTCATTTATTAATTTTTTTAGTTTTTTAGTTTATGTTTTCACCCATATATTTTTGTAATAATCCGTGTTAACCCTTTTTGACAATTAATGTTGTATTAAACATTTCACTCTTTAAGGGTCAAGAAATTTATTATCAAATGAAAAATAGAAAATAAATGAAGTATGGTATATATTTTAAAATAAATCAAAAAAATTTAAGGAAAATAGATTTTTTTGGAGTTTTAAATCATTTAATAAAATATTATTTATCATTAAGTAAAATTAATTTCAATTTTGAAGCTATCCATTATTTTTTTTAAACAGCATACAATAATGGAATTCAGATATCAGAAATTAAAACCACTCTATTTTTTCATTTTATCTAAAACATTGTATAACTGGAAAATTAATTCAAATAATATTACTATTATTATTTGACAAATCATTTATTTTATTTTTCAATTAATTGAATAGACACTGTAACGACATTGCGTTGGAATTTATGATAATTAGTTTACTAATAAAATTGGAAGTGAATTACCATGATAAATAAAAATAAATTATATTTCAAATGAAAATTTATAACTGAAAAAAATTTATCTAAATTTAAAAAATTTAAGACTATAAAATAAAGAAAATGACTTTTTTGACTTTTCATTACAAAAAAAATTATACAGGTGAAAATCATGTCCATACTGAAAAAAAGAAATCTATTATAATTTTTTATTATTATGGATAAAATATAATCATCTAATAAAATTAAATAATGTGTTAGGGTTAAATTATAGTATTTATCACATTATTATTACACTTCATTTACCTATATTAACTTTGTTGTGGTAAAACAATTTACTATGATTATTATTAATAATGACTGAAAATAAAAGAGGAATATATACCAAATTTCACTTCCTAATCAAAAATATTTAACCCATTTTTATATATTGAAAAACCAAAGTTGAATAATTTAATTTAAAATTGAACCAATAAAATGCAATGAAAAATTATTTTTTAGAAAAATGCATTTTAGTACAAAAATGTTGTTATATTAAATTCATGTATAACATTAATTAAAAATACTAGTATTGAATTATGTTTAATAAAAACAATAATAAAATTTTAAATATAATAAAAAAATAGAAAGTTTTTTAATAAATAAATTAAAAGAAAATATAATTTTCAATAAAGAGTAGTGTTTATTGTTATTCATTGAAAATCAAAATTTTTATAAAAAATTAAAAAATTTACAATAATATATTTTTAATATTATTATTTATAAAATGATACCTTTTCTATAGAACAAATTTTCTCAATGGTTTAGAAATTAATTATAATATTCGCTCACAAAAGCCAACACATTCTATTTTTGAAGAAAATGTCTTTTTTTAAGAATAAAATGACTTTTCAAAAAAATGGATATTTATTTTTTAACAATTAATAAATAAATTTTTATACATTTTTACCATTATAAAAATATACTTATATATTTCATATTCTTTTAATAATATTCATACCCATAAATTTAATAACTATGTTATAACTTTCATATTTAAATAATAATATTTTTGTGATCTGTTTAAGATCATTGTTTTGTATTATACATACTATCAAACATAATGAACTTGTTTTAAAATATCCAAGTGTCATAGGTCGGTACCATTATTATCTAACCCCTCGATTCGTTGGTAGATTTCATGGAAAAGAAAAAATTTGGTTATTAGAGTGAGGCCTTAATTTTTTTTATAAGATGTCTTGGCATAAGGCCATGATAGTATTTTATGATGTTTGACATTATAAATTCCATTTTTATGGAATAAGTTATTGATATCCATGTGATTGTTCAAATAGTTAGGTCATCTATTGATATGTTTTAAGATAATATGATTATTTATATGGAATTATTTGATCGTAATTCATTCATTTCATGTTATTCATGTATTATTTATTCTATAATTTCTCTCACTATAAACATTCCTTTACTAAGCTTCTTAGTTCAACCATTTATTATGTTTAATTTTCACCAAGATCTCATGATGTGTACTACGAATGATATGCAAGGATATTTTATAGAGTATTATTATGTTCTCAAAGAAAATAATGTATTTTGTTTTATTTCTTCAAATAGATTTTTTGATTTAGTATGTATTTTGTTTACCAAGACTATTATACTAAATTTTATTTTGGTATGTGTTTGCCTATATCTAGTATCAATTTAAGAAAGTAACCACATAATCTAGGCTATTAGGGTTATGTTGTTTACATTTCCCAACTCAAATTTTGTGTTCACTTGATCATTTATTTATTGGATCTTAATCCCTTGTTAACATAAAATATTGTTTAATCTGTTTATGAATTAATTTGTTACACAATATCACTAATTCTAACCATAAATACAAAAATCTAAAGCACACAACATAAATTGGTTTTCACATGTTCACTTATACTAAGCTATATCTAAGGATTATATACAAAGTATTGTGTTGGTTTACCAAAAAATGATATTAAATCTCTATTTTAGTGGAAACAAGATTGATGTGAATTTATTCTTCACAAAGCCCCATTTCTAACAAAATGTAGGTGAAGTCACTCTTCAGTAAGGTCTACAACATGTACAATGTTTTAGCGAATAAATCACAACCTCCTATGTCCCTCTATCTCCTCCTCATTCATGAAATGATCAAGAAGATTTCAAATTTTATACCTTTAGTTTATTTCTTAATTTCATGACAAGAATATTTCTCTATGAAAATAATGTATACAAGATTTAATCTATATCAAAAGTCAACTTATTATTCTCCAGTATAATCCACATCTTACTCTTAAATTTAGAAAACTGATAAAATCAACTCATTTTGAGAACAATTGAATATGTGATCACTAAAAAACATAAATGAAGTAATAATATTTTTTAAGAAAAAATAACTTTAGAATATGATTCATTTTCAATAAGCCTCATCTTCACTCCCTATAACTAAATAAATCATTAATAATGCATCATTATATGTTATCCTCTTTAGGAAAATGATATAGTAGTGAAAACATGTCTTAAATTCTATCTTTTCTTATCCTTATTATAATTTCATGTCTTTATATGATATAAATCAATTAAACTATATAAAAAATTATTTAATTACAATTTAGTCCTCTTTAATTCGGATATTCATGGAATACCATGTTGTTTACCACGTTTCTTCTTTTTCATCCTTCATTATGGGAACTCTGATTTATTTTTACCCTCTATATTTTATGCACTCATAGTTATATTAGGATAATTTATCTTATTATTTTTAAAACCTTATCCCTATAATTCTTAATTATTAAATTGAAATTAGAATTCAACATATTTTCTAGGAAAAATCCCTCAGGATGATGCTTTTAGGTTGATTGTGTTTGTTGACAAGGTTTGAGGTTTTTGATGAAGGATGGATTTAATAGAAGGAATAAAGAGATAAAATTTATTTTTTATCATGAAAAGTATGAATAATGAAAAAAATGAGATCATGGAGCATGAAGTAACATGAATTCGAAACTCATCTCGATAAATCATAAACCATAAGAACTTATGAAAAGAGTAAACAAGGGCTTCACTATAGTTTCATGATAGGGTATTATTACAAGGATTCACACTAGGGGTTCACGCCCAGATATCACACGTAGAATGAAAAATTTTTGTGCCAGGGGTTTGTGAAAATTGGGTTCACACCAAGGGCTCATGCCATGGGTTTGTACTAGGGTCTCATGAAAAGTATGAATACAAATTGCGCATAGATGTTATGCAAGGATGTTTGTGGAGCACATTATGTTGATTTATGTGGGTTATTTTTCACAATTGGTGGTTTTAAGATGGTGGATTTATGCTAATAAATAATTCTAGCCCATCCATAAACACTAATTTAGAAAATATTAAAATATTGATAAGAAGAAATGTTCAGGAAGGAGGTTCACAAAGAGGGCTCATTAAGGAGGCTCACAGAGAGGACTCACGAAGGAAGTTCATGAAGAAGAATCACGATGTAAGTTTTCATAGAGGAATCATAATGGATGTTATAAAAGATTACTCATGATAGAAGTTTATGGAGAGGACTCAATCTGGGGGGTTGGTCGATGGGTTCGTGCTAAGAGCTTTCACAATGTAAGGAAAAGGGTTCGTTCTTGGGGTTTTCTCTAGGGGTTTACTCTAGTGGTCTCATGAAAAGAATGAATTGAAAAAAAGTGAATATGTGGGTACATTCTAGGGTCTCACACATGGGTATGTGCAAGGATATCACGTAAGGAGTTATGAACCAAGGTCTTTCTCAATGGTATTGAACTAGAATCTTGAGCATACAAAAACATTCCTAAATTACCCTTTGAGAAGAATCATTGTCATATTAGAATTTTGAAGAAGAATAAGAAGAATAAGAAGATAGAGGATCAACACCATTCAATAAATATTTTAGAATGATTTTATTCACTTCTACATTCAATGTCGTGAAAGGAAAACATAGAATCACACATGAGCCTTAGCCCGGTTGGTAAGGACTCCGTAAGTGCATCCGGAAGACTCGGGATCAAATCTAGGCAGATACATTATTTCTGGGTACTATAGTAGTACCGTAGGAGGTATTGTAGCAGTACTGTAGCATGTAATGTAACGGGAACTGGATCAGGTACTGTTTGGCACTGTAGCAACTAGGAATATTCCCTCGTTTGGGCCTTCGAGCCAGTGATTTGGTCCTCGAGTCCTTTAAGGCCTTCGGGTCAGTAAGACATTCGGGCCACATCACGGCCTTCGGGCCACCTTAAGTGAAGATGCAAAACAGACGACCTACGAGGAACAAGCTCTAAAAGGAGGATGAGTAAGGAGCTTTCACCACAGGAGAATTTAAACAGATTGCAAGAATGAGAGTGTATGGCACCTGCCCTCGGGACAAGCCCATGCATGCATGAGAATGCCTAGCCGAACAGCCATGTGAAGGTGGAGAGCTGATTTCCCGATGAAGATGCTGGGGAGGAGAAGTTCCAAGTAGTTTTCCTGGGTTGTATGTAATGTTTAAAGCCTATGGGAAAATTAATTCCTCTAAGTCCTACGGGCCATGTAATACTTACGCCTAAGGGCCTTGTAAGGGTTCTACCTCACCCCTTGAACGGTGGATTATCAAAAATCAATTAAAATTTAAGGCCTTAAAACCATTGGATGGATATAATCTATTGATTTTCTTTCCAAAGTGGAGGTAGTTGATGTGTCTACATAAAAGGAAAGTTTGTTCTAGTTGTCTTGAAAGTTGATGTGATTTATCGAGGTGTTTACACAAAACTAATTAATCATTCTGTGAGTAACTTCAACATTGCATTAACATATAGTTGAATATTCATTCATTAATGATAATTAATGGAACTATAAGCCCATAAATTGTGCGTGGATCCTTTATGGAGTAGTGATCAAAGAAGAAGAAGAAAGTGTTCCTTTCCACCTATAGTGAGCCATCAAATGTGAGTCAGGGAGTGACCCATGGGAATGAAGTGAGATGACCATAAACATTGTAAAGGAAGTGAGAATAGGAATATAAGTGATCTAACACCAACATTATTTTGGGTGTGGGCTTAGTGGATTTTTTACATTGGAATATTGTCTTTGTAAGTTCCTTAGACAGAGTCTAGGGAGGGGGATCCATGTAACATTTCTATTTTTAATGCATGATTTCATGTCTTTTCTTACATTGATATGGGACAGAGAGAAAATGTTGTTTTGTTTAATAATGAAACAATATATAAAGGGGCAATGGTTTTAATCTATCATACCCCGATTCACCCCCTCTTAGGATATTCAATATAGTTGGGATAACAATATCAAGAACTGTAAAATTATCATACTTCAAATTATTCCATTACTTCATATCCAAGTAAATATATAATATTTAATTACATTAAGTATAATTATATTAATTCCATAAATTAAAAATAGATAAAGGAGTTATAAATCATCAAATCATGTCTTTAACTCTAGTTTTTAAATACGCCTTGAAATATTGTATACTCGAAACACATATTTTGATCTCTATATCATAACTACTATGGAATAATACTATAATTACAATGGAATGAAACTTTTATGTGAAAATAATCATTCAATATGGATTACTCTAAGATTTCCCACCAATTTTACCTTCAACTCTAGAAAACCTGATACACAAAATATCTTCCTCTGTGGTGTATCTCATTTCTAAGTAGGCATTCTAACAACCCTTGTATGAGTATTTCACAAGATTTATGTCTATTACATAAATACAAGTTAATCATTCAAGAGGAATAATCATTATTTCATGATTCCCAAAATTACTTAGGTTATGTAAATTTCTCTATACCCTATTTTTTCACATGTATTTTTTACCACAGAACTCCAGGTTGTATACTATGATGTGAATCTACTCCATATTTCATTAAATCATTCAAAAACTAAAATAAACAAAATTTCTAAAAATATATTTTTTTTGAGTAACTCATTTTTTATTTATATATGTTATTTTAGTTAAAAAATATCATTTTTATTTATTCTCACTAACATGAGTTCTAAGATGAAACAAATTAGTTTCCTTGTTTGAATATTGTTCAACTTGTAGAAGAAACTAATAATGATTGAATTAATTTTGGTTTTTTATTATTTATTAATTTATTTTTCATTAATTTTATTTATAATTATTATGTTAATTGATAATTTATTTTAAATAAAAACCCACATTAGTATGAGTTGAGGAATTTCTCAAACGATGAAGAAATTTTCCAAAAAATGTTAAAGTTTAATGTATTATAAAATTCGTACAATCATATGATATTTTATCAATGTTTTACATACTATGAATAATTTTTTTACATTATATAAATTCATATACAAAAATAAAAATTCTTACGTGATATCAAGTCTTAAAAAATCAAAACATTATCTATGTGTAAAATCTTACATATTTTATACTATAATTTCATGTTTTTTAAATTCGTATAAAACATTTTTTTAGTAAATAGAAAATATTAATGAAGATATTGAAGTCTTAAGAAGTTATTATTTCTTAAAATATTTGATGTCTTATAATAAATAAAGTTTTATATTATTCAAAGTCTTACGTGTTGATTATTAAATTCATAAGGAATACTAGATTCTTAAATAATGTTGAAGTCATATTAAATATAATGTCCTAAGATATTCAAAATATTACAAGATTTTATATGACATAAGAGTTAATTTTTTGAAAACATATAAAATTAAAAGTTTTTTCTATTTTTATTTTGATTCACTACTTGTAAATGTTATTTGTTTTTCAATATTTTTTTGTTCTATAAATTTTTATTAATTATTTCAATTATTTTCAAATTAAATATTAATTTTTTTAAGTGGAATTAAATGAAAATAACCTAGTTGTAAGTGTGTAAAAATATCTATAAAACATACATAAATAATAAATTCAATATTGATTTTTTTATATTTATAGATAGATGATAAGAATGATTGTCTATAACTATTAAAGATTTTTATGGAAAATTAGGATGATGAATTTCAAGGAAATATTTATTTGTGTATTTATTGTTTGTTTATTTATTTGGATGAGTTTGTATGTAAAACTATTTATAACTATAAACATTATAAAGATTATTAAAATTTTGATGTCGTTCATTATAAATGTGAAAGATAATTATATATAGAATTTGGGAAAATTAAAATTGCAACTACTAGTATTTTTGATAAGGAAATTCATGTTTATATTAATTTTTAAATTTGATTTACAAGAATAATCTCTATAAAATGAGTTTTATTGGTCTAATGAGGAACACCTTCTTGAACATAAAGTGTAGTATATGTGGATTTATAATATTACGTTATGAATCCTCTTGGATGAAACCAATTTTAAATGAATACACTTCCATGGAGGTTAATATTGTCTCTTCCCCAACATTCCAAACATCACTATCAATATTATGTTTTTTGTGTTACTGTATTCTTTCATTATAATTTCTATATATGTTAAATTTGAGTTATTAATTTTCATTCAAAAATGGGATTATTATTTTATTGTGAATATTAATTGATATATTAAGTTATTCTTTTATGGAAAAAGGTAGAACAATTTTAGTAGTCCCTCTACGTAAGAAAACATTGGTTCTCGGATTTTGGATATAGGGTGAAAATCTTGGGATATATGGGTTCTTAGTACCGATTGAGGAAGATATTGTAATTATTTTTACTGCATAATAAATTTTAGGTTTTTATAGTTGTTCATTAACAAGAAATATCAGTTGTAATCAGATTTTAAATCCCAATTTGAAGTCTATATTTTAGTGGGTAGAATTAATATTGAGGATAAAAATGAGTGAAGAGTATATGTATAATCACTTTGATCCAAACTACTATAATTTTTTTTGTTTTTATATTGTCTAATTATATTAAATATGATATAATCTCAAAATTTTATTAATTAGAAAAATTCACTCCACTATTGACCATTCAACTATACACCTATCTGGAAAAAACAATTGGTATCAGTGCTTAACCCTTAAAAGTATTTTTAACTTTTTATTATATATAAATTTTGGTTCTAATTATATCCTAGACTTAACTATTTAATAGTAAATATCATTTAATATAGTAGGTTCAAATTAAAATAATGGTTCAATTCCAAAAAGGGAACCCATATTTAATAGTGTTGAAAACATATATCAGAAAGGTGTAATGTAATATTTCCTCAAGCATATTAGCATTGAACATTAGACCATAATGGTAAAACCAAAACATATTAACTAAGACTAAACTAGAAAACATGATTGGTAAGTCCTTTGTTTCATGCAAATAAAATTATATGGTGTTGAATATTTTATAATTAAAATTAGTAGATATGTATTTATATGTATATCTACTTGAAAACTTTCTCATAATTTATGGAGAATTTCATAAGTCACTCAATATAGATGAAATTAATTAAAACAATTAAACTATAATTCATATAGATGAATATCAATATTTTAAAATGGGTGAAGAAGAAACTATAAATAAAGCTTCTCATTGATTTACTTGTATTCTAAATGGAATGAGTGATTTAATTGAATCATTGGATAATAATGTTCTTATTGAAATAGTAGATGGGTATTTTTCAAATAAATAATGGGATAAATATGTTTCAATTTTTGAAAGTAAAAATTTCAAATAATATACACTTGAAGAACTAATTAACTCAATATTTCAGTATGAATAAAAACATACAAATATTGATAATGATAAATTTACAACAGAAAAAAATTGTTTATATTAAATAAAAAAGGAATGTTACTTCTTAATTTTCTAATTTTATGATATAATATAGTGAAATATTTGAAGGGAATCATTTTAAAAATGAATGTATAAAACTAAAGAATGGATATAATATAATTAATATAAGATACTATCATAGATATGATTATTAAAGAAGTAAGAAATTTAATTTTTCTTCAAAAAATGATCATTATGTAATCTAACATGAATGAATATGAAAATTAATAGTCAATACTAAATTCATAAAGCTAAAAGGAATGATCATGAGCCTAAAAAATAAAGATAAGAAATCACATATAGTTTAATTGATATATATAAAGGATATAAATTCTAATGGTGAATTTAGAACAGAAAATCAAAAAATTTGTGTCTCATGGATTTAAATAAACAAGATAGTAATTCAGACTATGAGTCTTGTGAATTTGATTATGAAAAAACTAAAATTGATGAGTGATTTGATGATATTGAATGACTATAAAATTGTCCCTTGAAAATTTCAGAACTATACATAGGATGAAAAGAAAAAAAATTAAATGAACATTAAAAAATAACTACATTTATCAAAAGAAAAAGATAAATTGAGATGAAAATGAAACGTTTAGAGATTGTTTTTTATAAAAAAAATAAATAAAAAGGAAATAAGTTCAAGTATTTTCGTGATTAATTTCACATCATTCAAAAGGAAAATATGGGGATTAAAAATTAAATAAAAATTATCAATTAGAATATATCAATATTTTTTGTGTGGAAGAAAATGCAATGATAAAATGACAAATATGATCAATGATAATAAAAAAAGTATGGACATGGATATGATAATAAATTACCCAAGATGTACAAGACTGTATTTGTAAACAATTCAAAATCAATTTTATAGACCACTGTGTGTTTTATATGTGGAATGAAAGGTTATTATTTAGGTTAATGGTTATTAAGATAAGCATAATATCCTAGATATAATTGAAATTTCATTACTAAAACATTATTTATATGATTACCTATGAATATTTTTTAATTTTTATTGGTTTATTAGAAAAGTATTTCTAACCAGATTGGATCCTAATTTAAATGGGTATTATAAATGTCTTAAAAAAGACATTGTATAAAATATTACTTTGAAGTATCAAAATCAATACTCGGTATAATAATAGTCAATACTCCAAATTAATGAAAGGGTATGTGTCAAGTTTTTTTGTCATTTTATTTTTGTGATTGATGTTATGTAAAAGTAGACAAAAAATAAAAAGGTATGGCAAAAGTATTTGGTGAAGTGGGTATTTTTAAAGAAAAATTTATTTTTAATGTATTGTATCTTTATGGTTTGATACATAATTTTATAATTATTTATCTTTTTTGTGATGATGGTTTGTTTGTAATGTTTCTAAATGATAAGTGAATTGTTAATAAGAATGAATCAACATTATTTTATAAAAAAATACAAAATTTCTTAATAATTTTTTTAAATAACAGATCAAATAGTTTTGATTTTGAATGTTGTACTATAAATACATATTCATTTGAATGGGAGTATCTATAATGAATTTTTTTCCCTTTTACATAATACATAAATAATCAATATGTTTTGAAGATTCTTGATCTAAAATTTGAAAAAAATCATGTTTTTAAATATTCTATTAAAGGTAAAAAAGAAAGATTATGATTTAGATATATCAAAGAAGCAAAACCTATAATATCTCTTGAAATTATTCATGTTTAATATTTCATACCCAAAAAAACAACATGTATGAGGATATTAAATATATATTTGTTAATTTTCACTATTTTAATATATTTACATGGGTTTATTTCATTACACAAAAAGTGAGAAATTATCTATTTTTATTGATTAGTATAATTTTTTTCAAAATGATAAATGTATTATATTTTTATCAGTTTAGATGAGATTGAAGAGTTGAATTTTGAAAAATGAAATTTTAAATTTTTTATAATGAAAATTATTATTTTAATAATTTTTTAGTCTCATAAAAAGATAATTTTTTTAGTTGAATGGAAAAATAAGACATTAAAATAAATGAATAAAAATAAGATAAATAAATATAAAACACATAAATAATGTTTTATAAAAAGATGTAAATATAGCCTGTTAAATTTAAAACAGAATTATTTTTAGACATATTTCAAGGAAAAATCATTATAAATTATACAAGGAATGGAAATATAAGGTTTATTATTTTATTGTTTTTAGTAGTACAAATTTTATTCATAATAGAAAATATTATTTAGATAAATTTTATACTAAATATACTGATGGAATGTTATTGGGACATTCAAATGTTATTAAATTTCATAAATAATATAACATAATTACTGTGGTTGTTGAAGAATCCAAACATGATAATTTTGATGACAAAACATTAAGTGAAAAAATTATTTAGATCAGATTAATGAAAAATGAAGAGAATTTATCTATGGAAAAAATAAAATTCAAAAATGAATGAAACTATTGAAAATGATGGTCACCTTTAAGAAATATCATAGAAAGCACATATATAACCTTTTATATATATTTTTCTCTATAATATAGAATCAAATGTGAAAACTAGAAAATATTTATGTAATTTTCATGGTTATAATGATTCCATTTATGGTTGTGTTAGTAAAATATATTTCTGAAGCATTAAATGGTTATAACTGAATATTATCTATATAAGATAAACTAAAGTAGTTTTCTAGAAATAATGGTTGAAAATTAATTGAATCACCTAAAGATTCTAAAATTGTTGGTACTAAATAAATAATTAGAAACTTACTTTACGATTTTAGATATAATACTAGAAATAAATCCACATTAGTTTCACAAGGTAATAATTAAGAAGAAATTGTTGATTGTAATGAGAAATATCACTGATTTCTAGATTAGAATCCATTAGAATTATTTTATATTATATAAATCATAATGGATTTAAACTTATTCAAATGGATATGAAATGTTATTTTCTAATTTGGGTAATCTCAAGAGATATACATGTAAAATAAATCAAAATTTTAAGAATAAAAAACAACCTAATCACATTTTAATACATTATAATGAACTTTATAGACTAAAATTAGTTCTCTAGTGAATGGTTTGAAAGGTTTTCTAATTTTTTTTTAAAAAATTATAATTCAAAATTAAATTTAACCCATAAATTATTTATTATGTCTAAATCTAAATACATTTTTATTGTTCAAATTTACATCGATGATGTAATTTTTATGTATTCATGAGAATTTTTTTATAAAGATTTTTTAAATTTGATGAATTCTGAATTTAATATAAGTCAAATGGTATAATTAAAATTATTTCTTGAACATAAAATTTCATAATGAAATGATTAAATTTTTGTAAATCAGTCTAATTATGAAAAAGCGCTAGTTATGAGGTTTGGACATGACTTGTAAAATTTCAAATGACATACTCAACGATTATTCCATAATTTGTTATGATAATGAAAGAAAATTAGTAGATAATTAATTTTTTAGTGGAATTATTGGAAACTCAGTGTTTTTAACTACTTCGAGAAAAAATTAATATTGAGTGTATTAACTTCTGTTGGATTTCAAGATGACCCTACGGAATGTGAGTTGAAATATTTCAAAAGGATTCCTAAATATGTAAAATATTTTTTAAACCAAGGTTTATTTAATCATATAAAAACATGATTTAAATTAAAAAATTATTATAATTATTATTTTTGTGAATATGTTTTTTGAGAAAAGTACTATTTAAATGTGTTACTTTTTAGGAATTCCATTGGTTTCATAGAGTTTGAAGAAACAAAATTTAACTATATTATCTATAGCTGATGTATAATATATTGCTGGTGAATGTTTGTGTGCTCATTATATATGGATTAAAAAAATGTAAATAAATTTTATTTTTATTTTGATAAGTTATCTATTCTATAGGATAAGTTGTATTCTATTTATAAATATCATTATCATTTCTAACATTCTAAAACTAAACATATTGACGTTAAATATAATTATATTAGCGATTGGGTATTAGAAGGCGAAATATATCTTATAAATATTCTATATAATGAAAAAAAAGTATATATTTTTACTAAACTCTTTGATATAGATAATTTTCAAGAAATAAATTATAGAATTTGAATGATAAAAATTCAAATTGAATCTACAATAATTTTTTCTACTTTAGTAAGCATGAAAATACTATTTTATCATTTTTTACTAACTTTTTCAACAATAATAATTGACTTTATAATTATTTTAATATATATACAAGTTATTGTGGCTCACTATAAATTTTAAATTTCTCTTTCAGGATGTTTTATCACTATTTTATACAAATCATTTTTGAAATCTTCATATAGCGATTTTAAAATCAATATAAATTGTTTTAAAGATTTAATTATTTAAAGATCAAAGAAAAGATTATATTATGGTTGAGTCTTAATTATTTTACTATCATTCTTTTTAATTTACTATTTTCATTTAATTATTTTATTAGTATTTATTTTTAGAATAAATATATTTATGTGGAGATATGAAATTGACCAGAACATTTTTGTTAAGTTTTATACTATTTATTTTTGTTTAATATTTTTTTTAATTTAGGGGGAGTTATGTTTAATATTTTTTTGGGGAATAAGCTATTTTAATTGAATTTAAAATGGAATTTTTTTCAATATCAATTAAAATAAACAATAATTTATTTCCAAAAGAGAGAGTTTTCTAAAAAATAATTTTACCTTTTTGATTATTATATAAATAGGGAATTGTTTATAGATTTTTAATCAAAAAATGGTAAAAATTGTAAAGTGGCTCCTTAAAACTTTATTTTGGTTTTGAAAGTTACAAAATTAAAAAATTTATATATTCTCACTAACATGAGTTCTGAAAATAACCAATGTATTTTCTCAATATGGAGTTTCTGATTCTTGTTGAAGAAAGAATGATGATTGAATTAATAATATTTTCATTTATTATTTATTATTTATATATTATTAAAAAAAATTCATGTTCATCATGTTTCTTGTGAATTTATATTGGAGAAAATTCCTCATCAGTACGAGTTTGGTAATGAATCAGACATTCAAGGAATTAATTGTGATTTTTTCTATTCCTAAAATCTTATGAAATTTTTAGAGGAATTCAGTTACTTATAAAATTAATAATCTCTAAGTCTCAACATTCAATTATATTGATATTCCTAAGTATGAATTGAAAGTATAACATGATATCAGGGCTTATAAAATCAAATATCTACCAAATTTTATTATTTCATAGTATTTTTAGAATTTTTATATCCTATTTCAATGTCTTAAGAAATATTTTTTTTGAAAATATAAAAGTACAACTTGGATACTAAATTATAAAGAAGATATCAATTCTTATAGATTTTTAATTCAACATGAAAATTAGTTTTAAATGATTCAAAGTATTATGAAACGAAAAATAAATGTATTATGGAATATATAATTCTTATAAAATATAGGTTTCTTACATAATATATAGTATTAATAAATTAGATATATTATGAAATTTCATATGGATGAATTTTTTTTCTAAAACTAGAACCCGCCTTTGTTTATTTATTTTTTTTATATTTGGATTCACTGTAATTTTAGGATAAAAATTTTAATTGATTTATTTATTCAATAATTTCAAAATAATTATTTTGACTCTATGGAAATTAAATTTTATGTGTTTTATATAGAATTAAATGAAAATATTGTAGGTTTAAATGTGTATAAATATTTATGTTGTGTAATTACAATATTAAATTAAAAATTTAAACATGCTTGATATTTATATCAATGTGCTAAACATGAAAATTTTGGAACTATTCAGCATATTTAAGAATAATTTTTAATATATATTAATATGTAATATTTATTTGTACATTCTTTATTTTTATATTTATTTTAATGATATTTTCTATAGAAAGGTTTGATATTTTACATATTATCAATATATATCCAACTCTGATGTGGTTCATTGACAATAATAAATAGAATCATGGGTGGTGTTTGGGATTTTTTTGAAGGAAAATATTTTTGATAAAGTTTTATATTTGAATGTTACATTTGAATGTTTATTTGTGTGAGTATACTCAATAAAAAAAATTTATAGAACCACTGAAACACAACTAATTATATTGTTATACATGTGAATTAACTGATCATACTATGTGACTCACCATAGATGATCTTAGTAGTGAATGTCCACACTACCAAGGATATAAAATCTACATATTGCTCAATATAAAAAACACCACTATATAAATTTTGGTTTACTGTACTATTTTATTCTTCCAAACTATTTTCTATGCACATTAATTTTGGTTTATTATTTTCCATTCAAAATAAGGATGGTTGGGTTATGCTACCCTTTAAATGGTAAATTATGTTATTCCCTTTGGATAAATATAAAGGACTGTTTGTGTGATTCCATTGAGGATAAAATGTAGGTTATTACGTTGTTCCTTAAAGGTAAAAGGTAGGGATATTTAGGTTATGGTTCTAGTTTTAAAAATTAATTATAATGGGTTGTGACTCCCCATTATAAGTCAAGTTTTTTTGGTTGTACCACCACTAGAAAAGGAAGTTGTAATCATATTGTAACATTAAATTAAAAGAGAATATTTTTTAGGTTATATTCCACCTAGGGATAGAGATGGGTGAATATTAGATGTAGGATCACTTTGATCCGAACTATTATAAAAATAACTTTGTTTATATTTTTATTTTTCACTGCATAATTATATTAACTATGATATAATCTTAAAATTTTATAAATTTTTTAATTAAACCACATAATGACCATCTAACCATCACCATATTATAATAAATAGATTGCATACCATATCGTATTCTACAGTTATTTCATGATAATTTTTATTGAAAAGTCATTGAAATTTCATATACCATAATAAGACTTGCATGGCAATTTCAAACCAAAATGACTCTACATGGAAATTAATTATAAAATCATGATAAGCTAATTATACATACTATTTCTTGATCCACTAGGGCATAGTCAGTCTCAACATATAATTGTAAGTTCTTCCTTTACTAAATATCTTCCATTTAGCCCAAATTACTTATTATAAGCAATAATGATTTAAAAATGAAAAAAATATGTATAAATAAGAACATTAAACATCCTAAAAGATCAATTTGGGAAATATTTCATATTGTACGTCAATTTTAATATTTTAAAAAAATTCCCTTGATATGAAATGATACCAATGTGTCTCATTTATTCTATCAAATAGTTCTTCATTATGCACCTCTTCTCCAAATCATCCATGAAAATCCAATAAAATTATTTCCATATAATCCAATTTTAACCATTCTCATATCAACATCAATATTTATGTGATTTAAAATAATAATTAATCTATGTTTCCAATAAATGAATATTTTATTTGTTATTATCTTTTAATTCTCATATCATCTTTGTAACTAAAAGTACTTATCAAAACTGATTGGTAAAGTACAACCTCTTTGTTTCAATAATATTTTATCTGAACCATCCATATCCATTATCCTCCAATAACAATAAAAAACTCTAAAACATAACCTTCTAGTTGAAAAATTAAATCATTCACGTGTAATAAAATAAATTTTAATAAGTTTATAAAAAACTATTGAATAATTAACATTCTCAAAATAAATATTATTAATCCTCAAAACTCCATTTTAAAATTTAAATAAATAAGCCCTTAATTATACTTCTATAATTTGAGTGTCTAAAACTTTATTATGAAAGTATATAACATGGAATCATGTACAATTTTGCACGATTATATATATATATGATATTAGATATCCCACATTTAAATAAATATTATATTTTTCCAATGTGTTCAAGTATTCCTGATTTATTACAATAAATATAAATGTAATGATTTTTTACTGAAATATACGTTTAATTTAATTGCTTTTTTTCTTGATATTTTTTCAATATGATCATGATCAATGATATTTATATATGTGATATTATATATATCACAAGATAATTGTTTCACTCCATTTATACAAACATGCTAACTATATAAGATAATTGTTCTAGTCCTACAATAGAATGTACTCTGAAAATAAAAGAAAACCATTCAACTCATTTGATTCAAAGTGAATTGTGTACACTTGAAAACTATTCTACACCTACAATATAGGGAAAAAATCATCACAAACCTTTTTTTTTCTTTTTGTACTATTTCAAGTAATATTGATATGTTTTCATTTAAAAGTTATCATTATATGGCGGATACTAGTGAATCATGTGTTTTGGATATGGTGAAACCCTCTAGTAGTCATAGAATGACTCAATTAATTTTAAGGGGATATTTGAATTTCACTATTATTGATATTTATTTCAAATAATATAAAATTATATTAGTAGATATTTATACAAATTACTTAATTTATATGTTATATTGATAATTATAATAATACAAAATAGAAAAACATAAACACTCAAGTTGTTTGTAATTTCATTGAATTAAAGGTAATTGAACCATTTGTAACATTTAGGTAACCTATAAAGGATGAAATAGGCCTTTATGAGTTGATAGTAGGGATGTCATATTGTTATGAATAATCCCTCCCCATTAATTTTAATAACTAAAGGAATATTCCATTTTCATGAATGAACAATTCATTTTTTAGATAACTAGTGTTTTTATCATACTTATGTATTAATAAATGACTATTTTGATTAATAATACTTAATAGGTTAATAATATAATGTATTTTATTTGTATATATTGTTCTATTTGATATTCCAGATTTGATTTCACATCCATGGAACATAAAAAACATAGCTAAGAAATAGAAATGATTTGAAATAGATGTTGGGTCGTGGATTTAATGGAATATATATATTTCTTACAATGATGTATGACAACCTAAAGATAACTATAATGAATTTTCTATACACAATTATGTTTTATCACATCAAGTATTTTATTATATGTCAATTAATTATTACACATATTTTAATAAAATTTCAAGTGTTATTGACACATATTTTTTTGGCACTTCCTCTAATTTTTTTCTACTCTTGGGAAGTAAGTAACTCCACATGAATTTTATTTGAAGTTATTTTCTATTTAATGAGAAATAATGGTATATAAAATTTAATTTATTATAATAGAAATATAAAACACTTATAGTGATTTAGTTTCTAGAAGTGTTCATTATATAATTCTTCAATTCAGAAAAAGAAGGCAGGTCATGATATTGTGTGGATAGAGATACGGTTTCATGTATATAAAAAATATTATAGTAATGTGAATGACCTAAAAAAAATTAGGGTAGAAATTTTAAATTATGATTTTATGTTTAAATTACTTTATAAATTAATGTTATTCAATTTATAATTTAATACTGAAAAAGAAAGGGATTTTGACCTCTATATATTAGTTTTTATATATTTGGTGGATAAAATTTCTCTAGTTTTAGGGAATGTATAGTATGATTAGTTTAGGGGATGAATTGTGGAGCATCTCCTTCATGTTTCTTAGGTAGGTAACATATATCTTTGATTATGATGTTAGTGTAATTTGATTTATCTATTTTGGAGATTATGAATCATAGAAAAAAATTCCCGCATAGAGGAACATTGTTCATGACCAAGATTCACAAATAAAAGAAAAAAATGATCAATTCTTATATTTGGAGAGTGTATTAGCATCAATGATTCATAGAATGAATAAAATTATGTTGGAATAAATATAATAACTGACAAGATATTTAAGATTTGTAATTTTAATAAATTTACACATATATTCAACATTCTATTTATTAAATATTGATTAATATAAAAATTAGATTAATAAATCACACACAAACACATAAAACCATGGATAGGTTGATGTAAAATACTTAATGAAAACTTCTTACAATCACCAAGGTATGTATTACCTCTGCGTTAAAGAAAAATTATAAACTATCTCAAGATAAAAGTGATAAGGTAACATGAAAAACCCTACAACCCGTATTAATTATGATACATGTATCTTTAATATTTATCACATGTAATTTGTTTTATTCTAATTTTCAATAAGTGTTTTAAAATAGAGAAAAATTGTTTTTAGTTTTTAATAAATATTGAAAATAGACCATTAAAAACTCAATCTGTTAAATTGAAAATTTATAATAATTTTTTGAAATTATTATTCCCTATTTTTTATTGAAAAATTCATAAGACTTTGTTATATTGTCAATAAATGTTCCAAAAGAGTGATAATTGAGTTTTATTTCATAACTTAGGGGTTTTTATTCATTGATAAGTGATATTTAAATTAAATATAAGTATCATTTCTTTTGTTTTTTATTTTTGTTATTTACTAACTAAGATAAATATTGATGTCAATATACTAATTGAAATGGTTATCTTTTATTCCAAAAAAATATAATTTTATTGATTTTGGGTAGTGTTAAAATTTAAGAATAAATTTATAGAAGAAATCATCAGTAGTGATGTTACAATGCTATGTGTCTGTATTTAATAAATATTTTAACATTATTTAATTTTTTTGAATAATTTGGTTACTAATGTACAATTATTAATATCAAATAAATGCACTAGAGGTGGGAATTAGTCACAGATCTAATGACATCCAAGCCCCACTTGGGGAGACTTAAGGGTATAAGTTGAAGTGGAGCATATTATGTGTATATTGACATTTTATAATTTGTAATATTAATGATCAAATTGAGTTTACATATTTCATAACCTATAATATTATGTATTAATTTAATAAATTTTATTTTTTTATTATATTATTATATTTTTATGTATTAGATTTGTCTTCTTTTATGACGTTTAATTGAATAAAATTAGGCCGAAATGTGATATATTATTATAATTGAAAAAGTAATGGTGGTTTTAGCCAAATATGTTTCCTAGAAAATTTAACCACAAATAATAATTTATTTATGGTTAAAAATACTTCAAATATTAGAATATAAAAAAAAATAAAAGTCTATTTTACAAAATTTAACTAGTTGAATGGTATATATTATTTTTATGAATATATTTTGAAATGTTTTTAAAATAGATAATAAGATATTTGTAAATGTTTGACAAACACCACTAAAAATAAAGGTAACTCCACTACAAATGTGTCATAATACCTCAATGAATTCCTTCAGTACATCACAATGGTTTTCAAAACTTCCACTAATAAATTAAAACTACCTCTTTATATTTATTTCATTAATATATAGTATAATTATTAAAATAATAATTTAAATGAACGCAAATTGAACAACAATGTAAAAATTAGTTGTGATTTTAATAAATTTTTGAAATAATGTATGGAAGTTGTTAAAATTGGACTAAACATAAAAAAAAATTTTATTGATGCTATTTATTATAGTGAAAGGAGTAACAATGGAAAATATTGGAAATATCCATCTAAATTGACATCCCAAAATTCAAATTTTTTCCATTACTCCAGATGGGTTGACTACGAAAGTGAATCATACCACTCGTTCTTAAAAAGAACCTATATGATTACTAGAATCCAAGGAAATCTAATAGAACTCATAGTGAGTTCATTGGGGTTATGATGGTAAGAGAAATGGTTTAATATCATTCTCCATCCCATCGGAACATATGTGGACTACCAACCTGGTTTTAGTGCTTCTTGATTCCACTAGCAAAAAATTGATTTATCCCACACCAAAAATTATAATACAAGTTATTTATTCCTATATAACCACCTCCAAAACCATATTATAACATTTTAATCACATATATTATCTGATTTATCTTGATAAAAATCCGAAACATAATGTTTTACCACCAATGAATTTAATATTTCTACTAATTTCATCACTCCACCATCACCGGATGGCATGAGATTCTACAATCACTATCTCATTACCTCAAATAAATATTTTTGTGTTGTATGCATTGTCACTCAAGTAAATAATCAACCTATAATCAACCTAAAATAAAAATCATGATTTTGTCACAAAATCCTGGTACAACATTATAACACTTGCAATCCATCAAATTAATAAATATTAAAAAAAATATAATATTTAATCAAGGTTATTTAGGTATTCACATCACAAAATGAAAGGTAGTCTCTTCACATCCAATTAAAAAATGACTTCTCCACTAGACAATTAGTTCATTCTAAAACTATTTTAA
Source organism: Viscum album (assembly GCA_963277665.1). Classification (NCBI taxonomy): domain Eukaryota; kingdom Viridiplantae; phylum Streptophyta; class Magnoliopsida; order Santalales; family Viscaceae; genus Viscum; species Viscum album. The sequence continues at coordinate 1,337,563,679 of OY728150.1, read as the reverse complement.
TTCACATCTAGTGAGATAAAAAATATCATTAGTTTACTAAACCATTGTCACACTAAAACCAACAATATATTTTTTGACATTTATTTTATCTAATTTAATCCTTTATAAAATTTGACCATAAATAAATTATTAAATCAATATTTCTAAAAAAATGGAGGTAGTATCTGTAAAGCTAGGGTTTCATGAAAATGAAACTTACTATCATAGGGGTTGTTTATCAAATAATTATTCGTCTACCTCATTTTATTATTTTATAAAGTGGTTAACACCCTATCAGGGACCCATAAAACTTCTTCAAATGTGGATTGTCATGTATACTTATACTTGACTTTTATCATTTTAGTTCTAATTCCATTATAATACAAATTCTTTCTCAGTGACACTAGAATCAAATATACCAAACACTTTAAATCAGATATGAAAATATCCAATTTGTCTAAATAATAATGTAAAAAAAATTAATCCAATTCCATATCACACAACAACATATTCTTATCCCCATTATCTTAAATAAGTGAATAATTTAATAATTGCATACAAAATGTTATTTTTCAATAATAAAAACATAATACCAATGTCCCTTAAAATTAAAATATAATGTAATTATAATGTTTAGATTTTTTTACTCTGATATTTTTTCATATTCACCCCTATTCCCATGGGTGATTTGAGTCGGTGCAAACTTACATTCCAAAAAAAATTGGTTGTAGTGACTTTATCATTAATTATTTGGTTGCATGTTGTTTGAGAGAAGGGAAGGTATGGATCACCTAAAATATTTGGGGTAGAATTATTTCAAACTCTTAGACTCTCTTATAAATTTTATGCACTTCAGTTCATCATTCCATGTAGTAATTCTGGTTATCCTAATAAAATTGAATGACTAATAATGTTCATTTAACAGTACACTATACATAGAGATTATACTGTCTCTTATTTTAACCCATTTTATAATCACTCTATAATTTTGAGTTATATATATTGGTATTGTAGAATTTATTTCCATCTAGGAAGATGTTTCTCCCCAAATAAATGAGGTGAGAGGCTTCTTGGAGTGGAATTTAGGTCCATAAATTCAAATTTCTGTATATATCAATAAAGGTAATCAAATCCCCCATTGATTTTTGTCCCCTAATATAAACCATATTATGTTTTATGGGTGAGTTAAAAAGACAATTTTTGTGAATTTCAAGGTCATCAACCTATTACTCTATCTAGGAAGTTTAATTTTATACAAAGTGAATTACTAGACAAAGTGTTCATTGTAACTATTTATACAATACATACACAATAGGAACAATTTTTGGTTAATAATATTTATTATAAAATACTTAGGAAATGGGATGGTTGGTTCCTACAATTTCTAGGAGGCACATATTTAGATATCCATCTATCCTCTATTCATATCTAAATGAGGAAAGAAGATTGGAATGTTTGGGGATAGACCATGTAGAAGGTCCATATAGGATTTCCGAACTTTTTTCCTTTGTTAACTAGATGAGGAAGGAATACTGGAATGGTATGGATTTACACATCGTTAGAGGCTCAATATTTATATTGTAGTGTTGAGATTTAACCTTACAGAGGATTCCTACATATCAAAATTAACCATAATCAATGTCCACATTTTTTTAATTTCAATTTTTTAAGGCCATGTGATAGGATTAGTCCATACAATTTAATGTCATGTGGTAAGGGCATTTGTGTCATGACAAGTGAAAAATAATCAATTGGGTAGGGATTATGAATTTGGATTCAATTTTTGTCCTACATTAGAAGGTGATTCAAGTGAATTTATATTTTTTAAAACATGGGGAGGATCTCAACTCATGGTATATGATGAATCCTTAAAGATTGTATCGACTAAAGATATATGATAAAGTTACTAAGAGTATCATTAAAAATGATATATGATAAAACCTAGGATCTATAGAATCAAAGAATATGATGAAACCAACAGAAGAATATTGAATCATGTAATGTGAGGGAACCAAGAGGAAAATATTGAATCAAGGAATTGGTGTCGGGATTATGCATGAGCACCTAAGATATGAGATCCTTCATGGAAGTAGTTATCCAACAAAAAATATTTCATGGTGGTGTACTTTTTCAAAATTTTATAAACGTTATACAAGATTGTAGAGTCACTCAAAATATTTTTTTATTAAAAAGTATGGTTTTACATAGAAGGATTCATAGAAACATCTAAATTGAAACTTTCATGAAGTGGATCACCCTAGGTCAAATCCAACAAGGATGTTAACTATTGGAAAGTGGGAGACATGTAATTTTTGAATCCCCATTTTCATATCAAATTTATGGTTCTATGAATGGGGTAATGTTTTCTATATTTAAGGACTTTGTGGTTGTTAGTTCGTAAAGGAAACTTATGTAAATTTCTTTCCATAAATAACAATCAATTTATGGATTCATGGTAGTCCTCTAAGAATGGGTTTTATAGGATTCCCCTATAAATCAGATTCATGGGACTCTTCCATGAATGGGATTAATTACGTTTACTAATGTAATAGATTCCTAAGAGTCACCCTTGAAGGAACTTTGTGTAATATGTCTATGAATGTGCTTCATAGGAGACGTTTGTGAAGATTCTTTTAATGGGTCATCCATGAATGAATTTATATAAGAATAAAATTATTATAAATAAGGTATTACTCAATGTATATACTTTTATTTATTATCTAATAACATTCTCAAATTAGGTTCCACATATTTATAAGTGATTTCTTGTACCATATTTCTTAGACCAAGCGATCACATAGTCATCACATGATCATAAATAAATTTGTGGTCATTGTGATTCAAGACTATGAAGGAATACAACCTCACATTAAAAAAATTCAAGTATTCCAAGAATATGATGTGTTATTACAATGGATTCTTTACCTACCTTTGCGAAGAGACTCCATAGCATCGACGAGACCCACAAATGTGAAGATCCATTCCCTGCCATGCCAAAAAAATCTCATTTTCAAAGATTTCACATGATCATGATGGATTTACATGATTGTGAAAGTGTTAGAAAGTCACTAAGGAGGTATACAACTGTGAATGAGTTACATTATTTGGAATGAGTAATAGAATAATTCCATGAATCATCATCATTCATTTGTGGAAAATATTAAATTTCTATTTTTCCATTATTCTAAAGAAAATACCAACATAAAATGACCATTAATTTTGATCTATAGGTCCATTTTAGTTCCAAGAGTTGTCAAATAAAATATTATAAAATAAAATACACTCTAAACAATGAGCCTCCCAAATTTTATGTTTTTTAGGCTAAAAAGTGTCTAAAGGACCCTCAAAATTGGTTTTGTAATTCTAATACCATTTTTCACAGGTAATTGATGTAATACATTTTTCACTCCTAGTAGAAGGTTCTCCCAGGTACTTCATCAGATAATTAATTTTTTTAGGAATCTCCATACTTATACATGTGAAAAATAATTTGGTACCTAGAGATTATATTTTAATCTTATTCATGTATAAATAAAACTTTATACTATCAATTAACTTTTTTTTATCAGAATGAGGACTATATCATGGACCCAATGGTAAAGTGCATATGACACATTTTTAAGAACCAATAAAATCTCCCCTTATAATAGAAATAATTTAAAATTAAAATAAATAAAAAATAACATAATATAAATTAGCATTTAATTATTATTCAAAATCTGGTAGGATTGATAAAATAATATTCCATAAAAGTATGTTCACAAAAGTGGGATTTTAACTCAAGGATTTTTTCCACTAAAATAAAATAAAAATTATACGTTTTGGGTCTCTATGTGGAATAATTTTCTATAAGATTTTTTAATCCAAGAAAATAGTTAAAAATAAAACCCCACATGAATTGGTATTCAAAGATACAAGGATAGAGGTGGGGAATTAATGAATATGAAATCTTTAGTTGGATCCATGGGAGATAAGGATGTCACTATGTATCATATGAGATTGTGAATAAATACTCTTATAGTACTTATTTTTGGGCCTCTTTATTTGTTATTCTTGTGAATAAGGGAAAATAAAATGGTTTTTTTCCTTAAGAGTTATTGGGGAAGGATCAACATAAACTGAAAAACCTGAACACTACAAAATATTTGGTGGATCTAGTTTGTATATAATGGAATCAAGTCATATAGAGAAAACTACTATGATTTTTTTAAGGTATTATAGTATGGAAAACCTTTTCTTACAATTTAACGTCATGTGACATGTTCTATATATTATAAAATGAATAATCTGATTCAATTTTTTCAAGGAACAGAAAGGCGTTTTAATTTTTTTTGGGTTGATGTACCTAGAAAGAATAACATGATAATTTATTGGCCCAAATGGTGGACCCTAAAAGTTTTATATCATATAATCACCAAACTCATTTATTCCAAATGCATCAATGATGAGTCTTAGTGGGAAGGAACATTACTTTAACTGAAGTCACCTGTTGTAGGTTTTTAGCATGAAAAGTTTTGTTCCTTTTACATTTTTAAAAAACACAAAAATTTTATTCGTCCATAGAAGGCCGATACCTTACGACAGAAGAAACTTATTTTTTCCAAGTCACCCATTGTTAGTTTCAAATATATATAGTAAAATGTATTTTTCCTTGGGAAATTTAAGGTATTACAATCCTTAAAAATAATGATGATGTTTAATCATAAATTTCTTTGAATAAAAAGATGAAGAAAGTTTACCTTGAATTATGGAAAGGTTGAGTTGATGTGAATGGAATCCCAAATCAGATAATAAGAAAAATCCTTATGGGTTATTCATGTAATATAATGTAATATTTCAAAGAAAAATAATTTTTGGGGTTTAAATGTCTCAAAACATGGATAGAGAAAAGGTTGAAGCTTAAGGTCTCACAACACTGAAATAGGGGTGAGATAGACTACATAGGTGGCACGAGACAAACCTAAAATGAATGGAAAATAATTTCTATTTTAGATATTCACTCGAAGAGGTTCTTACAATTTAATGACGTAATACATTGATTAATTTCTCACATGGTTTAGGATTATTAAATGTGGATCATATACACAATAGATTTTTTCTAAAAGGGGAGTCGCAAATAAAGGCTTGAATATGTCGAGAAGATTATAATAACTAAAAATATTTTTCATATTTAAAGAAAATGAACACCCAGATATTAGAGGGTATGAGAAAATGATTCCATAATCTTTCTTAAAAATAGGGTATACTGCATAAATGTGAGAAATTAAGGGTATTTAAATCCACAAAATAGTTTATTTATGGAATGTTAAATCATAACATGAGAATTTCCCTATCAATGAGAGATAATGATATTTGAGAATGAGTTATCCATTGGTAAGAGAAATATCATCACCAAACCATCAAAAATAACACATGGGAATTAAGGGTGACCTTTCATCCAAGACCAAAAGCATCTCAAAGTGGATACTCAATTACTCAAAGGAAATGGTATTGTTTTATAACATCCCTTGACCCGACACACTATCTTTCTCCCAAATCAGGCTGGTGAATAAACCTTAATTGAACATCCCCATATTCTAGAAGCAACTTACTAGTATCGGGGGTGTATAAAACATATTGGGATGACTATACCCCACATTACATAGTTTCCACATAGTAAAATTAAATGAATATCAGAGTAACAGAAAAAGTTGAAAAAAACATGATATATCTCAAAGATAAGGATGTGACATGTAAACCAAATAATAAGAACCACATAATATCAGGATGGATTGTAACTAAATGACATATTAGAATCTATACCGATAAAATAACAAGATTAACTGGATAAACTCAAAAGTCCCTAATCCCAAACACCATGTTGGTCCCATATCTACACTTAAATAGATCTAGCGAGCAACAATCAACAACAAGGTCCTTTTCCCTTGTCCGAGATGTACCCATGTAATATTCTTAGGTACCAAACAACATCCTGAATAGGATGTGAGTAAAACTCATAATATTGAAAACACAAAGTCTAAACAAAACCTGTACGATGATATTTGAATAAAATAATTCCATAAATTGCTGTATTAATAAATTAATTTATATAATACAATAATCAACCTTCTTCAGCACCATTATAGAATATATCAAATAATATAGCTTAACCATGCCAATCATAGCTATATGTTTATGTCATAATAATATAACTGGAAAAAATCCCAATATATAATAATTTCAACATAACTAGGACAATCCATTTATATAATATTTTCTACATAATAGCAGAAAGACCTATAATCATTACAACATAACTTGTCCAAGAACTTTATTTAATAATTTCAACATAATCGGGGAAATTCCTTTATATAATAATTTCATCATAACCACACCAAGCCATTAATATAATAATGTCATCATAACCTAGAAAATCCCTTTATATAATCATTTTAGCCTAACCAGGACAAACCCTTTATATAATTATTTCAGCATGACTCACAACAGAAGTTATAATAGAAATAATAATATAATATAATACCATAATCCACAATAGTCAATTATGACTATTTAATTTTTCATTAAATTACACATTGATTCATTAGACCATTAATTATTATTCAATGGTAGGATCATGGAATGGGTAGCCTAAATTGAGGTCTCAACACTATTATTACCAAATAGATCATAAGAGTATTCCAAAAATGTGATTATCATCATCCATTATTCAATAAACTAATTCATATGTTAGGTTAGTGCAGTCGTATTATATTGCACGTACTTAAAAAATTAGAAACAGACTGTAGGGCATTGTTATATACCACATACCATTATCAGGATATCAAAGAAATGATTTCAATAGGAATATACAATAAGGAATGAATTTGATGGTGATGACAAGTATAACCTAGATCACAAAAAAAAATGAAGATAAAAAATAGATGCAATCATGGTTATGTGATCACACCGTGATAACAGAAAATGAGCAGAAGATAGGGGAAAACCAAAATGAATCAACTCAATTGAGATTAAAAACATGATCAATATATCTAGAAAGGAAGAAATCACTTTAAAAGTTCTTAGATTCATCCTAAGGGTTGAGAGAGGAGTCTTCATGAAAGATGAAATAAAATCATATGCAAATTTTGGTTTAAAATAGCTAATACAAAGATATCCACAACCTGAAAACCATTCATGACACGTATTTTTTATTTAAGAGATATGCATAAGAATGTGTCACATTAGGTTAATATAACTTCAATTAACTATTTCATGAAGTGAACTCAATTCACAATGTGTAAAGATTCTTGCTATGAAGAAATTCGTGGAATCTTCCCAACAAAAATTTAAAATCATGTAACATATTCATGATGTGAGGGTTTCTAGTAGATAATTGTTAGTATAGATTCAACAAGAAAACCACATACCTCTTCTAAAGCCTCCCAAAACACAAAAATATCATAATCCCTTGACACATTTATACAACGACTCCATTAGTTCAAACTATCATACATCCCAAAACATTAGGTTATTTTCCCTAAAAAATGTTTCCCATACCAAAATAAAACCAACCACCAAGATTTAGTAAAGATTGAAAAACAAAAAAAAGGTTCAATGAAATACTCAGTGAGGGATATACCTAAAAAAGATGAGAAATTACGACCTCCCCATAGTATAAAATCACATTCCTAATAAGTTTCAATAATTACTATGGGGTCCCAATAAACAAGTCTGAAAACTATTGTCACATAATAGATTCCCTCTCTTTAGTATACTCCTAAACACACCCATTCTACCACTACACTCAAACTTGAGGTATGTTCTATCTGTAAAGAAACTTCCCACTATAGTCTATAGTACATATCATATGCTCATCAAAGGAAGCATCTACACCAAGATCAACGTCATCAATGTGTATGACATGAGAAGGATCAATATGATATCTCCAAATCAATGATACATGAAAAAATGGCATTCATTAAAATACAAATCTATGGAAGGGCCTATTAGTGTGCCTCTTGAACAAACATTTCCACTATTTCAAACATCCTAAAAACCTAGGTGTTAGATGCCACTATTTCTAAATATGAATTTTTTCCGACCTAGGTGACACCAGAAGAAAAACTTAAGGACCAAACTCAAACTCTAAGGGTTGTATTATCTAGTCAATGTAATATTTATACATATTGTAAAAAGTCACCAACTGCCTCTTAATGAACTGAAAATTCTCAGACATCTCTTTTACAACACTAGGTACAACAAGTGCTGGCTCATCTACCTCCAACCAATAAAGAGGTGAATGACATGGACTACTATAAAATTCAGATATAGTTTCTATTTGGATTGATTCTTGTATTCTATTATTATAATAAAAATCCATTATTCTTAAATTCTACTCCTATGAACCACTAAAATACTAAATAAAGGCTTGTAACATTTCCTAAAAAATTGAAATAGTCCATCCAAATTGGTTTTAATTCATTGGAAGGTTGACCGTACTCATAAGACCATGCGATAAAAGATACTTATGAAGACTCTGCTAGAATTGAGACATAAAATGAGGATCTCTATCCAAAAGTACAATCTTCATAACACCATATAGTTGAACTATCTTCTTCACATAAAGACTATCCAGACCATAAATAGTGAATGTTTCCCTTATTAGAAAGAAGATGGATACCTTTTATAGTCAATCTATGATCACCCATATTTCATCACACTTACGAGGTGTCAGAGGTAATCCTATCAAAAAATCCATAATGACATCATCCCATTTCCATTACATAATGGGAAGAGGCTGAACATCCCAACATGCATCTAACGTTTTTCCTTCCCCCATTGCTAGGTGAAACATATCACCCTAAAGACCACTACGTCTTTCTTGATTGTTGATCCCCAATATAGTCTATAGATATCGTGATACATATTTTTAAAAACTGGGAGTACCTCCTATATTAATGTATGAAACTCTCTCATTAGCTCCTTGTGTAGGCCCATAAGAACCCATTCTCAAATATAGAAATGAATAGAAGTGATTCATATAAGAGACTATTCAGATGGCTCCCTACCATATAGGTTATCTCTTAGAGCTAAGAACACTCTATAATAAAAATTCTCTATCTTCTTCTAGTAAATAATTACAGATATAACTGATGTTGAAGTTCAAGATACACATCTATAGGACTCCTGAACATATATATGCTTGTCTATAAAAAGTACCATCATTATCCACCCATCCTACGACTCTTGAACTACCTCTTTCTTTGTATTATAGCTAAAGGATTTGATAAAAAAATTTTCCTTACCCATTATATAATATAGATAAAATTCAAGTAAATAAAGATACTTGAACCACCTGATTTATCAATTGTTCATGCCCCATTAAGAAAAGATATACCTGAGGCTCTTATGATATTCGTACAACAAAAAAATCTCAGAAAAATATAATTTCCCTAGAATATCAGAGATTTCCCACAAAATATTACTCCATATCATGATTAGGATAATTCCTCTCATGCGTTTCCAACTCTATAGAGCCACAACAAACCAATCTATCCTCTAGCATCAAAAATAATTCATGTCTTAGTCTATATTTGTCACAATGAATGGTGTATTCATGTCCCAATACATGTAAGGTGAGGATCAGTGCTGATTGCATTCCACCCTTAAACTCTTGAAAATCTATCTTGCAAGAATCAGATAAAAAACTTCACTAATTTAATGTTCGTACATTACATCAGTGTAGCAATATGGGATAAATCTTACATAAAGAACCTATAATAACCTTCTAAACCCAGAATGCTTTGACTCACAAAGACAATCTTTAGTTACATCGAAGATACCATGGATAAAATCTTCTCTATTCCATTGAAACTCCTACATCTAGGATTAAATGACCTAGGAAGTTCACATTATCAATATGTAAATTGAATTTGGTTAGCCCAACATAATGCTAAAGCTCTCAAAATGTACTTTGAATTATGTTATGATATTTAGCATGACCTTCTGCTGGCTAGAAGTAAACAAATATATATTCCTTAAAAACCACCATAAACTAATCTAGGAAAGGATTAATGATCCAGATATTCAAGGCCATGTATACTGCTATCACATTTTTCATACCAAACAACATCACTATGAACATGTATAGAACACGCCTTCTAATAAAATTAGCAAGAGTCTTGTCTGATGGTCTCACCATAAAATGATGGTATCCTATTATAAAATAGATCTTAGACAAGATATAATCACATATCTTTCAATCAAAGATATTATCAATCCATGGAAGGGAATATTAGTTCTTGAGAATCATCTGGTTCAATATTTGATGATCCATAGTGAAGAGAAAATTTGCATCAACCTACTTAGAGAAAAGAACTAGATAACCCCATAGTGGCACAATTGACCATAAGAAACCTTTATCTTTCATATATTCCATCTCAAATTTAAATTCATGATGATATACTGGTGTAATATGATAAGGTATAATAGAAACTACATCTACTCTCAGCACCAATTAGACTGTGGTTTTGATCTCCGACTTGGGTGGTAAGACATTAAAATCATTAGGAAAGACAAACTGAATAAGGTATACCACTAGAAGAAAAGTATCCTGGTTCATTCCACAACCATCTAGAGAGAGACCTCATATTATCCCTAATAATGTCTAATATTCAATATATTGTTCCTAGATGACAAAACTAAAGATCCCACCCACCCTACTGAAATCACATACCTCTTTATGGAGAAAATAAGGTAACCCTCCTCCAGTAACAGTCAATGTGATCCTTGTACATAAATAACCAATACATAAAAAGAATAAAATTGAAATCATTAATTTCTAGGGAAAATAATTCTCAAAAGAAATGGTAACCACCTATTTCAAGAGAAAACACCTTGAAACATTTTATTTTTTCTAGTCGCGCTCTCAACGGTGTATTAAAGGTCAAGACACTATTCAATATTTCCAAAAAAAAGAACAAACCATTTTCCAAAATAAGATATATAATTTAATTAGATTCTCATGTATAAAATAAAAAAATAGGAAATAGTAGATGATGCATGAATCGTTCCCCTAACGATAGATGGTTTTACATCCAAACAAGAGAAAGAATACTACGTAACATGTAGCGAACTCATCCCTCAACCCTAGGCTTCATTCTGACTCTATTAGCTTGTTCTATTTTCCTAGTAATACCTATTTCACACTAGGATACCATACCCCTTTCCACAACATAAAAATATAGTGGAACTCTAACTACCATTATACTGAGGGGTAGCTGAGTCCTTTACTAACATTAGTACCTATTCTGATCCCCTTCCATTTCACATCGTCTGTATGCCCTATAAAACCACTACATGTGACCCAACCTACCGTAAGAACAAAAAACCATTGTATGGTATAAAAATCGATGTCACATACATCCAAATGTTCCAGACTGATATCACTACAATATAGCATGGTCAAGAGATGCATACCCACTCCCTCACGAATCTAACCATTATTTCCTTGGTGATAGCTATTGTAGATTATCTTCTTTCCACCAGAAGTAGATCATCCAATTATCAATTACTAAAATAGATTTTCCACTACTCAGGACCACTATTAGATTCAATTATTTGATAAGAGATGGATTTATCTCACCTGAAATGATACTCAATTGAAAAATGTTCCATAATTACTTGATCTCATAAAAAATCCAATCTAATAAATTCCATACCATGACAATCTCATTAGCTTCTAAAGATGTCATAAAACCATGAATGTCGATGGAATTTCTGACATAGCCCATCACTAATATTCCCTCCCATGATAGGTTCATGAACATGCGATAATTATCATCCCATAATGTCTCTGGATAAGAAGTGGATAAAAAACATTATCTCCAAATTCATCCAGGATAAATCCTCTTACTACATAGCTAGCTTTATAGAGTCCCACGAATTCATGCATGGTCAACAAAGAATGTTTTTAGAATTATTTTCCCTCTTATCTTCAGGGTGTATTAAGGTGATTGAAAATTTTATGGATAGACACAATGTTGAACTCAAATTTAGAGGGGACTCCCTTCCTAGTGAATTTAGGTTGACTGTCTAGCTGAAACTCTCTCATTAGCTCGGATATTAAAGGTATGATGTGAATATTCCCCCTTTACATGGATCACATGTCCATTGGGAAGATATCAAAAATATAAAAATAAATATGATCCTTAGGATATTTATAAAGCTCTAATTTAGTTATGTTAAGATCATGATTATTTTCCCTCTCGTGACACTCAATTCGAAGTGGATGAGGATTATTTTCTCTACAAGTCAAACATACTCCCTCAAACACTAGATAACATTATTGTCAACATCAAAAAGTGAAAAATACATAGTACTACTTGTTCATGGACTCTTTAAAAAAGGATTAACATTTGAATTATTATGATTTATTCCTATGTGCTAACAATGATGCATTCATACTCATCTCATGCTATACTGAGATACATGTATAAATATAAATAATCAATATCATCACATGATATGTGAATCACCCAAGGTGAAATAATATAAATTATAACAAATGAAAAACATGGCCAATAATCCCATCCCTGGGTGATCTAATTTTCCCTTGTACATGGGTTAGCTACTCCCAGGCATAGGCTCATGTATCAACACATATTAGTCTCCTTTTACATTTAATAAATATTAAAAGTAACAAAAAAGGAAAAACTGATTCCTATGATTCCATTTTGTAAAGCCCCATCAACCTGAAACTCTCACATGGCCAAATCAGGTTGGTTAATGTACCTCGGGTATTCCCCCCAAACACCATAGTCTACCAACTAGGAAAATGGGTGTATTGGACATACTGGTGATTCTATACCCATCGTATAGAGTTTCATCATAGAATAAATAAAAAACCAGAGTAACACAAATAGTTGGAAGAGTACAATATATAACATAAAGATAAGGATGAACCAAGTAAACAAAATAATAGGAACCCTGTAATGTTATAATGGAGTGTAATTAGATGAAATTCTAGAAGTAATAAATATAAAATACCAAGATAATAAAAATAAACTCAATGACCTTACACATAGACCATTTTCGGTCCTTTTTCTAATATCCCACACATCCAAAAAGAAAAAAAAACAATATGTTCCTTTTCCCCTATTTACACCTAAATCCATGTAGTCTTCTTGGGTAATAAATTGAATCCTAAAAATTTTTAAAGTAAAATTCAATAGGTCAACACCGAAATGTATAAATAAAACTAGTCTGATAATAAGTGCACAAAATAAAGCGATAAACATTCGTATCAATTTATAAATTCATACAATACAACAATCAACCTGGTTCAACACCTTACAATAATATCTCTATTCATGTGGAATAACCACTGAAACTACAACTAAAAGTATAGGGAATAATAATATAACTAGAAAAACCGCACTTTTTAATAATTTTAGCATAACCAAGTTGATCCCTTTATATTAAAAATTTTGTATAACTAGGAAAAGCTATATAATTATTACAAAATAATCAGGCTAATCCATTTATAGAATCATTTCAGTATAACTATTCCAAGAATTTATATAATAATTTCATCATGACTAGGATAATCCATTTATATATGTATTTTAGTAAAACTAGTCCAGACCCCTTATATAACAATTTCATCATAACCGGTTCGAGCCCCTTATATAAGAATTTCCGTATGAGTCACCACACAAGTCATAATGGTATTAATAACACAACATGATATCATAAGACACAATGGTCAATTCATACAACTAAAAATTTTCTTCCAATTACCCATTCATTACAAAAAATATATCTTAACCTATTTTAATACCAATGTACACATCGATTTATATCAAATCATCACCAGTCATTCAAAAATATAGAAATCCACTTTCAAAGTTAAATTTATAATAATAAATCACATGATATTTCATGTAATGATAAGTCGGATTTTAATTCATTAGATTGTTCATTATTATTCAAGGTTAGTCTCATGCTACTACACTTCATAAGATAGGTCTCAACACTATTGGATCTAATGGGATCAAAAGATTCATATAGAAATGGGATTATCATAACCCATTATGATGTTAATTAATGAGTATGTTTGGATGGAAAAATCAAATAATATTTCACTTACTTAATAAATTAAAAAATGATCATATGGAATTATTCTATACCAACTACCATGATTATGTGATCAAATAGAATATTTGAACAGGTAATACCAACAAGATATGATGGTGATTGTGATCACCAAGAAAATCAATATCACACAAACATCATGATCAGAAACAGATGAAACTTTTTTCAATTGATCATACATTGATAATGAAGAAAAATCGTAAGGGAGGGTAACACAAAATAAAATAAACTCAATAGGTATTTAATGCTTGATTGAGATGTCTAGAAGTGATGAAATCACTACAAAATTTCCTAGAGTCATCCTAAGGTTCGAGCAAAGAGGATGGATGGAATATTAAATGAAATCACACACACAACATGGTTTAAAATATATCATCCTAAGTGATTCACAACATGAAACCCTTTCATGATTTGGATTTATTTATTTATTATATACACAAAAAACATGCCACCTTTGGCCAAAATAACTCTATTCAATGATTCATGAAGTCTACCCAATACACAACATGTAAAATTTCATGATATGAACTACTTCATAGAATCTTTCCAGCAATAAATTCACATCATGTAACATGTTCATGTTGTAAATGTTTCTAATAGATAGCTTTAAGACTTTCTCATGTAAGAAAATCCCAACACAACTCTGAAGCCTTCCAAACCATAGGAAACACTCATAAGCACTAGACACATTTATACATAGAATCAATTAGTTCAAACAAAAATACTTTCCCAAACATTATGTCATTTTACCAAGAAAATTTTCTCCATTCCCGAAATATACTCGACCACCAAGGTTTATAAAATAATTAAGACAAAAAAATATGTTCAATTCAAAACTCAATGACGGACGCACCTGAAAAAAATGGGATCTTACATGGTGTTCATTCAAAGGCATTTTTATTTTAATCATCCAACCAACCTATTACCAATTTATATAAAAGGATAAAAAAGAGGATCCCGTGATGATTTTTGACTTTAATGAGTAGTATCAATACGTTAGGTATGTGATGTATTTTACATGAAAGGTATGATGTTGGTGGATGGAGAAAATATTATTCAAGAAGGGATAAGAACCCATAATGTTAATACAATCTTTATTAAACATAAAATTTGATAAAGTTCATAATATTAAAATTTTAATGCAATCAAACGAATTGGAGGTCTTTGGAAATATTGAGAACTGGAATTATTATTAATGAAAATGAACCCATTTCATTTCCAAAGTTTACTTGAATGTGGAAGGAAAATTTTTACTTACCTATTATTAGTCTATTGGGTCCTACAAGAATATAATTAGCTTTTATAGGGAAATATTTTCATCCCTAAATGAATTATAACATTTCAATTTTATGATCTACATTTTTCATAAGACCTAAAAGGGAATAGAATATTTATGAAGGAATAAAATTTTTCTTAGGTTTCCTATTACTGGTTTACAAAACAATAAGAATTTATTTTTTTTCATTAGGAGTTTAATGTCATACAATTTTGACTAAGGAGGGATTGATTTTAATGGTCATACAACCTTGACCAATAATGGATGAATTTCGTGGTCACACAACTTTGTCCTAATGAATAGGTAGTCTACATAAAATCAAGGGAGAGATATACCCTATGTGAATAGATATCTCTACACTAATGTCAACTTACTCAAGTGCATAAAAAAATAGTTTAAGTTTACACTACATGTACTATTGAATGATATGGAAATATATAGCTAAAATTAAGACTGAAGATCATATCATCACTAAAAATATTTTAATAAATGGAATCAAGACACATATAAATCTTGTGAGGTGAACTCTACACTAACCAGGATCATGTGATGGGGAAATATGGTTATGGATATATTCAAATGTAGTGCCATTGAGAAATCATGATGTGATTAAGAATAGAAAAACATTGGGATATAGATAGGGGTAGAGTATATGGTATTTTTTATTGGGCCAAGGATAGGATATCCACATGTCACTCTATATCCTATTGTAATTATAATTATGTTACACATAGTTCTATAAAGGGGTATCTTTTTATCATATGCTAGGTGAAAAATTATATTTGGGTAGCCATATGTTTCCATGACCATAAAACATATTAAGAAATATAACTCCTTTATAGATCAACCTCTTATATGGGACGTATTACAATTTTAGGTTGCATGGAATAGGTCACTCCATGAAATTTAATTTCATGTGGGATATACAATTTATGTTAATGGATTAATGTCATGAGTCTCTAACCAAAATTTCATATAGTTCATGGTAATATGACTTGAAGTCTTCTGAATAACATATATTTTGTTTAATGACATACGTCCTAATATATTTATAATTTATTATACATAGGAAATATAAATTAACTAAATAATTCATTTAAATGTATACATTAGAGTCAATGTAATAAAGACTTGGAGGAATTGGTTGACCATTAGTAATAGAGAAACCACCACCACATAATAGAAAATTAGAATGTTGCGATTAATTTAGGCATTTCCTCCAATACTGAAAAACATTCCCATGGGGTTATATAGTGAATCGAAGGAAAACTTTCAATTTGCTATACTATGGAGGGTCTATTTCCACTATTCAACCATCCTATTACCAATTTACAACAAAGGGAGGACCAAGTGGATTATGTCAATTTTCTCAGTTTTCTAAGAGGAGTATCTCTACTTGAGGAACTTCTATATGGTGATTCAGACATTAAAAGGTTCAAAGTAGGTTTCGTGGAGGAGGAAAAATATATAAGTACTTAGGATAGTCTATAACTACACCATCATGTTCTAGACTTGATACTTGAGAAAAAATAATAAATCCAAATTTAAGAAGAGGTTATACTAAACCTCAATGAATGAAGCATGGTCTCAAGATGTAATAGGGGTATCCGGATCATTGGTTAAATGAACCCTACCTTTTCTGAGATTGTTTTAGGCTTTCAAATTTCACTTTAACTCTCCCAATGTAAATAGGAGGATATTTTGAATAAATTTAACTTGGAGAAGGAGGGGGGACAAAATTTAATTTCATATGTTATTAAATACTTCATGTAGTTCATGGTCATACAGAATGTACCAAGAATCTAATCATCTACATTCATCTGGAATGGAAAATTTGTCACGTGTTTTATGGTTTTTTGATAAGGAAATCACATCATGAAATATAAGGTTTTATTAAAATAACCATGTAATGTTCTTTTTAGAGTCATGAAAGAAGACATTTATTCATCTATAATGGTACATCAAGCATGAAGATTTTTTATTTAATAGAATCCCACTGATCTTTTCATAGTGGTGTATTCATTTGGTATCCCATGTCATATAACAATTAGAAACTGAGGGTTTTTTGAAGTGCCAATCATGACAGGATCCCATAAACAAATAGTCAATTATGATGGGATCTCGTCTCTATTGGCTAGTGGTGGAAAATGGAATCAAAAAACACATTTTTGTGAAGAACCATCACAAATTGTTTCCAATTTGTGATGGAACATCCCTTATCATAAATTGTTTATTACACCATAAATTGGAAGAATTATCATATTATATGGAATCATATTTACATGACAATATGTTATTATAAATAGAAATTTTAACCATCACCAATAACCAATTGTGATATAAATATGATATCATCATAAAAACTAAAATAAATAAATAACATCAATTATATTTTAAAAAAATATATAAAAAATTTTAAATATTATTTAATAATCATATTACACATAATATTTCAAAAAAAACATATCATAATATGTTTGTCAAAAAAATATATAATAGTTCACTATGGAGGTGGTGGATTATTTGAAGGTCCCAGTGGTGGGAACTCTATCTTTATACCCTGTGTATGTTAGCACATGTACTCCCTCATTTTCTCATAATGTTTCCCCTTTCATCAATGTTGAAACTCCTTCAATTAATATTTCTATCAAGGAAGATAATCCTACTATTTACAGAATCACACTATACACTCATTGAATTAAAATTGATTTTTTTTATTTCAAAAACACTTTTTAGAGGAAAAGTGAGAAACCATAGAACAAAAAAACAACCACCAAACACCAAAATAGAATCAAATCCAGAACAAACCACCGTGTCTGCCCCAACCTAGAAAATATGTCATGACCTCAAGCCTTCACCAAAACCTGACCCTTCGGCAAGCAGTCTCGTGCAGAAGTTCATGGGCACAGAACTCATGGTGAAGCCATACCCTCTCAAGAATATAGATCCAACAGGCAAGTAATGATGAAGGATTCATATTCTGATCCCCTTCTGGAGAAAATCCAAGTAGTATACTGGAAACCAAACAACAACCAAAAAAACAGCATGTTGATTTAAACCAAGCAAATTATGCCCAAACAATCCTTTCTAACCAACCACACTACTGCCAACTAAAACATAGTGATTAAAAGTAAACTGTAACTCACAAGATCCTATATCCCTAAATAATTTCCATGATAAGTATGAAACCTTTAGGTTAGGTACCTCTAACAACAGCCTTTCAAACCCAGATTCTAGTTGGTCCTAGACCTGAATGCAATCATAAATGCTGAGCTTCCCTTGGTTGAAACCTCCTTCCAGGATTAGGTATTGTGTGTAAATCCATGCATATTGATCCTCATTGAGAAACACCTCTATAGATATTCCCATCATCTTAGCAACCTCTTCCTCAGATGAATTGAGCAACATGACCGGTTTGGTCCCTTCCTCTTCAGAGGCTAGAAGCAGAACCAAGGGGTCGCCCTGCTCTCTTACCTTCTGATGGATTTGGGTCCCCATAACCATCCCCTTAGCAGTTTACTTCTTTGTCGATCGAGTCTCCAAAGGTGGAGGTATCGAGGAATAGTCTGTCCTCCCCTTCCATTTCTTGGAGCCCCTATTGCTCTTCGGGTTTGGCTCCTCATCAGTAGAGTGCCCATGATCAATCCCCTTGACCACCCCCACATCAGACCCTATTCTCTCTCCAGGAGCATTAGGCTTTGAACACATATCATCCTTTGAGAGGCTGTCAAACCTATTGCGCAAAAGGACTCAGTTTTGAAATAGTTTCAAACCACCTTCCTTCTCACTAATTTAAACTAGTTCCACCATTTCTTTCCCATTCCTCCCCTTATCATACTCCTCGATGCTCGACCTAGGCTCCTCATCCGCCAAAACTATCATGGAATCCTTTTCTTCATCCAACTTTTGATCCATATTCCATCTAGCCATACAAGCAGTGTCATGCACAACCAAATGGCCATACTTTGACTGTCCAGATTGGTCCTTAATCGGCTTACAGAACACCTCTGACACCAGCAGATTGATTTGGGTCGAACCCTTCTTCATCCGTACATCACCTGACGTCTCCTTAGACACTAAACTACAAACATATGGACTGCCTATATTTTGTTTCTCTTCCTCTATTTGTGACTATTGTGGCCTCCGATCTCTCCCCCCCAACACCCTTGAATGATTGGTCAGAACCATCATTCTCCCCTCCTTCATCGGTTTTACCATTTCCATCATACTATGGCCTTCTCTTGGACTGTAATCCTCATCGACATACTTCCAGCGAATGGCCCGACTTATTGCACCCATATCAGAAGTCTCGGTCCTTCCCCCTACCCTTCACCCTTGAAGATCCCTGATTACAAGCCTCTGTAGGATGACCCAGGATCTTGCAGGAAGAGCAAAAATCGGTCTAGTTTTCATACCCCACCTTCTGTTTACACCGGTACTCCTTGCTAATTGAAATCCAGATGAAATAAAATAGTGATCTAGATGGATCCTCTTACACAAAAACCCATGGATTAAACAGATGGAAAATAGCCTCTGTGTGACTATCAGGGCCTAAAAATCTACCAACTAAGTTTCCAATCATCTTTATCACTGAAGGATTTTGAAATGGAAAAGGTAGATTTGGAAAACATACCCAAACCGGCACGGAAGGATGATCATGGTTCATGTGGAAATAAAATGAAACCCCAAACAGGAAAAATCAAAAACCATCACATCTTTAGGTGGTGCTCGACCAGGCTCGGATGAGATCCTCCTCACATGCGAAATGAATCATAATGTGTTGATTAGGAAACAACCCCACGGTCTCCCTCTCTTGAAGATCCCATGAGCAAAAAAACAAACCTACCGAAGGAGTCAACTGAGGTCCTCTTCTGCCTGAACTGGGCCACCAGTGTGAGATTCAGAAGTGTGGTGGATTCTGCAAACTTTGAAGAAGAAATATGAAGATTCAGATGGCCATCGATGAGATCTACAACTATTGGGCTGAGCGAAACCTTCGTAAATGGGGGAATCAAGTGTGTTAAAATTATAAGCCACATATGTATCCTCTAAATAAAAATGAAAATAAAATAGTTAAAAAGAAATTTTTAGTTAATTTAGAAAATAAAATAAAACATACTGATGACAATATAATGTTTTTGATTGACTCTAATCTATCCAGTGGTAAGATCAATGTACATCTTCTTTAAAATTAAAATTTATTAAAATCAGGATGCTAAAATACCTCTATGAATATAAAAAAAATTACATTTATATTTATATATATATTGTTAAATAAAATTAGTTACCATATTTCATCAATTTATACTAAAGGTATGAATACATTCTCTCTTAGTGACCTAATGTATCCCCTAGTTCTTCTAACCATATGATGATCTCCTAATAAATTATATATTATCTAGTGGGAGAATAATACATCTCAAACAATGGTTCAACTATGACCAGGTCAAAGAATATAAAAATAATAATAAAAATAATATAGCGACATGTATCTCCATGTCCCTCTTTCTTATATTATGTAAAAAATGAAGAAAACTGTTTCACAAATAGATCTCCCATGACTCCTAGATAGTGTAACACATGCTATCATCAGTAGGATACTATAAACCCTAAAAATAATTAAACATAACACGTAAATAGTGAAAATTAATTTCCAAATAAATATTAATTATTTATATAATAGAAAATATTCAATCATTTGAAAAAGAACATCAATGATAATATGATCCCACATCACCCATGGCTAGAAAAAATAATTAGATAGAATCAAACCCTCTATCCAACTACTATATTTAAAAAAATATGCGAACAAATTAATCAAAAAAATTTACAAAAAAAAATTATTTAATATTAATGATAATTAAATAAAATTGACTAAAATAGACTACCAAACAAACCACAACATGTGTTGATTAAAATCAACAGGTTGCTATCACTATGGAATATGTATTGGAATTATCAATCTCTCAAGACCATAACCCCTCTGAGTTGATGATGTCATGAAAAAAACCTATTGGTTAGGTGATGAGTCATTGGTCTTATCACATGGAAGAACATTATCTACGAGGATATGTAATATATCATCAATATCTTCACCATCCATATAAATCATGAAAATAATGTCATATGCCGATATTTGAAAAATGGTAGTAATATTAATTATGATAATAAATATTATATAATTGTGTCATTTTGTATCTTGACAATTATTTTCATATTTTATAGTTTCAATATCTTTGTCATCCTCCTCAGCATCATCAATTTCCATAGGATATTCTACTTCAATATCTCTTGGTTTTTCAAACTCATTGGAAACATTATCACTATTATGTACACCATTGACCAGAAAATATGGGGTTTCATCGTCAATATTTGTATATCTTTAAATAAAAGAAGTATTTGGTGTTTTTCTTTAAAAATAACAACTTCTTGCACTTCAATGGAACCACATTGACTTTGGAGAAACTGATTTTTGTGAGATTTCATTTTTATTATACTCCAATATTTAATTGAATAACTTAAAACAACATAATATTTTGGGTTATAAATTCAATGTGCTTAATGAGTCAACATAAATGGTTTATTTACTCCAAGAATAATTCTATATTTAATGTTAATGATTCCATGGTGTGGATGGATGTTGAACCATCTATCAGTATCAACCCATTTATATTGAAACATTATTACAAGATTCTACCCCAGATAACATAGATCAATTATTTCATCCAACATGCCATAAAATTCAACACATCTACCTTTATGATGATATACTTTCAAGAAAACAACATTATTGATTCATTGTTTATTAAAAATATATGCGTGTATGAAATTAGAATACATTAACCACATATAAATTATAATATTTAACCAATTTGGAGTTTGGGATACTCATTACACATAATCATATATCAATTTTATATGCATGTTTTGATACTTTGAAAATTAAAAAAAAATTAATAATATAAAAAATTATAAATTGATTTCACATGTTCAACTATAACTAATTTACTTTACCAATATTTGAAACTGGTTTAGAAAATTATATTATTAGTTTTCATCAAGACCAGCTAGTGTAATTTGTGTGAACTATTTCTTGATATGATCCTCATATAATCAGAAAATGAATTAATATTTATTTACTTTTAAAAAATTTAAATAATAAGTGAAAGTTGTTATCACATTAAAAATCACGTCATTTCATCAAAATTGAGTAAAACATATGTATGTTCTTTGTTTTATTCATCGTCTAAAATCCATTATTTAGGAACACTACAAAATCCATGTTCCCGCTAATTAAAAACTAATAATTGATGGTACATTTCATCATAAAAATTTCCATCATTATGGACATTTAATTATTTTTTAAGGATATTGAATTTGAAAAGAGTGATATTACAAAAATAAAAAAGTACTTCTATAAATAATCTTTATTAATTGACCCTTCAACCAATTCTTTGTTGCACACTATTATCTTCAATTTTGGCATGCATTTCGCATATGGGTACATCAATAAAGACCATTCTAGTCCACCATAATTTTCTTCACGTAGAAAATGTAATGGTATATATTCATTCAAATAAATTATTGTGAAATATTTCTTTCTCTAGTATACATAAATTTAATGTAATATCTTGTTGAATTATACTTATTACATCATAGTCTGTAATCACTAATTAAATGTATAATAAAAAATATGATATTTTATCTACACATCACAAATAGAAGAATTTAGAAAACTTATAAGAATAATTAGTTGTATTCTTTCAATTATAACATTATTATTATAACATTTTCATCCAGAAAAATAACCATTTATATTACATATAGAAAATTTAGGGGCATAATCATATTGTAACCTCAAATATTTAATCCACAGATAGAATATTAAATTATTTTCTTATGAAACTTCTTATGATGATTTTGGAATCATTAAATTATAAGATCTATAATTTTAAATTGATAAGAGATATAGATGCCTGTAAATCTAGGAATGATCTAATTGTGGCTTTACATTATCTTTAGTTCTAAAAGGTCTTTCCAAAACTATATAAAATAGGTTATCAAAATAGTTCTTCTCAATCTTCATGACAATTAACATGTGACAAACAAATAAGTAAGATCCAAAAAAAATTACTATTTTATTCAATTTTTATCTTTCCTAAATACATATATTTTTTCATAGTTAGTAAAATATAATATGATACAATGAAGGGAAAATAAGTTATAAATCACTACATGGTAAAACAATTTGGTGCATCATCTCATTCAATTTCACTTTATCTAAAATAATTTCTATTCCTTTATAAAATATGTTCTCTAAGAAGAAATCTATTATTAATGTTAAAAAAAATACATATATTGAAGAAAATAAATGCTTTGTTATCACTCATACAGTATGGAAATGATTTATTCCCACATGTATTCTATCTAGATAACATTTCATTCATTGGGAAGTAACTAATTATCAACATTAATGCATCTTTCATTATGATATTATATATTTTTAGCTTCATCAAATATACTAACACTATTACAATATAATAAATTTAAATCATCAATAAATGTATTCAAATATACATCAATATTTTTTTTATATGTACTATAATTTGTAATGACAAAAATATATATGGTTCCTTCATCATTATCGAATTAGGTATAATATAGGGAGTTGTAAATATGGGACAATAAGAATATTAACTACAGTAAAAACCAAATGGACAGAAACCATTTGTAGAAAGACCTAATCACATGTTAGGATAGTTTAAAGAGAATGAATGATTTACTTGATCAAAATTATTCCATGAATCACCACCATAAGGATGATTTTAGCTTTTATTGATAGAAATATTGTATTTATCGCATGACATAATTGATTCTATTTGTTGATTAAATTATCACCAAAATATAGCTATAAGGGTAAATTAAGTCAATTGTTTAACAGAATAAATATGGACATTCTTTATTCTGCATCCTTGTACCTCAATATTCCACATGTTGAAAATTAACTGACGAAAAATATTCAATACAATATAATATTAAATCAATTGAACATGCATGTATCTTCTATTAAACAAGACCCAAATTACTATCTATCATCATTGCTTCATATAAATTTATAGACAACTCATTTAATTATAATTACAAAGAATTATCCAAGGAATTATAAAAACAAAACAACTATTTGGTATTCAATAATGTAATTTAATTTCCATATCTTTAGTAACACATTAATATTTTCTTAACTTGACACCAAGATAAAAGATATGTTCAGGAGAATTTAGAAACTCTTAAAATTGATATGGTTCTAATTTAGGCCTTGAATTGTCCTTATTAATTTATATTTGTTAAAATGACATGTAATGAACCAAACATTTATGAATAAAATTCCCATTATTTTAATTTCTATTGATATAGAAAAACCATGAAATCATTTTGATTTATTATATCCAATAGGATCAAATTTTTTTAAGTATCCTTACCATTGATAATATAGCTTCTAAACAGAGATCCCATGACTAGTAGAAATATAGGGTTTTAAAAATTACTTTTGAAACAAACAAATGAAGTGATGGCCGCAACATGTAGGATTGTACCATATAGAGCCCATTTATCAGAGCTTTTGATGGAGAGGACATTTTAGGTCTTTTCCCTAGAACAATCCCAAGCCTAGATCAAACAACTTATGCAAGAGTGAAACCGTTTACGAGAGATGTTCAATCTCATCAAGATCACATACAAAACCATGTTCACCGAACAACCCCATGAAAGCCCCGCTATTACACACCTTACTCTTAGGGAATATATTGGTGTAAAAATGGTATATGTAAGTACACCCTATCATTATGATTATGTTCATTATTTTTGTATACAATGAGGAATATACTTTCGTTTTCTTATTTTTACTTTAAAGAGGATTTTTAAAGCACAAATATCATTTTAGGTTAATATTAAAATTCAACTAATAATTATATTTTGATTAATCAATGGATTTTTGAATTAAATAATATTTTTATAAAATAATATTTTTAAATTTATTTTATTTAATATAAAGGATCATTTATATTTTTTGATGTTAAATTTAATTTTTATTATGGTTTGAAAACTTTTTTGTCAAAACCCATCAATTTTTAAAAAATGTTGATTTTTATTTTAAAATTGAAAAGTCAAATATTTATAAAGTTACTAAAATAAAATTATTTTTATTTTTTTAATTAGGATATTGATATTTTCCAATGATGAAATTTTCAAATTTTCATGAGACAATTGTATTTTTGGTTAAAAATTAAATATTTTATAAATATATATTGTGTTTTATGACATCATAATAACCCAATAGTAATGTAATAAAATACTATAAAATATATTTTCTAAAAATATATTTTTTCTCTTCAAAATAATGTAATTTTAGGTTTATTTGATTTATTTTACAATTCGTTGGTGGATCCTCAAAGACATATAAAATATTTTATGATTTTAAAATTATATCCTTGAATGTGTGACTCATATCCACCAAAGTAATAGAAATATTTTAATATATTAATCCCTTAGAATTATAAAATAATTTATACTACTCCCATTTTCTAGAAACCATGGGTGAAAAACATGGGTTGGTTTTTGGTTTTGAATATTTTATTGTGTAGTTTCCAAAACCAAAATAATAAATAATTCCCCCATCATTCCTATATCGGCCTGACCAAGAACTGATTTACCTTAACTAATGCTCTTTGAAGTGATCCCAACTTTTGACCCTACTTCTTAGAGTCCTCCCAAGGTGACCCCAAGCTCCCAAAAAGGCTCCCTAAGCCTCTGGGATCACATATCCAAGTAAGGGACACTCACTTTCTGCTTCACCTTTCAAATTAAACCATCTTATTTAAAAGAACTCCTTGTAGTTTAAAATAGTTAAAATTTAATTAATTTATTATCATTTAACTTCAGTCCATTTGATATTTTTTCAATGTGGTAGCATTTATCCCCCCCCCCCATTTTTAACCATACTTAAGCCCTTACCATGCCAAAATTCTGTAAGGGATCTCCCTCTCCCCTTTTTCTACAATCACCTCTTTCATGTCATGCCTTTTAATTTCTATTTTCATGATTAGTTATATATTCTTCCATACCTCCTTACCGTCAATATGATTTATACATGATGGAATATTCCTTTCACACACATTAATCCCCCCTATGATCCTTTAAACCCAACAATTACTATTCTGAAATTCTTGTAAGGGATTTCTATCTTTAAATTTCCATTCAAGAATTTATTTTACATTATGCCTCTAAAATACCATTTCACATGTTGGGATATTATGTTCTATTATCTTCTACATTCCATTTCACGTATAAATGATTATATACCCCTTTATCTCTCATAAAAAAATTTATGAATTTCTATATCACATTATTATGCTACCAAAATTGCACCGCAATTTTCCATGCTAAGATCCTTATGTTTTTAATACCATACAGATTCCTCTATCAAGGTTATTCACCTTTATACACATATAAATGTCTATTTAGGACATACCTGTATTTATTCCACGTTCCCTAATCATTTAATAAATGATTATGTTGAATGAATCAATGTTATATGATCTATGTGGCATAATAACACGTGAGATTAAAATGATTTTTAAGGTTGCTCCTTGATAGAACTCCAATGCATTGGGTAATATTTAGTATCATGATATGTCATTTTGGGATAGGGATTTACCTTATTCCTTTATTGGACATTTTTCACCCTATGGGGATTGGGGTTTACCTAATTCCTTTAGGTTTATGATTTAGTGTTTTAAGTTGTTCCACATTTCCATGTTATGATAATCATGATATATCATGGATTTATGTTCATGTTTCTATTATTCTCCACTGATATGCCTATTTCCTAAATATATTTTATTTTTCATGTTATTCCTTTTTTACTACATAAATTTTATTTATATCTCACCCTTTTCTTATATATGTCCTCAAGTTATCTCATGCAACGCTAAGTACGAAGGAATGTTGTGGTAAGGCAAAAAAAATTGAATAAAGATGAGTATTTTATGTTTTGAGTTGTTATGTAATGTTTCTAAGACCCAAATACACTAGACCTATCAGTCTTATGAGTTGTATTATGTGCATTTTTATGTAATAAATCATGTTTAAATTTGAAATAAAGAGCATGATTGTTATAGTTTATATAAAAGGATAAGTTTAGTTTTTTTTTTCAGAATACGATTAGAAAATAATAGAAAAAAAACCCTAGAGATAAGACTAAGTATAATAAAATAATAACTAAATTTTGGTGAGTATATAGTAAGTGGTTTGTCCTGAAATTACAACCATTTTAGGATATGAACAAGTAGAGGTGGATCTAACACAACTGTATTTAGGGGTAAAACCAGAAATAAACCGCCATGATCAAGACTCAAAGGAGAACTAACAATGGGATTTACTATACGCTTGGTTTGACACTCCAAAAGGATATGAATTGGTAATTTTATAAGCTTATTGTGAACTATTATTAAGATAACAAAAAAACAAAAAGGAATATACACTTGGAGACATAGATAAAAGCCTAGAAATCTATAAGTTAAGGAGATAAATATAATTTAAATGTTATACCCTTAATATCACTATATTCTGATTTATGTGTTATATAGTTAAAAATACTTTCCCCTAATTACACTTTTATTCTAGCCAATGGATATTAATATGAGGAATCAATCTAAAAAATGATGTGAAGATCAATGTGATGATTGCACCAATGAGTTTTCCAATATGATGGGAGAAGGAATAAAACAAATTGTCATGATACTCTCTTATTTAACTCACATTTTGAATAGAAACATGAATCCAGAAGAATTTCTGACCACCCCCTATGAAAGAACAAGTCGAAATCAAGATCTTCATGAGACAAAGGCCTCATAATTTCAATGGATCATTTCATTCCTCAATCATAGAATAGTAGATCAACTCCATTAAGACGATATTCTCTATATTGAAATGTTCCAAACAAGATATGGTTCTTCCAGATTAATTTCATTTGGATGGTGAAAAAAATCAATGGTGGACATTAATAAAAAAATGAATCCTAAAGAAGAGATCAAGGCAATGAGACAAAAATATTTATAAAAAATATTTTTCGAAAAATATTTTCTACACACCCTGAGTCCTATGATGGGAAGATATTTTCCTACACCCAAGAAAAAGGACAACAAATATCTTTGAATGTATAAGAAAAACTTCATCATACTTGCATGATATGCCTCTGTTTTTATCATTACCCTTGAATTCAATTTTGATCCCTTATTTTGTGGACTAAATCCTAGCCTATAGAATTTGTTGGAGATACCAGACTATAAAAGATATGGGGAGAATGTTCGATGTTCCCTTAAAGTCGAGATGAAGATTGGAGAATATTAGGGGAATCATGGGGATAAGAAGCTGAAACTAGAATTTAATTCTGGTGGTCTGATGGATGAATCTAATGGTGCTAAAAAATTCAAGCACTATACTTTTCAAATTTATAGAAAGAATCAACCTAGAAATTGTATGAAGGGGATGAGGAAATTATTTATGCATGGGAAGGAAGGGTACCTAGCCAGCTATGGTTGGCATGAAAACCCCACTAATGAAACCGAAGAAAGGAATGCTATGTTTTATCCTTAACACATTATTCATTTCTACAATTGAAAGGAACCAGGGGACTTTTCGAACCAATTACTAAAGCCAAGAGTTTTTATAGGAAACCAAAAACCTCAAAGTAATAAAGGGTGAGATTTTTCCATCCCTACCGCCAATGTTAATCCAAACAAAGAAGGGGTAATAGGTATGCTAGTTACTCATTCAAGAATAGTGGACATAATTTTTTATTCTATTTCTACACATTCTCTTATATCTCTAATATTTATTAGAACAATCCAATGACCACCATAATGCATGGAGGTAAATAGGTTGGTGAAAGATGAGAACGGGGAAATTATAGTATCCCATGCATATGACTCCTCCAATGTCAAAATTTATGGATTGAACATCCAAGAGAACCTAATCATACATTACATAGTTTAATTTGATGAAATTTTTGTAATGCAATGGCTTTACTTATATAGATCCAATAATAATTGTCATGGGTGTAAAATAACTCTCCATATGGTAAATCGACCCCTGCTTCTATAAAAGTTCAAGGAGGAGGATGAATCTTTTTTAGCACCATTATATCAAGCATGGATATTACTTCCCTCTAGTCATTCATATCTTTCTCTAAAGATTGATTCTAAGGATGGAACCATCCTCGAAGACATGGCTATTGTGAGGGAATTCGCTGATGTGTTTCCAAATAATTGTCTGGTCTTCATCCTAAAATAGATGTCGAATTCATGATTGATCTTATATCTAGGGAGTTTCCAATGTCCAAGATCCCATATTGAATGGATGTTTTGGAGATTGAGGAGCTAAAGAAACCACTAAATTAGAATCTGAATAAAGGGTTTATACACCCAAGTGCATCACCATGGGGTGAACTATTTCTATTCATCAAGAAGAAGGATGCGTAAATGCACCTTTTCATTGATTATCATGAGCTCAAAAAATCACGATAAAGAAAAAGTATCCTTTTCCAAGAATTGATTAATTTTTCTATCAGATATGTGGAGAAAAACACTTATACAAGGTAGATCCACGGTTGGAATATTACCATGTTAGGGTGAAGAAGGAGGATATCCACAACAAAACCTTTTATAAAAGGTAAAGACACTATTAATTCATTGAAATGCCTTTCATTCTAACTAATGATCTATAAATCTTCATGAATTTTAGGAATACATTCTTTAAGGATTACCAAGATAAATTTTTGGAAGTGTTAATAGACTATATTCAAATATAATACAAAACCAAGGAGGATCATAATGAGCATCTGAGCATTGTGCTAGAGAACACAAGAAATGAGAAGCTCTATGAAAAGTACAACAAGTGTGAGTTATTGTTTAAGGAAGTCTTAGTATTAGGGAATATCATTACAAGTAATCGGATATCTATATATCCACCCAAATGAAAAGAAATTGAGGGATGATAGAGCCCAACATCAGTTATGGATATCTATATCTTCTTGGGGTTAGCTAAATATTATCACTGATTCATGAGAAATTTATCATGATTTTCAAACCCTCTTACTTTGATAAATCCGAAGGGAATCGAGTTTTAATGGAATGATTATTGTGAATAATCCTTCATGGAGTTTAAGAATATGCTTGTCACTTCCCCAGTGATCACACTACCCACAAGTGGGGAGCTTTTCATAATCATCAGCAATGCTTCGAAGAAGTGCATGGGTTGTGTGTTGATGCATAAAAACAAATTCACTGCCTATGCCTCAATGAAGTTGAAATTTGATGAGAAAAAAATATCCCATGAAAGATATGAAGTTGATGTTGTGATATTTATGATAATTATTTGGTGGAATTATCTCTTTGGGGAGAAGTGTGAAATATATACAGTTCATAGAAGTCTCAAATATATATTCAAATAGAAATATATGAGTATGTTCCAGTAAAGATAGTTAGATCTTATCAAGGATTATGACTACTAATTCTATTACCACCTTATGAAAGAGAATAATGGAAAAAAATTCTCTTAGTAGAAGGGACCCACCATTTCTATCATTGATGAGAATTTAAATAGATCCAATCTTTTTCAATTTGATGAAGATTGACATGGGAATCATGACGAAGGGAAACATCATCAATCCTTTCACAAAATATTGATCAACCACCTCTTTTGGAAAGTTTATAGGATTCTCAAAAAGAATATGTGGGAATTCATAAGAAAGTTGAAATTATAATAAATAGGAAATACTTATAGTTAATTGTTAATGAAGAAGAAATTGTGAGATTTGGATAAAGACTATGTGTTAAATCAAATCCAGAGTTAAAGAAAGAAGTTTGGGATGATGCACATATTTCTAAATTTTCCATTCACCTAGGAAACACAAAGATGTATTGAGATATCCAAGAGCACTATTTGTAGGATAACATGAATAAGGAGATCATTGAATATACATCAAAGTTCATGGTATATCAACAAGTGAAGGTTGAGAGACATAATTCTAAGGGGATGATGTTACCATTACCCATACCAACATGGAAATGGGAAAAAATCACCATATATTTTTTCCCTAGACATTTGAAGACATCAAAAGAAAATAATTATATTTAGGTTGTTGTGGGTCTTCTTACAAAGAATGCACACTTCATTAAAATTCAACAGGGCTCATCACTCGATCAACTAGCCCAGATATACATCTAAGAAGTGGTAAGGTTGCATGGATTAAAACTATCTATTGTGTCCGATTGAGATCCTAGATTCGCCTATATGTTCTAGAAGATTATCCAATACACTCTGAACACTGATATGAACTGTACCAAAACCTATCACCCTTAAACAGACGGTCAATCTGAGCAGACCATCCAGACACATGATGATATGTTTAGAGATTTATCAATGGACTTCAATGTCAAATGTGACCAATATCTTCCTTTGATGGATTTCTCTTATAACAACAGTTTTCACTAAAGCATCCAAATGGATCCTTATGAAGCCCTTTATGGAAAGAGGTGAAGAACACTAGCATGTTGGGATGATGTTTGGGAACGACAAATTCTAGGTCCAAAAATGGTCAAAAATGGTGGAGATGGTTAAGACCATCTAACAACACATTAAATCTTCCCATAGTTGAAAAAATATTATGTTGGAAATAACAAATGAGACATAGAGTTTGATTTTGGAGACATGGTATACCTCTGCATATATCCATGTAAGACAGTTATGAAATTTGGG
This sequence comes from Viscum album, assembly GCA_963277665.1. NCBI lineage: Eukaryota > Viridiplantae > Streptophyta > Magnoliopsida > Santalales > Viscaceae > Viscum > Viscum album. Next base: position 1,337,531,476 of record OY728150.1, on the reverse strand, counting down.
AAGAAAGGAAATCATAGTACAAGGTACATTGGCACTTTTGAGGTCCTTGATTACATGAGATAATTATCCTATCATCTAGCACTATTACCGAACATGTCTCAATTACAAGATGTATTCCATGTATAACTATTGAGGAAGTAAATACCTAAACCATCACATGTACTCAATCTTTTTGTGGTACTATTAAAAAGTTACCTCTCCTATGAGGAGAATATGGTGAAAATATTATATCATAGAGAAAAAGTTCTACAAAATAAGACAATGCCCCTCGTAAAAGTTTTGTGGAGAAGTCACAAGATTGAAGAAGAGATTTGGGAACTAGAAGAAGTGATGACGAAGAGTTACCCTCACCTACATTAGTTTGGGAAAATAATATTTCGAGGGAGATTCTTCTTAAGGGGATAAGGTTGTAATGACCCAATCATTTATGAAAAAAATTACATTTGTTTTAATGTATTATGTATATAGAAAACACATGAAATCCTTTAGTTTTATTATATACAATTACTTTTAAATGACTATTAAGTATCCTTAGTTTTGATAATATAGTCATTGTACAGTGATCACATGACTAATATAAATATAGGGATTTAACAAATTTTTTGGCCCAGACAAAGGAAGTAATGGCCTCAACCAGTAGGATTGTACCCTATGAAGGCCATTTATCAGATATTTTAAGGGATATAGTATTTCTAGGATTTCTCCTTGACAAATACCTTGACCAGATCCAACAACTTTGGAATGACTAAAACTGTTACTCGGAGAAGTAAAAGCTCATCGAGATCACAACCCAAACCTTGTTCACCAAACGTCTCCTTGAAAGCCCCACCACCGCACAACTTACTCTTAGGGTGTATACTGGTGTAATAAAGGGATATGTAAAATTACCATATCATTATGATTATGTACATTATTTGTTATAGAATAATTAATATACTTTATTTCAATTATTGTTACTTTGTAGATTATTTTTAAATCACATATAGTATTTATGGTTAATATTCAAATTCAAATACGAAATCTATTTTGATGAATTAACAGATTTTTGAATTAAATAAAATTTTAATAAAATATTATTTTTAAATGAATTTTATTAAATATAAATGATCGTCTAATTTTTATGAAGTCAAATGTAATTTTTGTTAAGGTTTGAAAAATGTTTTGTAAAAACCTGTCAATTTACAATAAATGTTGTTTTTTATTTTAAAAGTATAAATTCACATATTTATAAAATTATTTCGATAAAATTAATAATTTTTTTGGAATCATTATTTAAAAATTATCCAATGATTATATTTTCATAATTTTTTGAGACAATCGAATTTTTGGCTAGAAGTTAAATATTGTATAAATATATAATGACTTTTATGACATCATAATGACCCAATAGTCATGTAATAAAATACCATAAAATTTACCTTCGACCAATTATATGTTCTACCTTTAAATTAAGTAAATTTTAGTTTTATTATTTTTATTTTATAAATCCATAGTGAATTTTCCAAGACATTAAAATATTTTTTGATTTTAAAATAATTTACTTAAAAATGTGAATCACCTCCACATAAGAAAGGGGAATATTTTAATATTTTCGGCCACTAGAAATATAAAATAATATATTCCACTTCCCTTTTCCAGAAACCATGGGTTGGTTTGTAGTTTTGAATACTTTAGTGTGTTGTGTACAAAACCAAAATAATAATGAATTCCCCCACCTTTCATATATAAACCCACCCAAACACCCATTTTTCATTACTCATGCTATTTGAATGTAAAAACCCGAGATTTTATGAGGATTATTATTTTTAATTTCATTGATGTCATGTGTTGTACGCTACACCAATATTATCTTGTGCTATACACAACACTACATTAGCTTGCAGTATACGCAACACTATTCTTGGATTATGTTACACACAATTTCAAGTTCGTTTGATAGTAGTCATTCTATGCAAAATTGAGTGTACATATATATATTCAATGTATAAATGAAATATGGTTTGATTCTTTTATAAAAAACAATGAACGAGTCTTTCACAACACGCAAACCTGACTTGGATTACATTACACGAAATCACAACCTTCCACGATAGCGTGTGTTGTACGCAATACTGAGTTTCACTAAACAAAGATATACTATTAAAATATTATATAAACTAGCCGTTATGAATAGTAATACCCACTTTTTGGAATTCTATAAATTTTATCATTCAAAATTGACTTCATTTTTGGATTCGGAATATCGAAATTAGCCTAGGGTAATTTTTTGGTATTTTTCTGAAATCTTTCAATTTTTGATAAATAGTGAAAACACAGGGTTACTATTTAAAAACCGACTTTTTATTTAAATGATTATTTATTTTATTTAAAGTTATTTTTGGTCAAAATTAATACATAATACCTATATAAGTTCAAATAAATTCATTGGAGTCATTTTATAATAATTTTAGATATATAAAAATTTTATTGAACTTTTCACCGTCTTTACCCACCTCCTAGGAGAATTTGGGAATTCACATAAAACATAATTTTCTAGCTTCTATGAGGGGAATTTCAAAAATCCAAGAGACATGGTTAATATCAAGGACTAAAATTTGGTTTAATGAGATGAAAATAATTTTTGGTGAATAGTAACTTTTTTCTTTTATTTACCACGGTTAAAAGTAAATAGGGTAATTAAGGGTAAAAATGATATTATTATTACCCTAAAACATGTCCTAATTCTACTGGATAAGTTTAATTCGACCAAAAACAACCTTAGGAATAAAATATGACCATTTATGTCCACTTGGATTAGATTAGGACACTTATTATTATTTTATTTAAAGAATAGTTAAAATAGTTAAAATCAAAGTTTAATAACTAAAAATTTTTTAATATATAGTTATACATAAGATAAATTCAACTATAAATATTCATTATAAAGATAAAAATATTTCCTACATAATTGTATTTTATTTATAATTTTTAGACATTAAATAATTTAATCTAATTATGACACAATGATGATGCAATAATTACCTTATGAATGAAATATTAACATAATTCATGTTATAAATACCCAAATAAATGCAATTTGAGACTTTTTATGAATTACAATAATTTTCTAGGTTAATATGACATGTTAGTATTGATTTAATTAACATTATTCGAACTAATCATGTTGTTATTATTTTCACAAAAATCAAGTAACAAATAGTGTCAAAATGGACATAAAATAGTTTTTAAAACAAATATTATATTATTAATTGTTATTTTATTCCTAAAAATCTAAGGTTCAGAGAAATTACTTAGATAAAAATATATATATTAATAATTAAACACTTGGGGATCGTTTGTCTTGTTAAATTAAGTTTATTAACCATATAGTGTAAGAAAACAAAAAGACACGGTAAAACATAAATTATTTAACATAGAGTTAAATCTAAATAATAAGGATAAAATAGTAACCTAAACGTGTCTAAAACCTATTGGATTAGAGTATTTCGACCCATCCCCACTTTATCTTCTAAATAAATCAATTTGGAGCTATTAAAAACCGAATATTACATTTTTATAAAATAATATTTTAAGTTTTCCTAAGGTGCCCCTCTCCTCCCTTATAAAAAGGGCACCCCTTCCCTCTTCTCTTCACACCCTTTTGAGCTTTGAAGCTCGGAAAAATCCTGACCATTTCTCTTCTCCACTTCCCTAGAAAAATTTTGGAGGTTCTGGTCTTCTCAAAAGACCAACTCTACTTCCTTAAGAGGAAGCTTAAAGGAGGTGCGTCGAAGAAGAGGTAATCTCTTCTTCCGATTTTCTCAAGTTTCTTTCTTCTTCTACTTATTCTTATTTAGTTGTCTCATTATAAAGTAATAACATCAGTATTACTTATATACTGATATGTTATTATAAATATTAAACAAACCTATCTCACCTTCTATCCATCCTACAGAAAACAAAATCACCACGTGTGCGTACGTACGGAATACCGTCTCCACGCCGTGGTGTAATCTGTTTTCCACCACCACCTTACTTGGATGGGAATAATGCTGTAGAGAATAACTATATATGATTATTGTAATGTGATATTTATTCTGAAATAGTATACATACACTTCAATATAATTCCATGATCATGGGAATGATATCATCGCTCGTGCGTACGTACGGACTACCGTCTCCACAACGCGATGAGATTCATTCTCCATGTTAACCATTCATGAATGATTATAAAGTATATATAATGAATGATAATGAAATATATGACATAATAATGATACTAAGTTTATGTATATATATATATATATGTATTAAATATACTTAATTCCATTCAATTCAATAATGAAACAAAAATAGCGTTCATTCGTACGTACGACCTATCTTCTCCATGAACGGTGTATTTCATTCCATTTATCGATCTATCATATATATTCATATGCTGAATATATATTATATGTAAATCATGTCATACATTCTGGAATTATGTAAATCACTATACAAGTAATAATATCAACAACAACAAGTCGAAACTCATATGATAAATGAAACGATTTTACCCAAAATAGCGCTTTAACATGGAATTTACAAAAGAAAGGGTAATATAAAGTAATAAGTGAACCATATATGATATCATAACAATTCATATTATTTTGTAATAAGTCAATGACATTATTTAAATCATTATACATTAGGATAGAAAATATACAAAGCATATCGGACATAAGGTAAGGGATAATGTTGTAATCTCAATTGTTTTCTATCCCAGATTGATTATATGTAAGTATTTACTGGGGTTATATTTATCATCCATGTCCAAGTTTTATAAAAATGTTTTCATGTATGTTTAAAGTCCTTTTTACCCATTTTTGACTTTTACTACATGGTATGTAAGGAATATTGTTTTTTGTTTAACATACGAGGTACTTTTTGACTTTTCCGGAAAAAGTACGAGAAGAATATTTTTTTAACTTATACGGCATGAATGGATTTTTACGGTTTCATAACGCCTTATTTTCATAAAGCTTAATCTACAAGATTTCATGACTATTTTCAACAAAATAATTTTCTTTGAAAATTGAATGGCATTTTGTGAAAAGAAAATGATTTTCAAGAAGAAAGGATATTTTCCTCAAGAATTCATTTCAAGTGCTTTATCAAAACCATTTTCCATCTAAGATGACATTATTTCATATGTGTATGTTTCATGTATAATGTCTCTATGATTTACATGACTTCACTTATCTTTTGATGAAATGATATCCATTTGTTTTATATGGATTATGTTATGATGTAATGATGTTTATAAAACCCATTTTATTCGTTGGGTTATTATGAATGATGTATGTTTATTTTGTGGAACACAAAATAATGATTTAATTATGAGATGGGTGGGACCTATATCTCCCTCCAATGCATTGGGTAAATATTTATATCCCATGAGATAGAAATGGCTAGAATGGTATGTTAATCTAGTTCAGTGATACAGTACTGGAACGAGGAGTGAACTTGATTCAGAAAGGGACTTTGTCCACTAAGATGGTCTTGGTAGCAATGCCTTGGCTACTATGGAAATCATATCATGTTCTTAATGGTTTCCACAATTAAATTTTTTGTTCCCATGCTATTTTATCATGATTGATGTTCTCTTATGATATATGCCTCACGTACATCCAAGATTTATGTCTTTGCTCAGGATTTTTGATGTTTAGATTTTATGTTCAAGTTTTTGCATTCAAGTGTTTATGGATTGTTTTATGTTCTCTATGTTTACCCTTACTGAGCATTTGAGCTCACCCTTTATATGTTTTCTTTTCCCCATGATATAAATAAAGGTTTTAGGTAAGAAAAAAAAGGTGAAGATATTTATGGGAGATGTTGAAGATCTTTCACCATGATTAGAAGATTATATTCCAAGTTTCCAAAGACACTAAACTATTAAGGTCCTTGTGTGTCTATTTTTGTTATGTATTAAGTATTCTGCAAAAGTAATGTAATGTCCTTGTACATCATGCTTTGGGTCTCTACAATTGGTATCAGAGGAAGGGTTTAGTCAACCTTTGGAAACTAGGATTCAAGAACTTTAGTGAGATTCCTAGAGGTATTTCTAAGGTATGTCTAGGGATGTCCCAAAGGATAAGTATAACTATAGGTTATAGTCCTAGAATTATGGTAATGATGTTATAATTAAACCTAGGATGTCAGATATGGAAGGTACTCCCCCTTTATTATGTTTTTTCCCTATCATGATGTTTTCCTCACGCTATTCTTTTTGGGTTTTAGACAATGGTTGGAACCCGAAGGAAATGTGTTGATCATTGTAATGGACGATGCAATGATTTTCCTCCTGAACAAAGCAATGTTATGGGAGATGGAGTGCACATTCTTATTTCTACAATTACACAAGATATGAATAATTCTGGACTTCCAAATGAGCCGAGAAAGGAGCAACATTCTGTTGAGTCCTTCATGAGGTAGTGTCCACCTTCATTCAGCGGGACTTCTGATCCATTAGTGGCTGAACAATGGATCAGTACCACTAAAAAGATATTTTCTGTTCTACAATGTTCTGAGCATGATAAAGTCATCTTAGCAGTATATCGTTTGGAAGGTGATGTTGATCAATGGTGGAATCTTATCAAGAATACAAGGCAAAGTGAAGAAATTGAGTCCATGGAATGGGATGAGTTAAAGAACATATTTTTCAATAAGTACATCCCTCGTATTCTTCGAACAAAGATGGAAAATTATTTCCTTGAGCTTAAGAAAAAGGATTATGAATCTTTCTGGTATATACAAAGAAAAGTTTACGAGGCTTGCAAGGTATGCATCCTGCTTTATCATCCAACCTGAAAGTAAAGTTGATCGATTCTTCAGTGGCTTAAAACCAAGTCTTTGAAGGGAATTAACTATAAGAGACTTCTTTAGCTATGAAGAAATTGTGAATTGTCCTATCAAGGTAGAAATGGAAGTTGGTGTTACATATCCATCTCATGGTTTGGACAAGAAACGAAAGATGGAGTTCAAGGAGAAATCTTAGAATAATGGTGAAAAGAAGATAAATGTTTCTTTATGCTCAAAGTGTGGAAAGAAGCATGGTAGAGATTGTCTAAAAGGTACTAGAAAATGTTTCAAGTGTGGAAAAGAAGGTCATTGAGCAGTGGAGTGTCGAAGTAATGGAAAAAGGGTTTCTAATGATATGAATAAAGAAAAGACTGCAAAGAACGCACCACCAACACTTCAATGCTTCATGTGCAAGCAAATGGGGAATTATGTTAATCAATGCCCTAATCCAAGGGTTAATGATGATCAACGTGAGCAACCACATAAGGAAAAGGATAAAGGGAAGTCACATGTGATCACTATTGGCAATGTTGAGTATGAAAATGATGTAGTGGAATGATTATGTGTTTATGTAAGTAGATTCTAAAATAATGTTGTGGAATCTAATTTATAGTACTGTGGAATATTGGAATGTCTATGTATTGGTTTATTATGGTTTTAAATAATTATATGGAACCAGTAACCATGAAAAGTGATTCAAATAATTTTGGAAAGCAGATGATATGCGCATAATAAAGGGATAAGGAGAAAATAAATTATTTGATAGTCTTCATGAGCTCATGATTGATATATGGGCTAAGTGATATCATGGTTTGACTATATAGAATTTTTGGGATTTTGGTATGTGGAAAGATTTAACTTTTGACAGTACTCATGTTTTCACTAAGTTTCTATGGTAATTCATGTTTCAAAAGAATAAATGATTAAGGTATTCACATATTTGGAATGTGACCAACAAGATATATCTTATATGGGGGATAAATGATGGTATTCACATGCTCGGTAGATGACATTTCTAGTAATCTTTTTATTTATACTATAAGATTGGACAGAAGTATTTTGGATAAGCCTAAAGATTGGAATGTATTATTTTGGACATAAGTTAGTATTGATTAAGGCTATAATTTTTTTCTATATTATTTTTGGAATGTTATAATAGTATAGTTTTAGAAAAAGGACAACCTACAGGACAGGCGACAACCCGTCGCGTCGAACAAGGCTGTGGGAATCGAACCCACAACCAAAGTGCGACCGACCTTTATCACCTACCACTAGCCAACAGGAAGTCCCTGGTTATTAAAAACTAGTTTTATTATATTAAATGGTATGATAGATGAAGTATAAGTCCATTTTTCGAATCATATACGATTAACCTCACCCTATATGGACTTATGTATATTTGATAACTTTTTCTAACCTTTTGTTTGAGACAGATGGAATGACCCATCATTGTATCACATGGTCTTCTAACACCTCACGAATGAAAAATTCATCTTCATTTCTTTAAGAGATGAAGTGGAAATTGTTCAAGACACGAACAATGGTAATATTATACCGAAATAAAGTATGTATTTATTCTAATTCAAATTCTTCAACATTAGGGAAATGATCTTGAAAACCAAAAATGTTGTCCTAGTGCCCTTATATCCAATGAATCAGATGGTACCTTAGATCATCACAAATTTATGGCTTTGTGATTGTTGGATTTTTCATAGCCATGTTCTCTACCACTCACTATCAGAGCATGATGGTTAGATTTCTCTTCCATATCCATATTTTCACCTATGTTCTCCTATGTGGAAACCCAGTTATTAATTAATCTGGGTAACCGTTACGTTTCATACTTTTGTTTTTAAAGAAAAGTTTTCGTATTCCTTTTTACGATGTGGGTTTCTATTAACAAAACTTTCTAGTAGTAAACCATTTATAACCCCGACTAATTTTGAGGGCGAAATTCATTTTAAAGGGGGTAGAATGTAACAACCCCTGATTTTATGAGGATTATTCTTTTTAATTTCATTGATGTCTTGTGTTGTACGCTACCCCAAGATTATCTTGCGCTATACGCAACACCGTATTAACTTTCAGTATATGCAACACTATTCTTTGATTTTGTTACACACAATTTCAAGTTCATTTGATAGTAGTTATTCTACGCAGCATTGAGTGTTTATATATATACATATATATATTCAATGTATAAATGAAATATGGTTGGATTCTGTTATACAAAACAACGAAGGAGTCTTTCACAATACGCAACCCTGACTTGGCTTACATTACACGCAATCTCGACCTTCCACGATAGCCTATGTTGTACATAATACGGAGTTTGACTAAACAAAGATATACTATTAAAATATTATATAAACTAGCCGTTATGAATAGTAATACCAAATTTTTGGAATTATATAAATTTTATCTTTCAAAATGGACTTCATTTTTGGATTTAGAATATTGAAATTATCCTAGGGTGAATTTTTGGTATTTTTCTGAAAACATTCAATTTTTTATGAATAGTGAAAACACTAGGTTACTATTTAAAAACCGACTTTTTATTTAAATAATTATTTATTTTATTTAAATTTATTTTGGGTCAAAATTGATACATAATACCTATATAAGTTCATTGAAATTCATTGAAGTCATTTTATAATAATTTTAGATATATAATAATTTTATTGAACTTTTCATCGTCTTTTACCCACCTCCTAGGAGATTTTGGAAATTCACATAAAACTTAATTTTCCCGCTTCTGTGAGGGGAATTTCGAAAATCTGACAGACACGGTTAATATCAAGGACTAAAATTTTGTTCAATGAGATGAAAATAATATTTGGTGAATAGTAACTTTTTACTTTTATTTACCACGGTTAAAAGTAAATAGAGTAATTAAGGGTAAAAATGATATTATTATTACACTAAAACATTTCCTAATACTATTGGATAAGTGTAATTCGACCAAAAACAACCTTAGTAATAAAATATGACCATTTAGGTCCACTTGGATTAGATACACTTATTATTATTTTATTTAAAGAATAGTTAAAATAGTTAAAATCAAAGTTTAATAACTAAAAAATTTTAATATATAGTTATACATAAGATAAATTCAACTATAAATATTCATTAGAAAGATAAAAAAAATTATACATAGTGGTATTTTATTTATAATTTTTTGACATTAAATAATTTAATTTATTTATGATACAATGATGATTCAGTAATTACCTTATGAATGAAATATTAAAATAATTGATGTTATAAATACCCAAATAAATGTAATTTGATACTTTTTATGAATTAAACTAATTTTCTAGGTTAATATGAAATATGAGTATTGATTTAATTAACTTTTTTAAAACTAATCATGCTGTTATGATTTTCAAAAAAATCAAGTACCAAATAGTGTCAAATTTGACATAAAATAGTTTTTAAAACAAATATTATATTATTAATTGTTATTTTATTCCTAAAAATATAAAGTTCGGAAAAATGACTTAGATAAGGATATCTATATTAATAATGAACCACTTTTGGTTCGTTTGTCTTGTTATAGTAAGTTTATTAACCATATAGTGTCAGAAAACAAAAAGACACGGTAAAACTTAAATTATTTAACATAGAGTTAAATCTAAATGATAAGGATAAAATAGTTACCTAAACTTTTCTAAAACCTATTGTCTGAAAAGATTTAGACCCATCCCCACCTTATCTTTTAAATAAATTAATTTTGAGATATTAAAAACCTAATATGACTTTTTTATAAAATAATATTCTATGTTTTCCTAAGGTGCACCTCTCCTCCCTTATAAAAAGGGCACCCCTCTCCTCTTCTCTTTACGCCCTTTTGAGCCTTGAATCTTGGCCAACCCCAGACCATTTATCTTATCCACTTCCCGAGAAACATTTTGGAGGTTCTTATATTCTCAAAATACCAACTCTACTTCTTTAAGAGGAAGCTTAATGGAGGTGCGTCGAAGAAGAGGTAATCTCTTCTTCCGATTTTCTCAAGTTTCTTTATTCTTATACTTATTCTTATTTAGTTTTCTCATTATAAAGTAATAACATAAGTATTACATATATACTGATATGTTATTATAAATATTAAACAACCCTATTTCACCTTCTATCCATCCTGCGGAAAATGAAATCACCGCGCGTGCGTACGTATGGAATATCGTCTCCACGTCGTGGTGTAATCAGTTTTCCACCACCACCTTACTTGGATGGGTATAATGGTTTATAGAATAACTATATATGATTATTTTAAAGTGATATTGATTCTGAAATAGTATAAATACAGTTCAATACAATTCCACGATCATGGGAATGATATCAACGCTCGTGCGTACGTACGGACTACCATCTCCACAACGCGATGAGATTCATTCTCCATGTTAACCATTCATGAATGATTATAAAGTATATATAATGAATAATAATGAAATATATGACATAATAATGATACTGTATTTATGTATATAAATATTTATGACATCTACTTAATTCCATTCAATTCAATAAGGAAACGAAAATAGCGTTCATGCGTACGTACGACCTACCGTCTCCATGAACGGTGTATTTCATTCCATTTATCGATCTGTCATAAATATTCATATGATGAATATATATTATATATAAATCATGTTTTACATTCTTTAATTATGTAAATCATGATACAAGTAATAATATCAAGAACAACAAGTCGAAACTCGTACGATAAATGAAACGATTTTAACCGAAACGGTGCTTTAACATGGAATTTACAAAAGAACGGGTAATATAAAGTCATAAGTGAGCCATATATGATATAATAACAATGAATATGATTCTGTAATATGTCAATGACATTATTTAAATAATTATATAGGAGGTTCAGAATCATACGAAGCATATCATACATAAGGTAATGGATAATGTTGCAATCTCAATTGTTTTCTATCCGAGATTGCTTATACGTAAGTATTTACTGGGGTTATATTTATCACACATGTCCAAGTTTTATAAAAAAAAATTCATGTATGTTTAAAATCCTTTTTACCATTTTTTTAATTTTACTACATGGTATGTAAGGAATCTTTTTTATTGTTTACCATAAGAGCTATTTTTTGACTTTTCTGGCCAAAGTATGAGGAGAATGTTTTTTTAACTTATACGGCATGAATGGATATTTAGAGTTTCATAACACCTTATTTTCATGAATATTACTCTAAAAGATTTCATGACTATTTTCAACAAAATAAATCTCGTATAAAATTGAATGGCATTTTGTGAAAAGAAATTTTTTTTCAAGAAGAAAGGATATTTTCCTCAAGAATTCATTTCAAGTGCTTTATCAAAACCATTTTCCATCTAAGATGAAATTATTTCATATGTGTATGTTTCAAGTATAATGTCTCTATGATTTACAAGATTTCACTTCTCTTATGATGAAATGATATCCATTTGTTTTATATGTATTATGTTATGATGGAATGATGTTTATGAAACCCATTTTATTCATTGGGTTATTATTAATGATGTATGTTTATTTTGGGGCACACGAAAGAATGATTTCATTATGAGATGGTTGGGACCAATATCTCCCTCCAATGAATTGGGTAAATATTTATATCCCATGAGATAGACATGTATAGAAGGGTAAGTTAATTCAGTTCAGTGATACAGGACTGGAACGAGGAGTGAACTCGATTCAGAAAGGGACTTTGTCCACTAAGATGGTCTTGGCAGCAATTCCTTGGCTACTATGGAAATCATATCATGTGATTAATGGTTTCCACAATTACATGTTTTGTTCCCATGCTATTTTATCATGATTGATGTTCTATTATGATATATGCCTCACGTACTTCCAAGATTTATGTCCTTGCTCACAATTTTTGATGTTTAGATTTTATGTTCAAGTTTTTGCATTCAAGTATTTATGGATTGTTTTATTTTCTCTATGTTCACCCTTACTGAGAATTTGAGCTCACCCTTTATATGTTTTCTTTTCTCGAGGATATAAAGAAAGGTTTTAGGTAAGAAAACAAAAGGGGAAGATCTTAATGGGAGATGTTGAAGATCTTTCACCATGATTAGAAGATTATATTCCAAGTTTCCAAACACACTAAACTATTACCGTCCTTGTGTGTCTGTTTTTGTTATGTATTAAGTATTCCAAAAAAATAATTTAATGTCCATGTATGTCAAGTTTTGGGTATCTACATTGAAGCTCAACCACCATATACCCCTACTCTCTATAGTCCTAAAAAGGAACCCTAATGCTCCCATGAATCCTCACAAGACTTTGGTATCACACTTCCATGTAAGAGATCCTCACATTCCTCTACTCCATTCAAATTCAAGCATATTATTTGAATGTAGTTCTTGTAGATTCAAGTGGTTATACAATCATTAATTTATTATAATTAAATTTTATTTTATTTTATTTTATTTAAATGATTTAGCATTTATCCTCACACATTTGTAACAACACCTAAGATGTTACAATGCCGAAATTCTCTAAGGGATATCCCTCTCTCATTTTTATTCAAGTATCTATTTCATGTGATGCCTTTTATTTTATACTTTAATGATTTGGGATATGTCATTTCATTCCTCCTTACTTTTCATTTTGATTATACATGATGGGATCTTCCTTTCACTCCCATTACCCCCCATCCATGATCCTTTAAACCCACCTGTTACTATACCCAAATTTTGTAAGGGATTTCTATCTACTATTTTCCATTCAAGAATTTCTTTTTATATTATACATATAAAATTAAATTTCACATTTGGAGATATCATATTAGATAATAAACTACATTTAATTTCATTTAGAAGTGTTGAGATACCCCTTCATCTCTCATCAAACCATTTTATGAATTTCCATATGTCGTTGTTATGCTACCAAAATTGCACCGTGATTTTCCAAACCAAAATCATCATGTTGGGAATACCATACCCATTCCTCTATCAAGGGTATTCATGTTTATGAATATATACTTGTTGATTTAGGACATACATGTATGTATTCCACATTCCTTTATCTTTGAATAAATGAGGATGCTGAATGATTCCATGTTATATGATCTATGTGGCACACTAAAGCATGAGATTAAAATGATTATTAAGTGTGTGCACTAATAGTGATCCAATGAATAGGGTAATGTTTAGTTTCATGATATGTCATTTTGGGATAGGGGTTTACCAGATTCTTTTATAGTACCTTTTCCACCATGTTGGGACAAGGGTTTACCTAATTTCTTTATGTTAATGATACAACGTTTTAAGTTGTTGCCACATTTCCTTGTTATGATAAATGTGATATATAAAGTCTTTATGTTCATTTTACTCTTATTCTAAATAGATATTTATATTTCCTTACATTTATTGTATTATTCATGGCATTCCTTGTTTAATCCCTTAATGGGCTTTACAAATCATCCTTTTCTTATATATGTTTTTAGGTTATCTCATGCAATGCTAACTCTAAAGGAATGTTGTGGTCACGTAAAAGATATTTTCAATAAAGATTAGTGTTTCATGTTTTAATTAGTTGTGGAATGTTCATAATTCCCAAATACAATAGACATCTCGATCTTATGAGAGGTATTAAGTGAAATTTATGTAATAAATCATGTTTAAATATGAAATAAAGAGTAGGGTTGTTATGTGATGGAGCAAAAAAATCATGTATGAAAGATTGAAATAATGATGGATCTAGAATAAAATTATTTTTATCATATCTAGAACATCATAAAATAAGTTAATACTAAAATAATAATCTTCATAAAAACCAAAATTCAATAAATGAAGTCCAGTTCTACTAATGTTTCAAATATCCTCATCTCATTTTTCATATATGGACACATTATATTTACATTAAAAATAACTTTTTGTTTTCCTGATATGATTGATAAAAAAATATTCAATGCCCTAAATACATATAAGATTTATAAATTAAATTTATTTCAGTGATGATTTATCAAATGAATATCTCGTAACAAAAACCCTTATCTACTTCCATATTCCATAGTATAAAAAGTTGTCAAACAGAAATATATCATATGATTAATCCGATAGAAGGAACAGAAGATCCCTGAAAAAATATCAAAAATACATAAAATTTCTAATTACATTTTATTATTTCTAATTGTCAATAATTACAAGTAATTGTAATTAAAATCCTAAATTATTACCAAATTAAAAAACAATAATGAATCGAAAAATTTCTTAATAATTATTAAAAATTATTACAAAATAAAAAAAAAATTACAAATTATTATTGTTTATAAATAATCTTGACTAATTATTACGAAATATTATAATAGATTTATAAATATCAGTAATTATTTACTATTTATCTATAATTATTACTAATTACTTTCCATTTATTGGTAATTATTACAAATTTTTAATAATTGTAACTATTTATTACTAATTATCAATAATTATACATGATTAATCTATATCCATTACAATTTTTTTTTAATTATTAACTATTTATCAATAATTTTTAATAATTTTTACTAATATATAACTAATTTTTAGTAATTATGACTAATAATTACTAATATTCAAAAATTATTACAATTTAGCCATAATTATTACCAGTCATTACTAATTCTTACGAATTATTACTATATATAAAAAATTATTTAATATTTACCCTTAATTAATAATAATAATAATTTTTAATACTATTTATCTGTAATTAATTCTAATTATTACATTTGTTTGTTAATTTTTACCA
The DNA here is from genome assembly GCA_963277665.1 of Viscum album. NCBI lineage: Eukaryota > Viridiplantae > Streptophyta > Magnoliopsida > Santalales > Viscaceae > Viscum > Viscum album. Next base: position 1,337,515,912 of record OY728150.1, on the reverse strand, counting down.
ATTAGTACTATTTGACAATATTTCAAACAAAATATTAAGAATTTTAACTGATTATTGCTAATTACAACTAATTATAACTAATTATAACTACATATGACTACTTATAACTAATTATAATAAATAATAATTTATTATCATTAATTATTTTCTATTTAATTCTAGTTATTACTATTTATTAATACATATTATGAATTATTAATAATTTTTTGTAATTATAACTATTGATTAGTAATTATCAGTAATTTTTAGAAATTATTAAAAATTATTGGTACATATTACTAATTATTATTAATTATTGTTATGTATTCCTAATTATTACTATTTATTGGTATCTATTAGTACTTATTATTGATTACAGATAATTATTAATAATTATTAATGAAAATTACTAATTGATAATAATTCTAATTAATTATTACTAATTGTCTATAATTAATTTCATTTACTACTAATTATAGTTTATTACTACTAATTAATACTATTTATTCTTAAATATTATGAATTTATTCTAATTATTACTAAAAATTAGAAATTATGCAATTATTTCCTATTTATCTGTGAATATTACAAATTAGTAAAAATTATTACTAATTATTACTATTTATTAATATTTATCTCTAATTAATATAAATTGATTTTAATTATTATTAAATAATACTAATAACTTCTAATTATTACAAATTTCAATAATTACTGGTAGTTAATTCTAATTATTTGTATATATATTAATGATTATTACAAATTATTCTTAAATATTAGTAATTATTTATTATTTATAATTTTTGGGGTCAAAGCTTCATTTTATTATTAAAGAAAAGTAAAGACCCTCTTTTTTTCTGGTTATGGGGACACCAATTACATAGCCCGAAGGCCTAGGGGCATGAAATCCAAATGTTTTGGCCCAAAGGGCCCTTAGGTGAATAATACAGCAATAATACTCAAGAATCTATATTACCTCTATAATACCATCACCACAACAATTATCCCTACAGTACCTCTACCGCTACATTGTCAATACTACTATAATTCTACTACTGCTACAATAATGCTACAGTTACATGCTGCAATGCTACTATAGTACTCAGGAATTTTATACCTTCCTGGAATGGATCTTGGGTATTTTGGTAATTATTATTATTTATATGTAATTTTTTTGAACTTATTAATAATTGTTACTTTATTTAAATATTTATAGAAAATTATTACAAATAATTAATAATTGTTACGAATTATTTGAAATTGATTGCAAATTATCAATAATTATTACTACTTATTACAAATTATTACTGATTATTACTGATTATTAGCAATTATTACTAGTTATTACAAAATTTCTGTAATTATTTACTATTCATTAGTAACTATTTGTAATAATTCTTAATTATTATTGATTATACATAGTTATAATAAATTATTTCCAATTATAACAAATTATAAAAAATTATTTAGTACTTATGGGAAAATATTTCAATTTATTACTAAATATTATTGGTTATAAATAATTATTTCTAATTATAAATAACTATAACTAATTATCATAATTATTTACTACTTATCCGTAATTATTACTATTTAATACTAATTAATACTAGTTATTACTAATTATTAGTAATTATTTCTAATTATCATTAATTATTACTAACTTTCTGTAATTTTTACTAATTATTACTTATTACCGATAGCTATTACTAACTACTACTAATTTCTAGTAATTATTAAAAAATTATAATTATTACCAATTATTTCTAATTGTTACTAATTATTACTAATTAACACTAATAGTCAATAATTAATATCAATTACTAATAATTATTGTTAATTAATAAAAATTAATGCTAATTACTACAAATTACTATTAATTACTACTAAGTAATTCTAATTATTCCTAAATATTACCAATTTTTACTAATTGATAATTATTTTTTATACATACCATAAATTAATAATTCTTATTAATTATATTTACTAATTATTAATATTCATCCCCAATACAAAATAATGTAAATGAATTTACAATTTAAAAAGTTTATCAAAAATACCTTAAAATTGGTTTTTTAGAGAATAAAAATAGTAATGTGTACCTAAATGTGCTCTTATAAAAATTAAAATGTATACATTGAGAAATCAAAGAGAAATAAGAAGAGGATATCAGAAATTGTGATTGAAGGATGATGGTGGGGGCCTTATATGGGTTATATTAGTTGCGATATAATATTTGCAACAGAATTTATATCATAAATAATTGTAATCAGGACAGGTTCATCTGTAAATAGTGACCACCATAAATAGTTATGGTGAAAAATGAAAAATTATTTATGATAGAGGAACAAATCAGTCACAAATTTATACTCCCCATAAATTACATATATTTACTCTTTCGAAAAAGTATTAGCAACATAAATCCTCATTTCATCGCAAATATTTTCATTTGCGATAGAGAGACATCTATTGTTTTATTTATTAGCATCTGTGATGGAATAGGATCCCATCACATATAATTTCATTTTTAATGGAAGTCTTAATTCCAATGCCAACAGTCCATTCTGAAGGTATGGGGTGTGTTGCTGCCAAATCTATTTGTGAAAGAACTTATATCGCATCACAAAAGTAATGAAATATATAGTTTTTTTGTAGCTAGTCTATCATTCCTCCACAAATAACTTGATTTTTTTTATTATTTGCGAGTATTCCCTATTTTTTTGGAAATAACTCATCCCAAAAAACCTCATTATCTTATAGTACAGGATTTCATTTGACGTTGGGTACGAAAAATTTTATCACATACCTCATTAAGAGTGTAATTTTCTACATATTACTCTTATTTCTCAAGCCATTCGATATTATCATATTATTTGTCATCATTAGGTTCAGTAGTGAAAATATTTACTTATATGAAACCTACTATGGAAAACAAAAAATTTCCTTGGAGAAGGTATATCCATGATATATCTATGTTCATATCCATTAAATGACACTAGATATAACTTTGTGAGTTAAAAATCCAACCATCCATGTAGGATGGGGTATCCTTTGGGATGTTGTAGCCCTAAGGACAAGGAACTGCTCTTGGGATGTAGTGGTTTCCTTCCCTCGATATGCTCTCATTACGGGTTCCCTGGTCTGGATGACTAATAATGTCATATCATTCTCAATATATTCTTGTTGAATTGGATCCACACATTAGTAATGGTGACCATGATGAATTTGAACCATCTTATTCATCTCCTAGTTTATTCTATGGAAGTGGTGTACATCATCCCCCCTTTCTAATATAATAAAGGTAGTCATTATTATTCTCTAGGGAGATACGCCCAATTAATTTTTATGTTGACATGTGGGCCTCCTACCCTAAGCTGATTTTTTCATGGATACGACATTTGTGGTTGTTGTTCCACCATATTATTAGAATATATTTACAAGGTTGGAATTATTCAATCACATAGGTATTCATATACCACTATTTTAACAACGTAGTGATGTAATCACTAGGTATGTGACAACCCATGTCAGTGCCCCAGAGCTTCGGTATTTGCAGCAATGATAACAATAAATGATTGAGGTGTCATTTGATGGAAGTTTATGTATGTCCTCAATATTGTGTGACATTCCTCAGATTGGTTGGAGATCTTTACTCCTTGAGCTATGATAATCACATGTGCTATATAAATTATAAGAGAGAACATGAATCCCATTAGCATAGTTTCATCATTAAAAATTCTTGGCCAATTAACATTTTTCTCATGAAAGGACTCACATCAGTTTCACTATTCTATTTTTGATATTCCCCCTTGATTGTACTTATTTTATGTCAGTGAAGGCCTACTTTCTAAAGATGAGTGGTCACTGGGACTTTACCAGCACTGATTTGGTTTCATGTTAATCAACATGATGGGTGGTCAGACTAGCCTCACCTTTTTTGTATAGAATTATTACCTAATATAGGACTCTCTTGTGGATTTAATACATGTTCTTAAATCCTTCTTAATAGTAAGATAGATTTCCCATAAAAAATTGATTGATTTATAACATTAATTTAATAGGAAATGACTCATGAGGTTATACCATATCTTATTTTACCCCAATATGGGGTTACCCTATAGTTTTTAGCCTTTATGATAGGCACTTTTCAATTCATCTCTATCTCATGAGATGTTGGGATCCCATGAGAAGAATAAAGAGGTGACACAGAGTTAAGATTAAGCTTATGTAAAGGGATTCTAAAAAATCCACAGTAATGGAATCAAAACCCACATAGTTCAATAATGATTAATGGAGGATTTCACACCTTTTAATGTCATGTGATAAGAAATAATTTTGTGGTTTTTAAGTTCAAACACCCATGACAGCTTCCATGTTGTTTAAATTTATTCATAGTTAGGTGATGTGAATATATAAATGGTTGATGTGGGACTTATGAATTAGAAACCATATCTAGTTCATCATGTCAATTGGTATCTTGATAAGATTATGTATGGAAGTGTCTTACACAAAATTGGAGGCCCATATTTGGATTTCCACATCACATATGTTGGTAACTATATGAGAAAGGCGGATAGAAAGTATTGGGGCTAACACATATTTGGAAGACCATATATGGTTTTCCACCTTTTTTCAATTAGTTACTAAATGAAAAAGGAAAACTGGATTGTTTAGGACATACACCCAGTAGGAGGCCCAGTATTTCTATTGGGGTTTTGGGACAAACCTCAAAGAGGTGTCCTATGTGTACTAGTTAATATTAATCAATGTCCACGTCATTTAAGTTTCATAGTTTAAGGTCAAGTGAATGGATCAATACATGTAGTTTAATGTCATGTGGTATGGGATTTGAAGTCATGAAAGTGGTGGAAAATGGATATATGATGGATTATGGATTGGTGTATGATTTTGTCTTACTCGGGAAATTAATCACTATGAAAGTATTTTTTGGAAGTTATGTGGAGGATCTTGACTCAAGGTATATGATAAAACCTAGAGGAGTATCTCAACTCAATTTATATAATGATACTGATAGGTGTATCTCAAAACAAGTTATATGATGATAATGAGACGAGTATATCTACTTGAGGAATGTGAGAGAAAAATATAAGAGTCTTGACCCATGTTATGTGAGGGAACAATAAAATAATCTCAACTCAATAAATTCATGGGGAGATTAACCCTATCATTTATAAATAAGAAAATTTTCAAAGAATTAGTTACCAAACACCAAGTATTATGTGGTGGAAGACTTGTACAAATGGGTCATCATGTTTTACATGGTTCTAGAGTTTGTAAAAATATATGTATGTGAAATGATGATTTTCTAAAAAATTATAATTGGACACTCATAAACAAAATCTTCCAGGATGTGGATCAACATCAGTCAAATAATTCTAGGATGTTGGCCATTGGAAAGAGTTAAAAGTATAATTTTGGAATAATTAATTATTTATAATATTAATGTTTCTATATGAGGGGTAATTTTTTTAATGTATTGTGTTTTTTAGTTTTTGGTTTTTAAAATAGTCTTCTTAAAACAACCCTCTACATATTTCCCAATGTGAAGTGGAATAATCTAAGTCATCTACGAAGTGGATTCACAAGAGTCCTCTTTAAAGGGTTTTCATGGGATTCCTCTATGATGGTTTCCTTATGGGATATGTCCACATACATACTTCATGGGAGTTTTTTGGGAAGATGATTTATGGGAGTCATTTATGAAGATGCATTAAAGGGGTTGACTATAAAGTCTTCTTATGTGAGTCAACCATGAATGTACTTTACGGGATTCATCCATAATGAAATTTATATGGGAGGTGAATCACCAAGAATAAGACATTACATGATGTCCAATCCACCGTTAGGTTCTTATCATTTTCTTGAAGTAGGTTCCATGAATTTATAGGTGATTTCATCTTCTCACCTTTCCACAAAATTCCTTTTGATGGAATCCAAATGATCATGTTGAACTATGATGTCACTATGATTTATGTGATTTTGGAGGATTACTACCTTAATTTTTCATAAATGAAATCCCTAAATAAAAAAAGTGTATGGTGTTGAAGGCTTCTCATCCCACTACCACAAAGAAACTATTTATCATGATGGAGCAAAAAAATAACTAATGATTACAACCTTGCTATGAAAAATGACTCACATTCATGAATAATTCACATGGCCATGAATGGTTTACAAGATTATGAAGGAGTTATGTGGTAATGAAGTAGCTATGTGGTAATGGAGGAGTTATAAAACTATAAAGGTGTTGTGAACCAATGATGCTAATGATCATTTTTCCTTTATGGAAACTTTTATCTATTACATTTTCCTAAATAATAATTTGAAACCCAAATTAAAGATTCCATAACATTTGATATGTAAGCCCATTTCATCTCTATATGTATTAAAATAGAGGATTTTGAATAGATCCATGACCTAAAAAATGTTTCACTACCGTAATATTTTATTTATTATGAAAAAATTGACCAAAATTCCCTCAAAACAGTGTCTTATAGTTTCTAGACCCTTTTTCATCATCGATGGAAACAATAAATGGCTTACTCCTAGTTGGAGGTTCTTATTAACACATCACCAAATGGGGAATTTTTTGAGTAAATTACCTCCTTTTATGTGTGAATAATCATGAAATACTTGGAGTCCCCATTAAAATAATATTTGCGTAGAAAGATATTTTTCTTCCCACACTTGACTTGATTCATTTGAGTAAGGGTTGTATCATGGTTTTCTTGGAAAAGTGCATCGATCATAATTTTTATTCCCAATAAATATCATAAAAATGAAAATATAAAATAATAATACTATTCTATTATAGTAATTTGGTATCTATATAGATGTGTTATCAAAAAAACACTACATATTTCATTATAAAAATCACACAAATCATTATGGTTTACACTCAATAAATTTTCAATATTTTTATACTATATAGTAAGGGTTGAAGTGATAAGTATCAAGAAACTATTTATGTGGGTCCCCTTATATGTAAATATCAAAAAATATATTGGTTATATTATCATTTAAAAAATCCTATATATCTTTTGAACATAAAAAAATTTCATCACAAAATGAATTCTCATAATTTTATATTTAATTAAGAGAAAAGCTTCCAACTAAACATCATTTATCTAAATAGTATCATTTATCCCCATACTATCTTAATTTCACTTATAACACCTAATATTAATTTTTATAATATTACATATTATCATTATATGTATTTTTATCTATTAGGATTAAGTCTTCCAAATTAGTCACACATGAGTGTCACTGTAACTTTGATCCTAAAATATTCATCATATCTTGATCAACCACAAATGGATCTCTAATTATTGAAAACCTAGTATTAATAACCTAAAAATTTATACTAAATTCCATAAAATATTAAAATCTCACATAAGAATGAAATTTTAAAAATTGAATTGTTCCATAGCATGTAGAAGAGATAAATTTAATAAATATTCAGATCAATATTTATGCTTTTATAAACAGTTAATAGTACCTTTAAATGATACTACTATCTAATTACATGTCATAATAATTTAAAAAAACATTCTCTAAAATAAAAATATATATATTTAAGAACATCTCATATGAAACCTCACTCCCAGATCAATATGCCTTATAAAAAGACATATAACAAGACATCTCAGTGTTTGTAAAAACATCCCACTATCTCTATAAAAAATTCTATCTAATCAGTCCCAAAAAAGTTTCAAAATGATTTGTTCTCCAGATTATAGTATATGATTTGGATATTGAGAGATATTTCATCAGTTTTTCCTACACTTTCTATTCCAAAATTCAATTAAATCAATAACTTGAAAAAAATAATGAGAGGAATATATATTATTTAAGATCTACTCCTATATTCAAAATGTTACTATACCAATGTTTCCTTTTCATGATTCATCAATGTGAGATATAGTGTAATAAATCATCCACCCACATATTTTTAAATGATTTCATTTTGAGACTGAATAAAATATAGTTACATAGTTAAATTCACTCTAAAAAATCTTATCCAATACCCAAATTATTTGAATTCCAAAAACTATCATATCACATTGACATATATTTATCACATCCAACTATTCTAGTACACAATCCCCCTATGACTTCCTTTAGTAGGAAATGTGATAGTGAATAGTTCTAAGGTATCTATATAAAGAGATGGGGGGACAATTCTTGTACATATAATCTATCACCTTCGGGTATGAAACATAATCAACCAAGATATAATAAATAAACAAAAATATAATATAAATCATGAAAGTGCAATAATAATCTATTTAATATGTTGTAAAGTAAGACATTATATTAATATATACATATATTACATATCAAATAAACATAATGAAATGTAAAATTTAAGATAGATGAAACTAATGTTGTAACCACAACAGAGTCAAATATATATTCTACCTTATCTCTTATCAGTCATTAGCCTCCAAAATTTTATACCAACAACTTCTGTAAATCTGTTTGAACATAAGAGTATAAAAATTAAAGAGATCACATGTAGGGGTAGTAATAAATATTCGGTATTGTCATCAAAATCACTAATATGTATCCTATAAACAACTACTGTCAATATATATTTCCAATATATAATGTTTAGGAAAAACAAATATCTCAACACACATCATCATCAATCATAACAATATTCTTAATAATTTCTAATTATGCTACCCGTAAAACATCACTATCCAACTCACTAAATATTAATATATTAAAACACAAATATATAGTTTTCATATTTGAAAATATCATAATAAGAATGGTCTAGTGAGATTTGTATTTCTAAAGGTGACCAGAAACCTAATACATTAACTTGATGTCTTCATTCAATCACAAATATAGAGAAGTGTAAAATTTTTAATGCATTAACCATCTAGGTAATCACTGTATGCCTCACTCAATGTATTTTTTGATCCCATTATCCCCACATACAAATTATTGACACATAATAAAATAACATATTGAAAAATAATGTTATTATCACACATCGTATCATAAATTACATATTCAATTAATCACCCAAGATGCCCCACCAAATCATATTGGAGAGGTAAGCATATAACTAGTATTATTGGTATTTGGTTCCCTATTTCCAATTGACATTGTACTTTTGATTCATATAATAAAAATATACTAATTTTTTCATATAGTGATTCTTTTTTTGTACCATTAATGTAATATTTTCTTTTGAATATTTGTCTCATAAAAGAGGTATAATAGTTCCTCACTATAATGAGAACAAATAAATGCTATGATGATATTCTAAATTGAATATCTTATATGCTTTAAATTCATGAATATGATAGGATATAAATGTTTTTTTACAATTAGGTGTTGAGGGATCATAAGTATTAATAAATCTTCCCATGATAAAGACACCAAGTTATCTCTTAGAAGGGAATTCATAAATACATGACCACTAATAGAAATTCAACATGTTTTATGTATCATTGGATCATCCTATATATGAAATTTGTTATGGGAATTCATGATTGTGATCATTATTACTGTATATCATGAATTTCATACTTAGATAAATTGCTAAAAATCGTGAAAATGTATACCGATCATGGGCTAGTATGCATCATACATGCCATAATTGATATTATATCAGTTTAATGCTCCTGAAATTGTTTATACCTTCCATGTTAATAGAACAAGATATATATGTCCCTTTTATTTAAATGAAAATATTTTAAAAAATACATATTTTTGGTAATTTATAGTCTAGTCCATTTTTTAATTTCAAAGAATGATACATCTATCATATTGGATGATGAAATGAGTATGCATCATTTTTTACAACATATCGGTTGAAAATGGGATTATATTAAACAATATCATTTGTAGTAACATTTTTATTAGTTCTATACATAGTTTTTTCTCTACAGGTTCCTTGATGTATTTATAGATCATTATCGTGGGTAGAAGGTAATACCAACCTATTTCTACTGAGAAAGGGGCCACGTAGATCTCACACTATGTGTATCAAAATAAAATTAAATTCTACTAAATTTATATAAATGAATAAATTTAATATTTATTTTATCGGGTAAAATTTATTCAATAAAAAAGTTTATTATATGAATTCAATCACAATATATTTATGATTAGAATATATTATTTGAATGTTATATATCATTTAATTATTTACAGGGAAATGAATATAAAAGTTATTTATTTATAGGTTTCAAAAATAAAGTTAAATAAATATATATTCAAGTTATTTGAGTATTAAAAGTAAATATGTATTCATAATTTTAATGAATATATTATTTATTGTATTTTATCGAATGAATATGTTTTATTACTCAAGGTTTGATAGATTTTATTATAGAATATGTGTTGTGTTTAATGATCTGATGGAAAAGATATATTTTATTTAATATAATTTAAATAAATATTAATTTATTTATTTACAAAATGATATTAAATTTAAAACATGCCATCGAATATAATAAAAATAACAATATTATTATTATTATGTTGATGCTGTATATAAATAAGGTTTAATAAAAATATAAGGTCTATTGTTCAATTTTTTAAAATATAACCATGGTATAATGTGTAAAATATGTCATTTTACATTGACAATGTGTTTGATACAATGAGAAATCATTTAGGATTTTCTCATTACTAATAGAAAATTATCAGTTCCTCCCTCTCTCAAGAGTAGATAGAGAGATATAAGAATAGAACATTATAGGCATTAATAAAAAATGGAATAAAGAACTTGATTCATCTATGATAGAACCTAAGATATCAATACTAGTATTCATAGATTCATGGAGTCTTTGTTTATGGATATCTATGATAAATAAGAACAATTATATCAATACATTACTTAAATTAACATTACATATCACAAATGGTCACAAAAACTAGAGGTCTGAAGGTTTAGTGTCTTAGTGGATTAACAACATTAAGAAAATATTTTATAATATTGGTCAACATTTCATTATAACTACTCAACTCGAATAAAACTTCAAAAAACCTCACATATAATACCCATCATTAAATCCCATGGTATTGAAATGAAAAATGAGGTGAGATAAAATTATCGGTAAAATAGAAAAAAAAACATATTGACATGTCATTATGGGTGAGATCATAAGATTATGAGGGAACATAGACATGTGAGAAATATCATATTAATAGATGTGGTAATAATAAATCATACATCATCCTCAAAGGATGTTATATAAGAACATAATTAAATTAAATATAAAAAACAATCACAATAGGTATTACATGTATTCCTAAATTTGACAGAAATATTGAATTGTGAGAGTATAAGATTAGAATTCATAACATATTTCAACCATGGAACTATTAGTAACATATTTAAACATTAAATAATGGTACCAAACAATCAGTTCCCAGAACATATAAGAAACTGAAACATGATTGTTAATAAATTTCTCATGAGATATCAACTGTTAACCGGTGCATTAGAGGGCAATATAGGACCCCACCCATCATCATCCACACTTATGAGTGGTATTGAAAAATCATTCACTTATCATAGCATAAATAATCCCATGAAATAACATGGGTTTTGTAAAATTATTTAAATAACAATTATCAAACTTTAATATAATAAATTAAAAATGGAAATAAAAATGGGTTTCAAAAAACTTTTAAATGAAAATAATTCACTTTTCATAGTATAAATAACAATTTTAGATAAAAACTAGTTTCAAAACATTTTCAAATGGTGTAAAATAACATCTTGAGTTAAATATAATGAAACTAAAAATGATCACATAACATTAGTCACATAATAATAGAAAAATAGAATATTAATCCTAAAACATAACTCAATTGATGATAATTAATTTTTAATATATATAAAAAATTAAATCAATGGATATAAAATATTTCTTGATTATTTTTATAATCATCAATTAAAATTCATAGTTAAGAGTCTATTTTAAAAAATTCCCCTTTCTTTTATTTAAAAAAATTTGAGAAGAAAACCACTCATAGAAGATGATTTGGATTGAAAAATATTTTTCCAAAGAGATATAAAAGATAAAATCAGTTAAAATTGATTATTTAGAGAGTATAATAGAATTTAATTAAAGAATAAATCCTATAACTAAAAGGAATAATTTTGAGGAGCCAAATCCCATATATTTAATCTTGATTTTGACTTAATTTCTTTAAACTTCGGTATAACAAAAATAATGACATTAAAAACCAATTAAATATCCTTATTTATATATATATATATATTAAACATTTTTTATGATTATATTATATATTTATAAAAATTATTTCTTATCCATTTTCAATATTAGGTGTGAGTACTGTTGTTCATTTTGAACTAGTTTTGTAATCACGGTGTGGTAATTCATTCATCGACCAAATTTTATCATTACTAGATCATAAAAGGTACTATAACTAATTCTTATTAATGATATATAATGTTATAATTTAATTATATAAGATTTTTGGATACGATCCAAAAAGATTAAATTAGCAATGGTCATGTTTCTGTGATTTTTAAGGAACAAATATTGGTATCTTAATTAAGGAGTTTAATATTAACTTCCCCACTCCATTAACAAATTAAAATTAATAATTGATTATATACATGATATATTGTTACTAATTATGTTCAAATACTCATCCATTAAAATATTTTATTACATTGTTCATGTGTGTGGTTAGGCTAACCCCAACATGAATATACCATAATTAATGGATAATTATGATAAAGAAAGGGATTTGGTTAGGATTAATATAAAATTTTAAAAAAATATATATTATTAAGATACATTTATTTTTGTAATCATAACTTAATATGTTCTAATTTATAATAATTATATTAGGTAAAACATAAGATGTGTTACATTGTGGAGGTGGTAGTCTGCACATTGTGGGATTAAAGTTTTCATTTATCAAATAATTAGAAAAAAGGAAGGTGGGTTATAATTTACCTCATAATAATCATAATTATATTATATATTTCAAATTTAATGATCAATTTTACCTTTATTATTAGTTAATAGAGGTGGCGGTGAAAAAATGGAAATTATTTCCTTTTGGAGCTTGTAGTCCACATAGTAGACAAATGATTGTTTGATTATTCTTTATATAAAAAGGAAAAAGTTATTAATAGAAATTAACATAATATAATAAAATTTAGTATAAAAAATAATTATGTCATTATATTGGATTTATAAAACTATATTTTGAAATGTAATAAAAAATGTAAAAAAAGTTAAGAAAAATTACTTACATTGAGTACTTGAGCTTTCCCTTGGAAGTATCCTTGGAAATAAAGGTCTTCAGCCAATATATTTTGAACATAGCCTTCATGAAAAGGAATATAATTATAGGTGATTTAAAAATAGAATATTTTCAATAGGAATCAATAGTTTTGTAGTGTTCTTGAAGGGGTATGGAGACAGGCCTTTTATAAGGGGTGAGAGTGGATTTGTTTTGTAATTAAAACCACTTAATACAAAGGGAGAAGATGTTAAAAAATTCATGAATCACCGTAATTGGAATTATAATTAATTGGTAGATGTTATATGGTCTATAATATATCATATATTAATTTTAACACATGACTTTAACGTGTTTCTATGTTCTTTAGTCTTAGAATTCAAAATTTTTCCCTTTTTTGGATTTATTGTGGTAACTATTTTCTACCTATGTGATATAATTTTAATACCTCAAAATAAAATTACACTTATTAAATAATTATTAAATATATATTCCAAATATGAAAAAAAATTTACCATATAATATTTCTTGGGGTAAGAAATAAAATTTTTAACATGGGTGCATGTAACTTGTAAAACTCGTGTTTATAAAAAGAGGATTTTCAATATTAAAGATTATCTATAGGATAAAATTACCATTGTATTATATTTTCATTATAGAAAATAAATTTTATTTCTATTTTAATGACATCAAAAAAAATTAACAAAATACACCTTAATTAAAAAGAAATAACCAAAAAGTGTTTTTTATGGAAAATATTAATTAAGTTCCTAAAATGTTATTATAATTTTTATAAATTAAAAAAAGTCTTTTTAATATATATATATATATATATAGTTCGTGAATAAAATTTTAAAAAAAATTAAAAAATTTCTACATTTACTAAGAATTCTTATAAAGTTATAAAATATAAAAATATGTTAAAAAATATATTTTCACCATTCATCTCAAAATTAAATGAGTAATTTTTTTCAAAAAATATCCTTATATATTTTATTATTATAATTAATAAAACTAATATAAATTATGTAAAATTTCAATTGTAAATTTTTTAAATTTACCTTTTATATGAATTAAAAAAAATTATGAAAATTTGCTTTTATTGAAAATAGTGTTTTAATATCAAGTGTTATTAATATTATTTCATATCAATTTTTTTAAAAATATAAATATATTTGATAATATATAATAATTATTTATAATAATTTAATTTAATTCATTGGGATGAATTATAAAACACTTAATAAAATAGTTCCTTAAAAAATATTATAATAATCCTAAATATGTTTTAACAAAATAACTTTAAAAATGACTATTTATATTATGAAATTAAATTTCACTAATCCATTGATATTTAAATATTTATATGAATTTATTAAATATTTAATATCATAATTTTATAAAAATAATATTAATATTAATATGTAATGCAGAAATATATATATATATATTATTTTAATATTAATTTTTTAAATTATGAGTTATTTATTATCAATTTACTACCATCAATAAATAAATGTATTATACCAATTGGATACATTTATACCTAATGACCATATTTTTATTAACTATATTCCCAAATAATGAAATTTATAATATCTAGATTTAGTTCATTTATATAGATGTGCTAGAATTATGCATTCTATTTTTATTTTTTATGTCACAGTGAAATTTTTTATAGTTTTCATTTTGGTCTCACAATGTGTTTTCACATTACATGACATTTTTTATCATTATATGTTTTCTTTGGATATTGGTGATACTCAATGGTGAAGATGATCTATCAGATCTCTTATTATTAATGATTTTATTCTTCAATATTTATTTTCTGTATTTCATTATTAGACTTTTAAAGGATGTAATAATCAACAATAAATAATACCTAGTTTCATATGGGTTTGTTGATACATTTAACTATGAATCATTAATGTGTTTTTTGTTTAATTCCTATCTTATATGACTAATTGCCTAATCTATACAATATTTCTATTATTTTTCTAGAATTATAAACATATATTTTATGGGAAAAATATTCTTCCTAAAAATATAAAGTGTTATAATGTGGGTATAGCTAAATGAGTCCTCAGTTAGATTATTTACCATAATAACAATTCAACATGATTGGTGGATATTTTCCTCATGATTAATACTATATATGATGTAATTATATATTTTAATTAATAATAAATTTAATGTGAATAATCTTACCAATGATATTTTGGGTTTCATTCATTTATTCCACTAAGTTTTTCAAATGATTTTGATGAAACAAATTTGGTTCCCATCCAATAGACTTGCTTCCCCCTGAAAACATCATGTTGTGTCAGAGCTGTCACATTCTAATTTATATTTTTCATTATTTATTTAATCTATTTCATGCATAGGTTTTCCATTTTTCACATTCATATTTCCTTTCCCCATTTAAAGGTTGAGACAATTCATTAATTCGATATCTTATGGGAAATAATGGGGCAAAATATGTTTTTAGAATGACCCATTTAGAGAATCAATGATTTTTAACTATATGATACAATTACACAACACAATAGGGAAATGTAAATACTATATTATGGGTTTTTTCTCCACACAAGGAACACACCATGAAAATATTACTCAATCATGTGCATTAATACATGATTCCATTCCATTATAATTATTGACCTCTAGTGCATAATGTGGCTTGAAAAGAATAAAACTATGTGTAGTGGTTGAGTAAATTTCATGTAACACAACTAAATGAAAACATTGTTTATTTCAGAGTGTGTCATTTGGGTCAATACGTGATGTTATTACACACAATAAAATAATTGGATACCCAATGTGCCACATGATAAGAACTATAAATGTGTAGTTAGAGTACACATTATGTCACATGTGTCACTCAACATAATGTAAACATAAATGAATTATTAGTGAAAAATTCATGTCAACAGAAACCATTATTACATTTCTTTTATTTACTTATATAAAAGAATTTGTAACCTTCTGTGACATAATATGCACAACATATAGATTTCAAGTGGTACATAAAACATATAATAATGGTTTTTCATGTGGTCATAATCATTAAAAATTCTATACTGTGTGACAACAATGAATAATATACCATGTATATAGTGGGACATTGTGTGTTGTTTCATGTTTTGTAGTATGTAGAAAATGACATGAATGTCATATGAAATTTTAAATTAAATAAAATTGGATTTAATATTATGTTGGTTGTATACATTGTGAGCCCAATCAGGTATATGTGTACGTAAATATATTTAATTAAAAATTTCTATTATTAAACAACGATTAACGGGACTCTTTGAGAAAATTAATGACTCAAAATATGGTATAATTTAAGATAGATAATTAATTTACAAATTTTTTATTCCATTATTAATTTAATATAATTTCTCTTAAATTGAAATAGTGGAAATTAATTCTAGTAAAACTAAATGCATTTTTCATGACATGGTGTTAATTATCATGAGATTTATATAGCTTATTTATATACTGAAATAATTTATAAAATTTTATTGTTTATTTTGTAGTTTACAATGTTATAATTTTTATTTAATTAAATATATATATCTGAGAATTATTCCTACCTCCTTTATTGTGTGTGGGTATGTGCATCTAAGGTTTATTTATTGTAACCCATAACCCATATAACCCATAAATTGCATATAAGTATACATTTCTAATGAATTTATATGACAACTAGAGGATACAAATAAGGATTCTAGTCGAGATGAACCAAAATATGAAAATAGACATGATAATGGTTGATATTGAAACACAATACATGTTATGGATCAAGGAGAAACCCCCATAGGGCAATGGAAGTTTTATCATTTCTTGATAAAACAACTAGTATATAATTCTTATAATCATTTCACCTATTAATTTTAGTTTATTAGTGCATGATTATTTATATATTTATTTGATTTATGGATTATTTTTATGATTAATTATGATCATATATTATAAATAAATTATAAATCACTCGTAAATTAATAAAAATAATGTGATAAATTTATTTTATTTTTCATTGTAAACTACTTATGTATGTTCCAACATAATGTAATGACCATATATATAAAGGATATATTAATATATCTTATACATGTAAAATTAATATAATTATGTTTTTTTATCATACATGGTTAATTATTCATATGAATTTCTCTCAAAATTAATAATCACATGTTGAGTAAAACATATAATATTTACCCATAATTAAAAAAAATATCTTTATATAAGTTATTAAATCATTAACCTCCTTCCATTTTTTGAGTTAGGATGGAACCATTGTTTGAAGTGTTTATTTGGGCATAATCATGATGCACTTTAAATTATGAGGGAGCCTTAATAGGTATAATGAATCAACATAACTAGATTGGTATTAAGGATTATAGACATAGTCAACTTAATACAATTTAGAGTAATGTGTTATGAAAATCAAACTATCTAATTTTAGGATTGTGTATTTTACTCAATAGATCAAGAACTGTGATTTTATATACTTGGAAATATTAAATCCAACCAGTAATATCTATGAGAAATTTTCTTGGCCATAATTATAGCTATGATAACGGAACTGTAGATTATTTCATCAAGAATATCTGAGTAGCTAGATATTTTGAATCCACCAATAATATCTATTGGTATGTAATAAAATAGTGATAAAATTAATTATATAATTAATTATTTAATATTAATAATCAAGATAATGTATAAATATACTAGTTTTATTTATTGTAGAAAAATTGAATATAAAACCAAATAACCAATTTAATATATTTTGAAAAAAGTGAATTTCCATGATAGCACAAAATTTCATGTTTTGTATAGGAATTTTTTGATAATAATACTATATCAGAAACAATTATTTGCATCATAGTATACATTACCAGATTAGAAAACCCTAGCAAGAATGTGTGTGTCATAAGAATGCATATATAAATAATATGGTGGATGTATCAAATTTTCAATGCATTATGTTGTCATATATGTTCAGTGATATAATGATTTAGAAAAATCACATTGGTAGATACACAATGATGACCTATATCCATAAACTGGATAAAGATAGTGAGAATTAAAATAGTAATTGAGGATGTCACAGAATTATACATGTGCAAGAAATAATATGAATACCTAGATAGTGTTCATGTATTATACGTTATGAAGTAAATAAATACAATTAGAAAACAAGTGGTTCTATATGGATAATAAATTATCCTTGAATATCATTCTATCATCTATATCACCAAGATTATATATTTTTATTAAAAATTTTAAAATGAACATTGTGTGAAAGAAATTAATGATCCTTATGAAAATGATTTTCTTTGTTTATTGGGAAATGTGGAAATTTTTTTGTCCAATTATTATGGTGGATAATGTGAAGGATAAAGTTAAAAATATAATGTAATATTTAAATTAATAGGTTACATTACATTTTCCATCAGTGGAAGAAAATATTATGATTTAGAGTAATTAAAAATTGTATATTTAACTCACATGTGGCATAAAATGTCACTAGAATAAGAATTATAATGAACTAAAGATAAAGTAAGTAGCAGATTCACCTTTAGTTTTATTCATTATTACTTGGGAAATTTCTATTTGTATTCGTGGTTATTAATATGAAAATGTGAGTCATATATTTTTATGTATGTATAAGAACTAAGGAAGACCATAATATTATAATAATGGATGTTAACCTTTTGGTTTCCAATGGATATTTATTCTAAATTCAACAAAATTGGATCAAAACATCACATTTCCATGTTTAAATATTATTTTTTAAAAAAAAATATATTATTTTTTATTGGTTTTTTATAAATATTTATCACAATTTTGAGTTATAGACATAAAGGGACATTATTTCATCTTTGAAATTATTTTTTTCAGGGAGTAATAAACATAATTAATAATCTAATTACATGTTACTGATAGTTTTTCAATATAAATATTTATTAATAAATTAAAAATAAAATAATAAAATAATAACCATTTATGGAAAGATATTACTTTTTTGAATAAAGCTAGAAGTAAATGTCAAGGATATACCTGTAAGGGTTTTTATACAGTATAACAAAAAATATTAGGTATTCTAAATGTTTACAAATATGTTTTGAGACAAAGAAATATTTTAATGTTAAAGGGTGAAAAAAATATTCTAGAATTAGTTTAATAAGTTATGTGATAAATATTCTATGAATAAATTGGAGGTAAATTCATTTTCTTTGTCATATTTTTTAAATAGTTTTAAGTAATGTAATATTAATATAGAGAATATTTTTTTGTAAAAGATAAGAGCTTCTTCTGGTTTGTTTATAATATAATATATTATCCATGTATTCAGCGGTCATTAAATTATTTATTGGTTTTCTTCCTAAACACAAATTTTTTTATACACATAAATGTAGTGAGGATAGTAAAAGAAGGATCGATGAAGAGTATTATAATTTTTTCAATTTTATGCTGTATTTTTAAATACATGTTTTCATATAGCAGTGTAATATTTAACCGTATTCCAAGTAATAATGAAGGATAGATATCATGTTATTTATAATGAGAATGAATTATATTATGTCACAGACTCAATTTTTATTGATGAAAACTATTTGTTAAATATTATTTTAGTAGAAAACTTGAGTATAGAAAAACCAAAATGTAATCATTGTTAATTAGCCTACTGTTTATCCATGATATTATATAAATCCAAGAGATATAAAAGTGTCAGTATATAAAAAGTATTTACATATATAATGTGTTGTAACTCTATAAGATAGATATTTAGACTATGTTATACATCAATGTAGTCATTAATCGAGATGAAAATGTGTAGGAACATAAAAACCCACAAGACTTATTAGAGGAGTTATTCTAGAGAGAAATATAGTATAAGAAGGATAAAACCAAAGATACGGTGTTTTATAATCATTTAGTTATTTGATATGTTATTAATTTATTATATTAAATACTTATCCTATAAATTATAAATAAATGGAAATAAGATAATGTTAGAAAGTTGATATGAAGTAAAAAATGGATTTTATATACCAAAATCAATCCTTCTATTTTGGTAGTACCTCTAACTAATAAAAAAACCCATAGAGTTAATCAAGGTTAAATAAAGATCTAATCATAGATGTTAATGTGATTAAATATTAAGGAATATTGGTTATTAAAAGGTTTTAGAGAACCCACGAAATTCATAGTGGAAAACTTTTTTCTCCAATACAGATGTTGAAAAATATTTTGAATTTATGTTTCCATAATCACTATTATTATAATTATATAGAGTTTTCATGCAACCATTTCTAAGTTAAATTAGGCATCAAATCACGGGATTATTAATTTTCCATGTTTCTATAAGGGCTTTATGGTATCTTCATGGTTTTCCAATAGATATATTATGATAATATTTATAAAATAAAGAATAAAATTCTTACTTTCAAAGAAAAGGTTAAAAATTATTTCTCTAATTAAAGTTTTAAAGTTGAAACCAAGTTCAAGGGAAAAATATCTACTAAGATTAATGTAAGATTTTTCTTAGACCAGTAAATATTAAACATTTCAATATTTTATCAAAAAGTTAATATTGAACAATCCATGATGAATTTTTACAAATTTCACCTCGCACAAGTCGCTTCAATATGATGTGTCTAGACACTGTATGACATTAAAAGGAGAAATAGAAAACCATACACTTCAACAATGAGATATATCATCTATACCATGTTATATTCTAATTTTAATGTTTCTTAAGTAGAAAGGATTATGGGAAAGCATTAAATAAATATATGAGAAATAAAAAAAATATGAAAGGAAGAACTATCTAGTTGTACATGAGATAGTTCAAGGGAATACATCAAGGTATATAAAGAAGTATGTATTCTAATTATAAAGGGAACACAAAACTAATCCTTTTCACTAAACATTTTATCTAGTATTTCAGTTTTTCTATGTAAATGATTAAGAGAAAATTATTTAGTCCATTGATAGAAAATTATATTGATATTGATTATATTATATCTTTTGAAATACTTAAATAAGTTATATAAATTATGCGAATTTCTTTTAAGATAGTAAAATTGTATCATGAGAATAATTAATTATCAAAACATATATTATGATAATATTATAGAAATGGTACTATATAAGAATTAATGTTTAAGATGAAATTCACTATGACTTTAATAACACCACTCTCTATGCAAGAGTGTACTAAAAAGAATTGAGGGCATAATGTGGAATTTTGTGGAAACTATTTCATAAATCACAATAAACAATAATAAATAAATAACCATGAATGTAAATAGTATACCCATAGAGTGAGTAAAAAACCAATAACATACCATCATTACTTAGGAATGTGGAAAAAATAGATATGAAAGTAAAAACTAGAAATAAGATATTTATTCGCCAATAGGATTATCATATTAATTATAGAAAGAACAAAATTATAATTGTATCTAATATAACTCCAAGAAATATCTTATTATGGTCTTTAGAATCATTTTAAGCTATCCCACTACATTATCACACTCAATCATCTACACAAAATATACCTATAATGCATGAGAGCTGCTCAGGTACCCATTTTCATGGCCACCCAAGAAGAGTGTTAGAAAAAATCAGTAGGGTACTACCCACATGGACTTATATACACCCAATAAAATAATGAAAATTTTCATGTTATAAGCTCAATGGAAAGAAAAAAAGTAACACATAAATTTTATAGGCATAAAATATAATCAGAAATTTACAATTAAGAAATAAATACCCATGTGTTGAGTGGTTGTGCTCTATCTAACATGAATCAAACACTGTCTATGAATAATTCAACTCCACGATGTAAAAAAGGTGGATAACCCAGGGCTAACGAATCCCCCTCCTTGATGATATATTTA
This sequence comes from Viscum album, assembly GCA_963277665.1. Taxonomy (NCBI): domain Eukaryota; kingdom Viridiplantae; phylum Streptophyta; class Magnoliopsida; order Santalales; family Viscaceae; genus Viscum; species Viscum album. The sequence continues at coordinate 1,337,493,740 of OY728150.1, read as the reverse complement.
AAAACACATGTTTGAAACATAATTATAGAAAGAATATCCCATGTCTGTGTAGATCAATATCTCACACAATCCCCTTAGGGGGACAATCTATATGTTATAACTTGCATCAACAATAGATGAAAAAGATAAAAGTATTTGAAAAACTTGTGTACATAAAAAATAAAAATAACATCATAACAAGAAATATTAAAAACAATAACAAAAATTATATGAGTAAACATCAAACATAGGATTTAGAGGCTATACATTAAAACATAATGTGATTAACCATAAAAAAATATGTCTCATGGGGATACAAAATCAAGAAAATAATCATGCCAATAACTCACATAAAACATGATAAAAATTAAAGGGTTTCCTACCAGTCCATCCTTAACCCATCAACCTCCACGAAACAAGCCAACATACAAGGTCAAATAATGTCCTTAGTGCCTTGTAAGTTCAATCGGTATTTAATTTAATTAGTTCAGACGTGATGTCCATTTACTAATTAATTATGGAACTACGCCTCTAAATATAATTTATTGGGTAACATTATTAATTTTTATTCCATTTCATTCATCTCAAATTTATGAATTAAGGATCGTTCAACTAAGGTGGAGAATCTTATATCAAATTTTCATAAATAGTAAATAATACCTTTGGGTAGAATAAATGGTAACAACTATAAAAAATGGGAAGGATCCTATTCAATAAAATACTATATATTTTTTGGAGCTATCATATTTTTTTCATCTTCTAATAATTCCACTAGTTTCAAAAATCACTTCCTAGTTGAATCCTTGACCATCCACCCATGTAAGTTCCATAAAAAACATCTAAATTCATTTATAAAAATAATGTATTTCACATCAACAATACAAGGGATAAATTATTATAATAAAATTATAAACCTTATGATAAAAAAAATTATTTACCTTATCCAAAAATTAATTCAATCGAGTTTGAGACACTCTTGAAACACTCTCAATTCTATGATGAATAAAATCCATAATTAAATTCTATGATATTATGGAAAGTATTTATTGATTTAACCAAAAACCAATGAACAGATCATAAAGGGATAAACTTTCAACCAAAAACATTCAATGCCCTACATTAATTATTATCAAACATCCTCTATACATGCGTATAAAAGTACCACCATTCTCTGACAATTCCACCATGATCTGGTGGAATTGTTATCTGACTCTATATCCAAATTCTTGCGGAAGAAAAATAGATGAATATGATCATCAACGAGAAGAGGGAATAGAGGAGAAACCGAATATAAAATGATCCTAAAGGATTATAATTACCAATAGGATAATCCAAGCTGAATGAAACATTGTTCCATCACTATATGTGGAAGAAATAGGAAAATATTGAAGGAGAACAATGAATTTTATTGGGATTTTCCAATAATTTATTTCTATATCCATCTTGGATCTTGGGGATCTCATGAAGGGAGGAGAGGATTAGTTTACAATAGATTTCCTATAATGAATTCAAGGAAATGGGTTAAATCCCATGGGGGGTGGTTGCACCCAAATTTACCATACAAGTAAAAAGCGGTCGATGTAGTACATGTAGGGGTCGAGTCCACAGGGACCGAAGAAGTAACCTTGAGACGCTATGATTTGGTGAAGGATGGGCTATGAATTAGCCAACTTTGGTTTTGATTTTGGATGTTTTTAAAGAACACTAAAAAACCTATTTTAATTCAATTAAAATAAAATGGGTTGATCTTAGGATTATGCTCGGGGTGGATTGAATGAATTTTACTTCTTTAGAAAATTTTGGTTTTATTAATTCTTGATGAATCCATTCTTCAAAAATAAAACTACCTTCATCATTTTCTGGTTTGGTGCTTAATAAACACAATTACTAATCCCCTATACACTTAGAGAACCAAATTCATTATCTCTCCAAGGTATATGTTCATTTAGTAATTGAATTTAGTTTTCTCAAACAAAGTAAAGATGAAGAGTAGAAATAACTAATGAATGGATGTCTTAAATTAATTATCCAATTAACAACAATTCATTCATAAAATAACATTCAATCCAGCCTTTGCATCCTCCTAGATCAACCCATTAAAGTTTTAGACCTACATTGATGGTATACTCTCAATGGTGGGTGGAAGATGACTTACAAGAATTGGATTGAAGAAATTAAAACCACGGAAATAACGAGCACTCCTCCGTGTTTGTGAATGAAATTCACACCCATGTGTGAACTAATTCACCACAACACAGAGATATCACTATGATTTGTAAAAATTTAGTTTTAATAAATGAATGGAAAATATATAAAATAAAGATGTTGATTAAGAACAAAAAAAACTTACATGGAAATTGAAAACATTCAAAGGAACTTTTGCAGCATAACCTTACAATGAAACAAGCAACGAATGATGATAAGAAAAATATCCTATCCTATTACCTTCACCCCCATCTCTTTATATAGGAATATTAGGAGCCTTAGTTCCACCCCCCAACAATTAATTCCCCCCCAACAAGTAATAGAGTCAAAAGGAGAGTGAATAATCAAACAGAAATTGATGTTTCGAAGTTGACCCGGAAAACTATCCAGATTCGTCCACCATATTGACGTGTGAATTTGTAATTGAAGAAGGACAAATCTGGAGGGGTCGTAGAAGTAAAATATTCTCTTCCTTATATCCTTTATGAGCTGTAAAATTTTCAAGAACTTTGACGTAGCTGTTTGAATGATATGGTCGAGTTGGTGGGGAAAAATTTATGTGTATTAATGTCGGGTCCACCATTTAAATCTCAACTTCAGATCCCTTTACCATCATGAAAAATTCATAATTAGCTCCATACATAGTTGAATAAAATGATCCTAATATTTTTATATTTCTACTATATAAATTTGTGCTTCATTGGGCTTGGTTTGTGGGCCCCTTATTTGTTTGATGGGGCTTAGGCCCATTATGATTTTTTCAGCAAGTTTCTTCATTCAGGCGCAAAAAACTCTATCTTCCCTTGTGATTCATCCATTATACCTACAAGAAAAAATGTTCCAAATAAAGTGATTAATCATATCCCTAAATATCAAATTCAGAAAATGAATATAATGTTGTCCACAAACAGATGAATGATTGGGCCCAAATTTTCATTTTAAACTTGAATTGCATTTAAGATGAGAAATGAAGTTCTATTTATGTAATGCACTAAAAACAATGTTTATAGGCTTTAGAAAAATGAATATAAAGATATTAAAAATGAATATTATCCACTTTTAGTGACTAATAACACCCCCCAACTTGGGTTTTTCTAGTCCCAAGGAAAATATATTACAAATAGGAAATTCAAATCCTCTTTTACCAAAACATTATAATACAGTTGTTCATCCAAATATCTCATACCAAAAAAAATTATGAAACCCACAAAAATCATTTAAAACAAGCTAGGTCCATAAGCATATCCCAAGCCCAAGACCATTCCTTTGTTCAAATTCATCGCCACATTTCATCCAATTCCAATTAAGATTGATAAAGTGTTGTGCATCCCAAAAGATATAGGGCCCATTTTATTGTTCAAGGGGAAAAATGGAAGCGCTAGGTGGGAATCAAATTAAACCTTAAGATGAGTATCCATTTTTTTATGATTTTTTTTATTTTTTTAACCACAATAGATATGAAAAGACTAACTCTGGGCAAGACAACTATGGATTCACAATCCCCAAGTGTCGGATGCCATACATATTGTCAATTCCATGCTCTACAATAGAGATATAAAGCCTAAATCTGGGCAAGACAACTATGGAGTCATGATGCCCAAGTTCTGAATGCCACGCATTTGGAAAAAAACATTGCTTTATGTGGTAATTATTATTATTTTCCAAATTTTTGTTGTTTGTTTTGTTTTTGGATACTCAAATTAAACTAAAAGTGACCCCAGAACCCTATGCTATAATGAAAGGGACCCAAGAACTCAAATTTAAACCCATGAGCCAGTAGACGTGCATTGTGGCATTTTTATTAAGAGGATTAAAATGTATACTTTGAAAAATCACATCGGAAAACCACACTTTCTGGAAACTATGCTCATGAACATAAACTTGCATTAAAATCAAAATCAAGGTATACACAATTATTTGATATCCAATTTCAGAGTTTGCAATGTCTATTATCATGTTCAAGGTTAATGGAATTTTTATTTTCATGCATGTTTTTATTCAAAAAATATGAAAAAAATCATTTTTTATATCCCCCCAACTTAGAATAACATTGTCCCCAGTGTTTAAAGAAAAGAAAAGTTAGAAGGGGGTAGGAGAGGAGTTCAAAGAGGAAATTGAAAATGATAAACATGGAACAAAATCACCTGGTTTTTGATGTTGAAGTTCATGATGCTTCAAATTACTCCTTTTATCTCTTGGGGGATGTAGACACCTCCTTTATTGAACATGTATCACCCAAAATAGTTCCTAACCCATAAAAAGAAGAACAAAACAGAAAAAACAAACAACACAATGATTTATTTAATTCCAAGTATCAGCATTTTTATGGTTTTACATGTTTTTTTAAATCAAACTAATGATACATTGTCTTCTTCTAAATTTCTAGGAAAGGTATTACTCAGGGATCACACCATGTGACACAGATGAATACGGTGCTCCCCTTTCATACCCATCCATACTCATAAAAGAAGAACAGGTCAAGAGTCTATTTTTTTTAACCTACAAAATCATAAATAAAATAAATTGATGACACATTTCCATCTTTTAAATTTTTGGGTAAGGTATTACTCAGGGATCACACAGCGTGACATGGATGAATACGGTGCTCCCCTTTCATACCCATCCTTACTTATTAAATAAGAACAGGTCAACAGTCTATGGTAATTTATTATATGAAAACGAAAATCATTTAAAATGATTGGAAACATGAAAACCAAGGGTTGCCTCCCATGTAGCGCTTTTGTTTAACATCGTTAGCTCGACTTGAACCCTAAATCTATCAATTTTTCTCTGGTTCATATGTTGGATCATTTAACTCATCCTTGGTTTCTTGTTTATTGAATGATTCAATGAATGGTTTTAACATATGACCATTGACTTTGAAGACATGACCACTTGTGGGATCCGAAATCACTATTTCCCCATGAGGGTACACATGATGCACTAGGTATGGACCAGACCATCTAGACCTTAGCTTTCCTAGGGGTAGATGATGTTTTGAACTATACAAGAGCACAAATTTTCCCAGTTCAAAGTGTTTGACTTTGAGATTCCTAGATTAGTAGGCTTGAACTTTAGATTTATTAATCCTTGAATTTTCATAAGCCTCCATCCTAAGTTCCTTGATTTAATTAAGATCAAATTTCCTTTTTGTTTCATCCAATGAAATGTCAAAGTTCATTTTTTTTATTTCCCAAAAGGCCTTATGCTCGATTTCGATAGGTAAATGACAAGATTTTCCATAAACCAATCTATACGGTGACATGCCTAGAATAGTTTTTGAAAGTAGTTCGATATGGCAAAGGGAATCTAAGAGTTTCTCGGACCAATCTTTCCTAGAGGGATTGACAGTTTTTCCAAAAATTTGCTTAATTTCTCTATTTTCCAACTCAGCTTGACCATTGGTTTGAGGATGGTATGCAGTGGAAACATTATGAGTAATACCATACTTAGACATGAGTGAAGAGAATGGGCGGTTGCAGAAATAGGTTCAAAGATCACTGATTATATCCCTAGGAATTCCAAATCAAGAAAATATGTGCTCTTTCAGAAATCGGATCACAACATGGTGGTCATTGGACTTGGTGGTAATGGCTTCAACCCATTTTGAGACATAATCAATAGCTAAGAGTATGTAGAGGTATCCATTAGAGTTTGGAAAGGGTCTCATGAAATCAATTCCCCAACAATCAAATATTTCAACAACCAAAATGGGAGTGAGGGGCATTTGATTCCTTTTGGTAATGGATCCTAATTGCTGACACTGAGGACAAATTTTGTAGAATTGGAAGGAATCCTTAGTGAGGTTCAGCCAGTAGAAACCACTTTAAAGGACCTTTGCAGTGGTTTTCTTTGTTGAAAAGTGGCCTCCACATGCCTCTCCATGAAAAAATTTTAGAATGGACTCTTGCTCAGACTCAGGAATACATCTCTTGATTATTTGATCATGACAGAACATGAAGAGGTAAGGATCATCAAACACATAGTGTTTGACATCAGAAAGGAATTTCCTCTTAGCTTGGGTCCCCATGAATTTGGAATGTCACCCATCACCAAATGGTTTGTTATGTCATCATACCAAGGGCAATCACTCACTGAATAAAGGTTCTCATCAGGAAATGAATCAGACATAGATATGTGGTGTGAGTTTTCTTTGAATTCCATCCTATAGAGGTGATCAGCTACAATATTTTGAACACCATTTTAATCCTTAATGGTTAAATAGAACTCTTGAAGAAGAAGGACCCACCTAATCAATATAGCCTTAGCATCTTGTTTTTTGAAAAGGTATTTTAGGGTTGAATGGTCAGTGAATACAGTGATGGGTGATCCTAAGAGATAAGTCCTGAATTTCTCTAAGGAAAAGACAACAGAAAGAAACTCTTTCTTAGTGGTGGTGTAGTTTATTTGTGCATCATTTAAATATTTTTTTCATAATCAATGACACATGGAGTTTTCTCAAACCGTTGTCCTAAGACTGCTCCTACAGTGAAGTCACTTGCATCACACATGAGCTCAAAAGGAAGTTTCCAATTTGGAGATTACATGATAGGTGGAGATATAAGAGTTGACTTGAGTTTAGAGAATGATTCCTCACAACTTTCTTTTCTTAAAAATGGAACATCTTTTACCAATAGAGCACAAAGTGGTCGAGAAATAGAGCTGAAATTCCTAATGAACCTTCTATAAGAACCAGAATGTCCTAAGAAGGACCTCACTTCCTTAACAGTTTTAGGAGAGGGAAGGTAAAGAATGATTTCAACCATAGCTTTATCAACTTCAATCCCTCTACCAGATACCATATGACCTAGAAAAAGTCCTTCCCTTATCATGAAATGGTATTTTTCCCAATTTAGTATGAGATTCTTATCCTTGCACCTTGAAAAAACCTTTTCAACATTTATAAGTCATCCCTAAAAAGTATCCCCAAATATGTAGAAGTCATCCATGAATACCTCTAAAAAATCCCCCACCATATCCGAGAATATTCCCATCATGTACCGCTAGAAGGTTCCAGGGGCATTACATAACCCAAAGGGCATGCGGTTGAAGGCAAAAGTGTCGAATGGAAAAGTGAAGGTTGTTTTTCCTTGATCCTATAAGGAGACTTCGATTTGATTATACCCATAGAATCCATCTAGGAAGCAATATAATTGATGACCCGCCACTCGCTTGAGGACTTGATCAATAAAGGGTAAGGGGAAATGGTCTTTCTTGGTACAAGAGTTGAGCTTCCTATAGTCAATACAAACACTCCATCCACTACTGACCCTTTTTGGAAGCATCTCCCCATCCTTGTTGATTATTACTATGATTCCAGCCTTCTTTGGAATGACATGGATTGGGCTAACCCACTCACTCTCAGCTATAGGATAGATGATACTAGCTTTTAACAATTTCAAATGTTCTTTTCTCACTACTTCTATGAGATTAGGATTGAGTCGCCTCTGAGGTTGATGACATGGCTTTGACTCAGATTCAAGAATAATTATATGAGTCCCAATAAGTGGGCTAATCCCAGGAATATCAGATAGGGTCCATCCAATGGCTTTCTTTTGTCTCCTAAGGACATCTAGAAGCATCCTCTCATGATCGGCTTCAAGAAGGGAATAAATGACAACAGGAAAGGATTAATTTTCCCCTAAGAACACATACTTTAGTGATGAAGGTAAGACTTTAAATTCAAGATCAGATTGATCATGACTTTCCAAGAAGGGGTGAGACTTTGTATTGAACTTAGTTTCTTTGTTCAGATTTCTTGAAAAATTGGTTCCTTGTGAACAGAATTTTCATCCACTAAAATTTCCAGAGTAGTTTCATGAATCGATATGGACTCAATGTTTTTTATTTCAACCATGGTATCATTGATTGGTGATTCTAGAAATTCATCAATAGAGCTATCTGAAATAGATTTAATCCAATGAGACAAATTTCCCTCATGTGAACAAAGAAAATCAATCTCTTCTTGACTTAACCATCCTTCGGTAATTCCTTGATGTTCATTGATTTCATTATCAACACTACCAATCCAATGAACCTCAGGGATCTCTTCATAATCTCCAATTTGAGATTTTTCATTGTAGATGTTCAAGTCTAGACTCATGTTCCCAAAGGTGATGATCATGTTCCCATTTCAGATTCAGATAACAGAGTTTATTGTTGCAAGGAAGGGACGACCAAGGATGATTGGGGATTGATCCCTAGGACCTAAGCTTGGGTGATTGTCCAGAACAATGAAGTTAGATGGGTAAATGAAATTTTCAACTTTCACCAAAACATCTTTTAAGATCCCCTTTGGAACTCGAACACTACGATCAGCAAGTTGAAGACTGACAGAAGTGGGTTGGAGTTCTTCGAGCCCTAACTGACAATACCTGGCATAAGGAATGAGGCTAACACTGGCACATAGATCACACAAGGCTTTGACAACTTTGTTCTCTCCTAGTTCAACATTTATGTAAGGGCATCCTGGGTCTTTCAATTTAGGAGGAATGGTCCCTTGAATGGTGGTACTCACATTAGCAGCAAAAAGGACTTGGTTTTTATGTGAAAATTTTCTTTTAAAAGTGAAAAAGTATTTATGTTACTTTGATTAGGAAGGTATGGTTTGGATGGCATCGATAAGGGGAATGTTCAACTTGACTTGTGATAAGATTTCCCTCAATGTTTCACTCAATTTAGGCTTGGTTTTCCCCCTCATGCGTTATGGAAATGGTGCAGGTTGTGGATTTGTTTATTGAAGTGTTGTTTCTTTCTTATTTTTATCAGTTTCTTCAGTTTGATCTTGTGGTTCATTTGAATTTTCATTAGAGTTTTAAGCTTCACATGTTTTCTGACTTATTTTTTAAGGTTTTTCAATTGATTTCCCACTTCTTAAAATTGTTACAACCATTAGTTTCTCGTGAGTTGTTTGAGTAAAACCTGTCTCTCCCCTTGATTTTTGTTGTGGAATGGCCTGTGTGGGCATGGGTTCCTTTCCAGTTTTGATGGTTTGAAGTTATTTTTTAATGGATGATAATTATGAGTTCATTTTGTCCATTTGTTTTCATAGTTGTTATAGTAGGCTTTGTGGAACAATTTGGGTTGGTACTTAAGCTTGTTGGTTTATCCCAGGAGGATACTTTGGTTTTTGGTTAGGTTGTTGATTGGGTTGTTGGATAGGTTGTTGATATTGGACATGAGGATGTTGGAATTGGACCGATTGTGATTGGAACTGATTATAAGGTTGAAAGTTTTGTTGAGGGTATGGGTTGATACATTTTTGTTGTGTTGGTTGTTGATTGTCTTTCCAACGAAAGTCGAGATGGTCATTATACCTTGGATTGAAGGTGTTTTTGAATTGTGGATTTTGAAAGTTCATTGCATTAACATCTTCTGGTGGTCCTCCTAAAATAACATCCTTGATAGAAGGAATGGTTGGACAATTATCAGTCTTTTGGTCATGTTTGGCACAAATTGTACAAACAAGCTCAACAGTTTGGGTTTTGTGGACCTTCCTAAGATCAATCTCCTCAACTTTCCTTGTGATTGCAGCAAGTTTTGCTCTAAGGTTTTCTTCTTCTCCAAGACTGTACATTCCACCAGATTTGGGTGGCTTCTCATAGTATGGTGATGTTACCCATTATTGGTTCTATTCAGCGAGATTTTCTAGATACTCATAAGCATCATTTGGGGCTTTGTTTTTGAAGGTTCCATTACACATCATATCAATGAATTGTTTGTTTCCGGAACCCAACCCTTCATTGAAATTTCTCACTTGTTCTAGGATTAAGAAACCATGGTGCGGTACCATGTTTAATGTGTCCTTGAACCTTTCCCATGTTTCATAGAATTTTTCTCCCTCTCTCTCAAAAAAGTTTTGTATGCTCTTTTTAAGTGCAATTGTTTTGTGATGGGGGAAGTATTTTTTATAAAATTCTCATTGAAGTTGGTCCTAAGAGTGAATGGATGCTGGTCTCAAATTGTTTAACCAATTCTTTGCTCGATCCTTAAGAGAAAAAGGAAAAATTCTCATTTTAGCAGATTCAATTTGATTTGGTGGGCACATGGTTTCGACAATGTCATTAAATTATTTAACATGAAGGTAAGGTATCTCAGACTCCATCCCATAAAAGGTTGGAAGGTGGTTCAGGACATGGGGTTTGAAAATATATTGGGCATATCCTATGTTATCATGCCTAATTCATGAGGGTGCATTGGTCCAGGTTGGTGTGAGGTAGTCATTTATGGTCGAGTCTGCAACAATTCCCAAGTTAGGGTCTTGCTCATTATTTCAGTTCCCTCCCTGGTTAATGATTTGGTTTTGTGAGATATTTTCCATTGTATCAAACTCAACTTTTAAAACTGGAGTATTGGGAATATTTGGATCTAATGGAAAAATACCTCTATGATTTCTTGACTCCCCAGCCCTAGGAGTATCCACCCTAACTAATTTGTATGAGTTATCGCGGGTGTAGGCGGACATGCGCCAAAAGAAAAAAACGAGAAATGGAAAAGATAAGAGAATTGGGATGATAATAGAATAATGTGGGTAAGAAAAGAAGTTTATTGGTCTACGGAACTTACTTGGTCTTTGGAAATAGCGCCAAAATTTGGTTGCGCCCAAATTTACCCTACTGGTAAAAACGGTCGATGTAGTACATGTAGGGGTCGAGTTCACAGGGACTGAAGAAGTAACCTTGAGACGCTATGATTTGGTGAAGGATGTGATATGAAGTAGACAACTTTGGTTTTGATTTTGGATGGTTTTAAAGAATACTAAGAAACCTAAGTTAATTTAATTCAAATAAAACGGGTTGATCTTAGGATTATGCTTGGGGTGGATTGAATGAATTTTACTTCTTTAGACAATTTTGGTTTTATTAATTCTCGATGAATCCATTCTTCAAAAATAACACTACCTTCATGATTTTCTATTTTGGTGCTTACTAAACACAATTACTAATCACCTATACACATAGAGAACCAAATTCATGATCTCTCCAAGGTATATGGTAATTTATTAATTCAATTTAGTTTTCTCAAACACAGTAAAGATAAAGAGTAGAAATAACTAAAGAATGGATGTCTTAAATTAATTATCCAATTAACAACAATTCGTTCATAAAATAAAATTCAATCCCTCCTTATCATATTATTAAGATCAACCCTTTAATGTTTTATCCCTCCATTGATGTTATACTCTCAATGGTGGGTGGAAGATGGCTTACAATAATTGGATTAAAGAAATTAAAACCGCGGAAATAACGAGCATTCCTCCGTGTGTGTGAATGAAATTCACACCTATGTGTGAACTAATTCACCACAATGCAGAGATATCACTGTGATTTGTGAAAATTTAGTTTTATTAAATTAATGGAAAATATAGAAGAGAAATATGTTGATTAATAACAAAAAAACTTACATGGAAATTGAAAACATTACAAAGGAACTTGTGCAGCATAACCTTACAATGAAACAAGCAACAAAAGATGATAAGAAAAATATCCTATCCTATTCCCTTCACCACTAGATCATTATATAGGCATATTAGGAGCCTTAGGTCCACACCCAACAATTAATTCTTCCCCCAAAAATTAATAGAGTCAAAAGGAGGGTGAATAATCAAAAAGAAATTGACGTCTCGAAGTTGACCCGGAAAACTGTCCAGATTCGTCCATCATATTGATGTGTGAATTCTTAATTGAAGAAAGCCGAATCCGGAGGGGTCGTAGAAGCAAAATATTCTCATCCTTCTGTCCTCTATGATCTGAAAAAATTTCAGGAATTTTGGCACATCCGTTTGAAAGATATGGTCGAAATGGTGGGGATGGATTTATGTGCATTAATATCGGGCCCATCATTTAAATCTCAACTTTAGAGCCCTTTATCATCATGAAAACTTCAGAATTAGATCTGGCCACATTTGAATAAAATGATCCTAATATTTTTATCTTTCTACTGTATAAAATTTAACTTCATTGGGCTTGGTTTTTGGGACCCACATTTGATTGATGTGCCTTAGGCCTATTATGCATTTTTCAGCAAGTTTCTTTATTCAGGCGCAAAAATCACCATCTTCCCTTGTGATTCATCCATCAGATCTAAAAGAAAAAATGTTCCAAATAAAGTGATGAATAATATCCAAAAATATCAAATTCATAAAATGAATATAATTTTGTCTACAAACAGATGAATGATTGGGAACAAATTTTCATTTTAAACACGAATTGCATTTAAGATGAGAAGTGAAGTTCTATTTATGTAATGCCATAAAAACAATGTTTATGGTCTTTAGAACAATGAATATTATCCACATTTAGTTACTAATCAGGGGGTTCATTGGTTAGAATACTAAATTGATCCAGGTTAATCTCCCACCCAACACACCCCACCGACCACCTGTTGTAGGCTCACTGACTTCTAGGTAAGAACTATTGGAAAACCAAGATAGTTTCTACACCATTAGCTAGCTGATGGGTATTACCAATAAGCTATTGCTGCTATAGAATATTATCTGTTCTAGCCTTATCCTACGAAAAAATGAGGTTGGTTCAATTCAATAGACTTTATTCAAGTTTGAAAAATCCAAACAAGGTTGATCATATAAGGAGCACCTCGATTCGACACCTAGCTCTCTAAGAAAGATGTTATCAAGATGAAAAATTAAATTTCCATATAAAACTAAAAGAAAATAATGTCATGTTTCATAAAAATCATCCCACTATAGAACTTATCATCATTAAAATGGTTTGGTAGAATAAGAAACATGCCTACTGATTAACCTCAATCAACTCTTACTTGGATTTTTTTGCGTTCTATCTTCGAATTTCAACTCATTTTCAGAAAAAAAAAGTTGAATGTAACATAAAGATGTATCATACTCCCACTCTGTTACTCTATGAATGAACATGAATGTATGAACCAAAAATATTACTATTACCAAAATATCAATCTTTTTATCACTATATCCATCCAACTCGACATGCCACAATGCCTTCAACTTATTTATCCTGGAGCATAAAAATTTTACACCCCATAAAAAAATATATAGAGTAGGAATATAATATTCCAATTACAAACCTAGTGAAACTTAATTTCATCCCACTTGATCACTCCTAGACAACTGATAAAAGTTGATATCAACACCCAATCCTAGGTTTCAAGCTCAACCATTGAGTCTTAACTAAAATAACACAATCCAAACATGGAGTAAATTCAAAAAGTCCTCGACCAATTCTTAAATCCTCCTTAATTTCCTCAATTATTGGCTTGAATTAGATCAATATAAGCAAATTTCAATTCATGTAAAGATACAAGTCAATACACATCCAATTGGCTACCTAAAAAGGAAAAGGACCTAAATAATTGATGCTACATGAATCCACGGATCACGATGTATTAATCATCAGAAGAATCATTTAATTGATTAGGAATACATACCTATATATAAACCGAATTATAAAGGAAAATTTGGTTGATTAAACAACCACTCACACCATATATAAGGCTCTTTAACTATGAATTAATACACTAGTGATATAAACTCCAATTAGTTCACATTGATTTCTCCCCATGTGAAAAACCCACAAATGGTATCTTATAAGTTCTATATTCGAATCAATGGTTTGGAATTCATCATATAAATAGATACTCTTAGTTTCTCCACTCCCATGTTTTATACAGTCACCATGATTATCCAATGATCTATCTTACATACACCCTGACCCTTCCTACATGATCAGTCACTAAACACGACCACATTGATGCTCCCCAACAATGTAGAATACTTATTTCTATCATTTAGTTCATTCATGGGTCTACTAATCCCATGACTAGTTCATCCCTGAATAAGATAACTTAGCATGAATGTACTATTCATACATGATTATAAAGAAGGAAACACGCACTTGGATACCAATAATACATTTTAATGAATTAAAAAGACCATTCTTGATGAGAATAAACATATTCCACAGTACATGAAAGGTTATGACTTCTGACCCAAATTTGTCTTTTTCCCTCACACAAGCTACTACACTAAACCACAAAACTATGAATGAAAACGACCTATGTTTGACCACACAATGGTACTCCATCCCATTACCAATGTTGTCTTTCACCATAGAAACATATCTACCCATAGTAACCTCTAGAATACTAAGCCAAAATAGATACATATCAAATATACTAATTTCTAATAGTATGGGTGACCCTACACCAAATTGTTTTAGTAAATTATTGACACTAACTCATCTAGGTTTATCAACAGAACCTAAACACTCTTAATGGTATTATCACCACCTTTCTTCTACTAGAACATCTTACCCCACATGCATCCAAGTACATAATATCTTAGGCATCATGGCCTTCTCAATGAGTCCTAAAAACACTAATATATATCGAAAAGGGATAATTACACCACAAGTCATATAATTCAAATCTAAAATCACATTACTTTTCACCAATCCACACAATGAGGAACTAAAACACCAAATTGAGTACTCTTAGCACTCTATATTAGAATGATTACTCCAAGATATTAAGTTCCCATGCACATCACTCATAACTCTACTGTCAGTTAAAGCTATCGAGTGTTCGTCCATGCTTTAATCCTCTTAGGTACAGGTACATATGATCTTCATTAGAAATAAAATGAGAGTTTCATTTTTGACTAACAATCCAGTCAATCTTAGGTTATTCCCTTGATGACATAAGCATTCAATAAATTTTGAAACCCAACATTGTTTCATGTGTTCTATCACTAGATGCGATTTATAATCCTAGGTAGTAGGGTAATGTGAAAGAAAATTCATAAAGGAATTAATGATGACTATTCCCTCATAAGGAATATTCTCACCTAGGTGACTTCCATGCAGCATGAGACACTAGATCATTAGAAACCAGAGTCACATTTATAAGTTCACAGGAGATTACACAAATCCCACAAAAGGTTCACTAATTGTTATAACCTATTAAAATCCAAATTTATATATGTCTATAGTAATTCAACAATGTCATTACCCTTAGGACAACTATGTCAATGCCCAAAGCATAGCTTAGTTAAATTAAATTATATAGTGATGTACATGTAAAATTCACATAGGATATATTTAGTAGTTTAATTAACTTGACCAATACTATGGATACATGAATAAAGTTAATTACTATGGAAATTAACAACAGAAAATAATCTAATGAGGAACAATGTACTTTTTTGTACATCGAGGGATTGTATCATCAATGTTGTCAGAATTTCCATTATAAGCACCACCATCATCGTTACCTAGATGCACCACACCATAGTATCATATGAACTACTATTATAATTAGAATCACATCAGTCTTCAACCAAATAAATTAAAATAAGTATTAATATGTGAAAACATAGTACAAGTTATTGAAAGTAAGTAGATAAGTCATCTGTTGTCGGTACAATCACACGTAGTAAAAATATATCTATATATAAATTTACATGATAAATGTAATTCATGTGATTACTCTTGTTTATATGATCAAGAGTCAAATAAATTAGAAATCACAACCCTCAAAATTCTTGTGTTTCACCTAAAGTGAAAACATAAGATCATAATAACACAATTCAAGATCATTAATCCAATGGCCTGGTAACTTAAAATTACCTTATAAATGGTGTTCATGATGCAAAAATCCATGTTTAATCACAATATCTAACACATTCATATACACCCTACCTACTATCTCCCCAAAAAACAAAAGAAAAGTAAACCTATTATCTGATACCAATTTTTAGAATCTTGGACTGAATCACTAGGTCTGATCCAAAATTCCACATTACCTCAGGCACACCTACCCATATTCCAAAGAATATTGAGTGGTATAAAGGGTATAAGTTGGAATCCGGGGGATACTATATAATTAAACAATGTAAAAAATATATATATTACCAAAAAATGTAAATAATATAACATTTGAGTAAATGGAATACCAATAACATATCATTAGTATGCATGAATGTGGAAACAAATGACCTAATGTTCACTACTGTAAAAAAGGCATTGATCTTCCACTAGTCGAATAACATACGTGGTAGAAATAATAAAAGTAAAATAGGAATTTTTACCACTCCAAGACACATATCAAACTTGTCTTTAGGATCATGGTGATATATCCTGCTAGATGAAAAAACACATGCTTAAGCCCAAACTGTAAATACGACAAGTGAGAGATGCATGAGTAACAAAGTGCTAGGGCTGCCTAAGAAGGGTGTGAGTATAACTCAGAAGAGTACCAAACACATATTTTTATACCTAACTTGTAAAATTTATTGTATATTTATGTGAAAATCTCTACAAAATGAAAATATGAAATACATAAACTCTACAAGCATATCATATAACAATGAATGTAAATGTAAAAAATAAACACCAAAATATCCTCACATAACAAGTATGAACTCAAAATATACCTCATTTATCTCCATTATAGAATAACAGTTCAGCATCCATGCTTAACATATCCCCATCCTCGGAGGGATAATTCAAAAAACAAGTTTTACACATCCTACGGGAAGGGATAGCCCATGAACACAACAATCAATTTGTTAGACATCCCTCAAAGAGAGGATAGTTCAGGTGGAACAACCTACATATATTTCATAATTAAGAGATATCAACACATGAAAAATGTGTATACATGATTTAAAATGATATCAAATCATAAAAAGAAAGAGTCACAACCATAACAAATAATATTCGAGAAAACATCTAACAAATGTTTCACATGCTATATATGAACACCCCATATGACGAATCCTCAAACACATGTCACACAAGGATACACACATGCCATAAATGAAAAAAATAAGTTATATAAAACATGCACTAGAATCAAGGGATTATTACCTATCAAGACTCATCCATCAGTGTCCAATTAAAGAGAATGCACACAATGTCCAATGTGTCCCTTATAAGCTTGTAAATTCATTTGGAATATTTATTTTGTTAGTACAGATAGGTTGTTACATAATTAATTATGCATTGAAATAGTTCTATCACTTAAATTATTAATTCAATCAATTAATGTAGATTCCATTTGATTCATCTCACAATTATGAATTATGGATCATTCACTAATGGTGGCAAACATCATATCACATGATAATGAATTATACATAATACCATATGGTAGAGTGCAAGAGACCACCACCCTCAATTAAATACAACTCCAATCCATGAAAATCCAAAACTCTTCAAGCAATTCATTCCAATTCATTTATCCTCAAACAACTCCTTGAGGTTCAATTGTTATTTCTTATCCAGAACCATGTCTAACCACCCATGGAAGGTTCAAAACACACTCTCGACTTCATTCAGGTAAAAATTCAAATCACAATGAAATAAACCAAGGACCAGTTTAATACAATTAAATAGAAACCCTTAGGATAAAAAAAATAATGCACCTTAGCTACAATATCATCTAATATAGTTCAAACTACTCTTGGAATACTTATAGTTCTAAAATGAAAAAAATCATGTAATCAATTCTATGATACAATTTTCGATTCATCTTGAATTAAATAATGATAAAAGAAGATACTATTAAGAGTAAAATATAATCGGTACACCAATCAATGATACGTGTTCATAATTAGGTGAGAACCTTTGTCTATGCCAATCCATGTGCCATCATTCCCTTATATTTTCACCAAATCTTGTGGAATTGTATATCATTATCTATATAGAATCTATCCAAAGAAAAATAAATGGACAACGTCATCAAGGAGAATGTGAATTTAAAAAATAAATTAACATCAATGGATCTATAAGGATTATAATTAATTAGGGTATAATCTACAAGGAAATACATTAAGATCCATCACCGTATGAGGAAGAAAGAGGCCAAAATGAAAGAGTAACATAGGATTTTATCAGGATTCTTTAACACATTACTTTTAAATTGATCTCAGATCAAGGGGATCTCAGGGTGGGAAGATGGGAGAAGTAAGCATACAATGTTCTCTCAGAAATGTTATAAAATTGGTTAAATCGTGATGGGGATCTAATGGTTAAAAGACCAAAATGACCCTTATTAAACCATCGCAAAGTACACCACAAAATCTATCTACTCGGGGTCTATTGGACACATGGTATACTCTCACTGGCTAACCAGTAATACTATCATGGAAAATAAGAAACTTTCTACCCAATCATGTATCTAGTGGGGACTTCTATTGAGCTTGTGATGACGAAAAAGAAATACTATCCTAGAAATCTCTATTTTAAAGTCAAGGATTAGTTTTACTCATGAGCCTTCATTCATGTCCAAAATCACCCCTAAGGGTGTTCAGAAAAGGATAACCACAATTCAATACCTTGTTCTCCAAAAAAACTATCATGTTGTAGTAAAAATCAAGTTCCTTTCTAAATTAATAGATCATAATGACATGATTCATCATAATTTTATAAAAAAGGGTGATGTCATTGTGAGCAGAGAACCATGAAATAAAATTAGGTAGGCCCATTGAATAAATCCAAACATTAGATGAAGCATGAAAATAATGTTTGAGATAAAGGGTTAAGAGTTATTATCCATTTGATATAATGTATTTTGGAGTATATTGAAGTTATTTTCTAAGGAAAAACTAAATTTTTTAATAACATTTATCTGAATAAAAAATATACTTATTCCCATTACATAGTTATTATTAGTCTATAAAAAATTAATGTGATAATATACCTATAAAATTGTTGCATCAAAGTGTTATAATATACCCTCAATCTAATGGTAACCTAGAAAAACTATGACAATTATCTTTAATAAACATTTCTTATTTTTAGGATACCTAAATCTAATTGGATACATATGATTTTTGACTATCATTTTTTGGGGGTATATGATCACTTATGATTATTCTAATGAAGTCCACACTTAGTAATCTCTAGGATGGATAGTCTCGTGGATAGACTTGGTAATAATAAATATATACATTTTTTTTAACTGTATATTCATATCTATGAACATTTGTATTGGTAGTTAAAATTTATATCATTATCAATGTGTATCATGAATAATGTACTTAGATGCATTAATAAAAAATGCAACAACTTATGATCGTAGTGAGGTTGTATATAGAATGTACATCACAATTGATATAACATTAGTTGAATGTTTAATAATTGAATTATACCTTCTATATTAGTGGTGAAGATATACATGTCTCTTTGAGTAAAATGAAATACTTTGAAAAAAATATATGTACATGGTATTTCATGGATTAGTTAATTTCCGAAAGTCAAAAAATATAAATCAAATATATAGGGTGATAAAAGATGTATTTATATTTTTTGATGAGATATTGGTTAAAAAATGGATTATATTACACAATATCATTCTATGTGAGGTGTTTATTATTCCTAAAAATAATAATTTTTCTATGTGTTCCTTAACATATTACGAGATGTTGACCAGAGATTTTAGGTAAGATCAACCAATTTCATTTGATAAATGGGCATATAGAGTCACACACTAATTGTATCCTAAATCATAAAAAATTATATAAAAATTAACATTCAGAATAAAATTATTTCCTAGATTATTAGATAATATTCACTCAATAAAAATTTTATCACCAGAATCTAGTTTCAAGATATTTTAGCTTATAATATAAATGTTTCATTTTATCAATAATTTAATTATTTGAAATGTAATTGAAATAATATATAATTTTTCTATAGTTTAGTCAATATTTTAAAATAAATATTTATCTATGATACATGAATATTAAAAACAAATATTTATTTATAAGTTTACTGTATATAATATGTAATTTATTTAATAAAAAATATCTTTTATTACTCATGAATGATAAATTTTATGAGAGAATACGGATCGAGTTTAATGACATGATGTAAATGATATAATTAATTTAATATCATTTAAATAAATAATAATTTATTTATTAGAGAAATGATATTAGATTTTACACATGTCTTGGGATATAATAATAATAATAAAATTTCTATTATTTTGATGTTGTGAATGACTATGGTTTAATAATAGATCAAGGACCTTCATGTAATTATATTAAATTTAACATAGTTATAATTTTAATAATATTTCACATTCCATTGATGGCTTGTTAAATATAATTAATCACCATCTATGATTCTCTCCTTCCCTAGATATTATTTTATATTTCTTAATATCTCATGAATATCAAGAGAGAAAAAGATAAAATTGTTTTTGTCTACTATTAATGATGTAAGACACAATATTATTCATTATAACAATTTGGATATAATGAAATTTCTTTGAATATTCATGAATCTTGAGGGGATATATCTAGAGAAGTATTTTTTTGGATCATCCATCAATATGTCAACACCATAAGAGCAGTGAAAGAAATTTTTTCGAAAAACAATACTGATGAAGATGTAATTATCTATTTGAATTAATTATAAATTAATTTTAAATGATCTTATCAAATTTATTTTTGTGTGGGTTTATCTATTTCTTTGAGTTTATCCATTTATGTTATTGGGAAAAATTTGGCACCAACCCAATTCTTCACCAACACTCCAAAATAATTAATCTCATTTGAAGCAAAATGTAAATGAATATTTATTATTAAACTTGATTCTATGGGTGACTAAAAATAATTATTTAGTGTGTTATCACGTACTTTAATACCATGTAAATGGGAGATATTTTGTTTAATATATGTAAATTATTTTCTACCTCAAACATAATCTAGTGTGTGATAGTATGATGAAATACTAAATTTATTATCAGTTGACTATAACCTTGATCTATGGGTTATAATAATAGATACTAGTTTATTTCATTGGTGATTTATAACATAAGGTAATATGTGACATTAGAATAAGTAAATAGATGTCATTATCCAATTATAGCTCTAGTTGGTGAGAAAGTACAAGAGTTTGCTCTCTTGTTTAACATTATCATTATGAAATTCAAAATACTAGTTTTTCTGAATCATATAATATAATGTTAGTAAGTAATGAAATATTCAAAACATATCTAAGAATCAATCTATTTGTAACATGAAAATTATACAAAATATTTGACAAGATTCTATAACAAACTTAAGGATTTTCTAAATCCAAAACATATACAGATCCAATGAATGTTCAATGATTTTTTGATAATTATATCCACCAAATTTTCATGATAAACATATAATTAACCTATTTCTATAATCAAATAAATAATATAATAAATAATCTAAAGATTCATCGTAATATTATTACATCATTATAATATTTTAAAAATATCACCAACTTAAGAAATAAAAAAATTAATTAATAAGATTTATATCATCACCCCATTCATCTTTTTAAGAATATTATTGTTCTTAAAATAATTCATAACATATTTTTAAGGAAATATATCATAACTATATTATTTATTTAACATCATCGAGTTTTATATTCATCTTTTTTTATTATTTAGATCATAGATCTTTATCGAAATCATAAAAAATCATTGTAATTCATTGGAATTACTTGGGGTATTTTTATTATAATAGAATGAAAATAATACTTATTGTAAACATAATATTTACATTATCCATTGGAATTATATATCATTACCCATGGTTCGTGAACAACCCACACTAGTCTATATTAGTAGATTTGGAGAAAAATTGTGTTTCTTTGAGGGTGGAACTAAGGCTGGATTAAATTTTTCTTATTTAGATCATGATTTATTTGTTATAGATAAATTAAAATGATGTAAGGTAGGTCTATAAGCTATTTCTTAAGATAAAAGTTAATCAAAGTAATGTTTGAGCATTCATGGGTCTAAGAGTTGTAGGATGGTAGTTGTAGAGGACTATAAGGTGCCAGTTAGTGTAAAACAGATACTTGATGAGGGTTTATGGGTGAATATTCCTTATTTTGGTCTACTATATGGATATTTTATATAACTAGGTTCTTAGTTGAGAAAAATTGACTAATTTTTTTAGACTGGTTAGCTAGTGCCTCTAAAATCATTTTTTTAATTTAGGGGAGGCATTATGGTTTTCTAGAGATTTCATTTTAAAATTTTTATGAGGTTTCTTGGTATTAGGTTGATATAATGAGGTAGATTCCATCTAATTTTTAATATCCACCTTCCATTTTTTCACTCTTTATAAATGTAAATCAATGGTGTTTTTTTTTCATCATTAATTTGTGTCTCCATTAGTTCTCTTCTCCCCTTTATTCCTAATATCTTGTTTTCTAATTTCAATGAGTTATAGTTAGATTTTATGTGATAATTTAACTATATCATGGTTGAATAATGTATATATGGTGGGGACATGGATTATATTGGATGGGGGTGGTTGTGTAAGGAAAAAAGTATAAGATTTTGGACAATTGTTTTCATAATCTACTAAAAAAAATTTCTTCTTTCATTATATTAGGAAATAATTGATTGATGAATTTATGTTATGTGTTTTTAAATTACTTGTTAGTGGTAATTGGTGTATTCTAGGAGTGACCCAAATAAATTTCTTAATATAGTGTCATCATTTAAATTTTTATGAGTATCCGTTAGTTCTTATCTGTAGAATTAAAAGATATAAATTGTGTTGATTAATTGTAATTATTGTATAATTACTAAAGTGGCCTTTTAATCAAATGAAAAACTCATGGAGTTTATTAATTAATTTTATGGGGTTGAATGAGCTTGTGAATTGGTGTTTGAGAATTATTTAATTGATACTGTGGGTTTTTTTATTTCTCTGATTCTCGCTACAACAGGTTTTCTTCCATGGCTCTTTCAGTTTTCATGTTGAAGGATTCTTACTATAAAAGCCCTCATCCTCTCAAAAACTAATCTTCCCTCATATTCATATGCACATATCTTGGTCAGAGTTGGAGTGGTTGTTGTAAAGTGGGTTCAATTTATGTGTTATGGTAGTCAACATGTTTCTAGGTGCTTCCAAAGTTAGATTACATTTGTTTTTCCATCTACTGGTTCTCCTCTTCATCGATGATGCCTATGCTCAAAGCCCTCAGACTCTCAATACCCTACTCTAGCCTCGCATTCCTCTGCACCCCTATGAGTTGGATCTGGAGTAGTGTATTTATGGTCGTTTGGGATATGGGTTGATGGATGACGGTGCTCTATGCGCGACATGAATCTGTGTTCTCTTTTGAAGATGTTTTCTTATTTTTCAGATTCGTTTGATGTTTCTTTCACATAGCCATCGATAGAGATTTGTTTTTTTTTCTTCATTATCTTGATCTATTATACTCTCTAGATGAAAATTTTGATTTGTGTTTTGGATTTGGTTATTTTCATTTTTTGTGTGGTGTCAAATATTTATGATGATAGTGGCAATGATGGTGAAGAGATGATGGTGTGGGTGATTTCCATGATGGGTGCTGTTGTAGGTTCTATTTTAGTGGGAGTTTCTCTGCTCATTAGTTAGGCAGTGATCATTGGTGATGCCTATAATAACACTAGGATGTCAAGACAGAAAACTAATACACTATTGGAAGTTTCAATAATGACTTTACAACCTCTAGTTATTTGGTGGTTATGTTGGTTCCGGGAACCGGTTGCCTCCAGTTTTAGGATGAAGTGATGAATCAGTGACGATGATGAAGTGGTTTTTATTCGTTGATGATTATGACAGGTATAGATATGATGATAGATAGGGATCACGACTATGACTTAGACTAATGTGAGCATATCCCGAAAGTGATATCCTTATTTGGTGTGTCTAGATTTTGAATTTGGCTCACAGCGGTTGAATCCCTCTAGATGTTTTTTCTAATGTTCTGGTTACTGCTCACCCTCAAAGAGGTCTTTTTGAAAATAAAATAAAATTTTATTTGGCCTTTTAATGGGATAACACTATGTTGGGATAGGTGGTTCCTAATATTAAAACTTTATATGTGGATTTATATATTATATATACTGTAATATTTGGTAATTGTGTGTGAGTGAAATAAATGGGAACTATGAGAAACTCTATTTTTAAATGCCAGGGATAGGATATTAGTTCATTCTCTTAGAAATACTGTAAATACCATTTATTTTAGAATTTTATATCAATAGGTATTTGACCTATGTTTGAAGCTTGTTTATTTAGAGATATAATCATTAAATGTGTCCATTTTCTGATCTATGGATCTTATGTCAAGAAACATCATATTTTTCTCACTTATAGTGGATGTTAGGGGATAGTCTATTTGATTGTTTTTGAATTTTCACATGATGTATGTTCTTTATAGGTTATATTATAATTAACTATGATATAATAAAACATTTTTTATTTATATATTGAGTGATGAGTTGTGATACCAAGACTGTGGTATAGTCCACTAAATTTTTTTAGTTGAGCATGGGGCCACCTATGGAAACGATTCATTGGGAAGTAGAGAAATACCTTGGGAATGTAATATATAGGGGTAACCTATTACCAAGATTATGTTATAGAACTTCTACAACATTTAAAAATATTCTATAGATATCGTTTCTTAGGTTTTAGTTTGGATAATTTGTGAGATAACCCTTGCGATAATACTTTTAATGGGTGGGTACTGCTATGGAAAGACCCATGTGATGAGCAATGTTTTCTAAAATCCTAACTCATTTCATGGGATACTAGGCTTTTTGTATTTATACTAAATTTACTACATCAAAGGTTTTTAGTAGATTAATAATAATTTGGATCTGTGGTAATGATAAAGAGTGATTACTCTTTCACTCTGGCTATGATATGTGTTCATAAAACTATGTTCATAGTAATTATCCATTCAGATAAATTTTATTCTGGTAGTGGTGGATTGTTTACCTTATGCAAGGTAATAGTGGTATATCATATACATAGAGTATTATGAATCGATGATCAATATTTCTCCTTAGATATTCATAATGATATATCATTCACATTAGTCATAATAGAATGGTAACATATCATTCAACTCGTAATGACTCTTGCACCAATGTTATTGTTGGTGATTCATTATTCACCCAATGCTTCATCATTAACCACCATTATTGATGAGGTATCACTCATTCACATGATGATACATCATTATTTACCTTGTTAATTGGAGATTCATTGTTCACCGTGCGATATATGTCTCACCTTTTTATTTCATGGATATATTCCATTCACATAGTGATATATAGTTATCATATTGTTGATAGTTGAGTTTGTGATAGATCATTCACTTAGTGATACATTATTCATCATTTCTATTTATGTATGGTGATATATTATTCACTAATGATATATTTTTCACCTTACTTGTTTTTTGGTGACACATTATTCACCTAGAGATACCTTATTCACCATATTCATTCTTGGTGGTTCATCATACACCCATGATGATAAGGATGGTGATATACCATTCACCTTATATATATGAGATAGTGGTATGTCATCATCCTTGGATAATGCCTGAGTGATTAATTTTTCACTCCAATTTCATTATATGGATAAATATTTTTCTACTTTACTAACAATATGTGTGATGATATATCATTTACACAAAGTTATTTTTCTAACTATGTGTACATCTTCCCATTACATTACATGAAAAAGTAGGTATGTTTAAACCATTAGGGTAGCTTTTTTAGTATCCAATTAGGTGAATAGTCTATACATGTGATGTTATATAATAATTTCCATTCATTACATGTGTTCATAAATATACTGGTTTTTATTGGGTATATTTTTGGTGGTGGGTTACTAAGTTTTATTCTCACACATTTATTGATCACTGGGTGTGTATGAAAACATTGTTTTGATAGGTAGGTTTGGATATTATATGAGTAAAATTTCATGAGCTGGATGATCTATATTGGGTTATCGAAACATGTGTAGGATAAGAAAAATTATAGTTTGGGTCTCCCTTTAGTTATTTAAAATTTTATTTTTTCCTTGTATATGATCGAAAGACACTACAAAAAATGGGATTTATCGCGCTCAAAACGGGTTTTAACAGCGCTAAAAAGCTCTATAAATCTCAACACTGATAAGGGGGTGGGGGTCCCCTTTATCAGTTCTCAAAAAGCACTGATAAAGGTAGCCTTTATCAGTGCAAAAAATGCGCTGATAAAGGGAGCCTTTATCAGCACTAAAAAAGAACTGGAAAAGGGAATCTTTATCAGTGATAAAAATCACCAATAAAGGGCTTTTTTATCATCACTTCTTTAGAACTAATAAAGGAGCCCATTATCAGTGCTAAAAAAGCACTGATAAATTCCCTCCCTACTGTAACATAAAATTCTGTAGCAGCACACCCAAATAAGACCTACAAAAAAGTCAGCATATCAATATGTATACCCATACAAAATTAAAACATAATTGATAAGGTAATTACATCAAGAATACACATAAAAAAGTATACTCATAAAAATAGTACACCCATACACCAATATCAAATAATTCATAAGTTAATTAAATACATAAATAATTCAATTCAGAATTTAGGCGGTTGGGTGGGGGGGCTTGTCAGGGGTTTGGGTGGCTGTCTAAGGTGGGTTGGGGGTGTCAAGGGGGTGGGGGTGTCCGAGGGGAAGGGGGTGTCCAGGGGGTGGGGGTGGGGGTTTGTCCAGGGTGGAGGGTTGCCATGGTGGTGTCCAGGGGGTGGTGTGGTGTCCAGGGGGTTTAGGGGACATTTTATGGGGTGGGGGTGTCCAGGGGGTGGGGTGTTCGGGGGGTGGGGTGGTGTTCAGGGGGTTGGGGTGGCTATCCATGGGGGTAGGGGTGTTAATGTGGTGGGGTGGTGTCTAGGAGGGGTGGGGGTAGTCCATGGGGTGGGGGAGTCAGAGGGGTTGTGGGGTGTCTAGGGGGGATGGGTGTCCAGGGGGTTGGGGGGCTTTCTAGGGGTGGGGTATATAGGGGGTTGGGGGGCTTTCCAGGGCTGGGGGTGTCTAGGGGGTGGGGGTGTCTAGAGGTGTGGATGCCTAGGGGGTGGGGTGGTGTCCAGGGGGTGTCGGCGGTCCACTAGGAAGGGGGATGTCCAAGGGGGGTGGGTGGTGTCTAGGGGGTAGGGGTGGCTATCCATGGGGGTGGGGGTGTCCAGGGGGGTTGGGGGTGTCCAGGTGGTGGGGTGGTGTCTAAGAGGGGTGGGGAGTCTAAGGGGTGGGGGTAGTCCAGGGGTTTGGGGGGTTGTCCAGGGGGTTGGTGGGGGGTTTTCCAGAGGTGGGGTTGTCCAGGGGCTGGGGGTGTCCAGGGGGGTGGGGGTGTTCAGGGGGTGGGGTGGTTTCCTGTGGGAGGGGTGGTCCAGGGGGGTGGGGGCTATCCATGGGGGTGGGGTGGTGTCTAGGAGGGTGGGGGTGGATGTCAATGGGGGTGGGGTGTCCAAGGGGTGGGGGTGGTGTCTAGGTGGTGGGGTGGTGTCTTGGAGGGGGGGTCCCAAGGGTGGGGGTGGGGAATCCAACTGTTTAGAGTGTCTAGGTTGGTGGGGGGATGTCCAGGGTGGTGGGGGGGGTATCCATTGGGGTGTCTAGTGGTGTTTGGGTGGTGTCTAGGGGGTGGGGTGGTGTCCTGGTGGGGGGGGGTTAAGGATTTTAATGGAATGAATTTCATGGATTTTGAGATCATTGGTATTTTTAAAATGGTTTTGGAATAGTGTTTAATTCAATTAAATTTATTTCTTATGAAAAAAAATGAATTATTTTGGTGTGTATGTTAGGAAGGGGGATTTTCGTATGTCAGTTGTTGTTTTCACTTAAAATTATGTGCATTTTAAACAAAAGAGAGACACTTTGAGTGAAATCGGCCACATCATGCCTCAGATTGAGGTGAGGATGACTCGTACATGTCACAAATGACCCATGTATTTTTATCCTAAAGTATCAACACAATATGAATGTGTTTGGTCTATTTTCCGTATGTCAGTTGTTTTTTTCACTTTAAATTCTATCCATTTTAATAAAAAGACAGACACTTTGAGTGATACCAGTAACACCGTACCTCTGTTTGAGGAGGGGATGACTTTTACACATCACAAATGACCCATGAATGGGTTTCCTAATGTATAAACTCAATCCAAATGCGTATGGTCGGTTTTTCCTATGTCAGTTGTTGTTTTCACTTAAAATTTTGTCAATTTAAATCAAAAGAGAGACACTTTCAATGATACCGGCCACACCGTGCCTCAGATTGAGGCAGGGTTGACTCCTACACATCAAAAATGACCCATGGATCATTCTCCTAATGTATCAACAGAAAATAAACTTCTTTGATTGTTTTTCCGTACGTCAGTTTTTGTTTTCACTTAAAATTCTATAAATTTTAAACAAAAGAGAGACACTTTGAGTGATACCGGCCACATCATGCCTCGGACTAAGGCGAGGTTGACTCGTACACATCAAAAATGACCCATGGATCGTTATAATAATGTATCAACATAATCCGAATACATTTTGTCAGTTTTTCGTACGTCAGTTATTGTTTTCACTTAAATTTTTTTCCATTTTAATCAAAAGAGATACACTTCGAGTGATATTGGCCACACTGTGCCTTGGATTGAAATAGGGTTGACTTGTACATGTCACATATAACCCATGGATAATTCTCATAAATTATCAACACAATTTGAATTCATTTGGTTGATTTTTCGTACCTCAGTTTTTGTTTTCACTTAAAATTATGTCTATTTTTAACAAAAGAGAGACACATTGAGTGATACCGACTACACCATGACTCGTATTGAGGCGGGGTTCACTCATACACATCACACATGACCCATGAATTGTTCTCCTAATGTATCAACACAATCTGAAATCATTTGGTCAGTTTTCTGTACGTCAGTTATTGTTTTCACTTAAAATTCTGTCCATTTTAATCAAAAGAGAGACACTTTGAGTGATACCGGTCACACCATGATTTTTATTGATGCAGGGTTGAATTTTATATGACACAAATGACCCATGGATTTCTCTCTTAAAGTATCAACACAATCCAAATGTGTTTGGCTAGTTTTCCGTATGTCAGTTATTGTTTTCACTTAAAATTATGTCCATTTAAACAAAAGAGAGACACTTTGAGTGATACCGACCACACCATACCTCATATTGAGGCAATATTGACTCATACATGTCACAAATTACCTATGTATCGTTATCCTAAATTATCAACACAATCTGGTTGCGTTTGGTCATATGTGAAGGTATTTTAGTGATTTTACTGTTTTTTCTTTTCCAAAGCTCGAGGAAAAGTGGTTCATCATTCTTGCAGTTTTCTGGTGAATTTAATCTATTAGAATGGAAAAATGACTCATTTGAGAATGGATTTTTTATTTAATAACAATTAGAATTTCCTATGAACATTTACATACAACGATGTTTTATCTTTTGATCTATTTAACCCCTCTAAAAAATGGTCGTCAATTGTATACGTCCCTAAGTCAGATATTCATGCTATTTGTGTACAATCTTCCATTAGGTATGTGGCCCACTAATTTATGAATAAATCTATATCATCTTGTGAATATGAGTTTTTTCAACAGTTAGAGAAGTACTGCAAAATATATAAATAAATAATTAATAAATTATTTTAATGAAATAATAGTTGTTTTTGAAAATACCACATTAAGGATGAATGTTTGTTGATAGAAAATGATATCTCTCAAAAATTTACAAACATAATAACCACAATAATTATCGTTTTTTTTTTGTTTTGGACACTGCAAAAACATTGATCATTAGGAGAATATGTAATTAGTTTGGATATGTGTTTGGATGGTGAGATTTTTTTATATATACCCTGATACCGGTCCAGATGTACTATTTTCTCTCCTCCTTATGCTTAGCCTTGGTCCTCATTCCTTGTTTTAGATTATATTGATACACCTACCTATTATAACATAATAATCAGTAAAAGATAATATAAATTATATTACTTAATGTTTAGACCTAAAACGTAGGATGTAGTGTCTTACAGATTCACAAACTCCATCATGTGGGGTTGGTTTGTTGGATATCCTTGCATTGAATTCAGAAAATAAATCTTTGGAGTATCCAATTTCACCTCAGATAACAGCCAATGATTCCTAAAAACACAAAAAGGAATAATTAATAAAATAAGTAAAAATATAATTGATATGATTTAATAAAATTAAGGTGAGTGAACATAAATTCAATCATGAACATCTAAAGGATATGAAATCACTCTCCCTCACCTTCCCCAAACTGGTACCTAGAACAGCACGTGAAGCCTCTATGAGATCATATTGCTTGGAACACACCCTTTTCATTTCACACTAGTTGACTAAAAATAGGGATTTCTATGACATGTTAGCACATAAAAAGGGCCTCATATACCCAATTAAAAGGACCTCATCTACAACACCAATGTATTAACCACTTTAGGAGTCACTAACTTGGCCACATGTTTTTAGATCACCTCTCAAGAACACATCTCAATGGGTTAATTTTTCATCTTTCTCACAAGTCCAATTTCATACCATACATCACTAACATGGGTCTCTACCAACGCCTACCATATAACTAGAAAATAATTGAAAAAATTAGGAAAAATAGTTTCTTGAACCTATTTCTAACAGTACTACAAGAAAGGTATAACAAATATAGATCGTACATACAAACACTCTTGGGGCCTCCCGGTAAAAAGACTCTAGTGACTACAACTATCCAAGATTTTAACCACTAAATTCCCAATATATGAGTGGTTTACTTATGGATAGTATTAGTAGAATCAAACCAAAGTTCCATCCAACTCATGCTTCTCCCTGATATCCTCCATCACTTTAGTGTTGTACAAACCCCCTTTATCTAGTTCCTTCCTCTGCCTAGGCTATTTGACGACTACAACTTTGATTGTAGCATGAATGATAATAAAATGCAATGTGATATGTCTATACCCATCACAATAATATTTAATTCCTTGGAGTAATGGGATATCCTTTAGGTACCTTTTAATGATAGTGCCTTTTGAGATGAGACTTGCATCACACACCTACTATGGGTGGGTGATGCTAACCATACATCCCAGAAGATCACTACCTTAAAAGATTATGATATGAACTCAAACCATAGGCATAATCATTGAACACTAATATTTCCATCCAAATCTTAGTATTACATGGTGAATTCCCCCAAACCACTATAGGTCAGTCTATGAATTGAAAAACATAAACTAATGGATTTAATAAAAAGAGGTGAAATAAAATCCAACCAAAAAATGGAAAATAATGTATGACCTACATAGACAGCGAGGAAATATGTTAATTCACCATAGGTATACACCTCAGTATATGTATCCCAAACTAATCTCTACCTGATTCTATTCCACCAAGGAATCTGTGAAATTTTCCATCGTATGTATAAGGAATAACATGTATGAGAAGATCCTCTGTAGGGATGAGTGTTACCATACACAATAAGACACACCAAAACATTATACATAAACCATTGAGGGTATTCATGTCACTAAACATAGGTATTCAAAACAAGATATGAGACATAATGGTAACCAAGGATATCCAAAATATAATCATAAAATGTTATGACTCAAAAAATGTCTCAACCACTTCTAGTTGTAGATCCACTCAGTGTTTCAAGGTAACAATCATCCAAGAGGAAATTCTACCCAAGATATAATTCCAAATATGAAACTCATCCTAGAAGCCACACACATCCGATCTATCAAATAAATAACATAAGAAACTGAGAGTGTTCAATCAAGATATACACTCCATAAGACTAATACCCCATAAGAAATATCATCTCATGATATAAATATAGGGGGCCAACGTCTAAGCCTTGATGGGGGGATAAAAGAGTCTAATACAATAATCCTCCAATATAGGGGATAGAAACTTGTGTAAGTGTTGGTCATACCAATTCAACAAACCCAACATAGGGAAAACACATTGGAAATAAGGTTTGCATCAGGCCTCTCAGAGGGATACAAGTTCCAGGTCACTAAGTGTTCTGTGGTCCATTACATAGGATCATATTCCATACTAACCCCCATAAAAGTGAACTGAGACCACTCACTATTGAATAAGTATATTGAAAACTGAGAGGGTTCATCTGAGATACATACTCCATCAGACTAATACACCATCGGAAATATGAGATCTATTTACTAAGAGAGGGAGTTAATTCTTAAGGCTTGCTGGTGGATAATAGACCCTACTTGAAACATCATTCAATATAGGGGATCAATTACCAGGTAGGTTTTGGTGATTCCAATTATACAACCCCAATATAGGGACAACATTAATGAAATGATAATCGCTCAGCATTCCTAGAATTGATACACGTTCCAAGTTTCTGAGGGGTATGAGTTATAATGAAAGAGACCTAATTCCGTAATAATTTTAATATAAGTGGACTAAGACAACTCAATCATGAATAATGGTACTCACCAAAACTACCCTGATCATTAAGAAGATGTAGATGGGCCAACATCCTTAGATGATGTCCTAAATCTGCATCAAGCCCTCATAGGAGTGGACCAAGGGAACACAATCCACCAATAATAGTCCATGGGAGCTAAAAAATCTCAAAAAAAAACTAAAATAAAAGGAAATAGAGCTCAAAACTATCCTCAATGGAGGACTTGATGTGTCCTTAGGGGTATACGGTGTGTCTAAAAAATACTAGCATTTCTCGTGTCTCATTTTCACATGGAGTGATCCGTGATTCCAACTATGGAATGTGAAATGACCATTCACTAATTATTCATTGAATAATTGGCCAAGTGAGAATTGAAATGATGAACACATGTAGAGTTTGGAGGGAAATTATCAAAAATAAACCAAAAAAGAGAAGTGGGAGACTTACCTAGAGTATATCGCACCCATGATGGAGGGAGAGAAGAAGTGTTGAGCGGTCTGGGAGCCTTCTGCGCTATGTTGGGAGGAGAAGGCGAGACCAACAGAGGGGGAGGAGCTGCCAACCATTGAAAAATGGAGGAGTAGGGTTCGTGGGGAGTAGGGTCCAGAAGGGAGAAGGAGAAGTAGGGTTCGTGGGGATGTGGTTCCGTAGAAGGGGTTCGAGGGGGAGGATAAGGAGTAGAGCTAGAGGCAGAGTAAGGATAGTGGCAGAGGTCTGGCAAAGAGTATATCGTGGGGAGGGGAGTTGTTTCTGGGGTACAATACCACGAGAGCTTGAGGGAACGATATACAGAGGATACTATGCACTTAATTTTATAAAAGGGGACTATGGTTTTATCATTGTTTTCCTTCCACTGATAAAGATGCCTTTTATCAGTGCTAAGTAAGCACTGATAAAGAAAACCATTATCATCACTTTTAATTAGCACTGCTAAATATTTACCTTTATCAGCTCTTTTTTCTTAGCACTGATAAAAGGTAGCACTTCCCTTTCCTGTTTTTGTAGTAGCGAGAATCTAGTTTCTATCTTGATATAAGATTTTATGACCTCTATGTGTACATTAATTTTTAAAAAAAAATTATGTTGTTGTTATGGTAGGCTTTCCACTGTGATTGTATATTTGGAACATTAATATTATACATATTATGAATATTTCTATTATCGGATACCATTTTCTATGATGTTATTTGAGGGTATAGTTTTCACACATGGATTACCATATCCTTTATACTAGTCTACATCATATAGTTTATAGGGAGGCATACATGAGTCCATGTGGTTCCATCAGTCTTATATAGTTTGGGAAGTCCGAGATGGGATGTCACAAAGTTGTTTGAAAACCTTTTTTTATTTTATATTTTTATTTTTTAGGCTTTAAATTATGATTGAACTACTATGACCATTGTATGAATATTATTATTGATGTAAATCCATCACCCATGTAAAATTATATTCATGATTATAGGGATATAATATTGTTGTTTATGATTATTACTGTTAATGTTGAGTTAATTCTTTTCATGAATGTTGTTTTGTTTACTGAAGTATGGTTTTTTATTTATACTGATGTAGAAAAATTCATGATTTCATGTATTTTAAAAATAATGTTGGATTCATATAAAATTTTTAAACATGTATGTGATTTATTACATTATTATGAAAAGGTTTAAATTATTTAACTTGTAATTAAAAACATATATTTTTTTCTCATAAAATATCTTGGTTTTATTCTACTCATAGGAAGTGGAATTATTTTTTTTTGTTTTTTACATGATGAGTAGTTAAGAAATTTTATTATTAATTATATACCTACACCGAGAGTGGATTTGTTGGGTTATAGTCAACCCCAAGTGATATGAAACCCCATATATTATATGGTGTGTGTTGAGTGGTGTGTCATCTATGCTTCTACAACCTTTACTATTCTATATGAGAATATGAGTTGATGATGACCTTGGACATTGTTGTATGGTTTGAAAATACACGGTATTAATGAATACTCTATAATGGGGGATGACATTTGGATTTAATTATGGTATGTTGGAAATAAATAAATATGGTACTTCATGATTCATGACATATAAGGATATAGTCTATAAAATAGATGGAAGGTCCCAAGGATGATTCGACATGAATTAAGATGCTGGTGAGGCATGCATGTTCGTAGAATAAAAAGGTAGTTTTATTGTTATTTTTTTGTTATGAGATATGTTATGTGAATGTATACCTACATAGATAGGGGTTATCCTATACATGAGGATTCTTTCAGTGATAAGAATCACAAGTTGATGATTGGTTTTATGGGATTGATACATGACATGCGAGAATGATTCTATGGTGTCAGTATTTGAGGAATGGCATATTTATATATTAAAAATAAATACATGAATGGTTCTTCATTTGGGGGATAAGTCTAACATATGTGGTAGGTGTAGATAGTTATATATTTGGAACATTATACTATGATTGATGGAATAAGACTTAGGATGAATAAGACTTAGGGCGGTATTTGTAATAATATGTGGTGGGGTAGATCTAGGTTGAATTATTTTAGGGATATGAATTGTTTTGATAATGAGGGTAGTTATGCACCATTTCCATTGGATTATTGAATACTCTATTTCCTTAGTAAAGAGTGATTTATTGGTATATATACATACAAGGTTTTTGGGATGGTATGAACAAGTATTTTCTTTGTAGGGTTAGGTTAGTTATATACTAAGGATTTTCAACATAGAATGATATGGGGGACAAGTTAGTGGGTTGATTGTGGTTAATGTCTAGAATAAAAGGTTGAGTGGTAAAGGTCACATGACTCTTGAGGTTTGGGTTTTAGTTAAGATGTCAATGCATGGTTTTGTACTATAACACATTCCTTATATGTGGGATAATATGAGTTTGGATTCATTCTTAGTCACTTAATACTCATATGGGAAGATTTTATTGAGAGGATAACATATTTCATTATTGGGTTGTTCAATACTTAATGTTGCTAACTGCCTTTGTTTAGGTTATGGGATTAGAGTGTGACTGATTGGACAATCACACATGTATTTTAATAAAGTGTAATGAGACGGTATAAAAGAGTGAGGCACACTATCTTGTTTAAGGAATGGGTTAGGGTGTTGTCCCTTGATGTTGTATCATGCTTTGGTTAAAGAAAAAGACATCTCATATAAGATATGATTGATGTCCATTTTTGGAATAAAAAATATGGTATAATGGACAATGGGTCTTGTAAAATGTCAAAGACCTGACTATATTTATAGCATTAATGAGGAATCAAGAGAGAACCTCAACTATAGTGAATTTCAAACTGATGAAATGGTTAAATTACACAACGATATATGTGTGGATCATGACTAGTTGTATTATGAGTGTTACATGGTGGTGATCATTGTCACAAAACATGAGTTTCATAAAATGAGATATATTTACATGGAAATAGATTAATAGTATGATAATGAAATAGTGGAATGGATCGCCATGATGTCATGACCCCTATAGTGGGGTTTTTTGGGATGTTTTAATAGGTAGGTAAAAATCATGTCTCAGGAGGTTTAGTGATTGGTTGATAGAATATTGTGGGTAGGATCATGATCATTGAGTGGGAACAACAAAAATGGTATACTGGGTTGCATTCTATCGATGGACCATATAGCATCCCGCCTTTTTAACATTACTTTGCATTACATTTTAGAAACAGAGGACCTTTAAAGTCCAGTGTATTGGAAATCATGAAAAAAATTCTTGAAAACTTAAAAACACTTCTAAATACCCTTGAAATTACTCTTGAAATGTTTATCCTATGTAAAAATACTACGTCTCATAACCTGGAGACATAAAACAAAGGAATGGTGAGCAGAAAGCCCAGTATGGAAAGCAAGGGAATCAGTTCACTTGTGATATCAATAAGAACATGGTGAAAAACATAAAGACATGAGAAATAGATGTAAAGGAATTTCATAATAAAAATAAATTGAAACATAACATGAATATGTGGATACAACATTTAATTTATTCATTGGTTAACATATCCCCAAGGTTCATCCACAAGTTTCATCCCCATGGTGTCATAAAAATTATCGGTTATTCACCAAGGTACCGTGAAACTTGACATATATAGAGAATAAATTCTTTACCCAATGAATTAGAGATCTATCAGGGCACACCCATAATGTGTCATTATTTTCATGTGAGTGAAAATGATCATAATCATACATTTCATAAAAACCATAAATAGAGTAAAAGAAATGGGTTTCATATCAACATCATGACATCTTAAAAAGTATTTAAAAACATGATCATTATGTCATCCATAACAAATAGAAGGGAATGAGGGTTATATGTATGTCAATTACATAATAAATAATATAATTTTTATATCTTTTTGAAAACTCATAGAGACGAAATGGGTCTAGGTATTCACCAAAATAAGATAAGATAATTAATTGATAGAAAGAGAGAGAAATTTTGAGACAAAATTTATGCAGCATAACGACTATATAACATGATTTTATAAAAAAATAAAAAGGGTGGGGAAAAGGGTAAACCACTTAGAAATAATTCATAATACAGTATAAGAATAGAATTAAATGGAAATAGGAACATGGTATGTATATTTTAATGACAAACAACATGGAAAGGAAACATGAAAGAAAAGAGAAGATTCGATTTCTTTTACGAAAATTCCGCTGCCTAACGACATCACTTAAAAGTCCAAAAAATCAGTTGATGAGAGAGGAAAGGGTCTCTCTTCATTTGGAAATAAAATGGACCGAAATAATGATATAGAAGAACATACCCCAATATAGTGAAAGAGAAACTACAAGACATAACCTAAAGGAATTCATGACTTAAAAGATGAGGGTGAAAGGTTCCCTTACCTTGCAGAGTAACTTCGAAAAAATGATGGTTGGAACCTTGGGGGGCTTGAGGGATCCTTGGGAGGACTCTTTGGGAGGTAAAAAGACTAGAAATTCGTTGAGGAGTATTTTGTAATGAAATTAATGAGGGAATGTCTTGGAATTTATAGGAAAGTTGAGGTAATAATTAATTAATTTCCAAGGGACACCTCATCGGTGGTATTTGAAAAACAATTGGCTTTGCCATTGTATTTACCCATGGTATTGGCCACATGGGACACCTCATATAATATATTAACATTCAATAGTTGACCAGATTTATTACATAATTATGTCATCATTATTACATCATTATTGATGTCATTAAACACCTGAAACTCAAAACTGTATTTTCTCTATTCTCCAAAAAACAAAACATTTTATAAAAATTTCATAAATTCACCCGAAAATAATATCAATGCTTTGAATTCAGAAATGAACTCCATTTTATGAAAGTAATATTTTCAATATTTTAAATTTAATTCTTAAATAAAATCATTATTTATTCAAAAAAACAAGTCTAAAACTATAACTTATTTTGTAATACGTTGAAAAATTAATCAAGGTCTCATAAAATTATTGTATAAACATAAAACAATAATGTAAAAATTTGTGATTATATTTATGAAAATATGTTTCCATTTTAAATTATAAAATTAATTATAAATTTTTAAATAAAGTATTTATGACATATAAAAATAACAAAACTTATTCTATGGTCATTTTTTCACTTTTAAGATGTCTAAATTGTATTTCTACATTCATGGGTGAAGTTTCTATTTTTTTTGGCTGATTTAATATTCATTAATATCCATAATGGTATTTTACTATTCATACATTATTGTTTACTAAAAAATCAAGTTGATCTTATTAGACTCTAAATTTGTTACTAATCATCACTGTAGAAGGCAATTTTTTGTAAATCATTCCTCATTATTAATTTTTTAAAGTTTACATGAATATTTTAAAATACCCTTTTTTTAAAATTCATCAATAATATTCATTCAATATTTATCCACACATTTTAAAATCACTGATTTTACCATAATAATGAATAACAATTTTTATACCAAGGGATTACAAAAAGTATCTAAGGCCTCGTTATATAGCCTCTTATAACACCTACATAGGACCTAAGTGTAACATGTGCTATGGTGATAGAATCTTGGGGAAGCTTGGACAATATTTCCCGAGTGGTGATTTCTATCAACTTGAACTTCTCCCATATGATATTCCATTCAAGCTTCACATATTTAATCTTATCTTGGGCTTGGTCAAGAATAAAGCCTGGAGATTCTACCTCCTTACCAAGCTCGGATATATGGGCTTCGTACAGCCTGATTCTGTTTGATGAGGCCATCAAATTTTATTTATGTATTAATTAACCAAGATCACTTGTATTTATAAACAATAATTTTAACGTAAAGAGTTTAGTTTCTAACGTTCATATTATAGTCAAAACCCAACAGTCTCATTTAATTATACTCACTTCATTAATTAAAGGATATAGTTTTGTTGAGTATAAAATAAAATAATCCAAAAAACTATGAAACAAAAATTATTCAAAAGTTCGGGTCGTTACATTCGTCCCCCCTTAGGAAATTCCATCCCTAAAATTTTAACTCATACCCACAGAAGAGAAAAGGTGTGGGTACTTATGCCTTATATAATCCTCTGGTTCCCACATGGCTTCTTCACATTTTTGGTTCTTCCACAACACCTTAACAAGGTGTATAGTCTTGTTGCGTAGAACCTTGTCTCTATGATCTAGGATCTCCACTGGCTGCTCCTCATAAGAGAGGTCATGTTTCATTTGTACCACATCCAGATTTAGTACATGTTAAGGGTCAGGTATGTACTTACTCAAGAGGGATATGTTGAAGACATCATGAACATGTGCTAGATTTGGAGGAAATGCAAGCTGATTTTCCATTTTTCCCATGCGATCAATGATTTATTAGGGGACAATGTACCTAGGGTTGAGCATACCTTTCTTCCCAAACCTCTTGACTCTCTTCTAATGTGAAATTTAAATAAAGACAATGTCACCAACATCAAACTCCATGTACCTTCTACTGTTGTCGGTATAGCTCTTTTGCCGACTCTGAGCAGCCTTAATGTGTTATTGGATGGTATGGACTTTTTCTATCATCTCTTGCAAAAGATCAAGCCTAATAATCTTTCTCTAACCAGCTTCATGCCAACAAATATGAGTTCTACATCTCTTACCATATAGAGCTTCATAGGGTGGCATATGGATGCTCGAGTGGAAGTTGTTGTTGTAAGAGAACTCAACTAAAAGGAGATGTTGATCCCTTCAACCTTTAAATTCCATTGAGCATGTTCCATGCATATCCTTGAGTTTTTGAATTTTTATTTTCAGATTGGCCATCGGTTTGGGGGTGATAGGTCATACTGAAATTCAATTTAGTGCTCAATGCAATTTGAAGACTTCTCCATAATTTTGATGTGATCCTTGGATCATGATTAGATACGATATAAAGTGGAATTCCATGATACCTTACAACCTCCTTCACGTAAATCATGGAAAGTTGATCAAGAGATAAATTATAGAGACCCGAAGCTTGACGTACATTGACATTACATTACATTTGTGGAATACTTAGTACATAACAAAAACACACACGCAAGGATCGTAATAGTTTAGTGTCTTTGGAATCTCGGAACGTAATCTTCTAATCCTGGTGAAAGATCTTCAACATCTCCCATAAAGATCTTCCTTTTTTTATACCTAAACCTTTCTTTATATCCTGGGGAAAAGTAAACATAAAAGGGTGAGCTCAAATGCTCAGTAAGGGTAAACAAATGAAATATCAATCACATCATATTCATAAGAACATATCTTTTGGAAATCTTAACCTGCAAAAGAGATCATAATTTCATAACATGGGATAAATCATGGCAGTGAAATGTAATCACAATAATCCTAACTTAAAACATGAAACTTTGTGTCATACACACATAATCATAGAGAATCATTTCTTGTTATTCAAGACTCATTGCCAAGACTATCTTAGTGGACAAAGTCCCTTTCTGAATCGAGTCACCCTCGTTTCAGTCCTGTTTCACTGAACCGGTATAACCTACCGTTCCCGCCATGTCTATCTCATGAGATATAAAATATTTATCCAATGAATTAGAGGGAGATATAGGTCCCACCCATATCATAATGATACAATTCTTATGTGTGCCACAAAATCATAAACAATACATCATAGCATAACCCATGTAATAAAAATGGGAATCTTAAACATCGTGACATCATAAAACAATTCATATAAGATAAAGGAATTCATAAAAATATAATTACATCACAACATAATCAAATCAATGTAATAATAGCGATAGAAACAGAACCCTTTACTATCTTAGATGGAAAATAATTTTGATAAAACACTTGAACTCCATTCTTGAGGAAAATATCCTTTCTGCTTCAAAAACACTTTTCCTTTCTTAACATGTCGTAAAATTATAAAATAATAGAAGTTGATAAAAATAAACTTCAAAAATTGTAAAGGAATCTTCTTGGAAATAATTTTTTAAAAATTCATTCATGCCATATAAGTTAAAAAAACATTCTTTG
This sequence comes from Viscum album, assembly GCA_963277665.1. Classification (NCBI taxonomy): domain Eukaryota; kingdom Viridiplantae; phylum Streptophyta; class Magnoliopsida; order Santalales; family Viscaceae; genus Viscum; species Viscum album. Next base: position 1,337,452,748 of record OY728150.1, on the reverse strand, counting down.
TACTTTTGTCAGAAAAGTCAAAAAGTACCTCGTACGAAAAATGTCAAAACATTCCTTTCATATTCTTTACTAAAAACTCACCGAAGTGTAAAATTGGATTTAAACAATTGTAGGTGGATGGAAATAATATTACATATTCAGTAAACATGGATGTGGATGATAAAATAAACCCCAGTAAATACTAAAGTATAAACAATCTTGGATAAAAATGAGATTGTGATATTTCCATTACCTTAGGTCCGATTTGCTTTGTACGTGTCCGAAGCTCCTATATAATGGTTTAAATAATGTTATTGACTTATTCCAGAATCATACATATTGATATGATATCATATATGGTCATATTCTAAGCTTCTTATTAGTAATATTTCATTGTTACTTGTTACTCGGGTCTTTATTGCCTTTTGTTCTTATGCGTGTTTTGCCGAATAAATTCTTATTATTATTTTAAGGTTATAGATACCTTATATACATAATGGTATTAGTGTAACATATATCATATTTATTCATTCAATTCATTTATATAATTACTATGTAATGATGATCATGTAGAACGAGTCGCATCACATCGTGGAGACGGTATTCCGTACGTACGCACGAGCGATGATATTGTTCCCATGATTGTGGAATTGTATTTAAGTGTATTTATACTATTTCAGTATCAATATAACTTTATAATAATCATATATAGTTACTCATTACACCATTATACCCATCTTTGTAAGGTGATGATGGAAAATAGATTACACCACGGCGTGGAGACGGTATTCCGTACGTACGCACGCGCAGTGATTTCATTTTTCCGTAGGATGGATAGAAGGTGAATTAGGGTTGTTTCATATTTATAATAACATATCAGTATGTATGTAATACTTATGTTATTACTTTATCATGAAACAACTAAAGAAGAAGAAGTTGAAGAAGAAAGAAATTGAAAAGATCGGTAATGGGTATTTCCTCTTCTTTGAAACGCCTCTTTAAATCCTCCACTTAGGGAACTAAGATTGGTCTTTAAAGAAGACCAGGACCTATAGGATTATTCTAGGGAAGTGGAGAAGGGATTTTGTCAGGGTTTGGCCGAGCTTTAGTGCTCAAATTGGTGTGAGGAGGAGGGGGAGGAGGTGCCCTTTTATAAGGGAGGAGAGGGGCACCTTAGGAATATCTCAAAATATTATTTTATATTAAAGTCAAAATCGGTTTATAATGGTTCCAAAGGGTCTTATTTCGAAGCAAAAGTGGGGAGGGGTAGAAATACTATCAACCAATAGGATTTAGAGAAGTTTAGGTTATTATTTTAACCTTATCAATTAGATTTAACTCTAAGTTAAATAATTTAACTTTTACCGTGTCTTTTTGTTTTCTTACACTATATGGTTAATACACTTACTATAACATGCCAAACGAACCCCAAATTGTTTATTGTTAATACATATATCCTTATATAATTCATTTTGCCGAACCTTAGATTTTTAGGAATAAAATAACAATTAATAATATAATATTTGATTTAAAATCTATTTTGTATCAATTTTGACACTATTTGATATATGATTTTTGTGAAAGTCATAACAGAATTATATGTTCGAAAAAAGTTGATTAAATCAACATTAATATAACATAGTAACTTATAAAATTAGTGTAATTCATAAAAAGTCTCAAATTATATTTATTTGGGTTTTTATAACATCAATTATGTAAATATTTCATTAATAAGATAATTACTGCATCATTGTTGTGTCATAAATAAATTAAATTATTTAATGTCTAAAAATTACAAATAAAATACCATTATGTAGGAAATCTTTTTATCTTTCTAATTAATATTTATAGTCGAATTTATCTTATGTATAACCCCATATTAAAAATGTTTTAATAAATAAACTTTGATTTTAACTCTTTTAACCATTCTTTAAATAAATTAATAATAAATGTCCTAATCTAATCCAAGTGGGCCTAAATGGTCATATTTTATTCCTAAGTTTTTTTTGGTCGAATTACACTTATCCAATAGAATTAGGACATGTGTTAGGGTAATAATAATATCATCTTTACCCTTAATTACCCTATTTACTTTTAACCGTGGTAAAAAAAATCAAAAGTTACTATTCACCAAAAATAATTTTCATCTCATTGAACCACATTTTAGTCATTGATATTAACTGTGTCTCTCGGATTTTTGAAATTCCACTCACAGAAGCGGTAGAATTAAGTTTTATGAACAATTCAGTTTTTTAACTACCACTTAGTGGTTTCACTATTCATCGAAAATTGAAAGTTTTCAGAAAAATGCCAAAATTTCACCCTAAGCTATAATTGATATTCCAAATTAAAAAATGATTTCTATTTTAAAAAATTACCAACATATAAGTTTCATTAATTAATTTTATAATTAATTTCCGCTGTCACAACAAATAGCGTGTTTTTAAGAGATAATAACTATCAAAAGATTGAAACTTGTTTATAAGTACTTTAAATGTGAAATTACATCCAACGACCACCATTGTATTAAATTGTAAAAATATATTCTAAATATACTTTAAAACCTCTAAAATTAATAATTTATCACTATTAATTATTTCTATTGATAAAAGTTGTTTTTAATTAAAATTTAGTAATTTTCACTATTCATCAAAATATGAAAGTTATCCGAAAATAACCAAAATTTCACCCTAAGATAATTTCGATATTACGAATCCAAAAATGAATTCCATTTTGAAAAATAAAATTTAAAAAATTTCAAAAATTGGTTATTACTATTCATAACGGCTAGTTTTAATAATATTTTAATAGCAAATCGTTGTTTAGTAAAACTCGGTATTGCGTACTACACATGCTATCAAGGAAGGTCGCGATTGCGTGTAATGAAAGGCAAGTCAATGATGCGTGTTGTGAAAGCTCCTTTTGGTGTAGCGTACAACACAAGACATTAATGAAATTAAAAAGAATATTTTTCATAAAATCTCGGGGTGTTACATTCTACCCCCCTTAAAATGAATTTCGCCCTCGAAATTCGTCAGGGTCATAAATGGTTTACTATTCAAAAGTTTCTTTAATAGAAACCCACATCGTAAAAAGGAATACCAAAACCAATCTTTAAAAACAAAAGTATGGAACTTAACAGTTACCCAAATAAACTAATCACTGGGTTTCCACATAGGTGAAAATATGGATATGGAAGAAAAATCTAACCATCATGTTCTGATGGAGAGTGGTAGAGAACATGGCTATGGAAAAGCCAGCAATCACAAAGCCATAAATTTGTGATGATCTAAGGTACCATCTGATTCATCAGATATAAGAGCACTAGGAAAACATTTTTGGTTTTCAAGATCATTTCCCTAAAGTTGATGAAATTGGAATTAGAAGAAATACTTTCGTGATTTCGGTATAGTCTCACCGTTGGTCGTTCTTTGGACAATTTCCACTTCATCTCTTAAAGAAATGAAGTTGAATTTGTCATTCGTGATGTGTTAGCAGATCATGTAATAGAATGATGGGTCATTCCATCTGTCTCAAACAAAAGGTTTGAAAAGTTATAATTTCATCTTACGGTTAGATTAATCGTATATGGTTCCAAAAATGAACTTATACTTCATATATCATACCTCTTAATAAAATAAAACTAGTTTCTACTAAACAGGGACTTCCTGTAGGAAAGTGGTAGGTGATAAAGGCCAGTCACACTTCGGTTGTGGGTTCGATTCCCACGGCCTTGTCCGACACGATGGGCTGTCGCCCGTCCTGCAGGTTGTACTTTTTCTAAAACTATATTACTATAACATCCCATCAATAATATCGAAAAAAACTTCTATCCTTAAACAATACTAACTGATGTCAAACATAATCCATTCTAATCTTTAGGCTTATCCATAATACTGCAGTCCACTCTCATAACATAGTGAAAACGATTAACAGAGATTTAATACCATCGTTGATCCCCATATATCATAAGATATGTCTTGTTGGTCACATTCTAAACATTCAAATTCCTTAATCATGTGTTCTCTTTAATACCCATTGAAACTTAGTGAAAACATGAATGCAGTTAAAAGTTAACACTTTCCACAAACCAAAATCCTCAAAATTCTATATACTCAAACCATGATATCACTTAGTCCTTATATCAATCATGAGCTCATGAATACTGTCAAATATTTCATTTTCCCATTTCCCTTCATTATGCGCATATCATCTTATTTCCAAAAATATCTCAAGCACTTTGAATACCACATTAGACCAACACATAAATATTCCAATACATTATGATTCAACATTATTTTGGAATCCCATTACATAAACACTTAATCATTCCACCACATCGTTGTCATATTCAACATCGCCAATAGTGATCGCATGTGACTTCCCTTTGTCCTTTGCCATAAATGGTTGCTCATGTTGATCATCACTAACCCTTGGATTAGGGCATTTATTAGCATAATGCCCCATTTCCTTGCACTTGAAGCATTGAAGTGTTGGTGGTGCATTCTCTGCAGTGTTTTCTTTATTCACATCATTAGCAACCCTTTTTCCATTACCTCGACACTCAGATACTCGATGACCTTCTTTTCCACACTTAAAACATTTTCTAGTCCCTTTCTGACAATCTCCACCATGCTTCTTTCCACACTTTGAGCATAAGGAAACATTCATCTTCTTTTCACCATTATTCAGAGATTTCTCCTTGAACTCCATCTTTCGTTTCTTGTCAAAACCATGAGATGGATATGTAACACCAACTTCCATTTCTACCTTGATAGCACAACGCACAATTTCTTCATAGCTACTGAAGTCTCTTATAGCTAATTCCCTTCGAAGACTTGGTTTTAAGCCACTGAAAAATCGATCAACTTTACTTTCAGGTTGGATGATAATTCCAGATGCATAGCTTGCAAGTCTTGTAAAATTCGCTTCGTATATACCAACAGATTCATCATCATTTTGCTTTAGTTCAAGAAACTCCTTCTCCATCTTTGTTCGAAGAATACGAGGGAAGTATTTATTGAAAAATAAGTTCTTGAACTCGTCCCATTCCATGGACTCAATTTCATCTCTTGGCCTCGTATTCTTGATAATATTCCACCATTGATCAGCTTCACCTTCCAAACGATATACTGCTAAGATGAATTTATCATGTTCAGAACATTGAAGAACTGAAAATATCATTTCAGTGGTTCTGATCCATTGTTCAGCAACAAGTGGATCAGAAGACCCACTGAAAGAAGGTGGACGTTGCCTCGTGATGGACTCAATAGAATATTGTTCCCTTCTCTCCTCATTTGGAAGTCCAGAATGACTCATAGCTTGTGTAAGTATAGCAATAAGATTTTTCACTCCATCTCCCATAACATTTGTTTGTTCAGGAGGACAATCATTGCATTGTCCATTGCATTGATCAACACGGTTCCTTCGGGTTCCAGCCATCGTCTAAAACCCAAAAAGAATAGTGTGAGAGGCAAAAATCATGCTAGGGAAAACAATATAATAAAGGGGGAGTACCTTCAATATCTAACATCTTAGGTTTAATTCCATGATCGTTAGCATAATTCTAGTACTATAACCTATATGTATACTTAACCTTAGGGACATCCCTAGACATACCTTAGAAATATCTCTAGGGATCTCACTAACGTTTTCGCATCCTAGTTTCCAAAGGTTGACTAAACCTTTCCTCTGATACCAACTGTAGAGGCCCGAAGCTTGACGTACATTGACATTACATTACATTTGCGGAATACTTAGTACATAACAAAAACAAACACGCAAGGATCGTAATAGTTTAGTGTCTTTGGAAACTTGGAACGTAATCATCTAATCCTGGTGAAAGATCTTCAACATCTCCCATAAGGATCTTCTTTTTTTTATACCTAAACCTTTCTTTATATCCTGGGGAAAAGTAAACATAAAAGGGTGAGCTCAAATGCTCAGTAAGGGTAAACAAATGAAATATCAATCACATCATATTCATAAGAACATATCTTTTGGAAATCTTAACCTGCAAAAGAGAGCATAATTTCATTACATGGGATAAATCATGGCAGTGAAATGTAATCACAATAATCATAACCTAAAACATGAAACTTTGTGGCATACAAACATAATCATAGAGAATCATTTCTTGTTAGTCAAGACTCATTTCCAAGACTATCTTAGTGGACAAAGTCCCTTTCTGAATCAAGTCACCCTCCTTTCAGTCCTGTTTCACTGAACCTGTATAACCTACCATTCCAGACATGTCTATCTCATGTGATATAAAATCATTATCCAATGCATTGGAGGGATATATAGGTCCCACCCATCTCATAATGATACCATTCTTATGTGTTCCACAAAATCATAAACCATACATCATAGCATAACCCATGTAATAAAAATGGGAATATTAAACATCGTGACATCATAAAACAATTCATATAAGATAAAGGAATTCATAAAAATATAATTTCATCACAACATAATCAAATCAATGTAATAATAGCGATAAAAACAGAACCCTTTATTATCTTAGATGGAAAATAATTTAGATAAAACACTTGAACTCCATTCTTGAGGAAAATATCGTTTCTGCTTCAAAAACACTTTTACTTTCTTAACATGTCGTACAATTATAAAATAATAGAAGTTGATAAAAATAAAGTTGAAAACTTGTAAAGGAAGCTTCTTGGAAATAATGTTTTAAAAATCCATTCATGCCGTATAAGTTAAAAAAACATTCTTTGTACTTTTGTCGGAAAAGTAAAAAAGTACCTCGTACGAAAAACGTCAAAATATTCCTTTCATATTCTTTACCAAAAACTCACTGAAGGGTAAAATTGGATTGAAATAACTGTAGGTGGATGGAAATAATATTACATATTCAGGAAACATGGATGTGGATGATAAAATAAACCCCAGTAAATACTAAAGTATAAACAATCTCGGATAAAAATGAGATTGTGATATTTCCCCTACCTTAGGTCCGATTTGCTTTGAACGTGTCTGAAGCTCCTGTATAATGGTTTAAATAATGTTATTTACTTATTCCAGAATCATACATATTGATATGATATCATATATGGTCATATTCATAGCTTCTTATTAGTAATATTTCATTGTTACTTGTTACTCGGGTCTTTATTGCCTTTTGTTCTTATGCGTGTTTTGCCGAATAAATTCTTATTCTTCTTTTAATGTTATAGATACCTTATATCCAGAATGGTATTAGTTTAACATATATCATATTTATTCATTCAATTCATTTATATAATTACTATGTAATGATGATCATGTAGAACGAGTCGCATCACATCGTGGAGACGGTATTCCGTACGTACGCACGAGCGATGATATTGTTCCCTTGATCGTGGAATTGTATTTAAGTGTATTTATACTATTTCAGTATCAATGTTACTTTATAATAATCATATATAGTTACTCATTACACCATTATACCCATCCTTGTAAGGTGATGATGTAAAATAGATTACACCACGGCGTGGAGATGGTATTCCGTACGTACGCACGCGCGGTGATTTAATTTTTCCATAGGATGGATAGAAGGTGAATTAGGTTTGTTTCATATTTATAATAACATATAAGTATGTATGTAATACTGATGTTATTACTTTATCATGAAACAACTAAAGAAGAAGAAGTTGAAGAAGAAAGAAATTTAAAAGATCGGTAATGGATATCACCTCTTCTTTGAAACGCCTATTTGAATCCTCCACTTAGGGAACTAAGATTGGTCTTTGAAGAAGACCAGGACCTCTAGGATTATTCTAGGGAAGTGGAGAAGGTATTTTGGCAGGGGTTGGCCGAGCTTGAGTTCTCAAATTGGTGTGAGGAGGAGGGGAAGGAGGTGCCCTTTTATAAGGGAGGAGAGGGGCACCTTAGGAATATCTCAAAATATTATTTTATATTAAAGTCAAAATCGGTTTATAATGGTTCCAAAGGGTCTTATTTAGAATCTAAAGTGGGTATGGGTCGAAATCCTATCAACCAATAGGATTTAGACAAGTTTAGGTTATTATTTTAACCTTATCAATTAGATTTAACTCTAAGTTAAATAATTTAACTTTTACCGTGTCTTTTTGTTTTCTTACACTATATGGTTAATACACATACTATAACATGCCAAACGAACCCCAAATTGTTTATTATTAATATATATATCCATATCTAAGTCATTTGGTCGAACCGTAGATTTTTAGGAATAAAATAACAATTAATAATATAATATTTGATTTAAAAACTATTTTGTGTCAATTTTGACACTATTTGATATATGATTTTTTTGAAAGTCATAACAGAATTATATGTTCGAACCAAGTTATTTAAATCAACACTAATATACCATAGTAATCTAGAAAATTAGTTGAATTCATAAAAAGTCTCAAATTATATTTATTTGGGTATTTATAACATCAATTATGTCAATATTTCATTAATAAGATAATTACTGCATCATCGTTGTGTCATAAATAAATTACATTATTTAATGTCTAAAAATTACAAATAAAATACCATTATGTAGGAAATCTTTTTATCTTTATAATGAATATTTATAGTCGAATTTATCTTATGTATAACCCCATATTAAAAATGTTTTAGTAAATAAACTTTGATTTTAACTCTTTTAACCCTTCTTTAAATAAATTAATAATAAATGTCCTAATCTAATCCAAGTGGGCCTAAATGGTAATATTTTATTCCTAAGTTTGTTTGTGGTCTAATTACACTTATTCAATAGAATTAGGACATGTGTTAGGGTAATAAAAATATCATCTTTACCCTTAATTACCCTATTTACTTTTAACCGTGGTAAAAAAAAATCAAAAGTTACTATTCACCAAAAATTATTTTCATCTCATTGAACCACATTTTAGTCCTTGATATTAACCGTGTCTCTCGGATTTTTGAAATTCCACTCACAGAAGCGGTAAAATTATGTTTTATGAACAATTCAGTTTTTTAACTACCACTTAGTGGTTTCACTATTCATCGAAAATTGAAAGTTTTCAGAAAAATTCCCAAATTTCACCCTAAGATATAATTGATATTCCGAATTCAAAAATGATTTCTATTTTACAAAATTCCCAACATATAAGTTGCATTAATTAATTTTATAATTAATTTCCACTGTCACAACAAATAGCGTGTTTTTAAGAGATAATAACTATCAAAAGATTGAAACTTGTTTATAAGTGCTTTAAATGTGAAATTACATCCAATGACCATCATTGTATTAAATTGTAAAAATATATTCTAAATATACTTTAAAACCACTAAAATTAATAACTTATCACTATTAATTATTTCGAGTGAAAAATTTGTTTTTAATTAAAATTTAGTAATTTTCACTATTCATCAAAATATGAAAGTTCTCTGAAAATCACCAAAATATCACCCTAAGCTAATTTCGATATTACGAATCCAAAAATGAATTCCATTTTGAAAAATAAAATTTACAAAATTTTAAAAAGTGGTTATTACTATTCATAACGGCTAGTTTTAATAATATTTTAATAGCATATCGTTGTTTAGTAAAACTCGGTATTGCGTACTACACACGCTATCAAAGAAGGTCGCGATTGTGAGTAATGAAAGGCAAGTCAAGGATGCGTGTTGTGAAATCTCCTTTTGGTGTAGTGTACAACACAAGACATTAATGAAATTAAAAAGTATATTTTTCATAAAATCTCGGGGTGTTACATTCTACCCCCCTTAAAATGAATTTCGCCCTCGAAATTCGTCAGGGTTATAAATGGTTTACTATTCAAAAGTTTCTTTAATAGAAACCCACATCGTAAAAAGGAATACCAAAACCAATCTTTAAAAATGAAAGTATGAAACGTAACGGTTACCCAAATAAACTAATCACTGGGTTTCCACATAGGTGAAAATATGGATATGGAAGAAAAATCTAACCATCATGTTCTGATGGAGAGTGGTAGAGAACATGGCTATGGAAAATCCAGCAATCACAAAGCCATAAATTTGTGATGATCTAAGGTACCATCTGATTCATCAGATATAAGAGCACTAGGACAACATTTTTGGTTTTCAAGATCATTTCCCTAAAGTTGATGAAATTGGAATTAGAAGAAATACTTTCATGATTTCGGTATAGTCTCACCGTTGGTCGTTCTTTGGACAATTTGCACTTCATCTCTTAAAGAAATGAAGTTGAATTTTTCATTCGTGATGTGTTAGCAGATCATGTAATAGAATGATGGGTCATTCCATCTATCTCAAACAAAAGGTTTGAAAAGTTATAAGTTCATCTTATGGTTAGATTAATCATATATGGTTCCAAAAATGAACTTATACTTCATATATCATACCGCTTAATAAAATAAAACTAGTTTCTAATAAACAGGGACTTCCTGTAGGCCAGTGGTAGGTGATAAAGGCCAGTCACACTTCGGTTGTGGGTTCGATTCCCATGGCCTTGTCCGACGCGATGGGTTTTCGCCCGTCCTGCAGGTTGTCCTTTTTCTAAAACTATATTACTATAACATCCCATCAATAATATCGAAAAAAACTTCTATCCTTAAGCAATACTAACTTATGTCCAACATAATCCATTCCAATCTTTAGTCTTATCAATAATACTGGAGTCAAATCTCATAACATAGTGAAAATTATTACCAGAGATTTAATACCATCGTTGATCCCCATATATCATAAGATATGTCTTTTTGGTCACATTCTAAACATTCAAATGCCTTAATCATGTGTTCTCTTTAATACCCATTGAACCTTAGTGAAAACATGAATTCAGTTAAAAGTTAACACTTTCCACATACCAAAATCCTCAAAATTCTATATACTCAAACCATGATATCACTTAGTCCTTATATCAATCATGAGCTCATGAATACTGTCAAATATTTCATTTTCTCGTTTCCCTTCATTATGCGCATATCATCTTATTTCCAAAAATATCTCAAGCACTTTGAATACCACATTAGACCAACACATAAATATTCCAATACTTTATGATACAACATTATTTTGGAATCCCATTACATAAACACTTAATCATTCCACCACATCGTTGTCATATTCAACATCGCCAATAGTGATCGCATGTGACTTCCCTTTGTCCTTTGCCTTAAATGGTTGCTCATGTTGATCATCACTAACCCTTGGATTAGGGCATTTATTAGCATAATGCCCCATTTCCTTGCACTTGAAGCATTGAAGTGTTGGTGGTGCATTCTCTGCAGTGTTTTCTTTATTCACATCATTAGAAACCCTTTTTCCATTACCTCGACACTCAGCTGATCGATGACCTTCTTTTCCACACTTAAAACATTTTATAGTCCCTTTAAGACAATCTCCACCATGCTTCTTTCCACACTTTGAGCATAAGGAAACATTCATCTTCTTTTCACCATTATTCAGAGATTTCTCCTTGAACTCCATCTTTCGTTTCTTGTCAAAACCATGAGATGGATATGTAACACCAACTACCATTTCTACCTTGATAGCACAATGCACAATTTCTTCATAGCTACTGAAGTCCCTTATAGCTAATTCCCTTCGAAGACTTGGTTTTAATCCACTGAAAAATCGATCAACTTGACTTTCAGGTTGGATGATAATTCCAGATGCATACCTTGCAAGTCTTGTAAAATTCACTTCGTATATACAAACAGATTCATCATCCTTTTGCTTTAGTTCAAGAAACTCCTTCTCCATCTTTGTTCGAAGAATACTAGGGAAGTACTTATTGAAAAATAAGTTCTTGAACTCGTCCCATTCCATGGACTCAATTTCATCTCTTGGCCTTGTATTCTTGATAAGATTCCACCATTGATCAGCTTCACCTTCCAAACGATATACTGCTAAGATGACTTTATCATGTTCAGAACATTGAAGAACTGAAAATATCTTTTCAGTGGTACTGATCCATTTTTCAGCAACAAGTGGATCAGAAGACCCAGTGAAAGAAGGTGGACATTGCCTCGTGATGGACTCAATAGAATATTGTTCCCTTATCTTCTCATTTGGAAGTCCAGAATGATTCATATCTTGTGTAAGTATAGCAATAAGATTTTGCACTCCATCTCCCATAACATTTGTTTGTTCAGGAGGACAATCATTGCATTGTCCATTGCATTGATCAACATGGTTCCTTCGGGTTCCAGCCATCGTCTAAAAATCAAAAAGAATAGTGTGAGAGGCAAAAATCATGCTAGGGAAAACAACATAATAAAGGGGGAGTACCTTTAATATCTAACATCTTAGGTTTAATTCCATGATCGTTAGCGTAATTCTAGTACTATAACCTATATGTATAATTAACCTTAGGGACATCCCTAGACATACCTTAGAAACATCTCTAGGGATCTCACTAACGTTTTCGCATCCTAGTTTCCAAAGGTTGACTAAACCTTTTCTCTGATACCAACTGTAGAGACATGAAGCTTGATGTACATTGACATTACATTACATTACATTTGCGGAATACTTAGTACATAACAAAAACACACATGCAAGGATCGTAATAGTTTAGTGTCTTTGGAAACTCGGAACGTAATCTTCTAATCCTAGTGAAAGATCTTCAACATCTCCCATAAATATCTTCTTTTTTTTATACCTAAACCTTTCATTATATCCTGGGGAAAAGTAAACATAAAAGGGTGAGCTCAAATTCTCAGTAAGGGTAAACAAATGAAATATCAATCACATCATATTCATAAGAACATATCTTTTGGAAATCTTAACCTGCAAAAGAGAGCATAATTTCATAACATGGGATAAATCATGGCAGTGAAATGTAATAACAATAATCATAACTTAAAACACGAAACTTTGTGGCATACAAACATAATAATAGAGAATCATTTCTTGTTAGTCAAGACTCATTGCCAAGACTATCTTAGTGGACAAAGTCCCTTTCTGAATCGAGTCACCCTCGTTTCAGTCCTGTTTCACTGAGCCGGTATAACCTACCATTCCAGCCATGTCTATCTCATGAGATATAAAATCTTTATCCAATGTATTGGAGGGAGATATAGGTCCCACCCATCTCACAATGATACCATTCTTATGTGTGCCACAAAATCATAAACCATACATCATAGCATAACCCATGTAATAAAAATGGGAATCTTAAACATTGTGACATCATAAAACAATTCATATAAGATAAAGGAATTCATAAAAATATAATTCCATCACAACATAATCAAATCAATGTAATAATAGCGACAGAAACAGAACCCTTTATTATCTTAGATGGAAAATAATTTTGATAAAACACTTGAACTCCATTCTTGTGGAAAATATCCTTTCTGCTTCAAAAACACTTTTCCTTTCTTAACATGTCGTACAATTATAAAATAATATAAGTTGATAAAAATAAACTTGAAAACATGTAAAGGAAGCTTCTTGGAAATAATTTTTTAAAAATCCATTCATGCCGTATAAGTTAAAAAAACATTCTTTGTACTTTTGTCGGAAAAGTCAAAAAGTACCTCGTACGAAAAACATCAAAACATTCCTTTCATATTCTTTAATAAAAACTCACCGAAGGGTAAAATTGGATTTAAACAATTGTAGTTGGATGGAAATAATATTACATATATAGGAAACATGGATGTGGATGATAATATAAACCCCAGTAAATACTAAAGTATAAACAATCTCGAATAAAAATGAAATTGTGATATTTCCCATACCTTAGGTCCGATTTGCTTTGTACGTGTCCGAAGCTCCGGTATAATTGTTTAAATAATGTTATTGACTTATTCCAGAATCATACATATTGATATGATATCATATATGGTCATATTCTTAGCTTCTTATTAGTAATATTTCATTGTTACTCGTTACTCGGGTCTTTATTGCCTTTTGTTCTTATGCGTGTTTTGCCGAATAAATTATTATTATTCTTTTAAGGTTATAGATACCTTATATCCAGAATGGTATTACTGTAACATATATCATATTTATTCATTCAATTAAATTATATAATTACTATGTAATGATGATCATGTAGAACGAGTCGCATCACATCGTGGAGACGGTATTCCGTACGTACGCACGAGCGATGATATTGTTCCCATGATCGTGGAATTGTATTTAAGTGTATTTATACTATTTTAGTATCAATATCACTTTATAATAATCATATATAGTTACTCATTACACCATTATACCCATCCTTGTAAGGTGATGATGGAAAATAGATTACACCACGGCGTGGAGACGGTATTCCGTACGTACGCACGCGCGGTGATTTCATTTTTCCGTAGGATGGGTAGAAGGTGAATTAGGGTTGTTTCATATATATAATAACATATCAGTATGTATTTAATACTTATGTTATTACTTTATCATGAAACAACTAAAGAAGAAGAAGTTGAAGAAGAAAGAAATTGAAAAGATCAGTAATGGATATTACCTCTTCTTTGAAACGCCTCTTTGAATCCTCTACTTAGGGAAGTAAGATTGTTCTTTGAAGAAGACCAGGACCTCTAGGATTATTATAGGGAAGTGGAGAAGGGATTTTGGCAGGGGTTTTCCGAGCTTGAGTGCTCAAATTGGTGTGAGGAGGAGGGGGAGGAGGTGCCCTTTTATAAGGGAGGAGAGGGGCACCTTAGGAATATCTCAAAATATTATTTTATATTAAAGTCAAAATCGGTTTATAATGGTTCCAAAGGGTCTTATTTCGAAGCTAAAGTGGGTATGGGTCGAAATCCTATCAACCAATAGGATTTAGACAAGTTTAGGTTATTATTTTAACCTTATCAATTAGATTTAACTCTAAGTTAAATAATTTAACTTTTACCATGCCTTTTTGTTTTCTTACACTATATGGTTAATACACTTACTATAACATGCCAAAAAAACCCCGAATTGTTTATTATTAATATATATATCCTTATCTAAGTAATTTGGCCGAACCTTAGGTTTTTAGAAATAAAATAGAAATTAATAATATAATATTTGATTTAAAAACTATTTTTTATCAATTTTGACACTATTTGATATATGATTTTTGTGAAAGTCATAACAGAATTATATGTTCTAAAAAAGTTGATTAAATCAACACTAATATACCATAGTAACCTAGAAAATTAGTGTAATTCATAAAAAGTCTCAAATTATATTTATTTGGGTATTTATATCATCAATTATGTCAATATTTCATTATTAAGATAATTACTGCATCATCGTTGTGTCATAAATAAATTAAAATATTTAATGTCTAAAAATTACAAATAAAATACCATTATGTAGGAAATCTTTTTATCTTTCTAATTAATATTTATAGTAGAATTTATCTTATGTATAAACCCATATTAAAAATGTTTTAGTAAATAAACTTTGATTTTAACTCTTTTAACCCTTCTTTAAATAAATTAATAATAAATGTCCTAATCTAATCCAAGTGGGCCTAAATGGTCATATTTTATTCCTAAGTTTGTTTTTGGTCGAATTACACTTATCAAATAGAATTAGGACATGTTTTAGGGTAATAATAATATCATCTTTACCCTTAATTACCCTATTTACTTTTAACCGTGGTAAAAAAAATCAAAAGTTAATATTCACCAAAAATTATTTTCATCTCATTGAACCAGATTTTAGTCCTTGATATTAACCGTCTCTCTCGGATTTTTGAAATTCCACTCACATAAGCAGTAAAATTAAGTTTTATGAATAATTCAGTTTTTTAACTACCACTTAGTGGTTTCACTATTCATCGAAAATTGAAAGTTTTCAGAAAAATGCCAAAATTTCACCCTAAGCTATAATTGATATTCCAAATTCAAAAATGATTTCTATTTTACAAAATTCCCAACATATAAGTTGCACTAATTAATTTTATAATTAATTTCCGTTGTCACAACAAATAGCGTGTTTTTAAGAGATAATAACTATCAAAAGATTGAAACTTGTTTATAAGTGCTTTAAATGTGAAATTACATCCAATGACCATCATTGTATTAAATTGTAAAAATATATTATAAATATACATTAAAACCACTAAAATTAATAATTTATCACTATTAATTATTTCGATTGAAAAAGTTGTTTTTAATTAAAATTTAGTAATTTTCACTATTCATCAAAATATGAAAGTTATCCGAAAATCACCAAAATTTCACCCTAAGCTAATTTCGATATTACGAATCCAAAAATGAATTCCATTTTGAAAAATAAAATTTAAAAAATATTAAAAAGTGGTTATTACTATTCATAACGGCTAGTTTTAATAATATTTTAATAGCATATCGTTGTTTAGTAAAACTCGGTATTGCGTACTACACAAGCTATCAAGGAAGGTCGTGATTGCGTGTAATGAAATTCAAGTCAAGGATGCGTGCTGTGCAAGATCCTTTTGGTGTAGCATACAACACAAGACATTAATGAAATTAAAAAGAATATTTTTCATAAAATCTCGGGGTGTTACATAAATCTTCCCAAATAGAGATAAAATGGGCAGTCTTGGTGAGATGGTCTACAATAACCCATATCGAATTGTTTCTTTTGGATGTTTTTGAGAGATGAGTGATGAAGTCAAAATTGATATTGTCCCACTTCCATGCTGGTATGGGTAGTGGATTCAATACCCCTTTAAGAAGTTTTCGCTTTGCCTTCACTTGCTGACATACAGGGCACCATGAAGTGAATTTAGAAATCTCCCTTTTCGTATTATCCCACAAATAATGATCATGAAGGTCCCTATTCATTTTTTTTCTTCAATGATGTATAGATAAAGTAGAGATATGAGCTTCATCCTTTAGCTACTTCTTTATTTCTAGAATAGATAGAACACATAGTCTTGTACGAAATTTCAGTACACCTTCTTGATCAATATTGAACTCAGAAAACTTACCATCCTTCACAACTGCAAACTTATTTTGTAACAAAGGACCTTATTTCTAATATTTCTTGATCTTCTCTAGTAATGACGGTATAGAAATCATTTGGGTTAGGTTTGATGGTGTCCCTTCCCTTATAATTCCCATGTCCAGTTTTACTAGGTCATTGATCAAAGGATCTATTTGAATCCTCTTCATGGAAAGAACAACTGGGTCTTTATTACTTAATGTATCAACAACTTTGTTTAATCTTCCAGGATGATAATGAATTGAACAATCATAGTCTTTGAGAAGTTCCAACCATCTCCTCTGTCTCATGTTCAATTCCTTTTGTGTGAAAATATACTTCAAACATTGATGCTCTGTGAATATATCACATTTCTCCCCATAAAGATAGTGCCTCCATATCTTCTAAAAAAATGACTGCTGCCAACTCCAGATCATGCGTATGATAGTTCTACTCATGAGTCTTTAACTGTCAATATGCATAAGAATTGACTTTTTCCTTTTGCATAAGGACGCACCAAAGCACTTTGAGAGATGCATCACTAAAAATAATGAATCATTATCTACTTGAGGGCAGAGTTAACACAGGTGCAGTAACCAATCTCTTCATCAACTCTTGGAAACATTCCTCACACTCCTTTGTCCAGATGAAATTGACCCCTTTTCGAGTTAACATGGTTAATGGATTAGATATTCATGAAAAAAAATTTCAAAAATCTCTTAAAATATTATTCTAATCCATGGAAACTACAAATCACAGTTATTTTTTGTAGGCTGAGGCAACTCCTCAACAACTTTTGTCTTTTCAAGGTCAACTATGATTCATTCATTGGTAACATTGTGCCCCAAGAATGAAACTTGAGGTAACCAGAATTCACATTTTCTGAACTTCCCAAAAATCCTCTCCTTCCATAGAGTTTTCAAAATGACCCTTGGATGATCTTCATTCTCCTCATGACATTTAGAATATATCTGAATATCATCAATAAAAACTACCACAAATTTAGCATAGTAGTCCTTAGAGACTTTATTAATCAAATCCATAAAAATATTAGGGGCATTAGTTAGTCTGAAGGGCATAAAAACATTCATAATGTTCATACCTTGATCGGAAGGCAGTTTTTGGAATATCTTTATTCTTCCCCCTCAATTGATGATAACCATATCGAAGATCAATCATAGAGAAAAATTGAGCCCCATAAAGTTGGTCAAATAAGTCATCAATTCTTGGAAGAGGTAATTTTTTCATCACTATGATCTTGTTCAGTTCTCTATAATCAATGAATAGCCATATTGATCCATCATTTTTCTTCCCAAAAAGAATCGGTGCTCCTGAAGGAGACACACTCGGTTGGATAAAACCCTTCTCCCAAAGATCTTGGAGTTGTTTCATGAAATCCTACAGCTCTACATTTTCCAACCTATATGGGGTCATTGATATCGGGTGGGACCCAGGTACGAGTTCATTGGAGAACTCTACCTCTCTTTCTAGGGGTGGTTTGGGTAACTCCTCCAGAAATACGTCAATGTATTCCTGGATGATGGGGAAATTTTATATCCTAAAACTCTCATTTCCATCTTCTTATTCACTGATAAACTCAATAAAGAAAAATATAAGAGGTTCTTCTAGATAGATATCAGGTTTATATATCTCTCCTTGGAAGATAACTATCGGTTTTCCATTAAAGACTACTAATATTTCTTTGCTTCTATATTTTATCTTAGTATAATACATTGAGAGCCAGTACATCCCTAGTATAATGTTAAATTACAGCATTGGAAATACTACTAGATTTGTGATATGATTTTTCACACTAAAGCAAATACTAGAGTTTCTAAACAGTGATGATTCTTGGATAATCCCACTAGGAGTCTTGACTGATAACTGTACTTTTAGTAAATCGGGGGTTGATTTTAAATTCCATGAAAATTTGGAGGAAATAAAGGAATGTGTAGAACCAAAATCAATAAAATTACTTTCTATATTTGAGAGAAGAAAAAGATTACCTTCCACAAAATCTTTTGGCGCTTCAACTTCGGACATAGTGATTGAAAATGTACGACCTTATTCCTGTGGTTGTTGTTGAGGTGGATGGGGATTCCCCTCCACTGCCTTCAGATTTGGACAGTGATTGGAAAAGTAACAAAGTTATCCACACTTATATAATTAGACATCTAGTAGGAACTACAACATATTCCCTTTGTCGTTAGTGTTGGGATGTTGTGGCTTCACCTCATGACAATAATTCTACGCAATGTGGCCATATCTACCACACTTGTAGAACTTACCGCTCCCGAGCAGGCAGTTCCATGAATGCTTATTCCCACATTTATTACACATGGGACATTGTACTTTCTTTTCTCTACTTACATGATCAAATATACTACCTAAGAATGGATCTATAGATCTTTTTTAATTGGATTTATGAGACCATTACGTCTCACCAAACTCTAGTTTGACATTCATCGCACTTCACACGATCTCCCCATAGCTATCATAATATTGGTTGGATATATTCATTCACAGATGAGGTCTCATTACACCAAATAATCTATCAACCTTACCATTTGGTTCCATCACAATGATAGAGTTTTAATGTGAAAGCCTTGTGAATTTCATCTCGTAGTTTCCAACAGATTCATTCTCCTTCTGCTTCAGCTTCAGAAACTCCTTCTCTATTTTTGTTCTCATTGAATTAGGGAAATACCTATTGAAGAATATCCCTTTTAAATCTTCCCACTCCATAACTTCAACTTCCACTCTTTACATGGTGTTTTTAATTATTTCCCACCACTGATCAACTTCTCCTTCTAAGCGATAAATAGACAAGGTAACCTTTTCTTGTTCAGAACAGTGGGGCACAAAAAATATCTTCTCGGTAGAGCTAATCAATTGTTCAGTAATAAATGGGGCAGTAGATCCACATAAGTTTGGTGGTCATTGATTCTTAAATTATTCAACAAAATGTTCTTCCCTTCAAGGTGAAATCGATCTCTCATCTTGAATCAAGTTATTTCCCATAACATGAACTAGTTGGTTCAGCATTCTCATGAATGTTTCCATTTTGGATTCCATCAGAGGGTTGTCAGTGCATGGTCCATTGCGATCACCATTTACACGGTTCCTCCTATTTCCCTCCATTTTCAATAAGAATAAAACCTTAGTGAGGCTATTATTTAATTTATGAATCTTTTAACTATAAATGATTTTATTTCTTAAAACTTCATTCTTTAAACAATTACATTTCTATATAAATACTTCAAAATGATTCATAAAAAGCTTATGATTGACCAAACATATCCCCCAGGAGTGTCATAACCAAGAGTGTATCAATATCCGTTGTCATGTACCAAAATACCCTAGGTCAAGCCCGAAACTTCATATAAGAGTTTTCACTCCTAGGTACATATGTGCCAGAGCCGCCTCTAGCTGCTCATATCCAGACATAGATGTATTTTCTTGATAAACCACTTACTCAATACTCACCAAAATACCAGTAATTATTCCAACATTTAAACATTTATATAGGGTTATTAATAATTTTATTCATATCCTAATTTCCATAAACAATTAAACTTTCCTTTGATACCAACTATAGCATCCCACATTTTTAACCCAACTTTTCATTACATTTTACAAAAAGAGGACCTTTAAAGTCCTGTGTCATGGAAATATAGAAAAAAATACATAAACACATAAAACACACTTTTAAATACCCTTGAAAAGACACTTTAAAAGTTCATACTATGTTAAACTACTGCATCTCATAACATAGAGACATACATCAAAGGAAAGGGTGACCAGAAATCCTAGTAAGAAAAGAAAGGGAATCAGTTTACATGTGATATCAATAAAAACTTGATGAAGAACATAAATACATGAGAAATGGAAGTAGGAGAATTTCATAATGAAAATAACTTAAACCATAACATGAATATGTGGATAAAACAATTAATTTATACATTCAAAAAAATATCACAAGGTTTATCCCAAAGGTGTGATAAAAATTACCAAGGACATTCACCAAGGTATCATGAAACTTATCATCTCTATATTTTAAATTCTTTACCCAATGAATTGAAGTGATATCATGGAACACCCTTAATATTTATTTATTTTCATGTAATACAAATAGATCATTATCATACATTTAATAAAAACCCTAAATAGAGTAATAGAAATGGGTTTCATATCAATATCATGAGCTTTTAAAAAAGTGTTTATGAACATGATCATTATGTCATTTATAACCCATGGAATTGAAGGAGGTTTATATGAATTTCAATTCCAGAATCAAGAATTTAATTTTTATGTCTTTTTGAACACCCATCGAGATAAAATAGGTATGTTTATTCATATAAATATTATAAGGGAAATTATTGAGAGAAAGAGACATAAATTTTGCGACGAAATTTCTGCAGCATAACGACTATATAACATGATTTTAGAAAAAAATAAAAATGGAGGTGAAAAGGGTAAACCACTTAGAAAGAACTCATAATATAGTATAGATACATAATAAAATTTAAATAAGAACATGGTATATATATTTGAATGACATAGCACATGGAAAATAAACTTGAAAGAAAAGAGACGATGCGATTTCTTTTACGAAAATTCTGCAGCCTAACTACGTCACTAAAAAATCCAGAAAATCAGTTGATGAGAGTGAAAATGGTCTCTCATCATTTGTACATAAAATGGAAAGAAATAATGATATAGAAGAATATACCCCAATAGAATTAAATAGAAAATAGAATACATATCATAAAGGAAGTCATGACTTAAAAGAGGAGGGTGAAAGGTTCCCTTACCTTGAAGAGTAACTTCAAAAGCTTTAATATTAGGACCTTGGGGGCCTGAGGGAAACATGGGAGGACTTTTTGGGAGGTAAAAATATTTGAAATTAATTGAGTAGGATTTTTAATGAATGGAATGAGGGAATGACTTGGTATTTATAGGAAAAGTGAGGTAATATTTAATTAATTTCCAAGGGACACCTCATTGGTTGTATTTAAAAAACCATGGGCTTGTACATTGTATTTTACCAAGGTATTGGCCACATGGGACACCTCAAAGAATACATTACTATTCAAAAGTCAACCAGAATGATTACATCATTACTGATGTCATTAATCACCTGAAACTCAAAAATGTATTTCCACTATTCACCGAAAAACAAAACATTTTATAAAAATTTCATAAATTCATCCTGACCAAATATTGATGCTATAAATTGAAAAATGAACTCCATTTTATGAAAATATCTTTCTAAATATTTTTTAATATAATTTGTAAATAAAATCATTATTTATTAAAAAAACAACTCTAAAACTATAACTTATTTTGTAATTCCTTGAAAATGTAATCAAGGACCCATTAAATTATAGTATAACCTTTGGACAAAAAAGTAAAAATTTATTATTATATTTTATGAAAATAAATTTCCATTTTAAATTTTTAAATTAATTATAAAATTTTAAATAAATTTATTATGACATAAAAAACAAAAAAACTTGTACTATGATCATTGTTTCACTTTTAAGATGTCTATATTGTATTTATACATTCATGGCAGAAGCTTCTATTTTTTTGGCTGATTTACTATTCATTACTATTCGTAAGGGTATGCTACTATTCATATGTTACTATTTACTAAAAAATCTAGCTGATCTTATTAGAATCTAAATTTCTTACTGGTCACTACTGCAGAAGACCATTTTTTAAAAATCATTTCACATTATTAATTATTTAATGTTTACATGAAAATTTTAAAATATCTTTTTTAAAAAATTCATCAATAATATTAATTTTATATTTATCTGGACATTTGAAAATAAAAAAAATTTAACCACAATAATAAATATAAATTTTATTTATTCCAAGGGATTAAAAAAAGTATTTAAGGTATCATTACATATACCCTTATAAAAATTGTATAGAACCTATGTGTATGGTGTGCTATGGTGATAGAATCTTAGGGAGGCTCAGACAACATTGCCCGAGTGGTGATTTCTATCAACTTGAACATCTCTCATAAGAAATTATGTTCAATATTTACATGTTAAAGCTCAGGTTGTGCTTGGTCCTGAGCAAAACCCATAGATGCTACCACCTTCCCAAGCTCTGAAAGATGGGCTTCATATGGCCCGAGTCTACTGGATGAGGAAATCCACTCTTATTTTTGTATTAATTAACAAAGATACCTTGTATTTATAAACAATAATTGTATCATAAAGAGTTTAGTTTTCAACGGTCATATAACAGAAGTAACCCAGTGGTATAATTTAAATATACTAACTTCTTTAATTAAAGAATATAGTTTTGTTGTGTATAAAATAAAATAATTCACAAAATTGTGAAACAAAAATTATTCAAAAGTTCAGGTCATTACAGACCAAGTGTGTGAATCTAATTATAGGATAATTTTTGTAGATGTGGGATGTGACATGTTGGTTGACCCAACCTAGTGTTATCAGTGGTTTTGCATCAATTCATAGACGAAATATTTAAAGTAATGTTTGATAAATGAAAAATATATTAATATGGGTATTTTTTTATAATGATTAGTAAAAGTTAATATGTTTGGGAATTGATGGGTGTGAGTAGTAGGTTACAGTTTGATTGAATAATTGACTATGAATTTAGGAAGATGGATTTGTATATTAGATGTCTATGTGAAAGGTTCATGCCTTTATGAAATTATAACAGTAGATGTGAGCAAGTGAGGATTCATTTAATGATCATTGTTTTTGATGTGATGTTGTGGGGTTTTATGATAATGGTAAAGTGGTTCATGAGTATGTTATTAAGTCATTTATAGTATGGTATTGATTTTTTTAATAATTTTTCTTTCCTCTCAGTGCACTGATAATTTATAAAGGTATATGGGAGCAGGGAATCATCATGAAATTTCTAGAAGTATTTGTAACCTTGATGCGTGGGTCATTGGGAACTAAAATATGTCAACGTGTTTTGGTATTGAATATTGCGAATCATATGAATTTGAGAATGATGATTCAGATAAGGATCTATGCATGTATTTAAGGTGATAACAAATGTTTATAATTGATTGCATTTCGAAACATCTGGGATTCAAGTGTATCATTTGTTCAAGTGTAGTATCATCATGATTCTGACCAGTAGTATATCCGGTGATGAAAAATGAATCTAATGATATTGGAGGATGTACTATTGAGGAAATATTAATGGATAATTTTTAGGGATGAAAAATGTTATGGTGGGGACGTTATAATAACAAGAACTGGTTTGTATCAAAATAATCAGTGAAAAATTAGGTTCCCGTGAGGGTGGAATCATGTTGGGTTAATGTTAATAAAATAGATTGAAAATTGAGTGATTAAAAAAATTTAACTGGTGGAAGGGTTTTTTCTATGATTTTAACTTAAGTGGAGTATCATTTATTAATGTTTGGGGATTTAAGAGGCTAGGATGTTTAGGCCAGTGGTTGTAGAGGGCCACTGGTTAAATGGTCGGGGTACAATGGGTACCGATGAGGGTGGCAGGGGTGAAAATATCCTATTTATGGCCTCTTGGTGGTCAATGTTAATGGTTCATATAGCTAGGTATAATGAAATATTTTTTAAGGGGGTATTTTTTTATTTATAAGGTTTTAATTTAAACCCCTTATGGGGTTTTTTTGTTTCACAAAGATATTATGAAGGGGAGGCCATCCCGCATTTTTCTTTCCATCCCCATTTAAGACCCATTATTATTTGAGATCTATAGAGGTTTCCTTGCTTGTTAAGGTTAATATATATTGGTTCTCCTATCCTCTTGATACATCTTATCTTGATCTCTGTTTTTTCAGTTAGAGATATAGTCTAGGATTTTATTCGAATAGAACATGGTGGAATAAGTTGATATGGTGGGGGTTTGGCAGGCCATGTGAAGGGGAAATATTATAAGGATGAACTTATATAGATCTCACAGATATAATTTTTATTTAGAAATAAATTGGTAATTCTGTGAAAAACTAAAGAGAAATATAAAATTATTGGAAAATATATCTCTAGTATCATTTTATCTATATGTAACATCACCATATTTTCAATTTCATCAGATTTTATTTATCATAATCCAAAACAAATTTATATTGTTTGAAAAGTAATTCTTCACAGTTTGATGTTATTATCACATTTATGAAAAATGATCTCAAAGTTTTTCTCTAAACTAATTCTAAAATAGTAATTTGGATTCTAAAAAAGTTTATTTCATTGAAATTATAGATTCTTAGATTCGAATTACATTATATGATCTTCATTAATTTCATGTTTGGGCTTTCAAATCCCTGTGATGAGTTTTGGAATTGAATTTCTTTTTTTTTAAACGTCATTCCATATATTTAAATATTTATATACCAATATCATTATGGTATAAATTATTTATTATTAATATTACATTATTTTCAGGTAAAATTTTAAACCATATATGAATTAGGATAAAATTGAACTTGAATGGTTAAAATTTTCACAATAGGGTATCAAAATAAATTAATAGTATCTCTTTTCATCAAAATACAATTATATGGTGAATTATACAATTATTTTAGTAGTTTTATTGAATATAAAAGAAGAAAATATGTTGGATATTCATTTAATTATAATAATTTTAATAAATAAGGTATATCATCATCATTCAATGTCTCGAAGGCCTTCATTTTTTATTGATTTTGATAATCCACCTTTCAAGTGGTGAGTTGGAACCCTTACAATGCCAGTAGGCATAAGAATTACATGGCCCGTCGGCCTTAGAGGAATTCATTGCCCGAATGCTTCAAACATTACATGCAACCCAGACTAACTACGTGGAACTGCTCCTCCCCAACATCTTTATCATGAAATCAACTCTCCACCTTCGCATGGTTGTTCGGCTATGTTATCCCATGCATGCACAGGTTTGTTCTGATGACAGGTGTTATACCCTCTCATTTTGGAAATCTATGTAGCTTGTGTTGTGGTGAAAGCTCCTTGATCATCCTCTATAAAGCTTGTTCCTTATAGTTTTTCTGGTTTGCATCACCACTTAAGGTGGCCCGAAGGCCATGAGGTGGCCCGAAGGCCTTACTGGCCTGAAGGCTTGGGTTTCCTGAAGGGTTTAAAGGACTCAGGGACCAAATCGGTGGCCCGAAAGCCCAACCGGGGGCAAATTCTCAGCTGCTACAATGCCAAATAGTGTCTGCTATAGTTCGCTCTACAGTCCCTACTATAGTACTGCATAGTTCCCGCTACAGTTCCGGCTTCAGTACTGCTACAATAACCGAAAAATTGTGCCTCCACCTGGATTTGATCTCGAGTCTCCTGGAACCCTTATAATTTTAATAAATAAAGTATATAATTTAATACTCTCTCCAATGTTACTAAAAAATTTAATGGGGGAATAATAATAGAAAAATCAATCGCATAATGATGTTCAATGTATCATACTAAATAACAATGTTTGTTCAGCAATCTGACACTTTATTAAGAGGATGATTATAGTTTAGAAAATATTATTATAAAAAATATTTTTCTTTTTAACACTTTTGATGAAACTCAATGATTCAACTAGATGACCTAATTAAATAAATATGAGTTTTAATAAAACAAATAAAGTTTAAATGAATATCAAATTACAAGTATGAGATAATTCATTCTCAAAATGACCAACAATAATACATGAACATCAGTCCTATTCCGAAATTCATGTTTTGATCATATAATTCTTCATATTTATGTAAATAATTACACCAAAATATTATAATTAACTTCCAATGATGATGATTTTTTTTTTGAGAAAAAATACTATAAGTGGAATCAAAGTATAAATTATTAATTTATAATTAATTTTTTTGTATTTAATCTTCACATTTTTTTCCCAAAGATCATAAATGTCAATGAATTGTGGTCAATATGACAAATATTTAGTCAAAAAATGTAAATGACTTGAATCCAAGGGGTTGGAATGTCCAAAGAAAGATAAGGGAAGTTGTGTCACACTTCAACCACACAGTAATCACATTTTTTTGTAGTTAACATGTATGAAACTCGTACACCATTTTAAAAAAATTATATCACCCTCTATCTAAATCTGATGAATGCGTATATGGACAATGATTTCATTTTAAATGAAAGAGACAAATTATTCTTAAAAAGTATCCTCATGGGGGTAGCTAAGCTTGAAAAACCAAACATGGGAAGGAAGTCCTCCTTTGTTTTTAATACACATACTCAAATACACCCACACACACACACATTTTAGTATATGTGTTTGTGTGTGTGTGTGTATGAGTGAGTGCGTGTTTGTTACAATATATAAATATATGCATCCATTCATACATACATCCTTCTATACATACATACATACAAATGAATGTATTTATATACGTACACACATATATAAGCATAAAGAAAAAAATAAGAAATCTTACAAACATACATACATTCATATATATATACATACATCCATACACACACATATGTATATAAATACATACATACATACTTACTTACATTAAAAAACATACATACATACATCCATCCATTCATCCATACTTGTATTAATTCTTACAAACAGCATACATACATCTATCAATCAATCCATCCATTCATCCATATGTACACATTTACATAAGTACATACATACTAGTGAATGGTTTCATATACACACATATGTACATCCATATCTATATAAATACCTACAAACAAATATATGTAAGCATGTACACATGTGTGCGTGCACACACATACAGACACCTACATCCATATCTATGTACATATACACATGTGTACATATAAAAAACATGAAAACAAATAAACATATATATATATAGACACACACACACCCACAGTCATAAGTTAAATATCACGAACCATGAGTGAAATAGATAAAAATAATTTTTTTATTTGAAATTTTTAAAACATATAACCAAGACTAGTTTTAGAAGTTATTTAATTCATTTCAATTTTTATTATACTATTAATTATCATGAATTAGACCAACTGATATTTATTTTACAATTTTTTAACTAACTTTTTGGTTTAAAATTATTTTAATGATTGAGAAATTATATATTAATAATATAAGAATATTTTCTCTATCTTTTATGATGTATGGACTAGTGTGTCCATTGAATATTCCATGAAACACCTCATTAAAATCTCTCATCACTAACATGTGATAAATATTTTTAAATATTGATTAACCATGAAGAGAAAATTTAAGACATAAACCACATGAAATACAAATAATAAGGGTCATAATTGAATAATAGATGCTACAACTCATGTCGAGGAAGTCTCAAGGATTTACACCACATAGGTTGTAGGTTTCCTGATCATCACTTGATAAATGAACCAATATTTATCATCTCATGAAAATTTTAAATAAAATTTATTTTTCCATGGTCAATATTTTATTAATCTTATCAATTATAATAAAATAATTAACAAGAATATTCTAATAAAAGTATATTGTCACACATGTGATATGGAATAATATTATTGAAGAGGGGTGAGGATGTCTCCGCACTCGCCGGGTCCTCCCGACGCTCCCGGCTCTCCTGATGATTCTCCTACCCCTTCATTCTAGGGTTTTGTGGTTCTATTCGGTGGCGATGGCGATTCCTGCTTCGATCAGATGTTTCCACACTCTCCCGGTGCTCCCGGCGCTCCTGGCTCTCCCGAATATTCTCCTTCCTCTTCATTCTAGGGTTTTGCGTTTCTACTCGGTGGCGATGGCGATTCCTTCTCTAATTGGTTATGGCTTCTCGTTCTCCTCTTGCTCTCTCTTTCCCCCCTTACCGACTGATACCGTTTGCTGGTGTGGATAGCGTATGTCGCTCACCACCCCTCTTCTTGTACAACCATGCGCATCGGACCTCCATGCTGGGTCTGTGTGCTGGAGCTTCAGATGATTTGGATTGGCGTGGGTGGTCACACATGTGATGGAACTTGGCGGTTCAAATTTGGCGGTTGTTTCATCTTTTGTTTTTGAATTTTGAATTATGGTAGTTTGGTTTGTATTTGGTTGTTGTGAGGTTACCACATTTCCATAAAGTAGATTTTAAAAAATTAAAAAAAATGATTTGGAGTGGTCACACATGTGATGCTTCATAGAGATGCTTAATTATTTATGTATGTCCTCATATAGAATAGTTAACTATAATTCATAGATAATTTTTTTGTGATAATAAATTTAAAATATCCCAAAATGAAGAAGTTAATTCAGAAAAACACATCCATCATTTTATTTAGAATGAAACCATATATTGATTTTCTTTACTAAACAAACTCGGGACAAATTTCGTATATATGGGTGATATAACAAATGTGATTTTTTGACTTGAACAAATTGAAGTCAAGTGAATTGGGAAAATAAAACTTTTTGTAACTTAGTAGAAAACATTTAATGAATATGGGTTCTAGTTTTAAGTATTGGGTAATACACAAAAGAGATCACGTATCTATGAGTTAATGCAATCGACAAGAGTGATTGATACTAAAAAAAATTAAAAAGTTTGAAAAATGTACTAAATACAAGATGGAAAATGTAAACCATTTCTATACAGAGTACCTAAGAAATTGGATATTCCCAATATAATGATGAGGAATATTGATATTTGAAAAATTATAGTTCTAAACATAAATTATTATAGAAACAATATACTCCTATGTAGTAATTAAGATAAAAGATTAACTTGATTTCATATTACATTTTAGATAAAAAGTTACACCCCAAAATATGTTATCACTACAACTATTTTTAAATAAATAAAATTACTTCGTTAATGAATCATTTCAAGGGTGGTACAAGGGATTTAAAATTGTACTATGAATAAAAGGGAACCATATGTGCCAGAATAAATCTTTTTGGATAAACCCCCTTTGGGAGAAATCTATTAATATATAGTATCCTATGTGATCTACATTGATAAAAAATTATATTTATAATGCATCATGATTTCATTTATGTCACATTAGTTGTAAAATAGTATTAGAACAAAAATGTTTATACCAATTTTTCTAAACTATAAGTTCTATTTTATGATAATTCTATGAAATTATGGTTTGACATATCCAATATACTCTTCATATGAATATTATGATTAATATAATTTTCTCCTCAAGTTGTCAATATAATTTGGTAAATTTATTTATTATAGAAATCTATATTCAATATGGATAATGAAGTATCCCCAAAACTCATAATTTCTTCATTATTAAATAATTTCCCTTATTTTACTACTAATTTTAACACAGAAATGTAGAGTAGAGTATCATAATCCCTAACTAAGATCATATTGGAAAGGATAAAGGTATATCTTCAGTTCTTATGGAAAATAAAAATAAGGGTAAGATAAAAAGACCAAATGAAATTTCAAATCCAAATCACCTAAACAATTCTCATCAAAGAAGCGAACGATTCAGAGGGATATGAATGAAAAAACACTATATGATTTTCTTATTGAAAGAAATGTCATTATAATAATAAATATGATTAAATGATAGTGAATTAAGAATTTAATTCATATTTTTTCACCATTTAATGTAATCATTCAATATATATGTCTTTAATATTATTTATGACACATGGATTACACATTTTTATCCAAATATGGTGTCCACATAGATTTAAGAAGATTTCTAGAGGCATGGTGGATCATTTATATACTAATGGAGAATGAAATATTATATTAACTATAAAATAATACCATAATATTATACCTAATATAGCAGTTATAGTATTATAGGAATATTATAAGGTGCTCAATATTACTAAGAACATTATATTTTAATGATTCTTAGAAATGATTGGTTTATAGTTCATGTTTAAATATATGAACTATTTTTTTATAAAAAAATAATTTTTTATAGTATGAAATATTTAAATTAAATTTTCTATATACTAGTGTTACAAAATTTTAAATGGAAATAATTAATGAAACTAATTCATGTGAATCATATTACACAATCTTTAGGATCTATAAACTTGGTTGTGTATACTATAATAATTTGACAATGTTACAACAAGTCGGTTATTTAAATTCTATTTTATTGAAACCTTGTATATATATATTACTTGTATACTAGGAAAAATATAAATGGAAAAATTTAGTGGTAATAATGAAGTAGAAAAAATAAATCATTGATTAGTTCATACAGAAGTATATGTACTATTTCATAAATACTATAGTGGTGTATTAACATAATTCATCACTTTTTAGAAAACATGAAGTATTAAGTCCAGACCCATATAAGAAATAAGTCGAGATTTACATACCAAGTCCACCTCTAATATTTTAAGGTATGATGACTATTACATTTTAGAAATATCATATATTATGGGAGGCCTTATTTTCTATGAACCTACAACATACAAAAATCTCAATTGTATCAAATAAATAGCAACACTAGCAGTAAATACACACACAGACACACAAATTTTTTATGTATAATTCTTTAATGAGATGTCACATGGTTAATAAATTTAAATATAAGGAAAACATCATAGGATGTATGTATCTATCACGGTATTTTATCTTCATAAACCATAAGGCATGGTGAAATTTCTCCCTCACATCCAGGACTCAAGGATGTGTCACCTACAAAAAAAATATGTGTGGGAACAATGCCAATACAGAGGTGCATATAAACATGCTCAGTTGGATTCCCCAAAATGAAACATAAAAAAAAGGTTAATTAAAACTCTAGAAAAATTGAGTGACAAAGAAGAAGGATACAAATATAGATATTCTCAAGTACTAAAAGTATCTAGGACATAAGATAATCCTTGACATCTCAACTCAACTCTATAAAGAATTGTTTCCTAAAAGGAACTAGGAATTTTATGAATTTTAGAAGGCTTAAGAAGTCTCATACAAACATACTAGTAGTAATTTATGACATAATTCTAAGAAAGGTGTGATCGAGGAATACTCAGACATAAAAAATATATTTTCATCCCTTCAAATATACCAACCTAAACTATAGAGGGTGTAACATCCCAATCAGGGTGCTAGACACTGTTCCCCATGATGGTTTTCCACATGACCTTAGGCCCACCTCGTTGTATGCCAGAAGATACTGACTAGTAGTGAGGGTATAATAGTAGTTTCAGGGAGACTATACCCTCTCTTTTATTGGTTAATACACTAGTAGAAATAAATAACAATAAAAATGAAAAACCAAATGTTATAATAACCAGACCAATACCAGTGTAACAAGATAACCACAACTAGAAATACAATATCAAAAATATATAATAGATATTTCATGCCATAATACATGACAATTTCAAGATTAAGCTCTAGGTAAAGACCCTAATGTCTTCCAAGTGGGTCCCAAACCATGTGCAGGCCCCTCATACTTACTTCATCCCCAAATAAGACATATAACAAAGGGAAATTTCCCATAACTTATCCTGTGAGAATGGAATCTATTCAGGTAATGACCAGGAAACCTAAGTAGGGTGTGAGTAAAACTCACTAGGCCACCACCCATGACATCTAAAACAATATCCATTCAATAAAAATTAATTTGGTTCTATAAATAAATGATAAAAATTCATAAATAAATACTTATCACACTATCAATTTATTCTTTATTAGACAACATAAACTCTCCAGGTTTTTTAGGACACCTGAAACTCAATACATATTTTAGCCCATGCCAAAGTCAAAACTATACCAAGGGTTTTATATCATAGAATCCCACTATTACCATTCTATATCTAATCTCAATCTCATAATTCCATTTTACCATTCTTGACATCAATTCTCATAGAATTTCCATTATTTCCATTCATTATCTCATTTATTTAATTCAAAAGTTAATTAGTTTCCTCATTCAAATTAATTTAATAAAACATTAATTAATACTCTCATTCTCATTAATTAACTCAATAATTAATTAATCTTCTTATTATCATCAATTAACTGAATAATTAATTAAACTTCTCATTTTAATTAACTAACTCAATAATTAATTAATATTCTCATTATCAGTTACTAACTCAATAATTAATGAATAATATCTATTCAATTAATTAAATCCACATTGAATTAATCATACAAGTCTCATTAATTAACTCAAAAATTAATTAATAATGGAATTCTCATTAATAAACTCTAAAATTAATTAATTATCTCAATACCATTAATTAACTTAACAATTAAGTAATTATCCCATTCTCCATAATTTAATCAATAATTAAATAATCATTCCAGTCTAATTAATTAACTAAAAAATTAATTAATGATATCTATTCTCTTAATTAATGTAGAAATTAATTAATCTTCTCAATATCAATATTAATTCAATTATTAGTTCTACACATCAGTTTCCTTATTTAACCATCAAATTAATTAATCAAAATCTACCATCCAAATAATTCCACAATTAATTCACCAATTAATTATACAAATAAAAATACAAATATTCTATAATTAATTCATCAATTAATTATTCAACTAAAAATTTTAATATTCTATTATTTTTCACCAATTAATTATCTAATTCATAGTCCTAATATCTTATAATTAATTCCCCAATTAAATATCTATTTAAAAATCCCTAAATCTCACAATTTCACAATAAATTAACTGACCAGATTAATTAATTCCTTTTAGGGATTTCAATTACTAAAAATATATATCAATTATCAAAATTTCATATATGTAATGAAGATCACGACTATGTGATTTGAATAATTAGACTACCTAACTGAATTTGACGATGAACGATCGCCCAATAGAAATTCCCAAAATTTGTGAAACATAATGACATAGAATGATATCTTGATACGAGAACCCTAAATCCAGGCCAATTGAAATAAGATAATCCAATACATATCTAGATATATTTTCCTAGATATAGATCAATTTTTTTTCTAGTTCAAATCCAAAATAAGAGGAACAACATCCAGAAGAATTGGAGAAGGAAAGAATAATAATAGGAAACCAATAAATATAAGATTATCTTACTATGAGGGGTGAAGATATTTGATACATTTTTAAAAATAGAAAAATTGAGTCTAGTATGTCTTTTAATCAATCTAGAGAGCTCAAAAACCATGAAAGATATCCTAGTGTTGAATGGGGGTCGAATGGGCTGAACTTTGGTGGATCAAGTGATTTAAAATCTAATTTTTGAGTGAATTCGATTCATGCACATGGTTTGCAGGTAAGGGTTGCAAGGATTCTCTTAACCATGTTCCTAACTATTCACCTCTATTATGGGGGTTCATAGTTTCTATTTAGAGGTAAAACTATTTGAAAAACCATGTTCCAACTGTGCAAATGCCCACCATCAAGGGTTTCATGGTTTTAGTTAACTGTGCGCCAATAATGAGTTACCCACTTACCTCTATTTTGTTTTCAATTTACCACCCAAAACGCTCCAAAGTACAAGAAAAACAAAAAATACTCAAAATTAAACAAATGAATACTCATAAACAAATCTAAGACAACTCCAGAAAAGGTTGGCATGTAACAATTTCCCCACCTTATAACAGCTCATCCTAGAGATATACTCCCAATATCCTCTAAGAACATAAGTCAAAAATACCATGCCACTAATCCCTAATATCATCTTCCATTTCTGATGTTTTCTATTGAACACAACCATGCTTCCATAATGCACGAACCATCAGCACAGTCTTTCCCCACAAGACATTCTTACTATGATCCAACACACTTATCATACACTCCTCAAAGGATGCATCTATCTCAAGATCAACATCCTCCACATAAATTAAATTATAAGGGTTGGGTTTATAACATCATAGTTGTGGGAAATTGAAAACATCATTTATAGAATTTTTTTTCATTGAAAGTGCTAATCGGTACACCAATGGCATGATTATCTCTACAATCTCATATAGTTTAACGAACATGGGAACTGAATTTCTTTACAAAAATATCCTATGGTGAGCCCAAATAGGTTACACTCAAAGTAAGACACGATAAACCTATTTGAATAATAGGGTTCATATATGGTTATCAATATATGACTTCTTTCTGATGTGATCCATAACCATACAATTTCAAATTAGCTACACCTAATCTGATGTATCCTGCATGAGACTCGATCCCATAAACTCTAAATCACATATCTCTATCTAATAGAGAGGTGATGTTAATGGATTATGATAATGATCATTGTATTATTACATATGAATATTTTCCTCATAACTATTTATATATGTGAACTCCACTAAATCTTGGTGCTTCTCCAAAGATCCACCAAAGCCTAAGATACATGCCCGAAGCATATCCTCAAGAACTTGTATAGTATGATCCAACATCCCATTTATTTTTAGGTGGAAAATGTAATAAATAAGACATATGTAAGAATCAACTTCTTCAATACATATTATAAGTGAGAATTAAATTAGGATTCATAGTCAGAAACAATATTTTGTGGCACCCCTTGAAGATAAAATGTCTCCCATACAGACAAATCTCACAGATTCTCTACTGAGAAAGTCTGTTATATAGGAAATAAATGTTTTAATTAAATCAAGATATCCCCCAAAACCAAAATAGATTCATTATTTTTAAAATTCTTCAAGATACCCACCATAAAATACCTTATCGCATCATCTCACTTTTACTCCACGATAGACAACACTTGCACCAAAATTCCAAGTTGTTGATGCTCTACCCTCACCTGCTGATAGGTGTATCATCCTACCATGAACCCTGATATATCCTATTTCCGGTCTATAAAAAAATTATCATCATATTTCATGATATATTTTGGTCACACCTGGATGCACTACCCACTTCAGGGTTAGAAATTACTGCATCAACTCGTCTTCCACACTCATCATCAAAACAACACAATTTTTATCATACATGATCTCATACTCATATATCAACCAGTCTGAATGTGTCTCCCCACCTTAAAATATTTCTCTAAAGGATAATCATTTTCGATCCTCATACTTCCTATTCTTGATACATCAGAAAAATGTAGACTCCACTAAAACTAATATTAGAGTGATCTTCTACTAACTCTTTTGAACCACCACATGAATATCATATACCAGAGTCATTATATTCCGACCAAAACTAGAAACTTGAACTACCTGAGTCTGAGTATTCCTAATCAAAGCATAATCCACACCATATACTTTATTAGACATATATGCTATCTCAAAATCGAATGAATAAACATACTAAACCCATATTTGATGTTGAAGATTGAAATCTCATCATGAGATGATATACCATATGAACTTGTGATAGGTAATCACTTTGAACTTTATACCCACAGAATAATGTCTCCAACACATAAAACCATAGACTACTTATACCAACTAGAGGCCAAGCATGGGGTAGTTCCATTCATGTGGCCTCATTTGTTCAGTACTCTAAAACTTGATATCCCTTCATCAACAATTCTTCACGTCCAACTTCATATGTTTCATAGTAAACTATATACTCTTTACCAGGGCTAGATAGGATCAAAATTGGTTCTGATGTCTAATGATTCTTTATCTCTTGGAACGAATCCTCTCATGATTCATTCCAGTAAAAAATTATCCCCTTTTTGGTGACATGTGAATACTTCTAATCAGGAAAGTCCTAGATGAATCTCCAATAATATCCATCCAAACCCAAAAAACAATAGATATTGAAAATTTTCTTCAGCTTCTACCAAGAGACCAATGCCTAAGCCTTCTCTGGGTCCACAGACACACAATATTATGAGATTTTTTGTCCTATTATGCGACCCTGATTAATAAAAAACTGACACTTATATAACTATGTATATAGTCAATTCTCTGTCAGTATACTAAGGATGATGTCAAGATGTTGGGCATGATCATCGTGAGTCTTTGAGTACACCAAGATGTCTTCCACAAACACTGCAAAAAACTGATCCATGTAAAAATAGAATATTTTTTCCTTAATTCCATAAACACATATAGTGCATTATTCAACCCAAATGACATTATGATGAGATCATATAAGCCATACCAATTTTTGAAAGTAGTCCTTAGTATATAATAAGTACAAAATATCAACTAATGATACCCTAATATCATGTCAATCAAGGAAAATACAAAAGGTCCTCTCAACTAGTTAAAAACATCATTGATTATCCAAAGAGTATATTGGTTCTTCATTTTCATCTAGTTCATCTTCTAGTAATCGACATAGAAGAAAAAAATCATGTCACCCTTATTTTAAAACAACACGGGTGATCCCCAAGGCAACATACTCAAATGGATAAACCAAATGTCCTTTAACTCCTCCTGCCAAGTCTTAAGATCATGAATCATTGTCTACACCATTCTGTATGGTGTAATAAGAACTAGTTTAGCTCTTGGTGTGAGATCAATAGTAAATTTCACACCCCTCTCAGGTGGAAACCCTAAGAAGTATTCAAGGAAGACATCCAAAAATCTATCCACCATTGGTGGAAAGACATCATTCTTTACATATCTGTCATCCAATAATATACTAGCAACCGGGGAAATAAGCTATCTTAGTTGCTGAGTAATTAGACTTGCTCATCTAGCCTTGATATCCCACTATCCATGATGAATATAGTTTTCACTCTTAGATGACATAAAATACACACTACATAGGTAATAATCAATATGTTCTCGATATGATTCTAACTAATTTGTACCCAAATTTAGTTCAAATCATAACTTTTTGGAATATAAATATCCTAGGGAAAATGATACTCACCAACTTTGAGAGTAAATACTTTTCACAACTAGATTTATCTATACCGTACTCCCAACGGTGTATCTATCATCATAACTCCATAGAAAAAAAATCCATTTCTGGGATCAAACTGTTAACAAGTTATACATAATAAAGGAACGATAGGCACTAGTACCAAATAAAGCATTTTTTTAATATAGAAGTTGCAAGAATAGTACATCTGATTATTGATGGTCCGGACATGATATAAAATTTTGTTGGATGCACCACATAAAACTATATTACCCCTCTTCCCTGTGATATAGTCTTCCTCCCCTGAGATGCACCACCCTACAGATCCATGAAGTCTTTCCCAGTAGTACTGCAACGTTTGAATATACTTCCAAGACTAGTAGAACTCCAACTTGAATCTTGATATGGTGTATAAGATCCCCTTCATACACAATGATTCTGTCAAGATTCCCCAACTTTACCCATCTATCATGGGTTCTGACATAAATTATATAGATGTATCATCTTGAAAAAAAAAATTGTAACTACACTGGTGGCCTGGGAGAGTGTCTATGATAGTGTCCTGACATGCCGCACTGGTGAGAAATCACTAGAGAAAGGTCATGTGTTATAGAACATCCCCCCATCCTCCCTGTTTCCCACGAATCTGGATAAGGTTATCATAATGACGCTTCCTTCTCTTATAATATGTACCTCTTGATCATAAAGCTGCAACTAATTATCTTATTGGGGAAGCCTCGTTCAGGTTCCCCTAATCTATGAGAGCCTAATTCACTACTTCTGAAAATATATTCTTCCTAAATATGTTCACATGGGACTTAATTTCTCACTTAATTATTTCATGAAAACATTTTGGTAATGTTGTCTAATCTACTTCCAACACTTGATAAAAGCACTATAAATATGTAAATCAACATGCATAGTCCTTTATAGACATACTCCCAAATTCAACCACATGAACTCATCTACTCTCTCCTACCTCAAATTCTATGCATATAATTTATTAAAGAACCACTCTAGGAAGTATTTCCACAACTTCCCATTTTCCTGTCTAGTAAGATACTAAACATTCAGCAAGTGTTTCATAGATCCTCATATCAAATAAGCAGACAACTTGACCCTCTTATCAATAAGAGTCTCAAAATAGTCATGTATATTCTGGATAGACTCAATATATAACCCATCTCACTCAGGTCCACCCTATCTAGTAAAAGTTAGATGGTTCTATAAATGAAACTCCCTCATAAAATCCCAACATTCTCTTCGCAAACTGCCCTGGATCTCTCTTTATGAACTGTATGAACTGAGAAATGTTCTCCTAAAATGATTCTCCAACTTCTTCTCTAGGAATAATCAGTGCTTAAGGTTCCACTACTGGTATATCATTTATAGTCCTATAAACCTTTTATCCTCTCAAAGAGAATCATTTTTAATGAATAAGTAAACATGAAAAAAACACTACTTATGCTAGATTTCTCAACATTAACACATTTATTGGAAAATTATTATAGGGAAAAAAATCCTTTTTTGAAAAACCTACTACATGGCCAAAACCAAGAAAGTAACACTACCCTTAACTATCCTACATATAAGTCAATGTTATAAAATTGTAACTCACTTTCATTGTCTATGTTTCCACATTTAGACAACCAATTATTCCCATATGGCATCATTTTACCACAATTTTTATTTTCATATGAGACATCATTTCAATAAAATTTCACAAGAAAGGGAAAAATGTTCAAGTGGAAAAACATAATGAATACTAATTTTTTGTATGATCTTAAAATGATTCATGTCCAAAAAAGTCTTGAGTTCCTAGAATAATGCGTGAAAACTCAACTCTTGTTCCACATAGGGCCACATGTAAAAACTCAGAATATCTCAAAAGAAAATTTTTGCATCACAATACAAGTTCCTCACTAAATGTGAAATAATTTTCAACTATAAAAGAAAATAGTCATTACAATAATCCCACCCTGGGTACTTGGGTTTTCCCCCCATACATGGTTTTCCAACTCCTATACACGAGCTAATTACTAAGGCCCATGTATTACTAGTATTATTTTTACCTCCCCAAACTGTAATAGAAAAGAAAACTGGGATTTGATACCATTTTGTAATATGCCGACCCAGGTTCAACGCACCGGTGCCCTAAGCCTATATTCTACATGACCTCACACATGAATCCCTATATGCAAGAGGCTACTAACTAGAAGGGATGGTCTAATATCAGTCATGGGGAGACTATAATACCTTTTTCATCAGAGTGATACACTAGAATAAACAAATAATCAATAATAATTGAATAACCAAATGATATCCTGACTATAAAAATATAAGTATATTAAGATAACCACAAATATAAATCTAATATCAAAAACTAAAAATTAGATATTCCATTCCAATATATGTGTCAGTTTCAAGATGAAACACAAGGGAAATACACTAATGACTCTCAAATGGTTCTCGAACAATGTGTAGTTCTCTAATCCATGCTCCATCCCAAAATTATCCATCTAACACTGGCCCTTTTCCCATTACTTCTCATACAGTAATGAAATCTATTCCACTACCGATTATGAAGTCTATGTTTTGTGTGATTACGACTTAGTAGGTCACCTCCAACAAAATCTAAAGAAATACCCAATCAATAATAGTGTATGTAGTTGTATAAATAAATGAAAACAATTATTAAATAAATAGTTTTTCCATTATCAATTTATTCTTTATTTAACCACATTAACTCCCCAGGTTTCTGAGGGAACCCAAAACTCAATACCTACTTCAGCCCATGCCAAAGTCTAAACTAACTCCATGGGATATAATATCGTAGAATTACATTTTTACCATTCTATATCTCATCTCAATCTCATATTCCATTTTTACCATTCATGATCAAAATTTTCATATGAATGCCATTATTACCATTCTTTATGTCATTAATTAAATCACAATTTAATTAATCATATCATTCTTATTAATTAAATCATCAATTAATTAAGAAATTATCCTTCTTATTAATTAACTCAACAAGTAAATAATAATATTATTCTTATTAAATAACTCAATTATTAAATAATCTTACCATTCTCATTAATTAACTCAAATATTAATTAATAATCTCTATTCTGATAATAAAATCACTAACTAATTAATATTATTAGTCTAATTAATTAACTAAACAACTAATTAATCATATAATTATCATTAATTATCATAATAATTAATTAATTTTATTAATATCATTAATTAACTCATCGATTAATTAATCATCACAATCTAATTAATTAACTCAA
The DNA here is from genome assembly GCA_963277665.1 of Viscum album. Classification (NCBI taxonomy): domain Eukaryota; kingdom Viridiplantae; phylum Streptophyta; class Magnoliopsida; order Santalales; family Viscaceae; genus Viscum; species Viscum album. Next base: position 1,337,411,924 of record OY728150.1, on the reverse strand, counting down.
CAATTAATTTATCATCACTATCTCATTAATAAACTAAAAATTTCATTAATCATCTTTATTCTTTTAATTAACTCAAAATTTCATTAATATTCTTAATCTAAATATGATTTAAAAAATTTGTTATAAACATCAATTTCTATAATTAATCTTCCAATTAATTAATCAAAATTTATTATCCCAAAAATCCCAAAATTTATTCATCAATTAATTACCCAACCCACAATATCAATATTCTATAATTAATTCTTCAAATAATTTTTCAACTCAAAATATTAATATTCTATAATTAATACACCAAATAAGTATATGAATCATAATTTCAATATCTCATAATTAATTTCTTAATTAATTATCTAATTCAATTGTCCTTAAATATCACAATTTTAAAATTAATTAATTATCTACATTAATTGATTAAATTTAGTAATTCAAATTTCTAAAAAACATCATAAATTATAAAACTTTCATATATATAATAATGATCATGAATATGGGTTTTGAATAATTGTAATACCTAACTCAATTTTTTGATGAACAATCACCAATAGAAATTCCCAAAATTTGAGCATCCCAACAACATAGAATAAGAACTGGATACAAAAAAACCTAAATCCAAATTAATTAAATCAATATCTATCCATTATAGACTTAAATCTAAAATACTATATATATATATTGATAATATTATTTATTTTTACAATCCAAAATATGACGAACAAACACCAAAATAATTGGTGAAGGATAGAAAAAGAATGGGAAACCAAGCGGGGTAGGATTCTATTAATAGGAGTGCTACATATCATTGATCCAAGCTTTGAATCATGAAGAACGAAGTTATGGAAGGATTTTAATCCATACAGAGAGCTCCAAAACCATTAAAGAGATTATGTGGATGAATGGGGGTTAAATGGAGCGAGGTTTTGGAGTTCGGGTGATTTAAAATCATATTTTTGGGTGACATTAATTCCCTTTAATGATTTGATGGGTTGGGGAGCAGGGTTTCTCAAATACGCATTCCTAAACATGCTCTTCTATTATGGGGGTTCATAGTTTCTCTTAAGAGGGTGCATTGTTTGACAAATAGTGCATAAATGATTCAAATACCAAATTTTCAGGGTTTCATTATTTTCTAGGATGGGGTACACGGTTTTCTCTAACCATATGCCAACCATGAACAACCCCCTTTTTTTATTTTTTCTCAATTTTTCATCCAAACTCACTATGATGTACAAGACTAATGAAATGTACTCAAAATTGAATAAAAAGGTTTATTTAAATATGTCCGATACATCTCCATAAATGGTTGGTATCTTATAGTGGGGACCCAATCATCATTGTAGTATGCACAATAATTGTTGGAGTACCACACTAAATTTTTTACTACCATTGTGTTACTATTCCAAAATCCACATTAAGGAATCCCACATCTTGTCCCATAATAATTTTCATCCAAGGGAGTACTTACCTCCCCCCTTAATCATAACTACTAAGCTATGTAGAAACAAACAGATTCCAGAGAAAATATAATGGGGGATTCATGGATTACCAATGTATATGTATTAGTTGACGATTTACAGAACCCAACTAGAAAACTTGTGCTCATAGTAACTGTAGAATATATGATACCCAAATTTAATAAAACTTTTTAAATCTCGCCATTTGTGGCAGGGGAACCACACATCACCATGAAAAGTGTTGTTTGAGGTAGTACTGAAACATTTATAGAGTATGAACTCCTCATCGAACAATTTCATATAATGAGGAAGTACCATACTCTATAAATTGGGGACACGAGTCTCAATGATCCATTGAACACTAATAATGGAAGAACTACACTCTATAGACCCTATGGAAGACCCATGCATTATTCAGATTAAGGAAGTTCTTAATCTATTTCCAAATTATATATGGCACACACCCCATGAATGTAGGGGATTGCCATACTCTAAAACCCTATAGGGGACCCACATGGTATCATCAATACCTGACCAAGGGTGTACCAAACCACCAAATACACTTTACTTTTCACACTTGAACTGAATACTAATTCCTATTGAAATGGGGATACTAAACTACCTTAACCACTTTAACACCCACCTTTGCTCCCAATTTTTGGTTTAAGGTGTGTTCTATATGGAAGACACTCATAGAACTCTATCTCCTCATTATAATTAGTTACACTAGTAAAAACTAATGTAAAAACCCAAAAAATTGATCATGTTATCTCATTATCTCCATGTATTAATAAATGAACAACATGATATATACCTCCACACAATAAGTTCCATAACTACTACTTCCACACCAAAATTGATGTCGTATAAGCTATATATTATATCTAAAACTACTCCCTCCATGCCTAATTTAAATGTTCATTCGAAAAATATCAATTTCATGGTAGAACTATGATGCAACCCACCTCATGAAGGATTAACTCAAAAACTCATAGTCTTGATATAATCATATATCTAATGAAAGACAACACTGGAAAAGGGTATTCACAGTGCAATATATAGTGGTGCATCATGATCGCCTAAATCAAAGGTAATGGATATTCCCAATACCCCTCCATCATGATGTGACTATTCTTGACACACCATAATGAGAAAATAACCAACACACTCCCACTAATCTCATCATTTACAACCTGCATTATCATCTTCATACCATGGAATGACTGCAGAGCATAAGTTCGACAACCTTTTGTCATAATGGTAAATAATGTTTTCAAAAATTAACCATGATATGAAGAATAAATTGGGGATAAATATTTTTCAACAAGATATTAAATATGGGACACTATTCAACAATGGTTAAATTCAAAAAAGGGATATTCTTATACACATAAATAACGATAAATTTCAGTGACATTATAAGGAAATAATGATGTAATGGTAGATTGGGTCAAAATTATATCATGAAATAATGGACAATGAGGGGACTAAAAAGTTCTACCTCGTATATTTTTTGTTGATGCTATATAAATATCCACTTTAAAAGTTACAAGGTATAAATATACAATCATTATTTGGTTGAAGGATCATTTAATATATCTACAACTCTAATAACACACCACCACAAATTGAGAAGTCAAGGGGGGAAAATAAAAATAAAAGTCGGAGAGGAGTTAACCACTATTTGTATGAAAATACATGTTATTCCTAATCATAGTGAAATTATAAACATTGTGGAATAACTCCCCATATCTAGAAAAAAACAACAGTGCAACATGTTGGATTACACTAAAAAAACCCTTGATCAATTCATTACCCAAAACCATGGAATAATAAAATAACATCTTAAATCCCTAAAAAAACCAATCAAATATCACTAAAAAGTCAGGGATCGACCACACTAAAAAAATACAATGTTTCATTGGAAAAACCTTAAACTTATGAAAATCAAGATGCAAGCATTGTGCCTCCTCTGTTAAACCTTGATTGCAATAATGATGCACTCCAAAAAATACTATGAAATATCATCTATATATAATAAACCAAGTACACTACACATATGATTCCTACTATGTACTATAAATCCAAATGCATTATTAATATTCCTGATGTAAACCTTAAGCCCATGGAATTAGGTTTATAATCATGGAGGGGAAAAATGCACCACACTATTAGGTAAATCATAAATAACAAAAATGAAGGATTTGAGATAATTTTTTTAATTATTATATCATCCCAACCTTAAAAGAATTTTAATCCGAAAAGAACAACCCACTAAAAAATATGAGAGTACTGATCTTATATATAACACTCATTTACAGGAGTTCTCTTAATGATTTCCACACCTCCTCAATAGAACTACAAATGGTATCACCCATCCTTAAAGGGTCCTATATTGCTGACCCACTGTCTCCATTAGGTAATTGATGATGTTAGCATCATTCTAGATGTCGATATCACTACATTTAATAATGTTTAATGGTTCCTAAAACTATATTTGCAAATATAACATATGGTATATGTATTTTACCTAGTATAACTATGAAAAAGAACACTCATCCACCCTATTTATAATATAGAATAACCTAATGAACCTAGATGATGTTTTCCATCGATGAATATGACTTTTTAAACCATTCCAAACTCTAATAATTAGTAAATCATAGGAGTTAAAAACAAAATATAAAAGATATATTTGGTAACATTCTATTAGGGTATATACTATGTTTTCATCATATGTTATTACCAATGTTTATAAATCTATATTAGTAGCTCATGGAACAACGAAACATGGCCTTTATTATCAACTCATTCCTCAAACATTAGGGGGAAACTCATACCCACACCTTGGTTTCCCAATGAGACTACATCCATCACTTAAAATAACTCATTTGTGTATTTGTAAGTACCTTGATATTACTAATAATGAGAGAAAATGAAAATAAAATTCCTCGTGATCCACACAATATCATACCATTTCCAATTAGTTTCCATATCTATCACAATCAAAAGTAAATATTCATGACCATTTCAATTTCACTACATTGTTATCCCTAGACCCTCATAAAACCCATTATAAGATTTAAAAACTAATAATTGTATCCTTTTAAGTAATAATACCCTCCTAAACCATATAATAAGAGTTTTCATATAAGGACACAACCTTAAACATTACATAATATCGAGTTAAGTCTAGAATTCAACATTGAGGATCTTTTCAGTTTTAGAGTTTTAGAGAATTGGGCCATAACCATTACATTACATCTCATAAATTAAAAAGTATACACTTATACTCTATTTTAAATTTTTCACCAAAATAATACTTCTAAAATAAAACAAGAATTATTTTCTTGATATAAATATTCTTAATTAATTCTTCCACTTACCTTTCATTATACCCTGTGAAAAAACATTTCAAAAACATGGGATGAGCATAAAAAGCTCAACAAGGGTTATAAAATAAAGAAAGAAAACATTAGTAAATCAATACATAAAAATCAATGAATTCAGAAATTTCAATCATAAACATAAGATCTTTAACATACCTCATGAAATCATAAGAGTTATGAATAACACATAGAAATCATAAATCAAAATGGTAACTTGTGGTATCTAAAAGATACTTACATTGTAGCTTTCACAGTTACATAGGGAGTTACGTTTGGAATACCCACCACATCATATTCCCCAAATCTATTATGAGTAACATTAATGTTTTCCTTCATCACATTACCCAATTCATTGGATATCTATATCAGTCTCACCCACCATTGTTTTTTCATAGAATCACCCCTATACGTAAACAATTACCAAGAATCATAACATAATACAAACACATAAAACAAGCATAAAGGGAAGATAACATTTTTAAATTGCAATCAAAATATATCATTTCAAGATATTGTCATAATCAGTGATTTATCAAAACAACTTTCAATACCATAATACATAAAAGGGTATATTGTATTTATTTTCCATTTAAAACATTACGACTTGTTAAGGAAGCCAAATATCAAAAAATTGTTGGGGTGGAAAATGGTAGTTATCATCATGTACATTAAAAAAAACATTTTTTTTGTTTAGTAAAACGCTATGCAGGAAAAGATTATCTTTGAATGAAATTAAAATTCAAAGGGTTTTATTCACTGTATAAAATTAAGTCACATATAAATCAAAATATTCCCCAATGAAAGGAGATTGAGACGAAGTCATTTTCAACGATCATTTTGTAAATAAAATAGATCAATTATGTGTATTCACTATAAGAACACATAAATAAAGTGTAAATAAATGAAAAGTTATCAAAATTTATTTCTCACATAATCTAATCACAACATAAATAATTATGATAAGATCAACCCAAAGAATGGAAATTGAGTTTAGAAGTTCTCTTACCTTGAGTCTGACTTGTCACGTAAGTTCCTTTTTTTTACCGAATCATAAAAGAAAGTTAATTTATACTTTATTTAGGATTTTTTCATGTTTATTATTCCTTTTATAACACTTATTACCTTTTTATACACATTACATATTTATTTATGTTAATATCATTCATTTTTTCGATATTATGTACTTGAGTAAAAAATGAACTTGTTTTGAGGTAAATTGTCCATGTAGTCAAAAGTAAATCATCTCCAAAATGATATTAGTGACTTAAATATCATATATATCCAGTATTTATACATATTTATAATAGTACATAACATTAGGAGATAAGAAATTAAATACACCATTCAGGGAGACGGTAATCCGTATGTATGTATGAACACTACTTTCATTATTTTTCATCTTTAAATGAATGAAAACTAAATGATACATAGGTATATTATATTTCTAGTATAATATAATATTTTATATACATTTTATATTTTCATTAAATTCTTCATTCATATGTTCCATTCATGGCATGAATGAGTCATATCACTCTTAGGGGATGGTAGTCCACACTTACTCACATAAAATTATCATATGTACACATTATGGAACACATAGAGGTATGATTTAAATAAAAATATAATAATAGATAAAATATAAATTTAAGATATATCATATATAAATATAGTTCCATCATAATGTCCACCATGAGAGGTGGTAGAGAAAAATTGAACAATCATCGTTTAGTAGGGTAGTAGTTCACCGTACCCAAAAATAGTATGTTCGTATCCATTAGATGGAGGTGTGTGTATGTGTAGTTTTAATAAATATTATAAATAATTCTAGTATATTAAAGATATTTTTGTCGTTATGTATTCAAATAATAATAATATAATATGTAATGAATAAGTAAAATAATGGAAAGGATCATTAGAGAAGATGCTCCCTCTTAAAATGTGTAACTCCCTTTGATTTGAGCCAAAATGATTACATGAATTTCTTTATTCTTGAGGTCAGGCTTCTAGGAGGAAGATAGGGATGTTGGGAGATTATTTGGGTAGATTTTGGGCTAGAAAAGGGTCTTGAGTGGTGTGATTAATTGGGTAGGGGTGATGCCATTTTATGAGAGGGAGGAGGGGCACGTTAGGAATGTTTGAATGTATTATTTTATTATAAAATGATTTTCGGTTTGAAAAGGTCTCAATGTAATTTATTTCAAATATAAGATGATTTTGTGTCGAAATACTATCAACCAACAGGTTTTATACAAGTCTAGGTAACAAATGTAGCCTTATCATTTAGCTTTAACCCTTAGTTAACTAATTTAACTCTTACCATGTCTTCTTATATATTCCTACTATGTGGTTAATATACTTACTATAAAATGAAAATAAAACCTCAAGTGGTTAATTAATGAAATTTTAAACATTATTTAAGACGTTTGGATGATTTTTATATTTTTAAGACTGTTATATCATTTAATAAATTAGTATTTGTTTCAAAAACTCATTTTTGTCAATTTTTATACTATTCATATCCGGACTTTTTAAAAATCCATAACAACTAGATTATTTTAAAAAACATTATTAATTAGAATATAACAAGTCATAATAATCCATAAAATTCATGAATGGCATAAAAAGGTTTAAAATAAATTTATTTTAATATTTATAATCTCATTCATTTAAATCATTCATTAATAAGGTAATCTATACATCATCATTGTGTCATAAATATATTTATCTATTTGATTTCAAAATATTATAAATAAAATACCATGATGTAGAATTTTTTTTAGATTTCTAATTACTATTTATATTTGAAAATATCACTTATATTACCCCATATAAGAATTTTTTTAGTAAAAAAAAGAGATGTTTATGTTACGTTTTTCTGTACATTAAATTATTTCTTATAAAATGTCATTTTCAAATATATGTGGCCCTATGGGGTCGAAAAATCATCCTAAGGATGCCCATGGATAGAAATAAATCATCCAATAGTATTATGACATATGTTATGGTAGTTTGATATTATTATATTATTATTATTTTACCCTAATTTACTATATTTACCCTTTAACCAAGGTAAGTAAAATAATTCTTGAAGTTACTATTCATAATGTCTAAAAAAGTAACATATTTACATAATTTGGAACACCGAATTCCAAATATGGAATCCAATTTTCCAAATTCAAAACACATAAATTTAATAAATTAATTTAAAATTAATTTCTGTTGTCAAAACCAAAAAGAGTTTTTTTAAGAAGTAAAAACAACCAAAAGATTGACATGTGTTTATCTCCAATTTCAAAATGAAATTACTTCGAATGAGAAAAATTAAATTAAATGATAAAAATATAATTTAGTTACACTTTAAAACCAATTATATGTGCAATATAAATATATAAATAAATTCTATTAATATGTAGTTTTGAATTTAAATGCAGTAATTTCCACAATTCATTAAACAATGAACTTTATTAGAAAAATACCAAAGTTTCTTCCAAAGTAAATTTTGACGTCCTAATTATATATAAGAGTTTTATTTAATCAAATAGAACATATAAAAGTGACGAAAACTAGATTTAAGAAGGGATCTCCATAAAAAGGCGGTAAAAAAACTTTTTAAAAAATATTAGAGTATTTCATACATAAAATATGATTTGTTCTTATTTTAAGCCTCTAAAATTTATTAAATAAAAGTAAAGATGTTTAACAAACATAGTGTAGTTAGTTATTTCCATTCCCACCAATACAATGGCTAGGTGCAAACTACTATTTAAAATAATAATATTATTATTTTATTTTTCATTTTAACTCAAGTGGTGTGAAACATATGATTTCAAAGAAACCCATTGTTGCGTTTTGAGTACGATATCAGACAAAAAATCCCATTTAATATAAATATTTTATTCATAAATATAAATAGAAATGAAAAATAATTATTTTATAAATACCTAGGTTGTTACATCCTTCCCCACTTTATAGAATTGTGTCCTCACAATTATATTAACTTATCAAATAAGTTGGGGTATTTATCCCTTATAGAATTTCCAGATTCCCATGTTTCCTCTTCAACCATATTATTTTTCCACAAAAACATTAACTGATGGATTACATTAGTCTATAACACTTGATCTCTATGTTCATGAATTTGGACTGATTGTTCCTCATAATAAGGATTCTCTTCCAATTAAACTAACTCTAGGATCATAACATTAGATGGATCTGGAATATACTTTCTCAACATTGTAACATGAAAAACACTGTGTACCTGGGATAAAAATTGAGGTAAAGCCACTCTTCAAGAAACTGATCAAACATTCTCCAGGATTTTAGGGGGTCTAATAAACCTCAAACATAGCCTTCCATTCTTACAAAAATGCATCACACTTTTCCATGGAGAAAATTTGAGAAAGACATGATCACCTACATCGAAAGAAAGACCCTTCCTCAAGTTATCTGCATAACGTTTCTATCTGCTCTAAGATGTTCTCTTGTGCTTTTGAATCAAATAAACTTTTTTTCTATCTCTTCTACCAATTCTGGTCCCATGAACTTCCTTTCACCTACTTCATTCAAAAAAGATAGAGTTCGACACTGCTTTCCTTATAATGCCGCAATTGGTTCCATATGTATTCTGGAATGAAATTTTTAATTATAAGAAAACTCAACCAAAGAAAGATGTTGATCTCAACTTACCTGGTAATCCATTGACCAAGCACGTAACATATCTTCCAAGGTCTGAATTGTCTTGATCCAACCTAGGTTGACCCTCAACTGGTCACCCGAGCTGATCCGCAGCATGGCCCGAAGGGTGTTCTCGATCCAAATAGGCTGGAAACTAGTGTCAGGCATCAAAACTAAACCAGTGGTAACAATTTGGCCCATAAACGAAAGACAAAAAAAATACAAACAGAAAATAAAATAAGAACTATGAACTGAAGAAAAAATAATAATAATAACAATAATAATAAAATAAAATATCAAATACCTTTATGTGACTCGATAGGTCACCACCGACCTCAAACAAGTATCTCCCTACAACTACCCAAATAGACCAAAAAGAAGAACCTTAAGCTAAAAACAAATATAACTATAGGCATGAGTATAAAAACTCGATAGGATAGCTTGATAACTATTCTTAATTCACTTCCTTTAACTAAAGAAACACTATTTTTTGTTTTTAACTACAATATATAAAATAGTGCTTTCAAAAAATTTCCCTTTAAATAAAATCACAGTCCAATACGCCTATTATTTTAAACAATGTACTTTTCCAAGGATGAAGTTGTACCTTTTTTCTAAAGAGAGAGGGATAAAGAAGTGTAAAAAAAATTAAAAACCTTTTTCCAGATTTTTTTTAAAAATTCCTTTTTAATCTCTTTAACAATGAGATACAACATACACGAAGGCAAAAAAATGATCACACATGGACAATGGAAAATAACAAGCAAGAGTGGCCAACCAAACAATGCACCTTAATCATCTTCTACATATAACTAGGTGCTGATATACATGGGATAACCTTGGAGCTAGTGAATATTATAAAACATACTATACATGTGACTCATCCCGAAGGCATTCCCAACTTGATGACATCATAATGCCCAAACGCCAGATTGTCTCCCTACCTGGCCTGGCCAAGGGGCCAAACCCCATTACAATGATAACAAAATAACCCCCTATGGGCCACTAGCTAGTGCGTAGTTTAAAATAGTTCATAAATAATTCACCAAAAATTCGCTCGCTATGCTAGGTTATCATGTTCAGACTAAAAAGGGGGTTGAGCCAACTTTGTCAAAAAAGTATCCAGTCACAAGTACATTCCTCACACACAGTCAACAAACACAACAAAGTCTCCCCTGAGTCACCCCAAGGAATATGTCCTTCACCTGTCAACCATTTAATCAGAAGAAAGTCATACTCGATGGACTTCTGAATACATATAACTAATCCAAAGAAAGGGGGCCACATCCAAGGAGAATTTTATTGAGATAACTTGTTTTAAAAAAGTTCAACCGGACCTCACATGATTTTCTCATGCCAAACCATTTCTTAAAGAATCACACACACACCACTTTGAAATCTATAAATACACTTTGAAACACATTAAAGAAACCCAAAACAACATTTTAAATCTAAAATACATTCCCAAAGGCCAATGAGGAATTTCATCAAAAAATTGATGTGATAACACAATCAAACCATTCATTTCTACACATTAAAAGAAATATACCACCCCCATTCAAGACATACAATTTTACTAACAATTTTATATCAATAATTAAAATTAAAACTATTTGTGAAATTCAAGAAATAAATGATTCTTAAATTTAATATTTAATTCATATAGATCATACCACAAGAAAACCAAGACAATGTTTATCATTCAGCGTTGTCTAACTCAAGTAGCCATCCAATCACGTGCACATACTTCCATATATATTTATGTATACCATTTATGCAATTCCCGTACTCCCCATACCATTAGGGAATTCACACATAGAGGATATATAAATGTATATATATATATATGCATTCCTTCATATATTTCCATGAGTATTCTAAAGGCACTGGAATCACTACACATAATTTAATAAATCATTTAAACAAATTATAAAACACATCAAAGTAGCACAAAAAATTTTTACCCCAAAAAATATGACCGATTTCCTATAAAATTCCACTTACAAACCAAACACACAACAAAACTCTTCCCAACCATGTTCTTCACTGCAAACTCAATTTCATAATCCATTGACACAATTATTAAAACATTTCCAAATAACACAACAAGGGTTTTCATCAAGATTACACCAAATTTTTACATGTGAAGTCCACATTAAAACTATTGAATATCAATCCTCTACAAAACTACATTTTCACTTTGATATAATTTAATAAACCATAAGAAAAGTTTATAAAAAAATTTCTAGGAAGTAACACTTGGATTTACCATCAAAACCCATTCAAAAAACTGTTTTATGACCAAATGCACACAAAAAATTATCAATATATAATATGTAGCCCTTGTAATGTTTAATAATGTATTTTCACATTTTAGAAAACACCAATTAATAATTTAGTGTTGGTTTTCAACTGAGACTCACCACATTTCACATTAACATACAACTTTAAAAATTAAACTCATACCAAACAAGCATAAAAAATAATTTTGTAGAAAGAAAACTGATTAATAAATAAGATAGATTAATTGAATAAGAAAATTAATCCATCAAACAATAATTATACGTGGAATCACTTTATTGGAATGCCAATAACCCCCAATTCTTGAGGAAAAACTTCATCCCCACCAAGACCGCATCACAAGCGACCTTAAGTGAACCTTATTTCAAGAAATCGAACCTAAAAACATCTAAATTGATCCAAATTCACATTAAACCTTATCCCGATAAACACTAAAAGGAAGAAATCAACCAAAAAAAGAAAAAACACTAGCAAAGAGGGTTTTGGAAGCTAATCGAGGATGACAGAGAGGTTCTAGAGGTGATCCTTGTCGGATGACCGATCTAAAGGGAGGGGTGATGCAGGTCTTGGTAGAGAGAGTCAGTAGGGAACCACTAGTTTAGTGCGAAGAAGACAAAACATGTTTGTGTGGTGTGATGCGAGGGGGGAATGACTATCAGGGAGGAGGAAGAGGGTGGTCTGGAGAGAAAAATGATGGGGGGAGGAAGGAGCATCATTCTTGGGGTTAGAGGGAGGGGCCACTGTGCAAAAAACAGTAGGGAATGGGGAAAGCCTGGAATGATAGAGAAGAGATGAAATGAAGGGGGCGGGAGGAAAAAAAGAAAAAATAAATAAAATAAAATAAAATAAAACAATGAAAATAGAATGAATATAAAAATAAATTGAAAACAGAATTAAACCCTTAAAAATGGTAAAAACAAGAAATTATAAATAATAATAATAATAAGTTAATAATTATATAATTATAACATTAATTTAACATCCATGACCAAATTAAAATATCAATTGAAATAATAATATTAATAATAATAATAATCCCAACGATATTATGATAATTATTATTATCATTATTATCAGGACAACTCTTAAATAGTATTATTTTATTTTTTTGTTATCTCATTTTATGAACACTTTATTGTTTACCCCTTTGATTATTTAATTAACCGTACACCGGGCAGGGTGCATGTCGATTTAGCGAAGCAACAAAGCTTTGACCAAGCCCTAACTGTGTGTCATGCACTGCTAATCGAAAGGATTATTTATTATCCAAATGAAAAAAAAATTATTGTTGGGCCCGACATGAATCTCAAAAAAACATTTAATTGAGATAAAATTATCAGATAAAAGTAAAAAATTAAAATCATTACCGATGTGCGAATTCTGAGTGTGACAATTCCCCCCACCATAACACTTTCTACCCCCAAAAAGTCACAAAATACTTGGTCAACCCAAGGTTCCAAGGAAGACTGCAAAGACTGGAAGGTATTTAAAACAAAGTCCCAATTGCCTGATGACATAGCTTTAAAAACTCCCATGACATGAAACTCTAAATATTTAAAAACCATAATCACCATGAAAAAAACCAGCAGTAAAGAAATCACCTCCAAACATAATGACAACATGGAACACCCCAAGCTAATGGGTTTCCATAGTCAGGTTTGAATGGAGAAGAGGAAAGGGATTTCCCTACCCAGAAATATTTGAAGGTAGAGTGTTCCACAAGTTCATCCCATGGTGGTATCCCCACCAAATTCGAATTATTGTGAAACATTGGTTATCCAAAAAAAATCGCAAACCCAGAAAACCTCAAACACTGGCTTGACCCTCCAAGTTCCCTATGTTAATGAAAACCAATACAAGAGGAGAAGCCAGTGAGACCCGCACTGGGTCTCCCCACCATTTTAGAATTTTCCTAACACCACGGTACCCACATAGGCATTCCAAGTTTACTTTCAGTGATATGAACTGATCTCTTTTTCACAAAATCAACAACACGGGCATACCTGAACAAATGATTCTTACATAATCCAAAAGTCTGCCACACTAGAGGGATCTGACAGCAAAAATCCCTAACAAAGATGCAAACTGTAAAATAACAAATCAATTCTAGAAGACAATATAATTTCCAAAATGAGTACAATTTTAATTCATTACCAACCCAAAAGAAGGTTCAAAGAGCACACTCATTGGCTTAAACAAGAGTACATATTCTCCAATCCTCCATGGTGACCAAGAGGGACACCCTCATATGAAGACCAAAAAAGGGAGAAGGCCTTTATTCCCTTCATAACAAAGATGAGGACTTCAGAGACAATACCACAGTAAGGAACTTAATTCATCTCTATCCTGACACAATATACTTTAGTCCAATCAACCCATCCCACATCCAATGAATTTTAACTGTGCACAAGCTTTACCCTGGGACCTATGGCTGGGGCCCGGATGTCTGAAGCATCTATGACCTCAAATTCATAAGATTACTATATCTAACTGTTACCTCCTCCACTGGAAAATAAACCTATAGACTTTAAATCATTTCTAAAGTGACCACTCCATCAACATAACAATTGAGAATTGTAGTGAACGAATTGGACTACCTGACCGACCACACTACATAAAGGTGATTGAGTTGTCTATTAGAAAAGAAAAATGAACTGATAGAAGGAGAATTCTATGAATATTTCTCATTGGGTTACAGTCCTCTTCATATGAGGAACCTTCACAAACACCAATATGAACAAGATCAATAACTTTTACGAGTTTTAAACTGATCACTTCACATGTCCTCTGGGGAACATGAAACTGGGTCGTCGAAGGGTAAAAAACCTCCTTCACTATTTGTTGACTGGTCGAGCACCAATGAGATCCACAAAATTCCCCCACCGTCAATTCCGTAGGTACGAACACAAGATTAAATTAGTCATAAGGATCTCTCAAGACATCTCCAATTGCAACAAAAACATAATGATCACCAATCACTATTTTTGTTTTAGCTCTAAATATACTCGATGAAACATACACCGGCATAAAATTTGGAGTCCCTAAAAAACTAGAGACACTCTCATCATTCCCAAGGCACTCAAGATATTCAACAATCCTCAACGCCTACAAAAAATCGACAGAACTGAGGAAACCCAACTATATCACTCCACTGAGAATCTAGCATGAGCCAAGAACTATGAGAGACCTGCTAGAAACCCATGGGACATTTCTAGGGGGAATACCCCAAGAAAGAAATAAAAAACAGAATTCTACAAAATCAATCACCTCACAAAACAATCATTCACATTTTAGATGCAAATTCGATAATTCCAACCTAAGGCATCAATTCATTTTCAAAGAAAAATAACCAATTGAAAAAAACAAGCACTTTCCAACAAGGTCTAAAAGCTCTTTTGATACCATCATTTTCACTCTAGGCTCAAAAACCATTTCCAATTACAAATTCACTATAGAACAAAAACTCATTTTAGATAAAAACATACTTTTTAGGAAACTAGAAGCATCCTTAGAAATCAATCATTCACCATTGATATTCAACGATGCCTCACAAATATACATATTCAAGCCACTCAGGCACCCATCCACCCAATCCACCAAATATCAATTAATCATGTCCCCATGCACACGAAAGAACCCATAGGAATACCACTAGACCAAAATAAGGTACTTCTTCTTTCAAAACAAAACATTTCTAATATTCCGAAAACAAGTTTTTCCAAAACCATTTAAAAAAATCAAGAAAAATATTCAAAATTCTTTCCATCTCAAAAATAACTCACTTAAATTTCAATAACACAATACATTTTTTTAGAAATTAAATTTCCACAAATTAAACTACATATTCCAAAAACAAGGTCCAAGAGAAACACACAAAAAATCATGCCTAACTCACACGAAGATAAAATATGAGCAGTCCAAAAGTCCACTTTCCTTTTAAAAACCCCTTCACACCAACCCAAATCTGAACCACAACATAACTATCACTAAATCCCATGGAGGGAGAACTAGTGTTCATGAAAGACCCGACCATAGAGTTTAGTAGACCATGCCCTAGGTAAGCACCAACCACTGGGAGTGTCGAACTGTAATCTCATGCATCACATCAGTCATTACTCCATGTGAGACCGCACACAGTAGCAGTTTACTCCTATTTTCACCCCCATCAATAAAGACCAAATCCAAAAACATAAATCTCATACTATCTTTTGTTTCTCGAGGATCAAAACAAATTTGTGTTCACAACACTCTTCCCACACATACCCCATGAGTACCGATAATCCAATCCCTGATTAACTGACATCCCAAATAAAAAGAACAAAACCACCTTTGATACCATTTTTTCAAGAACCAACCCCTATTTTCCATCAACCAATCACTCGACATGATCTGCAGCTTGGACCGAAGGGGTATCCTGATCCCCACGGGCTGGAAACTAGTTATGTGAATCAAAACTAAACCAGTGGGAATGCTTGGGCCCATAAATGAAATACATGAAAATAAATAAAAAATCCTAATAAAATAAGAAATATCAACAGAAGGGAAAAAATAATAATAAAATAAAATAAAATTTCACTTACCTTTATGTGACTCTAAGGGTCACCACGAACCTCTAACCAGCGTTACCCTATAACGACAGAAATCGATCATGAAGTATCACCCAAAGCTAAAAATAAAGATAACTATAGGTGTGAGTATTAAAACTCAATTGGCTAGCCCAATAGCTATTCTCTATGCACTTACTTTAAATAAAGAAAAATTAATTTCAAGATTGAGATACAATATATAAAATAGGATTTTCAAACATTCTCTCTTTAAAAAAATCATGGTCCATTTACCTTGTTATTTTAAATTAAGTTGTTTTCCAAGGATGAAGCTTTACCCTTTTTTTAAAGAAAGAGGGATAAAAAAGTGTAGAAAATTTTTAAAAACTTTTTGCACAAACATTAAAAAACAAATTTTTATCTCCTTTTATAAAGAGATGCAACATTCGTGAAGGGAAAAACAATTTTCATACAAGGGAAATTGAAAATAACAAGAAAGAGTGACCATACAAACAATACACCTTAATCATCTGCCACAGCTAAGTAGGTGCTGATATACATGGGAAAACCTAGGATCTCATGAATAGTCTAGAATGTACTATACATGTGACTCATCCAAAAGTCATTCCCTACCCGATGATGGCATAACGCCCAAAATACTGATCGCCTCCCTACCTGGCCTGACTGAGGGGCCCAATCCCATAGCAATGATAACAAAATAACCCATGTTATAGGCCTGTAGCCAAAGAGTTGTCTGAACTAGTGAAAAAATCATTCACAAAAAAATTTCTCACCATGGTAGGTTCTCACATTCAGACTAAAAAGGTGGGAGAGCCAATAATGTCAAACAAGTATCCATTCACATGTACATTCCTCACACATAATCAACACACACAACAATGTCACCCCTAGTGACCCCAATGAACATGTCCATCTTCTTTCCACCATTTGATCACAGGAAAATCCTACCATGCAGACCTCCTATAACATATAACTAAACCAATGAAAGGGGAACACATACAAATAGATTTTTCTTGAGATAAATACGTTTAAAAATTTGTCAACTGGGCCTCACATGATTTTTTCATTCCAACCCATTTCTTAAATAATCACACACACACCACTTTGAATACCATAAATACACTTCTAAACCCATTTAAGAAACCCAAACCATCATTTTAAATCTAAAACACATTGAAAATCCCAAAGGGGCATTTCATCAGGAAATTGATGTTAAAACACAATCAACTCATTTATTGAAACAAGTTTCAAGAAATAAACCACTCCAATTAAAGAAATAAAATTTTAGTAATAGTTATACATTGATAATTAATATTAAAAAAATTTGAAAAATGCAATAGTTAAATGATTCTTAAATTTAATAGTTAATGCATCGAGATCCTACCTCAAGCAGACTAAGATAATGTTTAGCATTCTTCCCTTTGTAAGATAAGTATCCATAAACATGAATTCACATACTTCCCTATAAATTTATGTATACCCTTTACTAAATTCCCATACTCCCTACACAATAAGGGAATACAAACATAGAGAATATACACATTTATATATATATACATACCTTTATATATGCCCGCAAGTCTTCCAAAGGCACTGGAATCACTAAAAATTATTTAATAAATGATTTAATCAAATTATAAATGAAATCAAAGTAGCACAACAAAAGTTTACACAAAACACACCTGCTTTAATATAAAAACACCACTTAAAAACCAAACTCATAACAAAACTCTACCCAAAACTCACCACATTTCACCTGAACATATAACTTTAAAAATAAAAATCATAATAAACATGAATACAAACTAATTTTTCACCAATAAAACTAATTAATAAATATTATAGATTAATTAAATAATAAAATTAATCTATCAAACAATAATTATACGTAAAATCACATTACTATAATGTCAAGAACCGCCAAATCATGAGGAGAAACATCAAACACACAAAGACCACATCACAAGTGACCAAAAGGGATACATATTTCAATAAATCAAACCCAAAAAATACATTGTAAATGAACCAACTTCACATTAAACCCTAACCCGATAAACTCCCAATGTAATAAATAAACCAAATGAAGAAAAACTCACTTCTGGAAAGGGTTTGGTAAGATATCCAAGAATGAAAGAGAAATGTCGGAGGTGCATCATTTCGGAAAACCATCCAGAAGGGAGGGGCGATGTGGTTCTGTGTGGTCAGAGGTAGCGGGGCACCGCTGGATTGGTGCGAAGCGGAAAGTGCAGGTTTGTGTGGTGAGAGGCAAGGGGGTGGGGGCTGTTTGAGGGAAGGAGGAGGGTTGTCTGCTGAGAATGAGGAGAGAGGGTGGAAGGAGTGACGTGCTTAGGGTTAGAAGGAGGGGCCACGGCATAAAACATGGTGGGTAAGGGGGGAATCCTGGAATGATGGGGAAGAGATGAAAGGAAGGGGGAGGGTGGAAAAAAAAGAGAGAAAATAAAATTAAAAAATAATTAAAATAAAAAGAAAATAAATAAAACCAAAAGAAAATAAAAATAAATTGAATAAAATAAAACCTAGAAAAATGAAAACATAAACCATTCTAAATAATAATAATATCAATAATAATAATCAGTTAATAATTCTATAATTAAAACATTAATTTAACATCCACGGAAAAATTAAAATATCAATAGAAATAATGATAATAATAATCGCATAAATATTATTATTTTTATTATTATCATTAATATTAAGACAACTGTTAAATAATCTTGATTTTTGTTTATTTTTTTATGAAAACATTATTGTTTAACCTAATGATTATTTACTTAAAAACGCACTAGGTGGGTGTGTTTTGATTTAGAAAAGTTACACGACATTGACCGATTTATGCCCGTGTGTTGAGCACTGCATATCCAAATATTCATTTAACAAATTAATGAAAAAACCCTTATCGAGCCTGGTATTCACCTCAATAAAACAAATAAGTCAGATACAATTACCATATAAAGGTAAAAATCAAAATCATTACCAATGTATGAATTACGGGAGTGACATGAGTTATTGATTATGATTATCTATCTGATTGAGGAAGAAAAGGTGTACGGAAATTCAATTCAGTTCCCAATGAATTCTGAAGTCCCTTCCAAATGTTAGAAGTGAACCTGGGATCACGGTCAGATACAATGGAGAGGGGAACTCCACGTAACCAGACTATCTCTTTAATATACAATCGAGAAATTTCATCTAGAGGTAGAGTATCTCAAATAGGATGAAAATGACTATATTTAGTCAATCGATCAACAATAACCCAGATTGCATTGTTACCTCATGAATTCTTTGGTAATCCCACTACGAAATCCATTGAAATTTTTTCCCATTTAAACTTTGGCATTGGCAATGGGAGAAGCATCCCTTTTAGTAACTACCACTCTTCTTTAACATGTTGAAAAATCAATAATCTCTTAGTAATGTCAGTAATACCTATTTTTATTCTATCCCACCAGAAATACTCCCAAATATCCATATACATCATAGTACTTCATGGATTAACTCAAAACAGAGAACTATGAGCTTCACATAACAACACTTTCTTCAACTGTGAATCAAAATGCACACATAACCTTTGACCAAAACACATAACACAATATTTATAAATGTTAAATATAGGTAACATACCCTTCTGATAAAATTCTACCTTTTTTCTGCAACTCACTATCTTCTTTTTGTGCTTGATTTATTCTATCTTCTATAGACAATTTCACTAACATTGGAATCGGAATAGAGTAATTACCTCCACTAACAACATCTAATCCAAAATTCATCAAATCAAAAAACAAAAGGATCTCGTTCCAAACATATAATGGTTAATGTAGCATTACTCTTTTGACGTAAAGTTTTAGACACATTATTTTTCATTCTCAAATTATAATGTATTGGGTGATCACAATCCTTAATTAATTTTATCCATCTTATTTATCTCAGGTTTAATTATTTTTGAGTGAATATATACTACATTTTTTTTGATAATTATATATTTCACAATTTACTCCATAAATATGATGCCTCCAAAATTTTAAAGAAAAAAACAAAAGAAGATAATTCCAAATCATTTTTCAGGTAATTTAACTCATGAGGTTTCAACTAATGTGAAGAATAAAAAATTATCTGACCATTCTGAAAAAGGACACAACCATGTCCTTTCAACGAATCATCACTATAAATAACAAATTAACCATTTCTAGAAGGTAGATCCAAAACTGGAGCATTCACCAATATTCATTTCAATTCCTAAAAACATTCATCACATTATTTTTTCCAGATGAACTTAAAAGTTTTTCTAATTAACATTGTGAGTAGGATAGATAATCCCAAAAAACTTTCAACAAATATATGGGAATAACCTTCTAAACCATGAAAACTAAAAATATTGATCATGTTTGTGGGTCTTGTCTATTCTATAAAAACTTTTGATTTGGCAGGATCAATGGTTATTCCATCTTTAGAAACTATGTGACCAAGGAATGAAATTTGTTATAACCAAAACTCACACTTGCTGAATTTATCATACAATTTATTTTCATTTAAGGTTTGAAAGAAAACCCTTAAATGAATTTCATGATTCTATTTAATTTTAGAATATACCAAAATATAATCAATAAAAACTACCAAACACATATCCATGAACTCACAAAAAATTCTATTCATAATTTTTTTGAATACAACAGTTGAATTGGTTAACCCAAAATGCATACCAACAAATTCATAATTTCTATATCTAGTACAAAACGCAGTCTTAAGAATTTCTACATTCATTAATTTGAGCTAATGGTTCCCTGAACTTAAGTCAATATTCAAAAAATACCAACCCCCTTTGAGTTGATGCTTCTTCATTTGGTGGCCAAACCTCAGCTGATGTAGTTGAAAAGGATTTCAACACCCCTTTCTGCTTGTACTTTGACTGCTTTCCATAATTTTAGTTCTTCTTGGGACACTCATTTTCATAATGACCCATTACATTTCACTTAAAACATTTTACGGATTGTAAATAATTTTTTTATAATATTACCATGGTATTTTTCAGTGCAATTACAAGCCTTATGTCCCATTTTACAACTTCTAAAGCACTTAACAAAATTAAAAAGGAATTCTCCAACATGTTTTTTACAACCATTTTTAAAACATTAAACTTAAATTTCGTACCATCATACATTTTCAAGGAGTTCTTCCCTTTCTTCTGCCACCTCGGCATCATATTCTGTTGTTTTTCAAAGAACACCAGATCATCAGAAAACTCAATTTCCACATTCTCGACATATTGAATAATTTTTCCATAACTTTTAAACACACCAGAAGCTAAAACTATTCAATACTTTGGATTTAATTCTGAGTGAAAATGATTGATTTTACTATCAAGGTCCAGTATGAAATTCAGAGCATACCTTTCTAGTCGAGTGAAATTTTCTTAAGAAGAAACCACTGATTTGTACTATGTCCTCAATTACAGGATTTTTTTTTCCATTCTATGTCAAACCACCTTTGCAAAATATTTTTTAGGAAACATACCTTTGAATTCAGCCCAAACAAGAGAACCAATATCCTCAGTATCCCTGATATTCTTAACTTTCAACCACCATCGATCAGCTTCACCGTCAAAATGGTATATATAAAGACTAACCTTTTTATGTTGTGAATAACCCAGGACATTGAAAATCATTTCCAGTTCATTAATCCACCCTTCAGCTAGCACGGGGTCAGATGATCCTCTGAATGATAGGGGATGATTCCTCATGAAATGCTACACTACTAACATGTTCCTCTGGTATTGACCTGGGTAATCTTGTGTATGGATACAACCCCCACCATATTTTTCCTGAGTCAACTATTCCATCACTACAAAAAATTGTTCAGTTCCGATTTTGACAATCTCACGTTCTGGATTTGGAAGGTCGTTTTTCTCTTGATGTTGTCCAATCATACCTATGCTATTTCCTTTTCAGAAAACCATTCTGAACATAGAAATATGTTAGGCAAGGAAACATTGTAATCTTTAAAATCTATATTATTTCAATCTTACCATAAATTAATTGATGGATTTTAATTAAACAATATTAAAACGCCTAAATTTGTATAAACAGACCTCCGATGCCAACTATATGGCCCCTGCTTAATCATTACATAATCATGAGTTTAGTCAAAAATTCAAAATTGAGGCACTTTTCAGGATTAGAGTTATAGTGAATTAGGTCATAAGTATTACATTTCATCTCAAAAATTACAAAGTAAACACCTATACTCTATCTGAATTTTTTCACAAAAAAAATCTCATTAAATAAAACAAGAATTATTTTCTTGATATAAATCTTCACGAAACATTCCTTTCTCTTACCCTTCATTATACCACGTGAGAAACATTTTAAAAACATTGGATGAGAATAAACAGCTCTGTAAGGGTTATAAAATAAGGAAAGAAAATATTAGTCCATCAGTACATACTAATAAATGAACTCATTCTTTGAAATCATAATAAATAAGATGTTTAACATATCTCATGAAATCAGATGATTTGTGAATAACACATATAATTATTAAATCACAAAGGTAACTTGGGGGGTTCTTAACATAATTACACTATATCCTTCACTGCTACATAGAAAGTTACATTTGGAATTCCCATCACAGTATATTCCATTAATCTCTTAGGAGAAACATTAATGTTTACCTCTTTCATGTTACCCCCTTCATTCGAGATCTATCTTGGGATCACCTGCCCTAGGTTTACCATGGAACCACCCATATACATAAAAAATTCCCAAGAACCATAACATAATCACAACACATAAAATGAGTATAAAGGAATGATAAAATTTACACATTATAATCACAATATATCATTTCAAGTTATTTACATAATCAATAATTTCTCAAAATCATTTTCAATACCAATATACGTAAAAAGGGTATGTGGTATTTATTTTCCTTTTTAAAACATTACGACTTCTAATGGAATCCAAATATCAAATAATGAATGCACCGGTGGAAGGGTAGTTGTCATTGCGTACGTTAAAAAGAAACAATATTTTCTTCATTTAGTAAATCAATTCATAGAAAAATATTCCCTTTAAATGAAATTAAAATTAAAAGGGTTTTATACATTGTATAAATGAATGTCCTATATAAATCAAAATATGCCTCAATGATAGGAGATTGAGACTAAGTCCCTTACAATGATAATTATGTAAATAAAATAGACCGATTATGTTTATTAACTATAAGCACACATAAATCTAGTATAAATATAATAAAATATATCAGAATTATTTTCTCACATAATCATGGCATGACCTAAACAACAAAGAGAATATCAACCCAAAGAATATAAATAGGGTTACAAAGTTCCCTTACCTTGAGTCGGACTTGTCACAAACGTTCATTGTTATTCTTGAATAATAAACATAAGTTAATTTAAACTTTATTAAAAACCTTTTACAAGTTAATTATTACCCATATAGAACTTATTACTTCATTATAAACTTCAGGTAATTATTTAAGTTAATATCAGTCATTTTTTAGATATTGGGAACATGATTCAAAAATGAACTTGTTTTGAGGTAAATTACCCATGTAGTCAAAAGTAAATCATCTCTAGAAGTATATTCATGATTTAAATATAATATATATCTAGTGTATGTATGTAATAATAATAGTACATAACATTTGGAAATAATAAATGAAATGCACCATTCATGGAGATGGTAATCCGTACATACACATAAACGCTACTTTTATTTTTTTCATATTTAAATGAATGAAAACTAAATGATACATAGATATATTATAATTCCATTATAATATAATATTATATATATTACATAAGTTCATTAAATCCATCTTTTATATGTTCCATGTATTTAATGAACGAGTCATATCAATTTGAGGGAGCGGTTGTCCGCACTTCCTCAAATGAAATTATAGTATTTACACATTATGTAAAGAATAAAGGTATGATTTAAATAAAAAACATAAGAATAGAGACAATATAAATATAATAAATATAAAATATAAATATAGTTCCATCATAATGGCCTCCATGATAGGTGATAGGAGAAAACTGAACTATCCTCTTTTCTGGAGGCAGTAGTTCGCCATACATAGAAATAGTATGTTCATATCCATTAGATGGAGGTGTGTGTCTGTGTAGTTATAATCATTATCATAACAAAATAAAATAATATTTTGTGTAATTTTTTTGTTATGTAATAAAATAATATGAATAGAATTGGGAGTGAAGAAGTAAAATAATGGAAAAGAACTTTAGAGAAGACACTGCCTCTTAAAACCTGTAACTCCCTTTGATTTGAGAATAAAGGATTTCTTAAATTACTTGATGACTAAGGTAATATTTTAGGAGGAAGAGAGTGAAGTTGGGAGAATATTTGGTTTGAGGTTGGATGAGCCAAGGGGCTTGATAGGTGTGATTAATTGGGTCAGGATGATGCCCTTTTATAAGAGGGAGGATGGACATTTTAGGAATGTTTTGAAAATATTATTTTATAATGAAATGATTTTCGATTTAAAAATGTCGCAAAACCATTTATTTAAATTATAAAATTCTTTTGTGTGTAAAACCACTCATCTAATATGTTTTAGGCAAGTCTTGGTCAAAAATATAACCGTACCTTTTAGCTTTAACCCGTATTTTACTAATTTAACTCTTACAGTGTCTTCTTGTATATTCATACTATATGGTCAATATAGTTAATATAGAATTCCAATAGAACCTGAAGTGGTTAATTATTTAAATTTAAAACATTATCTAACTCATTTTTCCGAATCTTAATTTTTAGGAGTATTATATCATTTAATAAAATATTATTTTTTAAAACTCATTTTTGCCAATTTTTATACTATTAATATCATGACATTTTAAAAATCCATAGAAACTTTATTATTTCAAATTAACTCAATTAATTCAAATTTAAAAATTCATAAGCATCCATAAATTTTTTTATGACATAAAATATTCAAAATCAATTTATTTTAATATTTATAATCTCATTTATCAAAATTATTCATTAATAATGTAATCACTACATCATCATTGTGTCATTAATATATATATTTAATTGATGTCTAAAAATTATAAATAAAATATAATGGTGTATGAAATATTTTTAGGTTTCTAAATACTATTTATAGTCAAATATATCACTTATATAACTCCATGTAAAAATTGTTTTAATAAAAAAAGACATGTTTATGTTTTATTTTTCTTTACTTTAAATTAATTCTTATAAAATATCATTTTCACATCAATTTGGATCTATGAGGTTAAAAAATCAACCCAAGGATGGTCATGGTTGAACATAACTCATAAAATAATATTAGGACTTGTGTTAGGGTAGTTTAATATTATTATAATGTTATTATTTTTACCATTATTTACCAGATCTATCCTTTAACCATGGTGAATAAAATAATTATTAAGTTACTGTTCATAATGTATAAAAATATAAGTTACCTATTAAAACAATTAGGAAGTCCCAATTAAAAATATATAATCAATTTTTCAAAATTCAAAACACATAAATTGCTGAAATTAATTTAAAATTATTTCCCGTGGTAAAACCAAAAAAGTGTGTTTTTTATGAAGTAAAAAGTACTAAAAGTTTTACATGTGTTTATGTCCAATTTCAAAGTAAAATTAGTTCTAGTGATGAAAATTGGATTAAATGATAGAAATATAATCAAATTATACTTTAAAACCAATAAAATGTACAATCTAAATATATATATATTAGATTAAATGGAATTTTTGAAATAAAATACAGTATTTTTCACTATTCATTAAAAATGAATTCTCTCATAAAAATACCGAACATTCATAAAAAGTAAATAATGTTGTCTAAGTTCTATATATATAATTTATTTTATAAAATAGAACCTATAAAAGTGACAAAAACTAGATTTAAAAGGGTTTGTCATCATAAGGCGGTAAACCGACCTTTTAATAATATTAGAGTATTTCATGCTTAAAATCAGATTCATTCTTATTTTAAGACTCTAAAATTAATTTGATAAATGTAAATACATTTAGAAATTATATTATAGTTAGTTATATCCATTCCCATAAATACAATGACTAGGTGCTAACTACTATTTAAAATAATAATAATATTATATTATTTTTTAGTATAACTCAAAGTCATGTGCAATGAAAGATTTCAAAGACACACATTGTTGAATTTTGAGAATGATATCAGGAAAATCATAAAAATTAATACAAATGTATTATTAATAAAAATTTATAGAAATGAAAATTTATTATTTTATAAATAACTGGTGTATTACATTTCATATGTTAGTAATGTATAAAAACATCCACTGGAAACACCTCACTGCTTTCTAAAGTTCATTGGGGCAGTCCTCACATTGTATGTCAATCATGATACTGAATATGGAAACCAAATAAAACCCACTATCATCTGAATGATGTACTTGGCATAATCCCCAATTTCAATAACAACCTTTAGGTCCATCACCTAATAGAATCATATTATAAAATACTACTGGATCTAAATTTCAATTATGGACTTTTCAAACAAAGAGATATGGTGTGGGGACACCAATTTAATTCAATAGTGATTAATTTATTACCATATTATCATAGAAAAACCACCTCATGTCTAGTTTTTAAAATACATGCTATATCAATGAAATATGGGTTCTCTAATAAGGGCATCATTCATTGAACCACTACTGTGACACTATGATCCCATCTAATTCAATATCCTCATAATTTAGTACGGTTACTCACTATCCACTCTAAAAATCAACAAAACATAGATAAAAGACTCCAAGAATCCTAAAAATTACTATTGACCACCAAAAATAGTTACTAGGAATGGTTTAGTCATGGTGTTTTAGGAACATAGTAAGATAATCTATCATTGTACACAAGAACACGTGAACACCATATATGAAATGAATGTTGATAAATATAGCAACCTATCATAGAGGAGTAGTATTGGGTTTAACTCTATAGCTTTATTTTAATAATCCCCATACACTAAAAATGAATTCACTACCACACTAAATTCCACACAACTATTCTTATCCTCGAATGTGTAGATCACTAGAATATTTCGAGTGATGGATTTTCTCACCACAACTTGGGGGGTTCAAATTATCACTTAAGATGGAATATACATAATTTTATCAACCACATAACACCTTTCAATACAAGATAAGGGTAACCAATCCAAATTAATAATTTTATTGTAGGGTTTAAATCATCTATGTGGTAATCCTAATAAAGGCCTCTTTCTCCACACAAGATAAAATTTATTTATCATAAATTTTGAGTGAAATATTACCACCAATATTTGATATTAACTTTAATATTAGATCTAGAATGGGGTTACCCATAGAATTTATATCACAAAAACAAATGGTGTAGGAATAATAGCACATGATTTAATCAACAAATATTAGGGCATGTGAAGATAGAGGAAAATCATACCTCAGGTTATTTCTAAATTCACCTAATAATAGGCATCAATTATTTACATCAACCATAAATATTATTACCAATACTTCTTTGTTGATAGTAAAAACCAAATATTTTTTATTTGGGGAGTTTTCTGATACATCATTTATCTCCAACCTCACTTTTGCAACCGACTCCTATTCGAAATAACTTCTTTATAGTAAAATGAGCCTATAATATGGAGGTATCTATTTTCAATGCTATCATAACCATCGAGGTATATCCATGATAACTCTGTATTCATCCCAAGGATAATCAATAATAATCATTTGAATATGGGGGAATCTCTAACTAGAATACTCACCCACCAACACATTCTTAGGAAACATTAACAAATGTAGTGTTTTATAAGATTGAAAGTATTTCTTGAATTATAGATTCATTGGCTATACCAAAATTATTGATCTTATAAAATACCATTGAAAATAATTTCCAGAGAATAGAAAACTATTCTTAAGAATTTCAACAAATATATTGGTACAATCATTATAGGATTCCAAACCAAGATCACCCAAACAATATCTTTGTTTGAGAACCAATAACTAAGGGAACTCTTTTCGGTGTGATAAAGTGTTTCAACAAGAGTTGGGGGTCTAAGAGATGATTATAAGGAATATTTTTTCCATTAATATGAAAATAAAAAACTTAGTGGAATTATAAAAAAATAGAAAACATAACCTAAAAGAAAAGGTATAACCGAGCGTATGTAATAAGCTATAAAAAATGATTATCTACAATGTCATACCGGTCATAAAAAGGTAAAAGATATCATCCACAGTCCTATCACATATAAAAATGAAAAAAAATTAATCAAATTAACTACCATCAGACCATAGAGAAACCACATGGTCTATCTAAAAAACTACAATTTTCAACATGTGAACTATTTTCACCTTCATCTATTAATCATCATATAATAGTCCATTTCACATTTCTATAACATGATATATAAAGTCTAAAACATCTCATATGACCCTTTGTGGGTGTGATTATGAGCTTAGTAGGACACACAAATGGTTTCCTTATATAATATATACATATTTATATGTTTGTGAAATTTACTAAAAAATAACCAATTAAATTTACACAACTCACTCAAAAGAAAACTCAACTAGAAATAGATTATCTGTTTACCTACATTATCTAGTGAAAATTTTGTAATATGTATACACATTCTAATATACCCAGAGTTTCCTCATACCTCCAATGAATCACATAGCACACAAACATCACATTGAACGCAACATCACATACCAACCAATTACCATTCCAACCACTAGATTAATAGCTTGATGAACCATAGGCACAAAATTACCCATCATTTATTTTGTCTAGCTTATCAAACCCAAAATAGCCCACATATAAAATTAGAACAATATTCCCAACTAATGATCTAAATCACCATAAGATATTATGACCACCTACAACATATCCTTATTTTTGTATGATTATTAATACCATCACCCGAAGACACTCAATCTATAGAGTCCACCACAAAGAATCTGTGGTTAACACTATAATATAGGCCTTTTATAGTTTGAAAAAAACCCTAACAAACCAGTCCCATGATGATATTCAATCAATAATAACAAATAGCCACTAATTGGAGAACATTTTTGTCACTTTCAACATTGGTCAACACCAATCACATCACACCAACGAACCACATCACCATATCACGAGTGATTAACATCACCCATATCCTAGTGGGTTGAAATCAAGTCTTTAAGAAGCATAATCTTGAAACCAAATCCATAACTACCCAAAACAAACATTCCCCCCATGATACTACACCTATAATTTTTTTTATGATTGATAGAAACCACATGTGGTTCTAAACAAGTTCTCCCAAATGTCCTTACCCATTCCAAATTATCACATGATACAAAAATTATTATATAATAGATAAAAAATCAATGAACCACATACATAGATTTAGATAGACTTTACTCAATGAGAAACTAAGGATTATTAACCTATGATCAAAAGAAATTAGATAATATAGAAAAAAACGACTTAGGGGGAAATCGAGGTCTAATGAAGAAAATGTTAGAAAAAGTACCACCACGGATTAATATAATTACCTATAACATACAACACTGAGATCCAACCCCAAATTAGGAAGATACAAGTTGTGATGGAAGGAATAGTGAGATAAAGTATGGGGAGTTATATACCTACCACTTGTTAAAGTGGATGAAAGTAATAGTTAATCTCATTTTAAAATAGAAACTAAATAAATTGATTAATATTTAAAAAGAACTATCTAGGAGTTATTTAATTGGGTGGTCTCTTAATTATCATGGCACAATGCCTCTGCCTGACATAACTCAGAGAGTGAACTTCCAGGTTATAATGTGGAACGAATCCATCAGAACCCTAAATCCTATAAAAAGTGTATTTTTTTGAAATTAAATTTCTATTCATATCACAATGACTTTGTAATATTTTCATATTTAGAAATATATTTTCTTTCATAAATTTTATGTGTCCGATATATTGTGGTGTGTACATCATTGAACATAAGTGAATAGTTCTTTGTTAATTATAAAATGATATATGTTAATATATATTTTAATTTAAATGATAAAAATATTATAATAAATTCTTGTAATTACATTCATGAAATACTTTAGAGATGATAGGAAATGCTATTAAAGTTATTATTAGTTAAAAAGTGATCTTTTTTTAGATTTTTTTTATTATATATAATTTACATTAAGTTAATTAATTTTTTTAATAATTAAAATTTTTAAAATTTATTCATTACACATGTATAATATTTATTTATCATTCATGTAATTTTTTTTATTTTGTTTAAATTAGGATAATTTTTTTATGTTAAAAAAGATATTTTGTATTTCATAAAACTTATTTTACACATGGAATGTGTTTTTTTATTAATAAATTAAATTAATTACTATTGATAAATTACTTTTTTTGAAATGGGTAGATAATATTTTAAATAAAACATTTCAAAATTCAATTAATTATTTTAAATATGCATTAAATGTGAATAAATTATTGTCCTAGATAATGGCTAGCTGGACACTCAAGAGGGGGCGAATGGGTGAATTGATTTCAAAAAAAGTTATTTACAGAAAACTATCCTTTTTAGGTATGAACATTCAAATATTCCTCTATAATAATGTTTTATGGAATAAATTTAAATTAATAGGGATCTAACATAGAGTTTTTATTGGTGTTTTTGGAAGAGAAATTCTCTAGTACACTCAACTAACACTCAACTCCATGAGTTTGGTGATTTCACTATAACATCCCTTTTATCAGGGGCTCCCAACTCATTAGAGGAAACATTCACTTAATACAATCATCCAAGACCATTAAACTAATATCTACTATTAAAATAACTATCTATAGTCTCAACTGAAACATATACAATAAATGTAAAAGAAAATAATATTAATAAAATTTTGATGATGTGGTTACATCACATAGTTGAAAGAAGAAACTGATGGTAGATAAAGATTCATCCTGAGAATATGATAGTATTTAAGGTATATCTCAGTATGATCTTCACTAAAACTGATATAACAATTAAGCACATCACAAGTGATTCTGTTTAATCTTTTTTATACAAATATATCTAGAGTATTCGTATAAATGCATGTGTATGTATCAGTATGTGTGATTATCTCAATTTTTCATCATGCACCTGCCGACTCTTCGTTTTATATCTCATATTAAAAATAAGAATAATATAATACTAAAGATTTAGAGAGACATGAAATATTATGTTTATAAGATAGGAAACTAAGGACATGCATCAATTCCATCCAAAAATTGACATTGATTTCATGTAAAATATGTGAGAAATTTTTACATTCTTTTTATCATTTCATTTATGGAAAAGTGAAATACTATGCAGATCAAATTTTCCATAAATGGACAATCCATTTTTTGATATTCTCTAAAATTATGAAATTACATATCAATATATTATAGATTTAATCATGAAATTATTTATATAGATAAGTCTTTATAATATATTCTACTAAAAGAATTATTCCTCATAATAAAACTTCATGATAAACATATCCAGATAACACAAATCATTTAATTAGACTGAGTGTAAGATAATTGTAGATACCATCCCTTTTTATACATTAACATTACATAACATTTTCATAATACCTTAAACATTATATAAAGTGATGTCGAATGACCGTAATTGGTACAGTGCCATTGGAAACATGAAAAAACAAGCACTGGTACATAAGTGAGATACATTAACTCCCACTATGTTCTTCATTACAATAATCATTCATAGAAACTTCATACTTAACACATATCATCATAACATGGGGAATGAAAAATAAAATTGGATGATCTTAGATGCTCATTAAGGTAAAGAAATGGAGATAGGTAAGCATAATCATGAGAAAAATGGTATGATAACATGTTCATGAAAATATAAGATCATACCATGTATATTAATGATTATAAACATGAAAAATGGAATAGTTAATGGATCTTTGTAAGACTTGAATCATAAGGAAATAAAGAACATGATCGATTAAGGAATAACATAGGAATAAAACAAGGAATTATGGTAGGAATATATTAATATATAATGATTTCAATAGTAGTCAAGGCATTTCTATTGATGCAATCATAGTGGAAAAATTCCTTTACTAAACTAGGTTAACACCTCATTCTAGACATAGAGCACTAAACATAGTTCACTTATCATTCCAAACCTGTAATAATAATAAAAGTTCATTTCACCTTCCAGCTCAGTAATATTGAACCGAGTTCATTTCTCATTCAATCTATGTCTATATCATTAGATATAAATCATTAAATAATGAATTAGATGGATATATAGGTACCACCCATCTCAAAATGAAATTGTACATGCATGTTCCACAAGATCACAAAAAAATCATATCATAACACATGAAATGAAATGGGAATTATAATCATATAATAATATCATAAACTATTGAAAAATATAGGTTTCATATTCATTTCATTATAATAATAACATTTTGAAGTATTTGGGTTTAAAAATCCAATAACCCATAAATATGAAACAGATTTCATAAACATCATTCCATAAAAGTTAAATCATTCAGAGAAATAATATGAATGGAAACATTATATCATTACACAAGATATGAATGAGTAACAAAAATAGATGTTATCATATATGATAAATAATTATGAAATATCCTTTATAAATTTTTCTTGGTGAAAATATACTTTTATATTTTAAAATGGTATTTAAAACATAATACAATTTGAAAACCATTATCATTAAAAATAGAATTGAAAAAATATAAAGGAATATTTGAAAAAAACAAAACATTTTTAATGTACCTTTTCCTTGAAAATTATCTTCAATGGTAATTTGAAATGATTTTTAAAAACATGGTTTTTAAAATAAAACAAACTTTTGATCGAAGAGAGTAATACAATTTGATTTTTTTTTAAAACCATTTTATTAATTATATTAATTAAAAAGATGTGTAAAATGATACTAATACATGGATATATATTTTATAAACATATTATGAGTAAACTAGTTATTTTTCTTGATATATAGATAATAATATTTCATCAAATAAGCATAATCCTTAATAATCTCGGAAAGCAATGAGATTGTTTCAATAAAGTCATTGCACTTGGTTATATAGTATAATACTATCCATGTAAGAAAGGGAAATTAAATAAAGCTTAAAATATCATTAAAATAATTATATTCATCATATAACATGTATAATTGATGTATATACACCTCAAAAAATAATTTATGTAAATAAAAAACATGATACTCAAAGACGGAAAATTATAAAAAACCTATTTTACTGATTTGGTAAATTTTTAAACATAGCCCCCATGAAATAAATTTTATAAAAATAAGTTTAAATACCTATAAATATATTTATAATAATCATTGAATACATAAATGGGAAGTATACACACTATACAAAAGGAATGGGTGGTGAATAATGTATGTATCTCACGGAAATAAAAAATGAGATGAAATCCACTTACATTGTGTCTTGACCCTCCTCATAATCATACAAAACTCATATATAATAAATATCAGTTAATTATAAATATATCATAGAACCATAATTTTATATTTAATACCTAATATGGTTTTATTATGATTTTATATTACCATGTCGTTAACAATTCTATTATAAGGTTTCACTTCGGGTAATATCTAATTTGTTCTTCACATGTGTCTTAATTTGGTATATCGTTGGTCCTTATACTTATATCATAATTTAAATAATTTAAAATATGATATAAATATATTTTATATTTATTATATTTGTTTTATAAGAATATAAATAATATAGATTTGTGGAATACACCGTCTATAGAGACGGTAAGCCGTAAGTACGCATTAATGTTGTTTCTATTTTTACTGTCGTATTGAACAAAAGTTTATAAATGAAATATATATTTATACTTATTTATATACATCATTATTCCAAGAAGATTATTTCATCATATATATCATATAATTTTACTAAAACCATCCTTAATACATTCCATGTAGTGTGTGAATGAATCTCATCGCTTTGAGGGGCGGTAGTCCAGACTTTCTCAAATAAAACAATAATATTTAAAACAATTAGAAAGTATTGAGATATATTATGTAAAAATATTAAATATTATTAAATAAATAATAAATATAATATATAAAATAATAGAAAATATTGTCTATCAAAATTTACACCCTGAGAGGTGGTATGAAAAAATGAACAATCGTCGTTTTGTGTGGCGGTAGTTCACCGTACACAAAAACAGTGTGTTCGTTACACATTATATGGGGGTTTGTGTAAGTGTAGTTATAACTATTAGAATAAAATCATCATATTATATTTAATATAATAGTTTTTATACAATAATGTAATAAATATAATGGAGGGTGTGGAGAAATAAAATAAAAGAAAGGAGCTTGAGAGAAGTCATTACCACTTAATCAGGTAACTCCTTCTGGTTTCTGAAAAAAGGCATCCATAGATTTAGTTCTTCTCAATGTGAGGATTATTTTTGGAATAGACGTATCTTGGAAAAATTATTAGTAATATCCTTCCCATACCTATGTGATTTTAGAGGTGTGAATAAGAGAGAGAGTGCCTACCTTTTATAGTGGAGGGGGAGTGACACTCTTGTGAATGTAAAAAGGTATTCAATAATGGGAGATCTCATTCACCAAATTTTACTCTAAAATGGAAAAATAACTTAGTAATTTGATAATATGGTCAAAACAAATATAAAAAAGATTAAATTATGTTCTTTTTAATAATTTGGTTCCTTAACTTCTACGATTCCCCAATTTTATTTTGTTGGTTTTTATTAAAGAATTTTGTTTTCTAACCAGAGTAATTTTACCATTATGACTAAAATAATATCTAATTTATTATATAATATAGAGACACTAAATTAAAAATATTATTAATAAATTATAAATTAAATATCTCATGTTTTTTGGAAATGAAATTTTAAAGTAAGTGAATGTGACGCGCCAAACACTGCTTAAACCCTAACTTTTCTAAAAATGTTTTTACAAGATATTGGCCAATATGTTAACTATAAAAGATAAATTGGTCCATTAATAGTATATATAAAATATTTTTTTAACCCTTATAAATCCCTTGGTAGATTATTTTATTTTTAATACATTTATATCATTTAAGAAAATATTTTTTATTATAAAATAACAACAATGTAAATTTTGAAAAAATTTATTTAATTCTAATTTTAAAATATAAAAAAATATATAATTATAATAAATTAAATTTATAGATTTTTAAAATGATATATTAATAATAATAAAAAATATAATACTACAATTCAATCAATTCAAGTCACTTTAAACATTTATAGTATCATTATTTTTTGTGATTATTAAAAAAATAATCAGTACGTTGGTGTTTCGTAAGAATTTTAAGTTACTAAATCATCTCTAAAAAATTATTAAAAAATTATAATGATAAAAATTACCCATTGATATTTAAAAATGATATATATTACAAATATTGTTATGTTTTTTACCTGTCTTAATGTTTTATAATTGTTAAATGTATGGAATGTTCCGATTTTGTATTTTTCCTTACATAACCTTTTATATTAAAAACTTAAAAGTTATAATATCCCAATAAACTATCAAATTCAAACCATGAGGTTATATGGTTGAATTATTGGAGGCCAATGGATTTTTGAAATGTTTATAGGTCATTTTGATCATTGAGAATGAGGTTTAGTCAA
Source organism: Viscum album (assembly GCA_963277665.1). Taxonomy (NCBI): domain Eukaryota; kingdom Viridiplantae; phylum Streptophyta; class Magnoliopsida; order Santalales; family Viscaceae; genus Viscum; species Viscum album. The sequence goes on along the minus strand of OY728150.1, from coordinate 1,337,375,773 downwards.
TAATTAATATTAATCTTACCCTAATTGATGTGATTAATTTTCATCACATTCACTAATGTTTTTGGTCAGAAATAAAGTTTATCCTATAAGAATAAAAATATCATACTGATTATAATCTTGCATCTCCTTTAAAAAAAATAAAACCACATAAGTGAGAAAATAATTTTTAACGCTCATCAAGCAGAAGTGGCCAGAAAGTATGTGTTTAAAGTAAAAACATAAAAAAGTTTATTAAGTTTTTATATCTAATTATAATATAAAAATTAATCCAATGAACTAAATTGGATTATTATATTAATAATTTATCTATTTTGGCTTTAAAACACAATTTAAAATAAAATTTAACACTAATCATTATTTGAATGAAAAGGCTCTTTTTAACTAAATTGAAGTAATTTTTACGATTCACCAAAAATGATGTTAGTTAGAAAAATAAAAACATCATCCAAAAATAATTTAAACATTTTGAATTCAAAAATCATGTTCATTATATCAAGTACAATTTCAATTAGTGTCTAAAATTAATTTTATTATTGTTCAAACAAGGATATTAAAAGCAGTTTCTTTAGGAAAATAATATTTAAAACCATATAAAGACTTCACAAAAAATTATATATTTCATTATCAATAAATTTTATTTATGTGAAACCATTATAAATAATATTTGAAAAGTAGTTATTATTATCCATATTAAATGTTTATCTTCTAGGTTATAATTAAATCATTTCAATAATTATAATAATAAAATAAGGTTTTGTAGGAACTCGGTGTTGTGTATAAAGCATGCCAAGTCAGTGATGCATGTAGCACAAGACAAGTTGGTTCCATGTGAAAGGAATATTTGACTTATTTAAAATAAATAAATTAATTAAAATTAATTCATTTGAACAAAAACATACATAAAACAGGGGGTGTCAAATTTTACACCCCATAAATTGTATTTTGACCTTAAAAATCATATGGGTTAACAAATGTTTAATATTTGAAGTTCCATTAACGGGAACCCACATCATAAAACTAAACATTAAAACCTCCTTTAAAAAATGTAATTTGTAACCATAATGTTTACCTTGAGTAAAAACTATTAGGGAATCCATGTAGGAGAACAAAGGTGGAAAGTGAAAACTTAGGCAAGTAAGAGAAATATAAAAATCATGTTATGGAGGAGAGTGATAGGGAACTTTCTCAGGAGAAAGATACCAATCACAAATCCAGAAATATATGATTATCTATGGGACTACTGGATTCATCAGAAATAATGGTATTAGGATAACCATTTTAGATTCACGATCTATTCCATAGAGTTGAATAATATTATTGAGAAGTTATACTTACTTGATTTTATTTCTTATCATAAGTAAAATATCTATTTTTTTATGTCTTGACCAATTTAGATTTCACATATTTTCTCCAGAAAGGAATGTTAATTTTTAATTCCTGATGCACTAATAGATCATTATATCCATGACAAGTCACCCCATCTCTCTTCAGTTACCATCAACATAAATTTATTAGATCAGGTTATTAGATATGCATAAATCCTCATTTGGTGAGGCAACACTTTAATCTTACCAACTTCATCTGAAGTTTAACATAACCTATCCATAAATGGATAACTTTATAACCCTTTTGAAAGATTAAAATAATATGTTTTATGAAGAAAGAAATAATATCATATTTTCATTGACCCCCGATATATCACCATGATTTTCATTGTTGTCACAATCCAGACATAATAATAACCCCATCGTATATTCTATTGATGCATGATAACAACCCAAATTTTTATAAATTCTTTTAGAAAACATGTATTCTTATTTATTCCAAAGGTTACATGATATATTCATTAAGTTCGAGAAGTTTTAAACTTCATCCATGATGACTTAGAACACTTTTTCGAAAAATCAGTAATTAGATCAAGGGTAATCAGTGATATATAGTTTACTTTATCCAAATCAACCATCTATTTGTTCAAGATAAACACAATTTTCTTAACATCTGGATTAAAATAAGGGTTACCTTCCCTTAATCAAATTATAAATTTTATAATTCTTAATCAATATTAAAGATATCATTTTCAATATTTAATGAAAAATTATTTTAAAAATACTTATATATTTCATGATTCGTATAACATGATCTATGAATTGAAAAAATAAATACTTAATTCATCATACATTATTCTTAAACCATTAATTATTCTTTATCAACATATTCATTAATACCAAATTTATAGAATTTGAAATATGAATAATGTATTATGGTTCATAAAACTATTTTTAATTATGAATCTTATATTTCATGTAAAAAATACAATAAGATCATCACATACCTTTCACATGTCATCTTTAGTCTCCTTATCTTTAAAATCATAAACAATAATCATTCCACATTCCATATTCTCTTTTAGAGATTTATCCTTAGGAAATATATTATCATAATGACCATTCATTTGAAACTTATAAAATTTTAACTTTCATGATATATTAGGGAGTACTATATTCTCATCCATTTTATTAACTGAATGGTCATTTTTTCCTTAACATAAAATTGTTTTCAATAATTATTTTATATATTAAAAACATATTATTGTTCCTATAATATATTAAACTAGTTGATTCATTCCACATTCTTAACACAATGGAAACTGAATCTTCATTCCTCCATGGGCTCTATTACTCGAACTCTCAATGAACTCCTTTATTTTCTTTGGTGAGTCTGAAAGTTGGTTAAGGTACATGTTATTAATGATGTTCCATGAAAACTAATTAGGCATAATCATATCATCTTTTACTCTAATGATCATCCCACTTGACTTCTTATCATAAAGTTATCAATCACATTCAACATTACTCCAGTTACTTTTGGTTCCATCCACTAACTAAAACCCCAAGCATAGTGTGAGAATTACTAATCATAGAAGAAAGAAACATATCCATTAAATGAATTTTATATAGGATGTCTATATATTGACACCTTCTTGAATCTATGACACCCTAGGTTTGTCCAAGGTTATTCACATCCAACTTATAAATAACTCCTTCAAGAAGGTTTTTGAAGTGTTTGTGAATTTACAAAGCATATCCCCTAAGAGCGTCAAACCAGGTGTGCATCAAGACCCGTTTTCATATATTGGATTACCTAGAGTCTGGGCCGAAACATCTTATTAGAGTTTTTACCCCTAGTCACTTTTGCGCTAGAGCAACATCCACTTGTAATACATGAATGGATATATTACCTAGAAACCACTAACTCTATTTTTTAACAAAACTCCAAGACATTTTTCTATATGTTTCCTTATACATATACATGTCCTTTGGGTTATCACTAAGGATTTATAATCCTATAGTCTAATGGTTAAATTAAAAATTTCATTAATACCAACTATAGAGACCCTCTATTCTTCTACATTAACATTACATAACATTTTTAGAATAATTTATACATTATATAAAAATACTCCCAAAGTTCGTAATTGGTCTAGTGCCTTTGGAAACATGGAATCATAAACACATTAATATAAGTGAGATACATTATCTCCCACTATGTTCTTTATGAAATGAACCTTTCTTATACACATCATCCCAACCAAAAATCTTCATAAGCAGGGGAATGAAAAATGAAAAGGGGTGAGCTAATATGATCAATAAGGGTAAAAAAGGGAGATACATAATCATAATCATGAAAATAAAGGTTTAAGAACATGATTATAACAATAAAATGTCATAGACTGTCTGTCAAATATCATAAACACGAATCATGGAATAAATACTAGTAGTTCATAAGACAAGAATCATAAGGGGAAAAAATCTATGAAGGCATAACATAGGAATAAAATATATATTTATGGTATACACATATGCATATATAATGATTCCAATAATTGTCATGGAATTAATATCGAGACCATCATAGAGGAAAACTTTATTTACTAAATCAGGTTCCTACCGTATTCCAACCCATTATTACAGAACCAAGTTCACTCCATGTTCCAGCCATGTAATAATGGATTGTGTTCATTTCTCATTCCAGACCTATAATGTTAAACAAATTTCATTTCACATTCCAGCAATGTCTATCTAATGAGATACAAATATTTACCCAATTTATTAGAGAGATATATAGGTCCCACCCATCCCATAATGAAATCATACATACATGTGTCACAAGATTATAAATATTCATATCATAACACATTAAATTAAATGGATATTATAATCATGTGATCATATCATAACATATGAAAGAAGATGTGTTTCAGAATAATTTCATCATAAACATGTCCCACTAAAAGAAGCAGGTTTCAAAAGCTTATGACCCATGAAAGAGAAATATTTTTGATAAACATAATTCTATAAAAGGTAAACCATTAAGAGAAACAATATGAATAATTTTTTTATCATTTACCTATACAAAAAGTAACAAACAATAGATGATATCTTATATGGGAAATAATTTTGAAATATATTTTAAAAACATTTCTTGAGGAAAATGTCATTTCTTCTTTAGAAAATTATTTTTAAAACTTAAAACCATTAGAAAAACATTTTCATTGAAAATATATTTGAAAACCTAAAAAGGATGATTTTAAAACAATAAAAAAATTAAAATACTTTTCCCTTGAAAATGGTCTTCATGGTTCATTTTAAATCAATTTTAAAACATTTTTGAAGATAATATTTTTGAAATAAAACAGATTTCTGACAGAATAGACAAATACAATCAGATTTTCTTAAAATGTTTTCTTAATTACATTATGTACCAAAGAGTGGGTAGATGGTACTAATACATATATATATCATGATAAACATATTATAAGATAAATAATTAGTTTTTTGAGAGATGAATAATATTATTTCATCAAATTAACATAATCATTAACAATCATGAAAAACGATGTGATTGTTTCAATAAAATCTTACCACTTAGTTACATAGGATCATAATCTCCATATAAGTAGTTAAAAATATAATAAGATTAAAATTTAATTAAAATTATTTTATTCATTATATAACATGTAAAATTAATTTATATACACCTCAAAAAAGAATTTAGGTGCATAACAAAACATGAGTCTCAAAGAAGGGAAATTAAGAAAAAAAATTCTTTTACCGATATAGTATCTTTTGAAACATAAAACCCATGAAATAAAGATTATAAAATTTATATGTAAATACACATTAATTTCATTATAATGATAATTTAATACATCCATGGTATGTATACACACCTCAAAAAATTAATGGGTGTGGATAAAATCATGTATCTCATGAAAATAAAAAGTGATATGAAATCCCCTTACATTGTGTATTGAATCTCATTGCACTCGTAAAAACCTCATGTATAATAATATTTATTATAAATATATATTATATATATATTCATATATATAATACTATTTAAGATATTATTATTATTTTCTATTATCCACTTGATAACACTTCTATGTTGAGGTTTCACTTTGGGTAATATAAGTTTCATTCTTCGTATGTGTCTTAATTTTTTATATCATATCCTTATACATATATCATGATAAACATAATTTAAACCATTACATAAATATAATTTATCTTAATTATATTAGTATTATAATAATCTATATAATATATAACTATGAAATACAATGTTCATAGAGATGGTAAGTCGTACGTACAATTGAACGATGTTTCAGTTTTTATTTTCATATTGAATGAAAGAAGGTAAATGATATATATATATATATAATTATTAGATTATAATTATTATATCATATATATCATATAATTTCACTAAAATTGTCCCTAACACATTCCATGTAGTGTGTGAACGAATCACATAGCTTTAAGGGGGAGACAGTCCACACTTTCTCAGAAAAAATTATCGTATTTATACCAAATGGAAAGTATAATGATATGTGATTTAAAATAATTATATAATCTAAAATAAATAAAAATTATAATTTCTAAAATATATTAATATATTCTACATGATAATGTACACCATGAGATGTGGTAATTAAAATGAACAATCATCATTTTGTGAGATAGTAGTTCACCGTACAAATAAATAGTATTTTTATTACCCATTAGATAGAGTTGTGTGTATGTGTAGGTCAAACAATTAGCATAAAAAATACTAGTATATATAATAAACTGATTCAGTTATAAAATCTTCGAGTAAATATAATGGAGGATGGAGAAATAAAATAAAATATTGGAGCTTGAGATAATTCGTTACCTCTTAATCTAGTAACTTATTTCAGTTTGTCCCAAAAAGATTTTTTGGGTTTATTTCTACACAAGGGGAGGAATCTAGGAGGAATTTATGGATTTTGGAAAGTGGCATGGGTAGATATTGATCGAACCTATGAGTTCTGAGAGGTGTGAAGAAGAGGGAGAGTTCTTGAATTTTTATAGTGGAGGGGGAGTGACACTCTTGTAAATACGAAAAGGTATTCAGTGATGGGAGTGTCCTTTACCTAATGTTACTCAAAAATGAAAAAATAAAGAATTAATGTGAAATTTTGGTCGAGAAAAATATAAAACACACAGAAATATGTTCTTTTTAAAAATTTAGTTTCTTAACTTCTATGATTCCCTAATATTATAAATTTGGTTTTTATTAAAGCATATAGTTTTATAACCTATGTAATTTAACCATTAATACAAAAAAAAAGTGATGTTTTTATATAAAATAGATCCACTTAATTATAAATATTATACCTAATTCAGAAAATAATAAACTTATGTTTTTTTTAAATTAACTTCTAAAACAAGCGCATGTGAAATGCAAAACACTATAGAATCCTAGACAGTGCTAACAAAGTTTTTACAATATATTGGTCAAAATGTTAATTATAAAAGATAAATTGGTTCATTAGGTAACATATTTAGTATTTATACAACCCTTAAAAATAAATTATCACAATATCGTATTTTTTTAAATTTTAAATCATTTAATAAAATTTCATTTATTGTAAAATAAAAATATTCTCAATTTTGACATTATTTATTTAATTTTAATTTTAAAACAACCAAAAAATATTGGTTTTCAAATAAATTATTTTAAAAATGTGTAAAATAATTTATTAATATTGAACAATAATTTAAGGTAATAATTCAATAAATTCACTTCACTTTTAACATTTATATTATCTGTTATTTTAATTTATTATTAACTAAATAATCACTTTGTTGGGATTTCGTAAGAATTTTATGAAACTAAATCATCACTAAAAAATTAATCAAAAACAATTAGGATAAAAAGGCCATTTATCTTTTAAAATGATATTTATCACTAATAATATGATATTTTCTACATATCTCAATGTTTTATAAATGATAATGTTACGGAAAGCTTCTTTTTTTGTCTTTTTCCCCACTTTTCCTTTTAGATAGAGAACTTCCATTTAATAATATCCCAATAACCCATAAAATTAAAAAAAGGGTAGACTATCCAATTGTAGGAATCCAATGGATTTTGGACATGTTTCCTAGTCATGTTGGTCCTAAAGATTAAGGTTTAGCCCTTAATTAATCTTTATCTTACTTTAGTCATTGTGATTAATTATAATCATTTTCACAAATATTTGTTCTCATAATAAAGTAGATATTATTTGAATAAAAATATCATACAAATTTCAACTATGTAAATATTTTTTTCAAAATTAAAATCATAGTACGGGGTAAATTGACTTTAATTCTAATCCAACAGACGTGGTGAGAAAATGGCATTTTAAAGTAAAAACAATAAAAAATTAAATAAGTTTTTATATATAATTTCAATATAAAAATTACTCTAATGACATAAATTAGAATAATATATTCATTATTATATATTGGTTATTTAAAAATAAATTTAAAATAAAATTTTACACTATAAATTATTTAAATAAAAAGGCTATTTTTGACTAAATTTTCATAATTTTTAATATTCACCCAAAAATGATGTTTCTCGAAATATCCCAAAAATTTACCCTTTTTAGTGGAAAAAATATTTTTGAAAAATTAATATCATTTTAATAAATTAAATTTATATTAGTTTCTAAATTTAATATTATTTTAGTTTGTATAAGGACATAAAAAGTAATTTCTTTAAGAAAATATTTTTAAAAAAAATATAATTTTTTTTGCAAAAATTATATATATAATTGTCAATATTTTAAATTTTTGTGAAATCATTATAAATATTATATAAAAAGTAGTTATTACTATGAATATTATTGAGTTTAACATATAGGTTATAATTATCTCATTTAAATAATTATAACAATAAAATGATGGTTCGTAGAAACTCAATAATTCATATAACGCACGCCAAGTTAGTGTTTAATGTAGCGTATGCCAATTCAGTTCCTTATGAAATGATTATTCGACTTAGTGAAATTAAATACATAAATTATGGTTAATCAATTTGAAAAAATAGTTTATAAAAATTGGGGTTTTACAATTATTATCCAATGTATGTTAAATATGTAACTATGATGAAACTCTTAGCTTCATCAACTTCTTTAGGATTATATACTATAATTATTTATGGAAATCATTTTCATAAGATAATGTCTTCATATTTTCATTTTAACTAAATCATCTAATTTTAGAAACTCAATCATTATTCTTCATAATATAATTTCTTATATAGTTCGATAAAGTTCCAACACTTTCTGATTCGAAGTACATAGAATATATTGTTTGATATTTGTAAATTAACACTGTTTTGTGTAAATCAAATAATTCAGTCAACATAAGACAAAATTCTTTTTTCTATTGTATAAATCACTCAAGATAAACTCATTAGAATAAGATTATGGATTTTTTGAGTTTGGGAAACTCCTAAAAACTAATATATGTTGGAACAAAATTATCTATAAAAAACCCAACCATTTGTATGATAAAAAAATCCCCTAGATAGAAAAATAATTTATATAAAACACAATTTTATATTTCAAAATATTGACATAAGATAATTATTTTAATAAATATAGGATCATAATTTTCTTCTCACATTTAAAGAAAATTTTCCTTTTTAAAATAATTGTATTCTCCCATAAAAATTAACAATTTTAGTTATTTTATTTATTTTAAACAATTTTTTGGAAAAAACATTAAAACTCAAATATTTTTATTTTTCATTACTTTAGCCAATTTGTTTGATATAAAAAAGAGTTAGTGTGAGGAATAAAATTAATATTTTACATGAACAATATTAAACAGTAAATTATAATAATTATGAACAAAATTTGTCACTAACTAGTGTCAATAAGTAAAAACAAAATAAGAAAAAATCAAAAATGAATAGTAAAACGATAGTATAAAATATTTATCACATTGATAAATATTAAAAATATTATTGAGTAAAAATATTGAAAAATCATAGGACATGAATATTGAATAACTACAAAAAAGATAGAATCATATAAAAAATAAACATTCTAAAGAGATGAATAAATGAATTTATGAATTAAAATCATCCAAGAATTAAAATGTTAAATTGAAATTATCTTTAAATGTTTTAAGGAGATTTCATAAAACAAGTCATGATTCAATTGATTTTTAAAAATCTAAGAAATGGGTCATTATTAAAATGTTTTTAAAATAACCATACATCGAGAAACACACTTCACAAACTGAATAGATCAGGTGTATCCACTACTAAAGTTGAAACATGTTTTTGGGAGGTGGTTTCTTGGATGATAAAGGTTGTTCAGACGGTAAATATGGTTTAAGTAGAGGAGTATCATCTTCTTTCACCAACAGCACCCAACGTTGGTGTAGATACTCTAAGACCCACTCGATCTACCTTATCTATCCATACTAGTGTTGATTTAATGTTTATAGTAGCTTGATTAGATCTCAACAAATCATATTTATATACATGCACTACTATATATTAGGCCATTAGCGACCGCCATTGGCGGTCGCTAAAGGGCTTTAGCGGCCGCGCAGCGACCGCCAATGGCGGTCGCTGTTGCCTCGTCGCTAGAGGCCTTTAGCGACCGCCAATGGCGGTCGCTATTCTAAAAAAAAAAAATTTTAAAATTTTTTTTTATTGAATTGAATATAAATATATATATATATATATATAATATATTTTAAATGTTTTAATATATATTTAATATATATATAATATCAAATCATTGTGCTATAATATATATATACTATTAAATACAATATTTTAAATACAAATCATTGTGCTATAATATATATATATATATACTATTAAATACAATATTTTAAATACAAATCATTGTGCTATAAATATATATATATATATACTATTAAATACAATATTTTAAATATATATATATATATAATATATTTTAAATGTTTTAATATATATTTAATATATATTTAATATATATATAATATCAAATCATTGTGCTATAATAATTTAAAAACTTCGATTCAAGAAATAATCTCATTTCAGGTCGTTCGGAGCACGTTTGCTGCGAATCGGACCGCCGCACGCCGTTTTGGTGTTTAACGGCGCCGGAAACGCCTTTCCGGCCGCCGCGGTCGCACGGCACCTCCGAATGAGGTGCCGTCTGGCCGACCATTTCACAATTGACGCCCCGGATGTTGTCGTACGGTTTCGTGGCATTCGGAGGTCGTTCGGGTGGTTTTGACCCCCCAACGCGCCATTTCAGCGCGCGCCGCGCTGCTGAAAACGACACAATCGGGTGTGCCGCGCGCACCGCACGTCCGATGGACGTGCGGCCTCCTCCTGCATCTCAGGAATAATATTCCTCTCGTCCCCGTGCGGTTTCAGGTCGTTCGGAGCACGTTTGCTCCGAATCGGACCGCCGCACGCCGTTTTGGTGTTTAACGGCGCCGGAAACGCGTTTCCGGCCGCCGCGGTCGCACGGCACCTCCGAATGAGGTGCCGTCTGGCCGACCATTTCACAATTGACGCCCCGGATGTTGTCGTACGGTTTCGTGGCATTCGGAGGTCGTTCGGGTGGTTTTGACCCCCCAACGCGCCATTTCAGCGCGCGCCGCGCTGCTGAAAACGACACAATCGGGCGTGCCGCGCGCACCGCACGTCCGATGGACGTGCGGCCTCCTCCTGCATCTCAGGAATAATATTCCTGTCGTCCCCGTGCGGTTTCAGGTCGTTCGGAGCTCGTTTGCTCCGAATCGGACCGCCGCACGCCGTTTTGGTGTTTAACGGCGCCGGAAACGCGTTTCCGGCCGCCGCGGTCGCACGGCACCTCCGAATGAGGTGCCGTCTGGCCGACCATTTCACAATTCACGCCCCGGATGTTGTCGTACGGTTTCGTGGCATTCGGAGGTCGTTCGGGTGGTTTTGACCCCCCAACGTGCCATTTCAGCGCGCGCCGCGCTGCTGAAAACGACACAATCGGGCGTGCCGCGCGCACCGCACGTCCGATGGACGTGCGGCCTCCTTCTGCATCTCAGGAATAATATTCATGTCGTCCTCGTGCGGTTTCAGGTCGTTAGGAGCACGTTTGCTCCGAATCGGACCGCCGCACGCCGTTTTGGAGTTTAACGGCACCGGAAACGCGTTTCCGGCCGCCGCGGTCGCACGGCACCTCCGAATGAGGTGCGGTCTGGCCGACCATTTCACAATTGACGCCCCGGATGTTGTCGTACGGTTTCGTGGCATTCGGAGGTCGTTCGGGTGGTTATGACCCCCCAACGCGCCATTTCAGCGCGCGTCGCGCTGCTGAAAACGACACAATCGGGCGTGTCGCGCGCACCGCACGTCCGATGGACGTGCGGCCTCCTCCTGCATCTCAGGAATAATATTCCTGTCGTCCCCGTGCGGTTTCAGGTCGTTCGGAGCTCGTTTGCTCCGAATCGGACCGCCGCACGCCGTTTTGGTGTTTAACGGCGCCGGAAACGCGTTTCCGGCCGCCGCGGTCGTACGGCACCTCCGAATGAGGTGCCGTCTGGCCGACCATTTCACAATTGACGCCACGGATGTTGTCGTACGGTTTCGTGGTATTCGGAGGTCGTTCGGGTGGTTTTGACCCCCCAACGCGCCATTTCAGCACGCGCCGCGCTGCTGAAAACGACACAATCGGGCGTGCCGCGCGCACCGCACGTCCGATGGACGTGCGGCCTCCTCCTTCATCTCAGGAATAATATTCCTGTCGTCCCCGTGCGGTTTCAGGTCGTTCGGAGCACGTTTGCTCCGAATCGGACCGATGCACGCCGTTTTGGTGTTTAACGGCGCCGGAAACGCGTTTCCGGCCGCCGCGGTCGCACGGCACCTCCGAATGAGGTGCCGTCTGGCCGACCATTTCACAATTGACGCCCCGGATGTTGTCGTACGGTTTCGTGGCATTAGGAGGTCGTTCGGGTGGTTTTGACCCCCCAACGCGCCATTTCAGCGCGCGCTGCGCTGCTGAAAACGACATAATCGGGCGTGCCGCGCGCACCGCACGTCCGATGGACGTGCGGCCTCCTCCTGCATCTCAGGAATAATATTTCTCTCGTCCCCGTGCGGTTTCAGGTCGTTCGGAGCACGTTTGCTCCGAATCGGACCGCCGCACGCCGTTTTGGTGTTTAACGGCGCCGGAAACGCGTTTCCGGCCGCCGCGGTCGCACGGCACCTCCGAATGAGGTGCCGTCTGGCCGACCATTTCACAATTGACGCCCCGGATGTTGTCGTACGGTTTCGTGGCATTCGGAGGTCGTTCGGGTGGTTTTGACCCCCCAACGCGCCATTTCAGCGCGCGCCGCGCTGCTGAAAACGACACAATCGGGCGTGCCGCGCGCACCGCACGTCCGATAGACGTGCGGCCTCCTCCTGCATCTCAGGAATAATATTCCTGTCGTCCCCGTGCGGTTTCAGGTCGTTCGGAGCACGTTTGCTCCGAATCGGACCGCTGCACGCCGTTTTGGTGTTTAACGGCGCCGGAAACGCGTTTCCGGCCGCCGCGGTCGCACGGCACCTCCGAATGAGGTGCCGTCTGGCCGACCATTTCACAATTGACGCCCCGGATGTTGTCGTACGGTTTCGTGGCATTCAGAGGTCGTTCGGGTGGTTTTGACCCCCCAACGCGCCATTTCAGCGCGCGCCGCGCTGCTGAAAACGACACAATCGGGCGTGCCGCGCGCACCGCACGTCCGATGGACGTGCGGCCTCCTCCTGCATCTCAGGAATAATATTCCTCTCGTCCCCGTGCGGTTTCAGGTCGTTCGGAGCACGTTTGCTCCGAATCGGACCGCCGCACGCCGTTTTGGTGTTTAACGGCGCCAGAAACGCGTTTCCGGCCGCCGCGGTCGCACGGCACCTCCGAATGAGGTGCCGTCTGGACGACCATTTCACAATTGATGCCCCGGATGTTGTTGTACGGTTTCGTGGCATTCGGAGGTCGTTCGGGTGGTTTTGACCCCCCAACGCGCCATTTCAGTGCGCGCCGCGCTGCTGAAAACGACACAATCGGGCGTGCCGCGCGCACCGCACGTCCGATGGACGTGCGGCCTCCTCCTGCATCTCAGGAATAATATTCCTCTCGTCCCCGTGCGGTTTCAGGTCGTTCGGAGCTCGTTTGCTCTGAATCGGACCGCCGCACGCCGTTTTGGTGTTTAACGGCGCCGGAAACGCGTTTCCGGCCGCCGCGGTCGCACGGCACCTCCGAATGAGGTGCCGTCTGGCCGACCATTTCACAATTGACGCCCCGGATGTTTTCGTACGGTTTCGTGGCATTCGGAGGTCGTTCGTGTGGTTTTGACCCCCCAACGCGCCATTTCAGCGCGCGCCGCGCTGCTGAAAACGACACAATCGGGCGTGCCGCGCGCACCGCACGTCCGATGGACGTGCGGCCTCCTCCTGCATCTCAGGAATAATATTCCTGTCGTCCCCGTGCGGTTTCAGGTCGTTCGGAGCTCGTTTGCTCTGAATCGGACCACCGCACGCCGTTTTGGTGTTTAACGGCGCCGGAAACGCGTTTCCGGCCGCCGCGGTCGCACGGCACCTCCGAATGAGGTGCCGTCTGGCCGACCATTTCACAATTCACGCCCCGGATGTTGTCGTACGGTTTCGTGGCATTCGGAGGTCATTCGGGTGGTTTTGACCCCCCAACGCGCCATTTCAGCGCGCGCCGCGCTGCTGAAAATGAGACAATCGGGCGTGCCGCGCGCACCGCACGTCCGATGGATGTGCGGCCTCCTCCTGCATCTCAGGAATAATAATCCTGTCGTCCCCGTGCGGTTTCAGGTCGTTCGGAGCACGTTTGCTCCGAATCGGACCGCCGCACGCCGTTTTGGAGTTTAACGGCGCCGGAAACGCGTTTCCGGCCGCCGCGGTCGCACGGCACCTCCGAATGAGGTGCCGTCTGGCCGACCATTTCACAATTGACGCCACGGATGTTGTCGTACGGTTTCGTGGCATTCGGAGGTCGTTCGGGTGGTTTTGACCCCCCAACGCGCCATTTCAGCGCGCGCCGCGCTGCTGAAAACGACACAATCGGGCGTGCCGCGCGCACCGCACGTCCGATGGACGTGCGGCCTCCTCCTGCATCTCAGGAATAATATTCCTGTCGTCCCCGTACGGTTTCAGGTCGTTCGGAGCACGTTTGCTCCGAATCGGACCGCCGCACGCCGTTTTGGTGTTTAACGGCGCCGGAAACGCGTTTCCGGCCGCCGCGGTCGCACGGCACCTCCGAATGAGGTGCCGTCTGGCCGACCATTTCACAATTGACGCCCCGGATGTTGTCGTACGGTTTCGTGGCATTTGGAGGTCGTTCGGGTGGTTTTGACCCCCCAACGCGCCATTTCAGCGCGCGCCGCGCTGCTGAAAACGACACAATCGGGCGTGCCGCGCGCACCGCACGTCCGATGGACGTGCGGCCTCCTCCTGCATCTCAGGAATAATATTCCTCTCGTCCCCGTGCGGTTTCAGGTCGTTCGGAGCACGTTTGCTCCGAATCGGACCGATGCACGCCGTTTTGGTGTTTAACGGCGCCTGAAACGCGTTTCCGGCCGCCGAGGTCGCACGGCACCTCCGAATGAGGTGCCGTCTGGCCGACCATTTCACAATTGACGCCCCGGATGTTGTCGTACGGTTTCGTGGCATTCGGAGGTCGTTCGGGTGGTTTTGACCCCCCCAACGCGCCATTTCAGCGCGCGCCGCCGTGCTGAAAACGACACAATCGGGGGGCTGTACGGGGGTGCGGGGGGGGGGGGGCTGTAGCGGGGGTGCGAGGGGGGCTTTACGGGGGTTCGGGGGGCTGTACGGGGTGCGGGGGGGCTGTACGGGGGGTGCGGGGGGCTGTACGGGGGTGGCGGGGGCTGTACGGGGTGGCGGGGGGCTGTACGGGGTGCGGGGGGGCTGTACGGGGGTGGCGGGGGGGCTCTCCGGGGTGGCGGGAGGCTGTACGGGGTGGCGGGGGGCTGTACGGGGTTCGGGGGCTGTACGGGGTGCGGCGGGGGGTGGGCTGTACGGGGGTGCGGGGGGCTGTACGGGGGTGGCGGGGGGCTGTACGGTGTTCGGGGCGGCTGTACGGGGTGCGGGGGGGCTGTACGGGGGTGCGGGGGGATGTACGGGGGTGCGGGGGGGCTGTACGGGGGTGGCGGGGTGCGGGGGGCTGTACGGGGGTGCGGGGGGGCTGTACGGGGGTGCGGGGGGATGTACGGGGGTGCGGGGGGCTGTACGGGGGTGCGGGGGTTGTACGGGGGTTCGGGGGGGCTGTACGGGGGTGCGGGGGGGCTGTACGGTGGCGGGTGGAGGCTCTCCGGGGGTGGCGGGGGGCTGTACGGGGGTGGCGGGGGGCTGTACGGGGGTTCGGGGGGCTGTACGGGGGTGCGGGGGGGGGGGGCTGTACGGGGGTGCAGGGGGCTGTACGGGGGTGGCGGGGGGCTGTACGGGGGTTCGGGGGGCTGTACGGGGGTGCGGGGGGGCTGTACGGGGGTGCGGGGGCCTGTACGGGGGTGGCGGGGGCCTGTACGGGGGTGGCGGGGGCAGTACGGGGGTGCGGGGGGTTGTACGGGGGTGGGGGGGCTGTACGGGGGTGCGGGGGGCTGTACGGGGGTGCGGGGGGGGGGGGGGGGGGGGCTGTACGGGGGTGCGGGGGGCTGTACGGGGGTGCGGGGGGGGGGGGGGGGGGCTGTACGGGGGTGCGGGGGGCTGTACGGGGGTGCGGGGGGGCTGTACGGGGGTGGCGGGGGTGCGGGGGGGCTGTACGGGGGTGCGGGGGGCTGTACGGGGGTGCGGGGGGGCTGTACGGGGGTGGCGGGGGGCAGTACGGGGGTTCGGGGGGCTGTACGGGGGTGCGGGGGGCTGTACGGGGGTGCGGGGGGCTGTACGGGGGTGCGGGGGGGCTGTACGGGGGTGCGGGGGGCTGTACGGGGGTGCGCGGGTGGCTGTACGGGGGTGTGGGGGGCTGTACGGCGGTGCGGGGGGCTGTACGGGGGTGCGGGGGGGGCTGTACGGGGGTGCGGGGGGCTGTACGGCGGTGCGGGGGGCTCTCCGGGGGTTCAAAGGTCATCCCATTGATTACAAAAGTGAAAAATAAAAGTGATAACATCTAATTAATACATATTTCTTTTATCGATACCATACAAAAATTTATAAAAATTATATTGGATAATACATAATCTATAATATCAGATTTATTGATCTGTTGGAATTAGTTCGACTTTTTCAAATGTAGAATCATTCAAGATTATCTGATCAAAAACTCAATATGTGTATAAAATATTTAAAAGACCACCATGGATGGTAATAATGCATTACTTAAATGAATAAATACAGTACATCAATGTCAACCCTACCAGTAAAAACAAAAAACATATCTCGTGAATATATGGTGCGTCACGCGTTGCCATCACTGTTACCTCCTTCTGGTGGACCAGGTGCCTACAACAAATAAACATTATAAATATTTTAATAACAAAAATAATTTAAATTAAATAAATAAATACAGTATATACCTGCGTCGTATGATCCCATGTACCATCAGCTCGACGCACATATTCCCGCAGTGCTCTTACCTCAGCTGTCAATTGCGCATTTGTCTCCTCGGAAGCGCGCAGCCGTGCCTCAAAATCTGACATCTGCTGTGTCATATGAGCAACAGCAGGACCGACAACCGCAGCGCGTGACACTACAGAACGAGGAATCCCTGCTCCATAGGTCAAACTATAGCCATGCCCGTCCCGACCAATAATGCGATGAAAGATCTCATCCCGTCGCATGGGAAGCTGTCGCTGGTCCTCTGGCAGATGTTCTAACTCAGCTTCAAATTGATCCTGTGAAATATTTAAATATATATAAATATATATATGTTAATATAAAGATTTATGTAATTATTGGTAAGTACAGACACTTACTATCAATGCTGCAACCTCTGGATCATTGCGATCACGAGTCCTTATCCACACCGACATTTTATCAGTTGCTGCACCTTGCCCTCGCAACTGTATATTAAAAGAATATAAACACAAAACCATATTAATTAATTAATTAAAAAGTGAATAATATATACCTCATGTCGGATTTGAGACACGTGACGAGTCCCGAGCCTGTGAGCTGGTCCCTGCAACGCTCGATTCTCCGAATGGCGTGTTGACACCTCTTACATTCAATTCATTCAAATTTCAAACAAATCACATATTCTTGAAAATATATATACAGCAAAATAATTAATATACAAACCGCAACACCCTCAGTAGACCAATATGCAACCAAGTCACGCCACTGAGC
The DNA here is from genome assembly GCA_963277665.1 of Viscum album. NCBI lineage: Eukaryota > Viridiplantae > Streptophyta > Magnoliopsida > Santalales > Viscaceae > Viscum > Viscum album. The sequence goes on along the minus strand of OY728150.1, from coordinate 1,337,358,121 downwards.
CGGGAGGACACCTCTCGGGACTTTTTCCAAAATGTCAGGGGCACCCACATTTGGTACCCAGTGGTCCCTCTTCACTTTGCCTTTATAATCTTTCCACAGCTTACGGCATTTGCTCATACACACGGGCCGAAACTCTTCAGGGCATACTTTCAAATTTTTCTATAATGAAAATAATCAAACATATTAGTATTATTTATAAATAGAAAATAAAGTAAAATTATTTTCTTACCTGAACCTCCCTCCATAGACGATCTAATGTGTCCTGAGGGATAGAAGCCCAATCACGCGTGGTCAATGGAAATCGATGTGGGTCACGTATGATATGACCCAGCTGACGAATAAATGCCGGGGCATTCGGTCCCACGGGATGAAATACCTCATCAAATGAAACATCTATCGTCGTGTCGGAATTCCATGCTAATATGCCACGACCAGGGCCTCTCCTGCGAGAGGAAGAAGCAGCCGAGTCTGATCCTGTTGAAAACAATTTTATATATAAATTGACAAATGTTATATATATATATATATATGTTAATTACATAAATAATATAGATAATGACTGTCAAACATACCTCGACCCTGAGACGTAGATGCCTCAGATGGATGATGTGGATTTTCTGCCTCTTCCCCTGACATGTCTGCAATCATACAAAATATCAGTAATGAGTCCAAAGTGTTTAAAAGATAAATTGGATTGTTCTTAATAAATCAAACTTGTACAACTGTTAATCAAACAAAAAATGGATTGAATAATTAGTTGTGAATGAATTTTAAAAAATCAGAAAGTTAATCAACCTAAATATTTATGACTGAATTAACTTACAAAAGTGAGGATTAAAACTTATAAGGATTTATAAAATGATTAGATAATTTATGATATCCTAGGACATTCTACTGAATAGCGGGAAAACAATTATACCTTTCATTAAGCATGCAAATCGACCGTTTCTCCTTCAACAGCCGCTCTGACCCAATAAATATCTTCTTCACGTTGAACTACGGTATGTTGATCAAGTTGTTGGTAAACAAACGGAACAGTATCGGGTTCATCTTCTTCAAATAAAAACACTCCTCGCCGAGACATTTTGACAACAACTTGCCAACTTGGATCCGAAGGCAAAGTAACGAAGAATACTTCTTCCACTTGTGATGTCAAGATGAAAGGTTCATTCTCAACTCGTTCATTATTTCTGTATAACATGTAGTTAAAATTCACCAATGAAAACTGATATTGATCGACTTTACATCCACGCACTGGATCAACCCAATTACACTTTAACAATATGTACTTCAAACCGTGTGTGTATACAACTTCAATGATGTCTATCAATTGACCATAGTAATAACCAGAATCGACAAAGGGACAACCGATTCCACTGTTTTGTGTTGCTCGTTTGTCATCAACATCTTTAATGCGAAATCGAAAACCATTAGCATCAATAGCTTTATAACGACGAGCGGTTATAGATGGACCCTCAGCCAGTTGGATAAATACTTCAGGTAACGTGGGGTCCCCTAACTCCCTCAGCTTACGAACCTACATAATTTATAAAAATCAATACTGATATATGCAGAAAGAATTAGTTTAATACTTCACTCATAATGAAAATCAATTTATACATACATAATCCTTGAACCAATCATGAAATGCCGCATAATGAGATTGTTGAATTTGCAACTCAGTCGCACGATGCATCTCTTCTTTTATCTCATTAATGTGTTTCCTGCAAATGATTACGCGATGTTTAAAAGATCAACTTATGCAAAGAAAACATGTAAAAGTTATACAAGCACATTGATAAGATACTTACTGCATTAATGGTGCAACTGATGGAGTATTGAACAAGATATATCGATGTGCTTGTATCCACTCGATGTTGTCCATATCAAATGTGGTTCCTTCTCCAACTGGACCATCATGAATCCGAGAGGGCTTATCTAATTTTGTTTCAACATCCGTAAGATATTCTGCACAAAAGGTAGTACACTCGTCCATCAAATAACCATTGGCTATTGATGCCTCTGGACGAGCTCTGTTGCGTACAAATCTTTTCAATGTACTCAAATACCGTTCAATAGGATACATCCACCTGAATTGCACTGGACCAGCAGCCATTACTTCATCAGTTAGGTGCACTGTTAAGTGGACCATAACATCGAAAAATGAGGGGGGGAAAAGTTTCTCAAAGTGACAAAGCGTAAGTACAATTCGGTCCTGCAAACTTTTTAAATCACTCATTCGTTGATTTCTTAAACAAAGCTGTCTAAAAAAATTACTCATCTCAATCAAGGGCTGAACAACATTGGGGGATAAACAATCACAAATTGCGATTGGAATCAACTGCTGAAGTAATATGTGATTGTCATGACTTTTCAACCCTTGCAATGTCTTGCTCGTCAGATTCACACACTTTGAAATATTAGAAGAGTAACCATCAGGCACCTTGACCATCTTCAAAATGGAAAGAAATGTCTCTTTCTCCTCTGTAGTCATCGAATACTGTGTAGCAGGCATATATGCCTTGTTTCCCTCAGCTAACTGTAAATGAAATTGTTTCCTTAAACCCATTTCTTCCAAATCACAGCGTGCATTAACATGGTCCTTTGACTTTCCACTGACACCTAAAATGGTCCACAATATGTTATCACAAACATTTTTTTCAATGTGCATGACATCCAAATTATGCCTCAACATGTTAGTTTTCCAATATGGAAGACTATAAAAAATACTTTTCTTTTTCCAATTGTGACTGCGCTGCCTACCCGCAGCATGAATATTACGTACTGGAGGAGCCACCAAATCCTGAATTTCATATACCGTGCGGATGTTTTCTTCCTCAATCTGCGATAACATTTCGACTCCTGTCATGATCTTTGGTGCTGGGCTGAACTCTCTAGAACCATCAAATGCCACTCTGTCCTTTCTGAACCTGTGCTGGGGAGGGAGAAAACGCCTGTGACCCATGTATGCCCATTTTTTGGAATGTTTAAGCCATAAAGATTTTTTACTTTTATTGCAACAAGGGCAAGCAAATTCCCCTTTCGTACTCCAGCCTGATAAATTTGCATAAGCTGGGAAGTCATTGATTGTCCACAATAAAGCTGCATGCAGTTTGAACATTTCATTCGTTTCGCAGTCATAAGTCATCACACCATCGCCCCAAAATTCATTCAACTCATCAATCAATGGCTGAAGGTAAACATCAATCTTATCCCCCGGACTTTTAGGTCCATTAATAAGAGTGGAAAGTAATATAAATTGTTGCTTCATACAAAGCCACGGAGGAAGATTATATGGAACCAACACCACGGGCCATGTGCTATGAGTTGCACCAACCATAGACTTGAATGGATTGAAACCATCTGCTGCCAATCCCAATCGGACATTACGAACATCTTTAGCAAAGTCGGGATGTCTCTTATCAAAATCCTTCCATGCATGAGAGTCTGCCGGGTGGGTTAACATGTCACTTTCATGAACTCTTTCTGCATGCCATCTCATTAAATTAGAAACTTTAGATGACATAAAAAATCTTTTCAACCTCGGTTTAAGGGGAAAGTAACGCATTTGCTTTACGGCAATCGGTTTCCCCTGTATCGCAATCTGACTTTGATGAGTCTTATTTCCCCTGTTCTCTTTCCACCTGGAAGCGCCACAAACCGTACAGATATCCAAATGAGCAGTTTCATTTCTAAACAACATACAGTTGTTTGCACATGCATCTATAGTCTCATATGTAAAACCTAAGTTCTCTGTCAACTTACGAGCATAGTAATACGACTCAGGAATCTTAGCGTCGACAGGAAGAACTTTTTTCAATAAAACCAAAAGCATGTCGAATGATGTGTCTGACCAATTGTTCAAAGTCTTCAAATGCAACAACTCCACGATGAACGACAGTTTATTGTAAGAAGTACATCCAGGATATAATTCTGTTTTCGCATCATCAAGTACTTCATAAAACCTCCTCGAATCACGATCTGCACCAGAGCGAAGATTTATCTCACCGGTCTCAAGATTCTGGATGTCAATGCCTTCAGGATCAAACCCACGTACCATTTCAGTAAGCATTTCATGCATTGGATCAGTCATCCTTGCATCAACATCCATCTGAGCTGCATCTGTATTTTGACAACGAACATATTCTTCTCCATGACGAGTCCAACTCTTATAATTTTTCAGAAATCCATTAAAGAAAAGGTGCTCCCTCACAGTATCTCGTGTGAATTGATATCTGTTAGCACATTTTCTACATGGACAACTAATATAGTCACTTTCAAATCCTCTCGTGAAGTCAATAAACTGCATAATGCCATTGAAATATTCTCTAGACGTTCGATTTGGAAGATCAATCCAACTCTTATCCATAATAATATCTGTATAACAAACATTTACACAATACTTATTACATTTACATTTTTCAAATCAACTATATTCAAAATAAATATTAATCATTTGTTTATGAACCATTGATAAAATAATAATGTAACTGAAAGCTCATGTTACCTGATTGAGCTACAAACCTGAAAGGGAGGGGAGCCGAAGGCGGTGCTGCGAGGGAGAGGAGCAGCGAAGGGGGAGCCGGAGCCAAAGGCGGTGCGACAAGGGAGGGGACGGGCGGCGGCGGCGGCGGGGAGCTGGAGGAGAGGAGGCGGTGAGGGGACGGGGGACGGGCAGCGAGGGGGGGGTGTCCGGGGTCGGGGGGGCTGTCCGAGGTGCGGGGAGGGGTGTCCGGGGTGTCGGGGGCCTGTCAGGGGTGCGGGAAGGGGTGTTCGGGGTGCGGGGGTGTCCGAGGTGCGGGGGAGGGGGGCTGTCTGGGGTGCAGGGGGGCTGTCGGGGGTGCGGGGTGGGGTGTCCGGGGTGCGGGGGGCCTGTCCGGGGTGCGGGGGGGCTGTCCGGGTTCGGAGGGGGGGTGTCCGAGTGCGGGGGGGGGGGGGGGGGGGGGGGGGCTGTCCGGGGTGCGGGGGGGCTGTCCGGGTTTGGAGGGGGGTGTCCGAGTGCAGGGGGGGCTGTCCGGGGTGCGGGGAGGCGTCCGGGGTGCGGGGGGCGGTCCGGAGTGCGCGGGGGGGTGCTGTCCGGGGTGCGGGGAGGCGTCCGGGGTGCGGGGGGCGGTCCGGAGTGCGCGGGGGGGTGCTGTCCGGGGTGCGGGGAGGCGTCCGGGGTGCGGGGGGCGGTCCGGAGTGCGCGCCGGGGGCTGTCCGGGGTGCGGGTGCCGTCCGGGGTGGGGGGGGGAGGGCCGAGAGGCCGGAGGGCGGCAACCGGAGGCTGGAGGGCGGCGGCCGGAGGCCGGAGGGCGGCGGCCGGAGGCCCGAAGGCGGAGGGCGGCGGCCGGAGGCCGGAAGGCAGGCGGCGGGGGAGGGCGGGCGGCGGGGGAGGGCGGGAGGCGGGGGAGGGCGGGCGGCGGGGGAGGCCGGGCGGAGGGGGAGGTCGGGAGGCGGGGGAGGCCGGGCGGCGGGGGAGGCCGGGCGGCGGGGGAGGCCGGGCGGCGGGGGAGGGCGGCGCGAGGGAGGGCGGCGAGGGGTTAGGGCAGAGATCGAGAGGGCGCGGGGGGGGGGGGGGGGGGCGCAGAAACCCCCCGAATATTTTTAGGAAGGTTAGCGACCGCCATTGGCGGTCGCTAAAGGTGGGCTATAGCGACCGCCAATGGCGGTCGCCCGAGTCAGGGGGCCTCCACTGCCCCCTTTTCTAGTAGTGATGTAAAAATAATGGTTTAGAGTATGGTTTAGGTACAGGTAATGAAACATATTTCTCAAACGGAATATTTTCACTTAGATACTCACATGTTGGGAAAAATATCCCTTAATTGTTGGGAAGTAGATCCATGTTGATCTACTATAGTAGGTACCGATAGACATATCCCATGAATATATAATAGGGTATCAACATAGGAATATATCCTATTCACCATATCATTTTTGTAGCTGTCTAGGATAGTCATGAAACTATACCAAACTCACTGTAAAAAATATCTCAGGACCTTTTTTGTATCTTCTTGCTTTTAAATTGCAACAAAAAACATCCTCAATTAATCAAACTCATGATTCTATAAGTTCAATATGTGATTAATAAAAATGATCTCCTTTCCCTTTGTGGAGATCTGATATTATTTTCACTCCAAAAATTCATCTAGTTCTTCTTCATCATCCTCGACATATGATTCATTACTTAAAATGTTTATAACTATATGATGTGAATCTTCGAGAATTTTCTCTATAATGATGAAATTATTGGCTAAATAATTATTCTTAAATGTAATATGGTCGAAAAAAACCCACATCTTTCATTACTTTAGAAAAAAAATCTGAACTTTATGCTCTTTTTCTTTAAATAGAAGGGAAATATATTTCTTAGATTGATAAAAAAATACATAAAATTCATATCTAATAGCTAGATTATTTTTACATCACTATGTATGTCTCGTTGAATATATTTAAAGATTTCATTTGAGAGAAGATCATACTTAATTGATAAAATGTAAGCTTTTAATATATCTATCACCTGAGGCACATTCAACCTTTGAAAAAATATCACATTGAATGCTAATTCCTATGAAAGATTGTGAAGATACTTTCTCTAGAATATATAAAGCTTTAAGCTTCAATTAATTAACTTATTCTATAAAAACAACAATTTCTAGAGTTTTCATAATATTGTTTTTTGGTTAAACTAATTGGGTATTCATAAAATCAATTTTTAATTCCATCATGAAAAAAAAATCTTGATCTATCTCAGAAAAACTTCTACCAACTTTTGGAATTTTATAATTATTTCTTCAACAAAAAATGAATTTCAATCATAGTGTACTTCCCTAATATCTCTAATTAATGGTTGATTTTGTTCTATACATAGTACTTCTTTTACATGATGTGATTCCAAGGATTAAGATTCCATTATTCTTATTGTCATCTATTTAAATTCATTATAATAAGATTAAATGATGAGAGAAGAAGTTCTCAACATTACTGAGAGGGTTTTCTCTTGATTAACTGAAAACAACCGATTAATGGTAGAGGTTATCCTTTCTATAATAACATGAATTGGAATAGAAGTTGGCTCATGAGGTGGAATCTATGTATTTACTTTAAATTAATGAATAATAAAATTTTAATAATTATAAAATTGATTAAGAACCTTTTTTAATATCATTATATTATTATTATTTATTTTATTTTATTTTCTACCATGTTTTATTTAGTTACTAAATCGGTTAATATAACATTGAATGATTTGGGGTCATTCAGTTTATAACCTCAAAATAACATCGATGCATTCACCATGGAAAAGAGTTTCAAGGTTTAATTATCTATATAATATTAATAATTATATAATTATCATTTTTTTATATTAGATACACATTTATTGTAGCATCCCATTATGGATTATACTCATTGATGCTTTGAGATAGTTGACCACAATATCTGAAGTGCACCTCCCTGAATGCCAGAGGCTGCCAACTAGCAGCAAGGGCCTTGGGTATGTCTATGGAGAGACTATTCCCTAATTGATCAAAGTAGAGAAAAAAATAGATAAATATATATAATGTGAAATAACATAAATAGAAACAACATAAAATAATAGATATTAGTATAAAAGAAACAATAAGGCATAAATAAACAATAAGTGGAAGCTGAATAAGGAAGATATATAATATGATGTTGATAGACCATGTTCTATACAAAAATTACTATATTTGGGTAGGGGATAAAAGCATATTAAACATTCAATCAATATATAAATAAGTGAGAAAAAAACTGATAAAACTAGAATCTCAGGCAAAGGTTTGGTCCTCTACTCAGAAATCCATCCTAGAAACATTAATCAATCATTAGAAACTAATGGATTCCCATTTTCTACACTTTCACCCATAAATGTAACTCATGTATCGAAGGAACTCAAGCAGGGTGTTAAATACAATCTTAGTAGGTCAGCACCCATAGTTTCTAGGCCTTTCCATAACATGAATTATAAAATATAAAATGTGCCTCAATAATTTAAATAAAATACAGAATAAATAAATAATCACATTGGTTTGGGTTCTACTTGAAGACAAACCCAATATGTTAGCTTTATCCTAAGGTAATGTGTCTAAATTGAGGTATCCAAAAATGGTAAAGTTAGTATGGTAAAGTTCTATTGGTTGGACTATCCCCAAGTTCTTGATTGGTCTTGGAGGACACATCCCTACTTTATCTAAACCAATTAACCAATTATCATTTGAAAACAATAATTTACCTTTGAAAAATTTTAATCATTTATTTGTAAAAAAATTTGAGTCACCTTGATCCCATCCATGTAAATCTATAGAGACATTACAAGTGTCGCTTGAGGGATCACTGGATGTCCAATACCAAGAAGTCTGTCTAAGGTGACCCACAGATGAATTCATGTGTATCACTTCTACCAAGTATGATAACTTTCAAAGACTAACTGACCTCTAATTCTATACCTAGTGTCACACATAGGGGCACAGGTCTCTCTCATTGCATGTTACAACCAATCATACCATCAAGACCATTGATGGGGTCTCCCCTAGGGAACTGGTGTCACTCATCTAGAGGTGAAAATATAGAACACGTGATTATTCCATCTCAGGCATAACTGATATCACTCTTGGAATGTTTAACAAGCATTAAAAAATCTACCAAGGCATTACAGTCCATCAAAGGGGTCCCTAAATCAAAACCCCTTGTATCACCATTGACCCAAGGTGAAACAACAAAACAAGAAACAAATATTTATAACATGTTTAAATAAAAACGTCATTCCATTTAGTTTAAGAATCATGATACCATTAGGAATGATTGGTCAAGTCATTTCATTAAGAAAACCTCTTTGGTAATGGTACAAGGCATTAGAAAAATTCACAACATAATTTGACCATTTCATTTATCCTGACCCTGATTTTAACACAGGGATCACAACCCAATTCAAACCAAATAACCAATTCAAGATTCATATAATAAAAACCCATAAAGGGGTGTTAAGAAACAATTATAACTAGGTCCACTTGGATAATAAGGTATAGTGCACCCACATGGAATACATAACTTAAGGCGTTCAAGCCAAATGGATTGATATTCCTCTAACATGGTTCACAACAGCATGACAATCAATCAATTAATTTATATTTAAAATTTTTGTGTGAAACCGAAAGGATCTGGCCCATGGAACAATGGAATATTTTATAGAAATCTATTAAATGATGGTAATTTTCCTAAACCACCTACCTTATCCTCATAAAAAATCCTTCATCCAGCTTCAATCTTTGATTCGAGCTAGGTTGGAAGAAATCGACGAAACTACCAAATTACCTAAAAATGGGGAAAATGAGTTTGCACCTAAATAGTGAAACATGTGGGTTAAAAAACATAAAATAGATTAGATCGAATAAAAGATCATTCCATTATGGATCTGATGATTCTAACAATGAGTGAAATGGGCATCAGATGGAGGAGCTATATGGATCCCTATGTAGAAGAAGAGAGGAGCTATATGGACATGAGAGGAGGAGAGTCTATTGTAAATTAGAGGGGTTAAATCATTAAAGGATATTAAAATAGTAATTTTACCTTAAAACCCCACTATGCATGGTTTGGATGCATGGTTGGAAAATTATGTGCAAATTATACACCATTTTCTGCTTCAAAGGGGCACATCACTTGATTAGAAACATGGTTTGACTAACCATGCACAAACTGTGTGAAATCTCTCTGTTCAATACCTCTGAAATGTCACATGGTCATGTGACCTTATTTTCACAGTTTCATACAAACTGTATAGCTCCTAGGTTCCCACTATTTGTAGTCTCACAGTTTAGGGAAACTATATGGTTTGCTCCGCATAGATTATTCTACACATTCAACCATGTATTTCCTTCCCATTCTGAGGCTTCAGTATTTGAACGAGACCCATACGCACATGATACCTCTTTAACTTGATTATTAATCCTATTTAGGGTCATTATAAAGAAATATAACAAAAAATTAATGGTCCTTAAGAGAATTTGGGATTTTATAACCTCCCCTTCTTAAGACAACTCATCCCAGAGTTTCCCTTCCAAGGGTAGTAGAGAATCATTTGAGAAGAGTTATGTCCACTATGCACATACATCGGTATTTAACTCTCATGTCTCATACTTTATGCATTCATGCTTCCATAGGACTCAGAATAGAGGAAAATACCTATCTTAGAGAACCTTTGTGTTATGATCAACGATGCATATCCGATGCTCCGCGAAGGACATATCCACCTCTGGATCAATATCAGTAGGGTCAAATGAATGAGATGGGTCTAGATGATATTGTCAAAACTGAGATATGTGTAATATGTTTTGAACAACATGATACACTTGAGTTAGCATCAACCGGTAGTCTACCATCCCAACTCCCCCCTATATCGAAACACCTGACATTTTGAGGCAATAACTTTCCCTATCTCATGATTCATATTTGGCCCAATATATGTGATATGTGAAGAAATACCTAATGTACCACCTAAAACTCTAATGGTATACAATGATGATTGGTGTATGACTTATGCATATATTGATTTGTAGACATAGGATTTTGAATTAGATGGAATTTCTTCGAAGCCACATGCATAATATGAGGACACAGTAGAGCTACATCACCCTCCTCCGGCTAGTATAATGGTGTACTACATGGTCTACCTTAGATATCCTCATTCAAAAACATATAAATTGTTTCCTATAAACTTTTATTGTAGTAAAACTCGACCATAGGAATATTATTTTACTATGAGCCTCCAAAATTAAGGATACATGATTGTAACATATCCTCTAACACGTGTATTGTCTTCTCGGACTGTCTGTCTATCTGAGGGTGATATGAAGTACACAAGAGTACCCAAGAACCCAATGCTTTATGCAACCCTTTTCATAACCATGAAGTGAACCAGGCATATCAGTTTGATACGATATAATAGGGTATACCATTATTTCTCATTATATCTTAGATATAGAGACTTCATAACTCATCACCATAGAAGGATTCAAAAATTGGTAGGATGTGTGTGGCCTTGGTCATCCGGTTGAAGATCACACATACTTTATCACTACCTTGAAGAGATCTCATCATGCATATCATGAATTCTATAGTGATTCTATTTCATTAACATTTTGTACTGGGGAGTGGCTATAGAATTCCAGCATGTCGTTGGTGTTCTGCCTTCACCTACTGATAGGTAGAGTGCCGAGTGATGAAGCTTTATATCTACCTCTTCATACCTAGACACTGATACTGACGGTGGATGTCTCTATACATATTGGTGAGGATAGGGTAAACATCATAAACAGAGGCATGTGATTCCCTCATTGTCTCTTCTCATTTATCTATAGGAACCCATAAATGGACATAGAAGAGTAGGGTTTCACTCTCATCAACAAACCAACTAGGAGGTGGGTTATCTAATTTGATAATCTCCCTCAGAACAAGGCCTTTGGAATTATATAATAGTCTAATCCAAACCCACTTTATGAGGGAGTATGTCACTACTAGAGATTCTGTTATTAGTTTCCAATGTTTTTTTAGAACCTCAATGTACATCATAGAGAAAAAATACATCAACTTTCACTCACTAATAACCTCCATGATAGATTGTGTATGATTCCTTCAGTTCAAGGAATCAGTTATGACATTACCTTTCTCAAGTGTGTAAGAAATATCAAAATCAAATGATTATAGGCATTACACCCACTTTAACTGCCTCATATGCAAGTATCATTGAGTAGAGATATATTTGAAAATTTTGTGATCCTTATAATCAACTAATCGCTCGCCCAATAGGTAGTGCATCAAACAATATAGAGCATGAACCATGGATGATAGATCAAGGTCATGTGTCGGGTAATTATTCTCACGAGGCCTTAGATGAAGGGACCCATATACCATGACTCGATTTCCTTGCATTAGAACTGAACCCAACTCAATTCCTAAATCATAACAATAGATATTATCTCTAATACCCATATTAGGAAGAATCAGAATTGGAGCTGAAGTGAGTCTCCCATTTAACTCTTTAAAGGTTGTCACACAAGCCTCATTCCATTAAAATTTCACACCCTTCTTGGTCAAGCCTTTAATCAGATCTTCTAGGTGTGATAATTCCTAGATTATTGTCTTGTAATATCCTTCCATCCCCAAGATTATATATATTTCTAACATGTTCTTGGGCTTCTATCCGGAGACCATGGTGCTCACATTCTATGGGTCAACAGATAATCCTACCTCAAATATGACATGAACTAATAAGTGAACCTTTCTAATCCAAAATTTTAAATTACTAATCTTCTCATATGGATGGTGCTCTCTCAATGTACTTGACATGGTATCAATATGATTGGAATGATAATTTCTGGTCCATGAGTACACTAAGATATTTTCTACGAAGAAAACCACAAAGGAATCAAGGTACAGGTGGAAACACAAATTTACCAAATCCATGAAGACTGTTGGAACGTTAATCTGACCGAAAGACATAACCAAATACTCATACAAGCCATACCTTATCCAAAACATTGTATATGGTATATTCGATGTCCTCACACAAACCTAACAGTATCCCAACCTCAAATCTATCTTAGAGAAAATAGTTGATCCTCAAAGCTTGTCGAATAGGTCATCTATATGAGGTAGGGGATACCAATTCTTTACCACAATTTGGTTCCATTGGATGTAATCCACGCACTATATAATGGTACCTCATACCTTCTTATTGAAAATAAATTGAGAACCCCATGGTGATGTGTTGGGTCTGATAAAACCCTTATCCTCTAAGTATTCATGCTACTTCTTGAGTTCTTAGATCTCTATTGGTGTCATCCTATATAGAGGAATGAAAACTATTTCCTTGTCTGGCATTATATATATGGTTAAATAAATCTACCTCTTAAAATTTAAGATAGAGAAATAATTATGGAATACATCCATGAAAAAATCCATAATGGGAGGAAATTCCATTAACCGCATCCCTTGATCGCTCATAAAAATATTGGCAATCTGGGCTTTTATTCCCCCCATCCCAATACACTTGAGTCTATATCGACTCACCTACAGATTCAATTCACCATTTTTGATAAAATTGTTTTCATTTGGTGATGTGAAGGATACCTTCCGGAGATATCAAAACACTTATTCTTGATAAGGCATAAGCCAGTCCATACAAGGAATGAGGTCAAAATTGATCATATAGTGGATGAAGAAATTACATAGAAAATGATTCCCATCAATTTCAATGGGTCCCTCTTTAAACTAGTGTATACCCTTAACTATAACTCCTAATATATTTTCAAGGTTCATAACACCACTGGAGTACTTGATCACTAATCCTAGACTTCCCATGGTTGTAGCAGATAGAGAAGAGTGTGATGCACCAGTATCAAATAAGGAATATACTATAGTAGAGGATACTAGAATAATACTTCTAAATATAGATATACTTGGGATCTACTCCTCTATCTTAAGTTGAATAGTATATATATGGATTGAACTAATGCCCTGAGTTACTAATTGAGTGGGCTGAGTAGGTCTACTCTACTGTTAATGGAACTGTGAAGCCTGCATCCCTCAGATGTGACCACCTACTCCACCTGAACTGCATGTAGATGAATAGATTCCTACCTAAAGAGATCTCACTGATCCTAAACCTAAAGGTGGTGTTGTAATAGAACCTTAATCTCATGGAAATATAGGAAAATATTAGCAAAAACATTAGAGGTGACCCATTTGGCTGCAAGACCAACATGTGATTGGGTTCCTCGTAGGCTAGGAATTTTTATGGCCTAGTCTTACACATTGGTGACACACCACAAGGATATTGGTGTGTAACACATGGCTGGTAATTTCCCCACATTTACCCTTGAAGTGTCTCTTTTTTCCACTGGATAAACCAATGCTCTGTCAGGAAGCTGAACTAACCTACTTCACATCTCATGATTCTCTCTGGTTCTGCTCGGTGATGAGGGCTTAGTTACTAATATTTAAAATTTTGGTCATCAAAAATATATTCACCTACTTGTGGATGGAATAAGCAAGCTCATCCTTGAATTGACCCATAGTAGTTATCTCATCACTAGCCAGGGTCGGTGAAAAATGTTGTAACGTAGTGAAGCGAGCTGAGTATTCCCTAACTAAAATGTCTCTTTTCTCAAGGTGCATGAGTTCACGAATATAATCTATTCTCAATGTTTTTTGTAAGAAATAGTATAAGAAGTCATCTTAATAGTATTCTTGAACTATACCCAAATGTCAACCAACCTATGTTAGAACATCCCACCATTGCTTGGTGGAGTCTTAGAACATGTAGGTAAAAATATTGACACACCACTCTAGTGGAGTCTTGATATGCTCTAAAATCAAAAATATAGCCTCTAAACAAGATTCAGAAACCTGAGGTCCCCCATCCTAAAAAAATGTTGGGGGATTATTCTATCTAAACACATAGGTCAACTCTTCTATATAAGTGGCTGGTCGAAGAGTACTATTGGTGTCGAAATACGTGCTCTGGGATAAATCGGGTAAGGATATAGCCATTCGGGAATAAATTCATTCTAAATGGGTGAAAATATAATTAAAATGACCTGTATCATGAATTTCCCACATGGAGTCCCTCCTCACCATGAACACATAAATCATTGATGAAACTCTTGTGAGTCTGACACCCTTTGTGATCGTGCTAAGGTAATTGATGAACGGATCTGTGAGTCTGACGGATTCACTTCATTTTTAGAAATGCTTATTTCCTTCAATGTGCTCCTCTAAGCACTGTGAGACCCCATTTATTATGAATATTCAAGTCACCCCACCTCAAAGGTATGGTAACCCCATCCTTTCAACTTGTAATCTCCCAAATTGCGAAGCTCCAAAGAACTGTAAACCAAAACAAAAAATGGTCCATCCAAGGTACTGTAGCATTGCAAAACCCCCTTCACCTTATTCCTAAATTCCATTACCTAAAATAGGTATTCCTTTTTCAATGTACCATGAATTTCATGGAGTAAGGAGACCCTTTGGGTTACTTGAGGCTTCACAGATCTTTCAACCTTCTTAAATCACTCCCCCACCAAACCAGGACTCCATGTTAATGTAGGGTCCTCATGCCTCATGAATCACATTACTTAATGAATCTAATGTTCTATGTAAAGCGTTATATCTTCACAAATTCCCACTCAGTGAGGCCTCCTTCTTCGCAAGACCCTCTTCTATGTGGCCCTTCTGTCTTGCATGTAGTGATTTATTGGTCCCTTGTGTGGTGTTCCTTGTTACGACACCCTACATATTTCTTTTCAGAATAGGCACACTAATGGATTTACATTTCTTTATAGACATGATAACATGGACCCCACTATCAGATAATCCTCCAAAACCATTCCTTATATCATTTTAAGTGACTTTCCTTACTCTAGGGTTGGTGACCGCTAGTTATGTATGTCCAAGGGGTAAAGAGTGAGTCCTCTACATCCGAGCTGTTGGATGTTAAATGGTCAACCACCCATGTCCTTGACACATGATGTTAAACTATGATCTCTCCATGCATGGTAAGCCCAGTATGTCTCCATGTATGAGTGAAATAGAATTAAATCATTTGCACTGGAATAGAGAGGGGATGTTCATCAAGATCCTATTACTTCCTGCATCTTCAAATCTCTCTCCATACCCCTTTGTGATTTATCATCATGTACACCTTGGGTAGCCTCCATATAAACCTAGAAACATTATTTGATAGGATTCTCTATGTGTGACTAGAATGGAACAAACTCTTACTCCTATGTAATGAGATCCTCATAGCATAGGACATCATCCTACTCAAGAAAATTCAGTGTTTGTAATCCCCACACAATCACTCACTAACGCATCTTTCACGACATGACTGTCTGGTTGATTGATTCCTCTTGTTTCTAAAACCGATCATTACTCACATGGTATTAGGGGTTATTAGTGACTCTGACACCCTTATCCATCCAACCATTCATCCCCTTAAAGTGATCCTCTTTTGAAATACACAGGTTTTGATCCCTCTATTCTAAATAGGGTATGTAGAAATCCTTCATGAGTTTTTACCCCAACCGATGGTAAACTCTATTCATATCTCCTAGTGATGTACCCTCAGGATGTGACATATTCCCTTAATGGGACACATCCTCCCCTAGATCCACTTTCATGGGGTTTTTTGATCTATCTTTCATCACCCACATCATCCATCATCCATCCTTATCTTACCCTGGGCTTCCACATCCCAATGAAATCTTGACATTTAACTACATCATCCATTTACATTAGTTTTACCTCTTAGGTGTCCCAACCCCAATCTCCATCCATTTAGGTTGATCCCATTCATAATCCCAAGCATTTCCAGCAAAAAAAACAGTTCTTAATCCCCAAACAGATGTCCCATTTTGACCGGGCTTCCTCATTAGTATCAATCCCAATGCACCTGTTTTGATCTACGTGGACTTTGATCCCTATCCTTTACATAGGGTACATAGAAATACTATACTATGTTTAATCCCATCATCTATTTCCATCCTAATCTTTCCTTCAATTTTCAATTTCTTGGGAGGATTATTCCCTAGTCTAGAGGTCACCCATCCTTCGGGTTCCACAACCATTTACTCCATTTTCCCTAGGTATCTAACCATATGTAAGCCACAATGCCTCTCAAAATATATAGACTTTTATTTCCAAAAAACTGGGATATGTAGAAAGACTCCATGGGTACAATCCCAAAATCTCTCACTCCATCCCGCTTCCATTACACTTTGAAACTTATTTCGTCGCCTCACTCTTATCTTAGTGATATAATCACCAACCATTTGGTATATCTCAATGTGTATGCCCCATCCACCTCATTACTACTCCCAAAAACACATGGGTCATCTCATTGTGTAATCCTCACCAACCTTATCGCGTATCCCAATGGAACTCAGGTAGTATCAGTGAATAATCCCCATACAATCCACCCCATACAACCAAGAGAAATCCTCTTGTGAAATGTGGTCGTATTTCATAAACCCCACATCACCCCTTTCAAACAATGAGAGTTTTGATCCTTGTTGTCTAGACATGGTAAGTAGGAATCCTCTATGAGGTTTAGTCTTAGCCAATGGTAAATCTAGGTGTCCCCCTAATTAGGGTCAACTTCTTTGATCTACCCTCGGTGGTGTTAAAATCAACCTTCACAGTGTGAAACCTTCCATTCATGATATGCACCACCCCAAGTCTACCCCCATTGGGCATTCTGAACCATCTATCTGATAAACCTTCCAAGTGTTCCCTCTTAGGTGTCCACCACTCTGATCCACCTCCATGGGACATTTCAGTCAATCTCATATCACCACAAAATTATGTTAAAATCATGGTTTGTCTCATGTTATACATGGGACTCTTAAAGAAAACCTTGGAATTCATTCATCTAGCATAAGATACTTTTTGATTTCCATGGTATTCTTTGTGTCCTCCACCCATGAAAATCCCTCTTATGAATAATAATACATGTTTTTCAATCTTCCAATGCCTAGACACGTCATTGATAACCAAAAAACTACTCTTCTAATATAAAATTTATTCCCTTACAAGACCCCTTATAATGTCCAAATATAATCAGTTTAATTAACCAGCTTCTATAAAGAGATTACACTGGGAATGAGTTTCACAAACTACGACTGAAATATATAAGGGAGACCTAGACTAGGTGATGAATTCCAAGGAGGAGTCCATGGAAGTAGAAACTGACATCACATTATCCTATTTTGATCAAGGAGAATACATCACCAAGAAGGTGATGAATGTCACCCTCCTTTGAAATGTGGGAATATGAGGTACACATTTATCTGTCAATGAGAAACAACACGTTAGGTGGATACGCCTTAGCAAAATTATCAGAAGAAAAAATGGTAAACCCAACGTGAATATCTTCTCTGAAATGTGGGTAATAGTAGGGTTCAAGTCATTAGATCAATAAATCGATGTGTTACCAGATCTAGACATCAATCACCAGGTCCCACTATGAAAACTGTGGTCCTGGTATGGAACTCACCAGTAGTGGAGTAGTTGAATGTTGGGCATCCCCATTTGTAGAATTATCAGTGTGGATCTTTCACTCCACCCATGGAAGATTGGACAGAACTGGGGAATTGGGCATTACATTCCCCATATATATAATGAAAGGTTAAATCTTCCTACTATAAAGAACCGAAGTTGTGGGATATCACTCACGCAATGTCCACTGACACAGGGGTAGGAGAAATGTCGATGTGGAAATCCCGTGTGACCCCACCTCCTCCATGACGTCCATGACTTCATCAGCTACCAAGCATACACACCCCATATCACCCTATGAAATCATCCAGATGAGAGTGATTGGTGTCATCATATAAAGGTATGAGATTGAGGGATTCATTACCACACATGATATGGCTCACAAAAAATTGGACGCTTTTGCGCCTCACCATCAACCCCCCCCCCCCAAGGGCTACGCAGGGAGCTCCCCCCCACTCCCATAATGAACTTTTTTGGGAGACTATACTCATAGTTCTCCTTTGACTTACTCCCCTACACCCATGAGGTAGGTGATTCCCATGTCGGAAACCACTACTCGAGAGTCACCAATGAGGGCTTATGCTATGTCTCATAAACACTACCTGAAATTGGTCCTTCAGATAGAGGAATAGGTGGACCCTTCCCCTACTCTATCGGCCCTAGTCTAACTCACCCAATGCCAATGTCAGGCCCAAACTCATGAGGATTCCCTTCTGGGGGAATCATCCTCAATAGCTCTCATGGACTTTTCCACCCCGGACACACTCTTCCAAGTCCTTACTAATGTAGAGAAAGGACTCCCTGATACCAAATTGGAATTGACCCCTCAATAGCCTCTATGGAAAGACTATTTGACTCTCTTATTCATTGATGTCACCAGTAGCAGTTATGGGATAGTCCGGGATGATGAGAATCTGTACGAAGGCCCTACTCGTGCAGTCGCTTGCTAGAGTGGAGGTCCTCCCCACTCTTTCACCAGACATGGAGGTCCTTCCCATGTTCCTAGTGTCAACCAAGTCAGATATCCTCCCCACCTCATTGACATATAGTACAGAGTTCCTCCCTATGCTTATGGTTCCAAATAT
This sequence comes from Viscum album, assembly GCA_963277665.1. NCBI lineage: Eukaryota > Viridiplantae > Streptophyta > Magnoliopsida > Santalales > Viscaceae > Viscum > Viscum album. Next base: position 1,337,338,982 of record OY728150.1, on the reverse strand, counting down.
GGAGGTCCACCCCATGTCTCCGACCAGTGATACAAAGTTCCTCCTCACCTCATCCCTGTCTCCAGTGGTGGTCCTCCCAAGTCCAATAGAAATCAAATTGAAGGATCTACCTACTCCACAAAAAATCAACATGGAGGTCCTCCCCATGTCCCCAATGAGTATATTAGATGTCCTATATTCTATGTCAACATCCAGTCATGTAAAGGTCCTCCTCACACTACCCACATCCAAAGAGAAGGCCCTCCCCTATATAGCGACAACAAATATGGAGGTCCTCCCCATATCCCGAAAAATTAAAGTGGAGGTCCTCCCTACGAAACCAACTAGCAGCAAAAAGTTCCTCCTCATGGAAAAAATGTTCCCTGCTTGGAAGAACTATCCTGGGGAAGAAGGTAGAATCATCTTCGTAGAAGGAATAAGTACAAGAATAGACAAGTTGTTGTGAATCATGTTTTCTTCTTGGATTTAGAAGTCGAATGGGACTCAATGATGAAGACTTCCCTGCATCCTTTTGCATTAGAGTCTAGGAAAGGATCTCAGTGGGTAAATCTCATTATCCTGGAAGGTAAGATGCACCAAATCCCTAAATCCCTTCGCATATATATGCAGGTAGAGGATTATTTGGATCTCTTAAAGGGTCTCATCGTGTAAATTTATCTTTCATCACTAGATTCATTTTCTACCTCTACGTGATATCAAGGAGAGTATTTCTATGATATTATTGACCATGATCACCTAGAGGACCTGTAGATGATTATCGCTACCATCATATATGAATTAGTGGTCAGTAGACTATACTATAAAAATGTGTTAATGTGGTCAGCACCACTGCCCAGATACGACACAACGTCCAACAATCAGTCAGTCCATGCAGTAGTCTCTCCACTAGCTAGTACACCACTATAGTAGTATACATATATTATATTTCCAAATTCTCAACAAGTGCTAATTGAATATTGGGGCAGCCAATAGATGGCTACTTCTTCCGAGCAGGGAAGCTGGGGGGACACTCTCATCACCGACTAGCTGTTCAAAATGTTTTGGCAAAATGAAGTTCCTGGCTTCAACATTTTAGAGTCCCTCACTGAGGGAGAGGTCTTGTGCTTTCATCAGACCATTTTGGAGACAGATTTTATCCTCTTCAACCATTTTTTGTTTTACCCAAATATTTAAGATAACTTTGACGACATCATCTAGCAATTATTCATTGTTGAGTTAGTAGCACTTCTACTAGCGTAGCATCCTACGTCACCTATTTACCACAAAATCTGTCAATTATGATACATTAAGAGCTTCATAGTTCTATGAAAAATTATTGAAGAAGTGTCCCCACAAGTGTAGGTCTATTATTGGGGGTATTATTCCACTCTCCACTTAAGTCCCATCAAGCAGCATCCAGATTACATTGGAGAAATCAAGGAAACTCAAGGTATTTTCATGGTGAATATAATTGATGTCACACGTACTATGGATGGGGAGATCATAGTAAAGGAAGACAAATAGGATCAACCTAATGGGGTGTCATAGAATCTCGTTGACCCTCCATGTTTTATCACTGGCCCTCAGCGGTAGACTCTCAGCCTAGCATAACTCTCTACATCATTACATGTTAGTTAGAATCTTGATAAGTGTTTTCGATCGCTCAAGACCTTGGATCCACTTGGTGTCATACAGAAGACAATGGATGATCCTCTAACCACCTCTTTATGATATTATATTTCAAATCACCACCAGATCATCAATTAGCTTCTTGATGAGTAATGTTCAGATTATGGTTATCCTTGACAAGACCATGATCTTCCCCCACTGGTTCATCCGTGGAAACCGCATATCCTTTTTTGAAAATTTCACCCAATCAAACCTGATGATCCCATGCATCTAAATAGAGTAAAATCCATATCCTATTAAAAGAATGCATGGTATGCATCATTGAATTCTCCTAAGCAGTGTGAGAATCCCCCATTGATATCTTGATTAGTCCCTTCCGAAAATCATCACATAAGATGATCCCCAAGACACTCTTCATATCATTATGTAATTCGTTGTCCCCCTTACCATGTTGATGAGCCCGTAAATTCCCTGGTTTTCAGGAACCCTCATTCATATAGGAACCCCCACTAGGATGATTTGATAGATTCTCTCACTACTTGTCTCAAGGCTTTAGAAACATGATAGGTGGTGATCCTACCTAATGGAAAACCATATCTGGAATGGGTAGATGACAGGAGAGCACCCTTGGATTTCATGAATCCAAAATTCACCCCCTTCAACAGGATGGGAGACCCGATGTTGCATCTGGTCCACTTCATATGAAGTTATGGACCATTTTTGGGAACCCCAGAGTAGTAGGAAGTATCCAACCTATGATTTTTGTTCATACATTGGAAGGGCCTGCGTTTATTTGGTACAGCCAGTTTCCCATTAGGTCTATCACCAGCTCGGAAGCTCTTCAAATGTAGTTTCTCTATCAGTTCAATTCCACTATGTGCAATATGAGTATTTCTAACATCTTCAAGGGGAAACAATGGTCATATGACTATGTAGTAGAATTTATTTCCAGGTGGAAATTCTTTAAGTACTTTCTCTGCATTCCTCTAAATCAAGATTAGCTGTTGAAAATGTGTGTACGGAATATAAAAGATAAATTGGTACCAAACCTCAAAAGATTGAATTCCCCCGGTGGATTCTAGTATTTCTCTAACAAGTTTTAATTATTAGAGGAATCCTTATAGCAAGACAAACAGAAATATCCTTTACAACATTCATCCCATACATGAAGAGATTCCAAGACAGATACTTCCACTAAAATGTGAGTAGGGGATGCATAGATGCAAGATATTTTTCTAGAAGATCCTCACCAAGAACTGCCTCATCGAGTATAGAAACCTCGGAAAGCTCCACCTCATCATCCTTAGAATCAGTAGACACATCGTTAGTATAAATCACCACCCAGACGAGAGAATATGGTTCTATATCCTCATCTTCCACCACCTACTCTCCAGAATCAACCTCTTAGTGCCCCTATAAATGAGAGAATCACACCTACTCTTTCATGGAGGCCAAGATTCCCAGTTATTTCTATAGCGCTTTGAAGCAAGGATCCCTAAAGCTCTCCGAGTGTAGAAATACAAAGGAGGTTGAACTAGCTTTAGGACCAGATAGACAATGGTGTGATTAGGTTGGGAAAACACCCGACATAAGTAGAAAATATCTCTATCGAGCCTAATAGTGATAGTGAATGTTATAAATAATGACAACAAGTCTCCATCCACATGACTAAGAATTATGATAACTGTTTGGATCATAAGGCAATTGCTCACACCCATGGAATCATTCCTACCCATCGAGGCCAGTCTGAATCTCTAGAAGTCGATGTGCCTTCTCAAGCTGCTGCTTATGAATTCACTTCTCAACCCTCAACAAAAAATATAAGTAGGAATAAATGGTGCAAGGGTAGGAAAAGTCATCTATCAGTTCTAAAGTCATCTTGTACCCTCAGGGACTTCATGCCTCCAGAAATGGGAATCCCACCCAAGATCCATCAATTACCATAAGAGTTGTATGCTGATGATCATGACTCTATATCAGTAAATACCATTGAATTATTGGATCCCTACATGGTCCATAATGACGAGGAGTATTGGGTGAGCCCTAAAAATTCCCCCAACAGATGACATCGATGAAGAAGCTAGGTAATGTCAAGCCACTCACATGCTTGTTTGAGTGCTCTAAGGTAATCCATGCATGCCACTGAGACCAGACAACAAGTGTTTCATATAGATCCGTAGGAGCATTCCATCTAGCCTGTTCCACCAGATTTTCCACCACCATTGACTATTCTAGTTGACTAATAAGAATTTCCACAGTCGTATTGTGATAATCTACATTCAGTAAGGTCCCATTTAGTTGATAGTCATCCAGTGGTGATTCTTGGCATCTTATCTTGCCAGCAGAATGTTTTTAGCACTATTTAGAACCCATTGGTTCCTAAAACAATGGCTATCATGATTCCCTCCACATAGGAACCCCCGATAGGTATAAATGTGTGTCTAGCATGGAAGTACAATGTGTTGAAGCACCTTGTCAACATTAATACCAAACTCCCAATACTTGAGGCCCTACATCTATTAGAATAGATGAGAGAATCCCTCGTAGAATCCATGAAGATCCCCCTACATTTTGAAATAGAGTTTTCGTTAGTTGAGACTTTCCATGATGAGGAAGTCAAGCAGTCAGAACGTCAGAACATCATCTCTTTCTCTGGAGAAGACAAGAGTTCTCTCATGTAGTGGGAACATCTTATTTCTATAAATCACTAGCTAATTTAATGGCATGGAGGTTCATAGTTGTCTTGTTGACATAGGTTCTGGTATAAATCTTATCCTCACCCAAAAACTACATAGAATAGGACACACTAAAGTGGATTTGATCTCCTCTGACTTGAAGATTTAGGGTTATGATAGGAAGAAACACATATTGTGTGGAATGATCTATTTGAAGACCCAAATTGATAGTCTGATGGAAAACAATGAATTCGTGGTTGTCTCATAGGACACCGCTTACATCACATTGATGGGTAGGACCAAGCTTCATCTGCCTACATCAGTTCCCTCCTTCTATCACCAGTGCCTCAAGTACTCCTTCAATGGTCAATTAGGAATTCTCAAAGGTGACTCTTTTTATTTTTTCTCTTATAAATCTTGCTATACATGCATGGATTATTACCAGATCGATGATAATAATGCTCATACCAATTAGTTTGATCACACCTCTATCGAAATATACGAATAGATAGACTTGGAAGATGTATTTGTTCTCCAAATTCAAAGATTGGAAGCTACGATGCCAAACATGGGGAATTAATTTGTCATTTCTGAGAGGAAAGGGTTCCATGTTCCTCGGTTCAAGGAACTTAGAAATATTATGTCTTATTCATACACGATTCGGTCTCAGGTCAAACAAAACCCCCTACACCTATCAGGTATCGAGACGTTCACCCAATGGTTGTAGTTGTTTGTCAGAATTTCTTGTTTTTCCAAGCCAGTTTTAACTATCACAAACCGACCCATCACCATTTCTTTGAAATCAATCATAGACCCATTGGTCGAAGGCTTGATGGAATCTATTTGAATTATTTTTTCGCCATGGTTTCCATAGTCAATGAATCTCCCAATGAAGGTTACACTACTGTTCAAGTCAACACCAGTGTTCCTCTAGAATTAGTTAGCTTAGAGGAATCACCTCTTCCCAATTCTTCCCCTACCTCAGAAAACCAAGAAGATTTGGAGAACGCTCCTCTTACAATTGAGGAAAGAATCTTCACTTCCATCGATGAACTGGTCTAGGTGAATCTTAGTACCAATTTAGATCCAAGGCCAATACTAATCAATGTATCCATGCATGTAGAGGAATAGTGATAGCATGCGGACATCTTGAGGCATCATTGTGATGTGTTTTCCTAGAGCTATGATGAGTTGTTAGGGATAGAACCTCGAGTCTTAGTCCACTGTATTAGTCTCCATGTATGCCATCATAGGTTCATGAAGAATCTTAGAAAGATGTTATAGTCTCATGGTTCCATGGTCAAGATCGATGTTCATAAGCTCGTCAAGTTCAACTTCATCAAGGAAGTTCAGTACCCCAAGGGGATAGACAAAATCGTCCCATTCAGGAAGAATAATGGATATATCAGCATCTATATTGACTTTTGGGATCTCAACCACCACAACTCAAAGGATGATTTTCTACATCTAGTGATGGCTTTATTAATTGATTCCACATTCGGTTTCTATGATCTATCATTCATGGATGGGTATTCTAGGTATAACAAGATCAAAACGGCCCTCAAAGATGAGGATTCTACCTCCTTTCAGGCACCAAAAGGTAGATTATATAATTAGGTGATTCCTTTTGTTTTGAAGAATTCATGAGATACCTATCAGTGTAACATGCACCGTATCTTCAAGATGATCCTTGAGAAACTAGTGGAGTACTATGTGGATGATTTTGTGGTCATATACGAACAGAATTCAGACTATATCAAAGATCTTGAGAAAGTTTTTATCTTCAATCGCTTATAAAAGATAAGGATGAACCCCTTGAAATTCATTTTTTGGGTGTCCTATGGAAAGTTTCCCATCTTCATTATCTGATACATAGGTATTGAGATAGACCCATATAAGATAAAATCCTTTAACTTGATTCCTCCTATGAGCAACCTATGGAAACTCTAAGGCCTCCAATTCCAATTATCCAACATAAGATGATTCATCACGAATCTGGTCAAAAAATTTAAGCCCTTGTACAATATCATGAAATAGGGTGTTGTATTTTTAGTGGGATGAAGAGTTTCATACCGCATTCAAGTCAATTAGGAAATATCTTCTAAAGCCTTTAGTTCTGATTCCACCCACCCTAGGTAAATCCTTAGTCATTTGTGTGACCTATCTGGAATGTTCCCTCAATTCCTTGATCTCTTAGAAGAACAATTAAGGGATAGAGAATAGTTTTTATTATCACAGTCGCATTAAACTTAATACATAGTCCAAATATTCTCTATTTGAGAAGAGAAGCCTCGTGTTGGTTTTCATAGTGAAAACTTTGTGTCACTATTTGCAGCATCATGATATATAACTAGTTTCTCATATGGATCTACTAAATTAAATTCTGATCCAATTGACATTGATAGTCTAGAAAGCATGTTGTGTGGTGATTATTCATAATTTCAATATTAGAATTATTCTGTATAAGGCCGTAAAGGGTTATGCATTAGAAGATTTTATGGATTCTCATCCATCCCCCAAGGAAATGCATGTGGATGTTGATTTCTTATATGAGGCTATTCTCTCAGTGGACCAAGTTTTGTCATGCAGGGAGATAAAATTTTATGTTTCCCCCCAGAGTCCAACCAAAACATACTCAACGACCTCATGCTCAACATAGTGGGTTTAGGAATTGTTTTTATCATCGCAACACAAGTTTTCCTACCCTATTCATTCCTACTATCATAACGATGCAAAAAATGAGGTATATTATCAATCAATCATCATTGTTCTCAAGTTGTATCTTAATATTGAAGTTCCCTACTTTCATGTTAAAGCGGATTCCGAGTTAATCATCAAGCAGATCAATGGTGACTACATCATCCGGAAGCCAGAACTTATGCCCAAGCTCAGGAATGATCGCCATCTAATGTCCTAGATCCCTTATCCACCATAGGTAAATCATGCTCCCATGTCAAATAATATTTGGTCTGATTACCTGACCATTCTAGTCACTTATCTCACAGATCCTAAATAGGATGATCTGTTCATTTATGTGGCACATCGAAGAGTCATCACCCCCTTCGGTTCAGAAGAAGATGACATACAGTGGGTAAATTACCTTATTTCTGGTGCTTCCACATTGGGATCTTTGAATCCACCCACAGTTTAAGGAGACTCTGATTAGAAAAATACTTTCATCAAGTACCTCCAACATGGTATTATCCCATTGAATAGAGACAAACATGAGTGAATTTGTCAGTTTGTAGTTCAGTTCACCCTCAAGAGTGGGACCAACCTCGAACAGAATCTCTTAAAGCGTATGTTTCATGGAATCCTTCTCTGTTTCATCCAAGGAGATGAGATTCCCCATGTTATATATGAATTTCATGCTGGTTCCTATAGTTCTCATCAGGTTGGTTTGAGTCTCTCCCATTAGATTCAATGATTGGGCTACTTATGGGCCACCACGGTCTATGACTATTTCAATTTCACCAAGAGGTTCTACATGTATAAAATCGATTCCAAATTCATGAACTAACAACTAAAGCCTCTACAAACTACCAATTACTCTTGTCTATTTGTAGTTTAGGGACTCGATGTCATGGGACCATATCCACCAGTAACATCTTTCTAGGGCAGGTTTATTCTGACCATGATAGACTTGTTTTCTAAGTGGTAATAAGTGATACCTCTCAAGGAAATCATGGCTAGATTTTTTGTTGAATTCATGATATCTTACATCATCTATTGATTCAGATTCCCTCATGTTATTATCACTGAAAATGGCACAAACTTCTGAGAAACTGAGCTGAAGAGGTTGTATGTCAAGTAAAACATATGGTCCGACCATACTTCTAGATATCATGTGCAAGAAAATGGGTAAGTAGAGGCATCCAGAAAACTCTCTCGAACATTTTTCAGAAGATGGTGGTCCAGAACAAGATAAGTTGGTAGGATAAGCTCCCCAACTCCCTCTGGGATTATCATACGATGACTCGTAATTCCACCCAAGTGACCCCATATTCCTTCATGTATGGAACAGAGGCAGTCCTTCCCATCAATATTCAAATTCCGTCACTCCACATAGATTTATATGATTATAAGACATCAAGAAAGATAGATAAGGTCTATCTAGAAGAACTATAATCCCTCGATGAGAACAAGCTCTGAGCTTTGCATAATCTAGAGCGGCACCAGAAAAATATTTCTAGAGCATTCAATAACAAAGTTCACCTTCTCTATTTACTTAATGGAGGTACAATACTGGCTCTAAATATTTTGATGATACATGGAAGGAATCCACCAATGTTGGATCCCAAATGAGAAGGTTCTTACATCATTCACATGGTCTATCTCAATGATGTGTATTTTTTGGTCACCATAGATTGGGAGAGCATCACTCCTCTAACCAATTCCAATTTCTTTATATTGTAATTCATATAAAAAATCCACACCCTTGAAACATGATGTTAAACTATGTTTCACCATCCTATTTTCATGATGTTAAACTATGTTACAACCCCCTTCCTCACCAATTGATGTTAAACTGTGTGTTCATCATCTTATCTGCACGACGTTAAAATGAAAAACATTGATTCTCATGTCACATGACATTAAAAGGTGCATTCCCAATGTCCCAAGAACATGATGTTAAACTAGGCACCCAGGTCAAAGACTTATGACATTAATGTATGTGTGTGTTTTCTATGAAAAATTTCCTTATAGTGTGGGCCTAATTTTTCCTCATTTTCGTTAGATTGTTCCTATTATTCTATACATTTACCTTTTCTTAGATACCTCAACTTTTATAGTCTAATCCTTATGAATTTAAACTATGTACAAGTTATTCATATGAATATGTTGTGTGGTGTTGGGTATCATTGGCTTCATTCATGTTGGGTGATATCACGCCAAAAATTTCCACTTAGAATCCTCACTTCCAAGTCCAAACATTATGGCTCTAAACTATGTGTGAATCTCTTCAAGATCATGTAGTGTGTCATGGGCCTCCTTAGCCTCATTCAAATTGGGTTTATTTTTTTCATTGTATGCATATCTATTGGTTTGATATGTATTCCCTCTAGTATTAGCTGCATGACATTAAATTGTGTGGCATCGATGTTCTCACTTGAGAGGTAATTTCTCTAGGTATCAGTCATCTACCTTGCCATTTTCAAGAACCACGTGTGTCTTTATTCCCATACTCATGGTATATATAAAAATGCCCATACTTTTTTTCTTTGGTCCCAACCATAGGATCACAAACATTTTTTCCCCTTGGCCAGAGTTTCCCTTTGGAAGTGTGTGGAGTGATGTGGAGCTCTTTGGTCCTCATTCACATCGAGTTATTTTCCATTCCATACACTTACCCTATGTGATACCTCTCTCTCCAATGTTTTAGTTTCATGATAATAAACTGCACAACAACTCAATCCTCATCACCGAAATTTAAAATACATGGCTCGATCCTGTCACATGACCTTAAAATATGTCATCTAATTTCCCAATCACATGACATTAAACTGGGAACCCAAGTCTAAGTGTCATGTTGTTAAACTATGAACAGGTCTTCCTTGGGATCCTATGGTGTGTCATTTAACTCTTTGGTCCGTATTAACATCTTTTTATGGCAGCTGCACTATGAACATTCATTATGAAGAACCCCTCCCAATTTATCCTCACTTCTTGACAATAATCTTCACAGATATCCAAGAACTATGTTTGTATTAATTCTCATATTTATGAGATACATAGTGGTACACAAGTATCTATCCTCAAGACCAATCACATTACTTCCCCTTTCCATGTTGGTATATCTTTATCCTTACTGAATGACTTTAAACTGCACAGATTTCCAGAACTACGTGTGGCTTGATTCCCATCCTCATGAGATACATAGTGATTCCCATGAACGTTTTATATAGTTATAGCCATAGTGTTCCCTCATTTTATATTAGTTCACCTAGGTCCAAACTCCACGACCTTAAACTACAATTTGTGTCCAAGAAACATGACTTTAAACATAATGTTATCTTCCTCAGGAATGCATATGTGATGTGTATAACCCACCTCAGTCCTCATTCTCATCAGGTTTGTTATTTCACCACATTATGTATATTCCTTTTATGTAAATTCTCATATGTTCCAATATCTATGACCATAAACTAGGAGTTAATATATTCAACACATGACATTAAATCATGATCTCACCCTAAACATCATTATGATTCCCCATGATAATTGTGGGATTCTTCAGCTTCCTTGCTAGAGAGGATTTCCCCCACTAGTGTTGGATTTCTATCATACTATGTTTTATAACTATGTATGGATTGATTCCCATCCTCATGAGATATGTAGGAACACCTGGAAAATTTATTTTTTGGCTCATCCACATGTTCGTTAACCTTTTAGGGCCCCTTGGGCCTCAGTTAGGGTCCAAGAATAGTGACTTTAAATGTTATTGTATTTTTATTCACATGTATTTGCATCATGGTCCTCTTTGGACTCATTCACGTATGGTTTTATCTCTTAAATGTCACATGAAAACCTCAGGACTAAACATATTCTTATTGTCTGAGTGACATGACTTTATCTGTTTTCCATGGTCCAAACTCTATGACCTTAAAATGACATCCCTGTAGGGAAACTGTAGTGTGTCAGGATTTTTACTCTGCCTCACCGCATATACCTTCCTTTGGGAAGCCTTCTTCCTATTTTTTCAAACATTTGTTTGGTGTGTAAGCCTCTTTGGCCTCGTTAACATCGGGTTTCTTTCTTCCATGACACATAAGTACTGGGAACAAACATTTCTAGGGTCCAAGAAATATGACCTTAAACTGTATGAAACCTCCTGATCAGATGATGTTAAACTGTGAGAGACATCTTGATAACATGACATTAATCTATTCCATTAATTTTTATCATTTTATGATTTTAAACTATGTGTACATCATCCTCTAAGAATGAAATTAAATTATGTCTTCTTAATACTCACCATATGATGTTAAACTAAGTGTTCATCATCCTTATTTTCATGATGTAAAAATTCTTTTAATCATAGGCCCCCACCAGAATGGTTCTTCCTAGAATATGGGTTTGATCTTTGTTCAATCCAATGCACCCACAATAATGGTCTCCAAGTCATGGTGGTGTAATTTCAAGAGTGTTGGAATCCTTTCAAACATTCCATCACTCCACCCCACACTTCACATGCCCCCCCCCTTTGGATCATCATCCTCTTCCATGTCTGAAGGGACCCCATAATGGCCTAGCTATGCCACACCAGCTCACCTACAGTCCTAGGACAACGTTCTGAAAGGAATTGGACAACATTTTGAGTTAGGTTCCGTGTTTTAAACACGGTCAGTGGTCAACCCTTATTTTTTTCGCATTTTAGGATAATGGTATAGAGATTGTGTTTTAAAAATGGTCATTAGTTATCCTACATTATAATTCCATCATAAATTTGTTTCAAATTTTGGTCACTGGGATTCACACTTTTAATTCCCCTTTGTTTGAATAGATTTCAATTATCCTAGCATTATCATGTTTGTGCACGACCACACATTGGCAAAATATTGTTGGTTATTCGAAGAACACCATTCTCTAGTCCCAACCTCTCTCGACCAGAAAACTTTGTATGATTTGTCAAAAACATTAAACCTTGAGTATTTTATGATTATCCAACACTCCCATATAATATGAACAATTATGTGATATTCTATTATTCCTCACATCGGGCATGACTCACATGAGATTAGGGATTGGTCATTATTTATTTCATAGACATTTTAAAGTGTGATAATTGAAACAATAAAGAATGTATCCATGAACGAAATTCCAAGAAAGAAAACAAGAAATTATGTTTTATGATTTTGGAAACACACAGTCCTTATAGATCTTCCCCTTTGATGGAGTGATTCAGCTCTTCCACCTTTTGGCATGTGGCCTCCAGGGTCTATTGTTGTTTCTTGAGATCCCATTCCTATTAATTTGATTTCAGGTAAAGCTCATATGCCCTTCTCTTCATCTAGCCTCACTCAGCTCTGAGATCATCCACTTTATGAGATACCCACCACATTCATTCTTGGGTTTCTTCTAGCTAGACTCTCAATCATACAACCTGTTTTGATTGAGTGGTAGAAAATGAGGAAGACTTGTTCATATGTTCTTCCAGATGTTGGATCTCTTTTTTAGCCTTCTGAAGCTTATGAACGTTGAAAAAATTATCCAAATTCCAATATATGTCCATATTGATACTAATTTCCCATATATTTTTAGTGAGGTAGTCTCAGATTAGCGCATGTAGACCTCACATATCCACCTCTCCAGCGCATAGACTATGTAGAAAATGGTGAATAAATCCCATATGGCTTATCTATTATGATTCTAGATTATTGTTTATGAAACACTTGCCCAACTTCCATGCTCAGCATCAGGTTTCCCGACTATCCCTGACCACATTAGAATCATACTCATCAAACTCACTAGGATCTGTAGGCTCGTACTTTAGAAATGCAGTCAAGAGTACAATAGTGGGATCCTTCTATAGAATATTTTCATATGTCTTGGGTTATATATAATGAGGTTAATCTTTATCACTTAATCCCACCTTATTATGGTTGTCCCTGTTATCACCAAGTGTTTCCCCACCAGTGGTGCCACCAGAAGTTGTGGCCTAGTCAGCCCAAGTAGCTAGATCTACATGGAATGGAACCTCCATCGGGAAAGGAATTCCAAATCCAATAACCATGTCCCATAGTAGTTCTCCCACTACTCCAAGAACTGTTCAAATAAGAAATAGGTAAGTGATCCTGATCAGGCAACAATAGATGTGGTTCTTCATGGTGATGAACTTATGGAAGTCGATCAGTGGTGAAAAATCATATTGGGTTATCATCATTGGAACATCGGGACGTTTCCAACCATATATTATTGAGGGATATATGGATTTTGGATTATCCATCCTAGCCTCCTTATCACTATTGGGCCTTATATTCACTCTTGGACTAGACACAGATCCTAGGGCATGGACCTCTGTTCCTTCTTCTACACCTCCATCCCCATGAGCTTGGTCTCTTTCCCAAGATTATCCTGTATGAAAAATATTTTATTTTTGGAATCTTGATAAATCATGAGAAAAGTAATGGCACCAGATAATGAGTTAAATATTACATTCAGTTCTTCAATGAATCCATCTAAAGAGTTTTCCTCTAAGGATATGGCCTCTTATTCCTCCAAAATCATTCCTTCAATGTTATGACCTCGGTATCCTCCGGGGGGGCTTCATGGCATCCCCCCCGGGGATCCATTCAATTCATTGGGAAAGGGATAGTGCTCCACCATCTTATTCATCGATCGATTTAGAGGAGAGGTCATTTCTAGAAGCACCCTCACTCAATATATCATTGGACGTGAAGTTCCCTAGGAGTGAACAGGATCCTCCAACTCCGTCACATATCATTCCTTTTCTTCCTAAGACACGAGGAAGCTGGCCTTGGAATATCCTATCCCAACTAAATGATTCCCATGCCTTTCAAGACAATCCCATATACTAAAGGTGTTGTGAAACTGTCTGTTGACATCTTAGGTCTCCCAATACTTAGGGAAAATTCCATCCTTGGGAATGTTCATATGGAGTAGTCACTTCTCAGGAGCTTAATTAGGAACCCTATTGAACCCTCTCATTGGCTCCCCTACCTCCCAATTTGATTAGCTGGGAGCACCAGACCTGATGTTGCTACTATTCTTCCTTCATATCTTATCGGTGAGGTCCCCGAAACATTGGCCCCACTGCTATAACTCCACCCCCATGATGTGCACTATTCTTTCCCATATGACACTCCCTTTATAACACATAGCCTTATCCCCAAGGTGGAGGTACCACTCCCTCATTGGCTTGAGTGGTCAACTACCTCAAAATTTCTCCTAGATAGGTATCCTCCCATCTCTTTTCATAGTCATAAACCAGTTAGTATGCAGTAATGGATGGCAGAAGCTCATTATGCATCTTCTCATCTTTGTGTGTGGACATGATCTATATCTTCATAATCACACACGTGTGATTTTCATGTCGTACCTCCAGATATACTTTTGGAGTCAGCCTTTGCAGGCACTTGAACTACCTCATGAAAGAGTGCAGGTTTAATGGTTCACAAATTGGTTAATAGTCTACCCTTACTACTAGCACGCCACCTTGGAAGGCTAGTAGATATTACCACTACTCCTTGGTTACTATTCCATTATCTGTTATCACCCCCATCAATAGAGGGAATTTATTAAAGGTGAATATATCATCCTGACTAACACTTCTCAACATGTTCGTCCAACCCATCTTGAATGAAAAAAATCCCCGCAATGTTTAGAACTGTTGGTTTGATTTTAGTCTAAAGAGAGGATAGGTTATTTGGGTATTCATATCCTCCCATGTGTGCTTCCACACAACTATACATAAAGTGGAGTGTCTTGCACATGTATAGTGTCTTATTCCCCTCACTGACATTCTGGATCACTTTTTATAGCTTTTCCAGCACCAGGATCCCACGATTAATACATTGACTTGTTCCAAGCATCATTATCATAATAAAAGTGATCGGTCATTACCCCATGTGCACCTATATTACCAACATCATCCATTCAAAAATCAAGATAGCAATTAATCCATCCAACCTAAATATTGGTTGAGGAACAATCTTGATGTTGTACCCCCATAGCTGCCATGGGCTATCCTCTAGGATCTTCAAGTAAGAGACTTATTTACCACACAAGGCTCCCCTCAAACAAGTACATGGTCTTGATTGTATATTATTTTCTTCCATTTACCCATCAGAAGGATCTTCCATTTGGATGTTCAAAATGTAACTAAACCACTACTTAAAGTGGACATCCCTCATCATCTACTTGTCTTTAATTGTGCCCGACACTAGATCCAGCAGCACCTTTTCCAGACATGAAATCTTATCCTGATCCTCCCACACATTCTTCATGGGGAGGAACTATTCATACATTTCCCCCATTATGGGGATACCAAATATATGATAGAGGACCTAGAGGATAATTTCTACCCCCCCCCCGGTGATGAAAATGGAATGTGTTGGTGTCTGATGACCATATGCTTGGGATTTCAAGCATGATCTCCCTCAGTTGGTATACATAGAATTTGTATTCCCATGCCTCTTCATATAGGCCTACCTTCCTCAAATCTTCCTCGAAATCTGCACTAGTTTCACATTCCTTGTAGGCCCAGTCCCATTCATCTATGAATTTTCCCCCCTACAGCAGGTTCCAATCATCGGCCCACCCTTTCTCAGGGTTTCTTAGGATTTTCTTGATTATATTATTGTATTTGGGTGGAGATACCTTAGTCTTCAATGCCTTTTTTATATTCTGTAGTTATGGTTGTAGAGATATTATGATGTAATATAGTATTGATCCTTCTAGATATGGCCATTGACATCTTTGTTCCCCTAGTACTGCCCACGTGTGCCCCTAAACCAGTAATCTAGTTTGTCTCTACTGGAAGTCAGGATAAATACATCATCTCTCAGACTAAATCCATATAATGGAAACCTCTTTCATAGAGGGTAGTACTTCTATTCTTCTAAGATTAGTTCAAATAATGATTTTTGGTCTGATTTTCTCTAGATGTACTCCCTAATCATGATGTTATTATCCATCTCCTCTCTTCAGGTAGCATCTTTAAGGACCTGCCACTTAACTTCTTGAGTGGCCATTAGATCTCGGACTTAATTGATTTTCAAGGTCTGTTCGAGGATACTAATCAAAAATCTCATTCATAGAGCACCATATTGGGGAACCTCTATGTACTATGGTCAAATTGTGAAGTAGTGAAAAATCATAATGCCTAGGTTCTCTTAGTAGTGTTCTTGGATAAAATCTTTGAAGAAACCTAGTTCACTAAGTAGAATTTGTGTGGAAGAGAATATTCAGGGAAATAGAGGCTTTCTTAGGTTCATAGAGATACAGTATAGACAAGGGGCCCTTTTCATGATATTTATAAGTGTGTGGTCAACTGATCTTTGTGTCACCCTCTATATTCATTCACATCGTCAAGGTTCATCACAAACCATCTTCATGGTGGTTCATGTATTCAGAGATTCACCCTATGAATCTATCTGTGCTTTTATCATAGATCCTATTATAAGGGGGCTCATTTTTTGGCACTATAATACGTGCTCCAAGATAAATTGAGGAAGGATACAACCGTTTGGGATGAAATTCAATCTCAACAGGCCCAAATATCAACAAAAGCGTCAGCCTCGTGAAGTTACCATGTGGATCCCCTCATCACTACAAATGCACGAAGTGCTGAAGGAACTCCGATGAATCTAAAGTCATTCGTGGCCTTTCTAATGAAGTTGAAAAATGACTCTGTGAGTCTGATAGAATCACTGCTTTTCACAAAGTGAATCCTTCCTTCTTGGTGGTCCTCTGAGCTTCACGAGATCCCATTGCCTATAAATATCTCTCTCACCCCACCTCAATGGTTTGGTTACCCCGACCTTTTGATATTAGATCTTCCAAATCATAAAGCTCCTGAGCATCATGAACTAGAACCTAAAATGGATCATCCAAGGTATTGGAGAATCACGAGACCCCCGTCCCCTTGTTCTTAAATGACCATGTCCTTGATAGGGATTCCTTTCACAAATTCACCCACCTTTCAAAGAGGAAGGAGACCCTTGGGGTTACTTGAGGATTTGTGGAGCACTTAGCCTTCATAAATCACTCTTCCACCAATCCAAGACTCCAAGTTAAGGTAGGGTCCCCATGCCTCGTGAAGCCCATTCCTTAGTAAAGCTCATGTTCTCCAAGAATCATCCTAACTTCCAAAATACCCTCTCATTGAGGCCATTATCTTCACGATACCCTCTTTAGTGCAACCCTCCAAACTTTCACATAGTGATTTCTTGGTCCCTCATGCGGTTTTCCTTGTTGTGGTACCCTACATCTTTCTTTTCAGCATAGTCAGGCTAATGGATTTTACTTTTTAGTATAGTCATGCTAACATGGACCCCAATATCAACAACTCCTACACACCCTCACATTTTTAAATTGGTGTTGCCTTCTCTTCCCCAAGGGTTGGTGAGCATCAGTTATGTAAGTCTAAGGGTTAAGGAGTGAGTCCTCCATGTCTGAGCTACAGGACGCTAAACTGCTAAGAACACACTTCCTCAATGCATGACGCTAAACTGTGATCTCACCATGAATCATAATCCCATTATGTCGCTATGTATGAGTGACATGGAATTAAATCATCTACACTATAATAGATAAAGGGTGGCCATTGGGAGACTATTATTTCCAGCATCTTCAAACATTTATCCCTATCCCTTTGGGATTTTTCACCATGTGAACCTTGGGCAGCCAACAGGTAATCCATGGAACCTCCTTTTATAGGATTCTTATGCATGACTCGCATGGAAAAAAATTATCCTCTTATGGAATGAGATCATCAACACACAAGACTTTATCCACCTTGATAGCTTCAACCCGTATGCACTACACCATCACTCGCCAATGTATCTTTCATGACGAAACCATCTGGTCTATTGATTCCTCTTGTTTCTCACACCGACCATGAATCACATGATCTTAGGGGTCTATAGAGACTTTGAAAACTTTATTGATCCAACTAGGAATCCCCCATGTAGTTTTTGAGATGATATGTGAGAATGATATACTCTATAATACCAAATGTAGGATCGAAATAATAGAGATAATGTATGGAGTATCTAATGATGCTCAAAATACAAGAGGGGGTAAATTGTATACTATTAAAAATTCCTATGGAACTTTAAAATATGGTTAGGTTTAACAAGGTTAAACAAGGTAATTCACAAAACCTATAGGTCTACACACTTGCTTGATTCTGGAAATATGATTCCGAGAATGTGAATCCAAAAAAATGGTTCCGGAAAATGAAACTTAATGAAAGTTTACAAAGATGAAGAGTCTACCTTAAAGCGTATAGAATATAACTAAATCAGATTACAAGTATAAGAAAGTATAAGATAGTTATACTTTCCTCAATCTTACAAATGCAGCGGAAAAACTTGTAAAAAAACAAGTAACAGTAGTAAGTCTTTTAACCCAAAGAGAAGGGTATCCAAAAACCTTGGATAAAGGTCCCTTGATCTATACATTCAAGAAATTATGTCTTATCCACACGAGTTTAATCCCTTGATACGATGATCGAAGTCTGTCTTGCTATCCCTGCAAGCCCTCAACATGAAGGTAGTCGGCACCTATGTCTTCCTCAGCAAGGAAGCTCTCAGCTTCAAGGTAGTCGGCACCTCTATCTTCCTCTCCCCGGAAGCCCTTGAATGTACTCAGTAACATTTGGAGTCGCACAATGAAAAACTGAACAATAAGTTCAATGTGCACGAAGTAATGAAATTCTCTCTCTAGAAATCACTTCAATAACATGTAATCTCTAGATTAATTAACTTTTTGTGATATATTTCAAATGAGCTCCTATTTATAGCCACGACTTCAATGGTCGGCTCCCTCCTCCAATGGTCATATTTTTTCTTGAATTTTGGAGGGACCTGTAGAAATGTCACTCAAACAATGGTTAGTTAGTAATTGAAAGCATGACATCGTTTTATAACAATACAAGTGTAAGAAAAATATGGTTACATAACTAAAATCAATATTCAGAATGTAAGGAAATATAAGTTCGTATTCTATCCAAAATTGAATTCAGAGTCTATAATACAAGGATATTCGGGTTCTGTTTTTTAGGAATTCAGAACCAGAACTCTATAGAATTCTGGAGTCTAAATTTCAAGGAAATTTAGAATCTGAATTCTCTGGAATTCAGAACCAGAACTTAAAAAGTTTGGAGTCAGATTTCATGAGAATTTAGAGTCAGAACTCATATGATTTTGGAGTCTGTATTTAGAGAACTCAGAGTTAGAACTTGTAAAATTTCATAACCAGAATTCGTATTCAGAATTTGGAGTCAAAACTCAGAAGACTTCGTAACCAGAATTCGTAATTAGAATTCGGAGTCAGAACTTGGAAGAGTTCACAAATAGAATTCGTAATTAGAATTCAGAGTCATAACTGAGAAGAGTTCATAACCATAATTTGTAATTACAATTCAGATTCAACACTTAGAAGAGTTCGTAACCAGAATTTTTAATTATAATTTGGATCCTAAAATAGAATGCTTCATATCTAAGTATTTATAGGATTCTGAGGTTTTGGTTTCAAACTGAATTTTATACTTATAAAAATTGATTATGTGAATAATGAAAACAAGGTAAGGATAAATTTCCTTGGTGAAAGAAATTTTTCCTTATAGAAGTAAAACACAGGGTAAAAATAGATTTTCCTTGAGATAAGGAGTTTGTGATTTTCAAAACAATTAGGAGTGGTAATGTGATAAGGAAACCTTATTGACTTAACAATCTCCTCCAAGTATGAAGGAATGGAAAATTCATAAGGAAAACCTTATTGAATCAAAAATATCCCCCTTTTTGAAAATCACAAACATCCTTACGAAAAAGAATATAAGGACTTAGACAAATTTTCTAGACTTTGAAATAAAACTTATCTCCCTTTTCACATTGGAAAAGATGAATATGACTAACTCCCCCTTAGTATTTAGAACACTAAGGATCGTATTCTAGATTTACAGAATGATAATTTTCATTATCTTGAGTGTGGAAATCTTCCTAATGGAAAACTCCCCCTTATATAAACTCCCACATACTTTGGGATATTTCTTCTTTACTTGGAATTATTTTTTCCTTTATCCCCCTTTGTGATTTTCAAAAAGATTTTGAGGGGATGTAAAAAATATAATACCTGAAATATTAGTATAAACATCCAAACAAAATTAGTCAACCACAATTTTATTAAGATAAGAAGAATTTGTTCATGGGAAAAAATACAACAAAATATCAGATTGAGCTATTTTCCTTCCTTCTCATTAGGTATCAACTTCTTGACAATGGTTTTCAGCTTCTTTAGCTCCTTGTGATCTTCCTCTGCTTGCTTCTCTAAGGATTTGATCCTATTATACTAAGCCTTCAGAGCCTCTGCCTGAACCTTCAATATGTCATCTTGCTTCAATAACTTCTCTTCAATCCTGATCTGGATATCCATTTCTGTTTTCTAAATTTGGACAAATAATTCAACTTCCAATTCAGATATTTGACATCTTGAAACCGATAATTCTGCTCAAGGGTTAGTTTTTTCTCAAAACTATTTGTGAGATATTTGATTTTTTTGTCTTGAGTATCAAAAGTTTCCTTAACGTCATTTTGAAAGTCATCATGCTCTCTCGAATCTTCAACAATATTCTTTGACAAGCTGACCATTTTCTTACAAGATTTTCTGTGGGCTTCATAGTTGATAACGAAATTCTTGTAATCAGCCTCAATATTTATACCCATCACCATGGATACAAAATCTGATTTCTGATTCATGCTATGTTGAAGCATCTAACATATGGAGTCAATTACTGAAAGGATCAGAATTGTGTCAACAAGCTTCTTCAGAGATTGAATAACAAAATCATGACCTAGAGTTGATGATTCTGAATCTAGCACTTTGGTTGGTGGTGGTTATTCCTATAGCTCGATCAGATTCCTCTTAAAAGATCCTCTATCTTCCTTATTCCTTATAATTACTTTGGTTGGGGTATCAACAACCACTTGTTTCCCCTTGTTGGTTTTCATAACAGCTTCTTCATCTAGAGACTCATGCCCACTTTCAGACAACTGAACAATCTTATCTTCACCACTTTTTTCTTTCTTGGCTCTTGCCTCAATATCCTCAGGGTGAATAAAGTCATGATTATGACTCTCTTCCTCAGATAATTCGTTCACCTCCTCTTCAGTTTTTTCATCAACCCTAGGAGTAGCAAGTCTTGAAGATCCATCTTTAGAAGTCTGGATTGATAATTTTTCAGAAGCACTTTTCTTCTCATGAAATTCTTCAACTTGTTATATTAGATCAGTTGTATCATCACTACCTTCAGCTTCTTGTACTTCTTCTACAACTTCCTTTTCTTCGATAACCTTTTCAATCACTTTTTTTGAAGTCATGAACTTCTTCCCCGGAGTCTCAGGTAATGGTTCTACTAAGAAAGATTTTGGTAAAGGAATGTTCTCGGATGCTATTTCAGTATCCCTTAGAAGGGATTGAACAATTTCAGCCTCTAAAATATTCTTCTTCTGCTTCTTATCTTTGGAATTTCTTCTCAAGCTATTTAGCAATATTTTCTTTTAAATCCTTGGCCTCGGTAGGATCTAGACCAAATTTTTGTTCTCCTTCCTTCTGATTATTTTTATCCTCCCTCCATTTGGCTATGACCTCATCTGGATAGGATTTATACTTCTTGGGTTTTGGAGGTGCATATTGGGTTTCTTTTGCCTTAGTGGTTTTCTCTTCTTCTTCCACTTCCTTCTGTTTCCTTTTCTTTCCTGCTTTCTTTTATGGTTCAGGAACTTCTTATTCCTTCTGAATAGCTTCAACCTCTTCCTCGGGTAAGTCAAATAATTCTACTGTCTTTTTAGAGAAACCAACTTTCATCCTCTTGAGAGTATCATCACAGATTAGCATAACTTTTCAATTCCTCGACATTGAACTGCAAGGTATTTTGAAGGAATCCAAGCACCGAACAATCAAATTGGAGTGTAGGGCAGGATACATGATTATCAGTGCTCTCAAATTCTCATTCTTGATATTCTCTATTGTAATGAGAATATGCATCATCAGATTGATCTTCCTTAGATTTACCAAAAAATCTAAAATATACATATCACTTTTCTTCAGGGTTTCCTTGTCACCCTTTCTTAGTATGATAAAACCCTGAACCCATAACTCAAGGATCTGATTGTTGGTAGAAAAGTGAGCAATATTTGTAGTCTTGACATCTGTAAGTCCAAGTCATTCCATAGCCTTAACCTTGATAAAACTTCCTTGTACATCCTGTAATTTGTGGGAAAAAATTCAGCTTCCCCTTCGAATGGAACTCCAACTAAGCCGGCTTCCTTAGTGTAAGAAAGTTCACATGTTTTCCCATAACTTTTGAATGAAAACATATCTCTCCCTTCTTCCTTAAGGAAACTTATTGAATCAAAAAAACTCAATAAGGAGATCCGGATACACCAAGTCTTGGGCTCCTGGATTTGAGATACAAACGCTTTCCCATCCATTGAGTTTGATGTTTTTGGAGATAATAGATTCATAATTATTGAAGAAATTATGATGCACTAACCTCTCTCTGTATACTTTCCATTCCGCAATCGGATTGACAGTAGACATATCTTTCTGAGATGATTCTTCTACAGAAATTTGGACATGAGAAACCTTTGAAAATCCATAACAGGATTTTGAAGTGGGGCAGAGCTTCGACACGCAAAATATTTGAATAACGATGTGGGAAAACCATCGAGGGTGCCATTTATATAGGCGTTTTTGCGATGGTTCATCTTAACATCAGAATCCAATGGATGAGAATTCTCCAGATCAAATCTGACGGTTGAAATGGTAGCCGCAAGGACAAATTGGTAGGATCCAATCTTTTGAGGTTTTTAAAGGAAAACATTCGGATTTAAGGAAACTAGAATCCGAGAAATTTTAAAAATAAAAAAGAAACTATCAGTAAGTAAAAGGTGATTATGAAAAATAAAGAAAGAGTCATACCTTTCGGATTTATAGGAAGATTATTCGTATTGAAGAAAATTATTCTTGAAGAACTTTAGATTCTGAAAAAATTGAGTACGAAAAAAAATGCAGAAATTTATTATGAAAAATTCAAATAAAAAAAATTCATTAAAAAATTTTCAAGTACGAAAATTTTCACTATGAAAATTTCCAGTACGAAAATCTTCATTACGAAAATTTCATTTACGAAAATTTTCATTATGAAAAATATGAAAAACTTCATTACAAAAAATATGATAAACATCATTACAAAGAATATGAAAAATATCATTATAAAAAACATGAAAAACTTCATTATGAAAAACATGAAAAACTTCATTATGAAAAACATGAAAAACTACATTACAAAAAATATAAAAAACTTCATTACGAAAAATATGAAAAAAATCGTTATGAAAAATATGAAAAACCTCATTATGAAAAATATGAAAAACATAATTAAATGTACTCCCCCTATGAAAATAAGTTTATTAATGTAAAGAGATTTGTTTAACAGAAATTTAACAAAGAAAGATACCTTACGGTTATCATTCCTAACTTCTGTTTAATGTATTCTAATCTATCGGAGTGTAAAGATTTTGTGAAAATATCAGCAAGTTGATCTTGCATTCCGATAAATTGAAGAATGATATCTCTTTTTTGTGTGTGATCCCTAAGAAAGTGATTCTTAATATCTATGTGTTTTGAATGATAATGATGTGCATGGTTTTTACTAAGGGCAATGAAACTTGTATTATCACACAAAATTTGTGTTTTGGTAAAACTCATACCATAGTCTGTGAGTGTGTGTTGCATCCAGAACACTTAAGCACAATAACATCCAGTTGCTACATATTCAGCTTCAGCAGTGGAAAGTGATACTGAGTGTTTCTTCTTGCATGATCAAGAAACAAATGAATCTCTTAAGAAATTAAAAGTTCTGGATGTACTCTTTCTATCCATTCTACATCCACCAAAATCAGCATTGGAAAAACTTTTTAAAACAAAATCATTTCCAGAAGTATAAAAAAGTCTTAAATCCATGGTTTCTTTTATGTAGTGAAAAATTCTTTTTACTGCCTTTAAATGATATTCCTTAGGATTGGATTGATATCTTGTGCAGAAGCATACTGAAAACATTATGTCTAAAATACTAGCTTTCAAGTAATGTAAACTTCTTATCATACTTCTAAAATATGTTTGATCTACTGGTTTCCCATCTTCATCAAGATCAAGTGTGTTTGAGGTACCAATGTGAGTACTTATACTCTTAGTGTTGTCATATCCATACTTTTTAAGAAGATATTTAATATACTTATGTTGGGATATATAGATTCCTTCTAGTTTTTGAGAGATTTGAAAACAAAGAAAAAATGTTAACTCACCCATCATACTCATTTCAAACTCAGATTTCATTAGATCTTCAATGGAATCAATTAAAGATTGCTGAGTTGAACCAAATATAATTTCATCAACATAAATTTGAACAATCAAAACATTTTTCTTATCTATCATTATAAAAAGGGTTGGATCTGTATTTCCATTAACATAATTATTTTGAAACAAAAATCTTGTAATTCTGTCATACCAAGATCTAGGTTCTTGTTTAAGTCCATATAAATCTTTGGTAAGTCTAAAAACATGATCAGGATGTGTTCTATCTTCCAAACCAGGATGTTGTTCAACAAAAACTTCCTCTTGAATATAATTGTTAAGGAAATCACATTTCACTTCCATTTGAAAAAGTTTGAAATTGAAGAATGCTGCAAAGGCAAGTAGGATACAAAAAGAGTTGAGCCTAGTTACTAGAGCATAGGTTTCTTTATAGTCTATTCCCTCTTTTTGATTATATCATTTAGCAACTAATCTAGATTTATTTCTTAAAATGATTCCATTTTCTTCACACTTATTTCTGAAAACCCATTTTACTCCAATAATAGAAGTCTCCTTAGGTCTTTCAACCAAGGTCCAGACTCTATTCCTTTCGAATTCATTTAGTTCATCTTGCATAGATTTAATCCAATCATCATCACCTAAAGCTTCATCAGTGCTTTTTAGTTATAATTGGGAAAGGAATGATAGATGTTCTACTTCATTTCTTAAGGAGCTTTTAGTCTTTAAAGGTTGATTCATATCACCAATGATATTGTCACTAGGATGATTCTTAAGAAACAACTGATTTGGGTTTTTTAAAACCCATTCATCAACATAGGGTAGGAAATCTTATGGGGTAAATGTTTTAGAAATATCTTCTTGAAAATTTTCCTTATCAGAAGGATCATCTGTCAAAGGTTGATAATCAGTTTTTGAAAACACATCCGAAGATGTAGGTTGGGGTTGTTTAAAAACAAAGGGATCGGTTTTATCAAATTTCACATGCACTGTCTCTTCAATAGTAAAAGTGTTTTTATTGAAAACTCTATAAGCCTTAGAATTTGTGGATTATCCTAGGAAAATTCCTTCATCAGATTTTGGTGAGAATTTATAAAGATTCTATTTAGTATTCAAAATGAATATTTTGCAACCAAAAACCTTAAAGTAGGAAAGTCTAGGTTTTCTACCATTTTATAACTCATAAAGAGTTTTATTAAGAAAATGTCGAATCAAAACTCGATTTATAGTATAACAAGCAGTACTTACAACTTCAGCCCAAAAATGTTTTCTATAGAATACTCACTCAACTTGGTTCTTATTATCTCTTAAATAATTCTATTTCTTCTTTCAACAACACCAAGTTGTTGAGGTGTTCTGAGTGCTGAGAAGTTATGAGTAATACCTTTTCTTCTACAAAAATATTCAAAATCATAATTTTGAAATTATCTTCCATGATCACTATGAATAGTTATCAAAGGAAGGTTTTTTTCATTTTTAACTTGGTCTCTAAAACATTTTAAATAAGAAAAATCTTCATATTTCTTTGCTAGAAAATAGACCCACATAAATCTAGTATAATCATCAACAAAGACAAATACATAATACTTACCCCCAATGCTTCCAGTTTGTGTAGGAACAAAAAGATCCATATGCACTAAATGTAATGCATCAATAGTTGAAATTTCACCGATTGATTTAAACCTTGATTTATGTTGTTTACCATATAGATAAGGGTCACAATCTTTTGAAGAATCAAATCTAAGCTCCGATAGATCCTTAACTAATATTTTATTAGAATGTTTTCATAAGTTAATAAGGTTACAATGTCCTAACCTTCTATGCCACAACCAAGAGTGATCTTCCATTGCACTAAGGAATGTTATATCATGGCTCCTAAGGTCTTTGATGTTTAGTGTATAAACATTCTCTTGCCTATGGGAAGAAAGAATAAACTCTTCCTTGGAATTGTGTACTATACACTTTTCATTCCTAAAATTAACAAGGTAACCTTCATCACATAATTGGATTATGCTAATGAGGTTGTGCTTAAGGCCTTTAACAAATAAAACATTTGAAATAAAAGTTTTTTCAAGAAGAATGATGTTACATATACCAATAATTTCTCCCTGAGCATTATCTTTGAAAGTTACTTTTCATCCTTTCGTCTTGATAATCTTTTCAAAATAGTTTTTATTACGAGTCATATGATGATAACATCCACTATCTATGTACCATGTATTTCTGTTGGTACTTTCTCTAATTTCCTGAAATAAGAAAAATTTAGGTTTTTGGAATCCAAACTTACTTGGATCCGGAAATGTCAGAAAGCAAATATTTAGGAACCCACACCTATTTTGAAAAATAGGCTTTATGAAATCTTAGAGACTGAGTTTTGTTTAAGGAACAATTTTTTCACAGTTTCCACCAAACTAACACTTAGTACAGAATGGAGCACTTTGAGGAACAAAGTAATTGTTACTAAAAATTGGTTTATAACTAGTATAACCAAAAGCAAAACTATTTCTTAAAGGTCGGATTTGAGAATACATTTTATGAAAATTTTCCTTACCTAAGGTAAATTTTGACAAACACTTCCTCAAGGAAAAGATTTCAAATTTTAGTTTGATAACCAAGTTCTTGTCTTATAAAACATTTGATTTTGAACTAGAGTTAGGTTTGAAAACATTTTTCTTAGAAATTAAATTTTCTTGATCTTTAGAAAGTTTAATATTTTTAGAATTTACATCCTTAGGATTTTTTAAAATACTTTCAAAATCAACATTTTTCTTATCAATATTTTTAGAATGGTATGAAGTTTCCTTAGTAAGAATAGTATTCCTAGAATTTTCCTTATCAAGCTTTTTCATGAGTTTTGAATTCTCAATCTCAATGAGTTTGGAAAACCTAGAAACTTCTTCATAGGAAGGTAAAATATTATCTTCATCAGAAGAAGATTCTTCATCATAAGAGTTATAATATTTATCATTAATATAATTGTAATTTAAATATATATTGGTCATAGATTCATAATTATGTACCTTAGCCATTAAATAATGATTTTTAATAGGTAGTCTGGCTATTAGACCAAGATTCTTCTATTCAGAAGATTCATAATCTGAAGATTCACTTAAAGATTCACCACCACTGGAACTCCAATTTTCATTAGCTTTCAAGACTTTCTTAGCTTTAACTTTGTAGTAATTTTTTCTATTTCTCTTAGAATGATTTTCCTTTATTTCTTTTCTCTAAAGAATAGGACAATCAGGTCTTATATGTCTAGCTCTCTTGCATTCATAACATGTAACTTCTGAATCTTTCTTATCTTTACTTTCTTTCTTCTTATATCTGGATTGAAAGTTCCTTTGTCTGGGAATCATGTTCATCCTTTGAGAAATATTTTCTAATTCATTCTCTGAGGATTCACGTCCAATAGATTCAGATTGAATAAAAAACTTCTTAGATTTGGATCTAGTAACTCTCTCATGAGTCTTAGCTTTCATGTGATTTGAAGTTGTAGTAAAAGAAACACTTACATTCCCATTATTCTTCTTTATGTTGTTAGAATCTCTCTTCATTCTAGTCTCATGTTGAAGTAGAGTTCCAAACAACTCATCAAAGAAAATCTGAGTAACCTTTCTATTCTCATCTTTTGCAGTCTTCTTGGATTCCCACTCATTGGGCATGATTTCTATGATCTTATCAACAAGAGCTTCATTATCTATTCCTTTCTCACCCATGGATTGTAAACTATTCAAAATATTCATGAACCTTTTTTGAACCTTACATATGGGTTCTCCATAAGGAATGTTAAATCCATGGTATTCAGCTCTGAGCATAGCTCTTTTAGTTTCAATAACTTTGGAAGCTACAAAGTGAGTAACTTCGAGTTTCTTGCATATAGAATTTGCTGCTTCACAAGATGAAATTTGGATATATATATTTCTAGTCATAGAACAATGTAAATTATTGTGTACCTTATAATTCAGTTGATATTCATGCTTTTCTTGATTGGTGAAGGTACTAACTTCCTTGTCATGGATTTTATATCCTCCAGTAATCATAACAAAATTATCTACACCATTATTGATAATAAAAGTCTTCATACGATCTCTCCAATATTCATATTCATTTTTATCAAAGATATGTGGTATAGTTGGATTGAGATTATCTATGGAACCAACATTGATTCCTGCCATATTTAAGAAAAAATTTCATTCCACACAAAACTTGTTAATAGAAAAAGTTTGTAAACAAGGAAAATATAGAGCAAGAGTTATCTCTAAGAAAAAATGAATATGAACTTTATGAATCCGAAAAACTGATTCCAAAAGATGAATTATCTACTGAATCTAATAATGAGATTAATTCAGACTGAACCAATCCTCTGATATCAGTTGTTGAGATGGTATGTGAGTATTATATACTCTATAATACCAAATATAGGATCGAAATAATAGAGATACTGTATAGAGTATCTAATGATGCTCAAAATACAATAGGGGGTGAATTTTATACTTTTAAAATTCCTTTGTAACTTTTAAAGATTGTTATGTTTAACAAGTTTAAACAAGGTAATTCACAAAACCTATAGTTCTACACACTTGCTTGATTCTGGAAATATGATTCCGAGAATGTGAATCCGAAAAGATGGTTCCGGAAAATGAAACTTAATGAAATTTTACAAAGATGAAGATTATACCTTAATTCTTATAGAATCCAACTAAAATAGAGTAAAAGTATAAGAAAGTATAATATAGTTATACTTTCCTCATCCCTACAAATGCAGTGGAAAAAATTGTAACAAAACAAGTAACAGTAGTAAGTCTTTTAACCCAAAGAAAAGGGTATCAAACAACCTTGGATAAAGGTCCAATGATTTATACTTTCAAGAAAGTATGTCTTACCCACACTAGGGTAAGCCCTAGATATGAAGATCGGAGTCTGTCTTGCTATCCCCACAAGCCATCAACTTCAAGGTAGTCGGCACCTCTATCTTCCTCAGCAAGGAATCCCTCAACTTCAAGGTAGTCGGCACCTCTGTATTCCTATCCTCGGAAGCCCTCAAATGTACTTAGCAATATTCAGAGTCGCACAAAGGAATACTGAACAAGAAGTTTAGTACGCACGAAGCAATGAAAGTATCTCTCTAGAAATCAATTCAACAGAATGTAATCTCTAAATTGATCAACTTTTTGTGGAATATTTTAAATGAGCTCCTATTTATAGTCATAGATTCAACGGTCAGCTCCCTCCTCCAATGGTCATATTTTTCCTAGAATTTCATAGGGACCTGTACACGTGTCACTCAAACAACAGTTAGTTAGTAACTGAAAGCATGACAATGTTTTATAACAAAACAAGTGTCAGAAAAATATGGTTACATAACTAAAATCAAAATTCGGAATGTAAGGAAATATAAGTTCGGAGTCTAACCAAAATTGAATTTGGAGTCTATAATACAAGGATATTCGGATTCTATTTTTTAGGAATTCAGAACCTGAACTCTATAGAATTCCAAAGTCTGAATTTCATGGAACTTCGGAATTTGGATTCTCAGGAATTCAGAACCAGAACATAAAAACCTCAGAGTCAGAGTTCATGAAAATTCTAAGTCAGAACTCATAAGATTTTGGAGTCTGTATTCAGAGAACTCAGAGTCAGAACTTGGAAAAGTTCGTAACCAGAATTCGTATTCAGAATTCGGAGTCCAAACTCAGAAGAGTTCGTAACCAGAATTCATAATTAGAATTCAAAGTAGGAACATGGAAGTGTTTGTAACCAGAATTCATAATTAGAATTCGGAGTCAAAACTTTGAAGAGTTTGTAACCAGAATTCGTAATTAGAATTTGGATTCAGAACACAGAAGAGTTCGTAACCAGAATTTGTAATTAGAATTCGGATCCTAAAACAGAATTCTTCATATCTAGGTATTTATAGGATTCCGAGGTTTTGGTTTCAAACCAAATTTTTTACTTAGAAAAATTATGATATGAATAATTAAAACAAGGTAAAGATAATTTTCCTTGGGGAAAGAAATTTTTCCTTATAGAAGTAAAACACAGGGTAAAAAGATATTTTCCTTGAGATAAGGTGTTTGTGATTTTCAAAACAAAAGGAATGGTAAAGTCATATGGAAACCTTATTGACTTAACAATATCCTCCAAGTATGAAGGATTGGAAAATTCATAAGGAAAACCTTATTGACACAATAGTAGTAATCCCCATGCCTCTAAACATTAAACTACATGGGTTTTTGATCCCTGTCTTCTAAATAGGGTACGTAGGAAGACTTAATGAAGTTCAATTTTAACCAATGGTAAACTCAGGTGATCCGTACTAGGGATGTACCATCATGATTTGATATATTCCATTTATGGGACACATCCCCCCCACCCCTGGATCCACCTTCATGGGGTGTTTTAATCTATCCTTCATCACCAAATTTATCTATCATCAATTATGATTTTACCATGGGCCACCAGATCCCAGTAAAATATTCACATTCAACCACATCCTCTATTTCTATCTGATCCCCCTCCTTAGGTGTCCCTGCACCAGTATCCATCCATTTGGTTCACTCCAATACATAGTTCCCAGCATGTCAAATAGGAAGCTTCAAAGCATAATCCCCAACCACATGTCCCATTTTGAATGGATTTCCTCATTGGCATTAGTCCCAACAACCCCCTTTTGAACTATATGGAATTTGATATCTATCCTAAAAAAACTATTCATAGGAATCCTCCTCGAGTTTCAATCCCATCATCTATTACCATTCTAGTCTCTCCCTCGAGTTACTATGTCTCAGGAGGATCATTACCTGGTCCGAAGCTCACATGTTCTTCAGGTTCCCTGACCATATACTTCATTTTCCCAAGAAATAAAACCAAGTGTAATCCCCAACACATCCTGAACTACTTAGATATTGTTTCCCTAACAACTGGGATACATAATAATCCTCTATGAAGTTTAATCCCAACATCTCTCACTCTATTTTATTTCTATTCCACTTCAACACTTCATCCATCAGCTCTCTCTTATCCCAATGATATCATCTCCATCCATTGGGTAGTCTCAAAATGTAATCCTCATCCACCTCATCAATGATCCCAACAACAGTTAGCCCATCTTAGTGTGTAATCCCCTTCCTCCCCATTACTTCTCCTAGGAAAACTCAAGAATTCTTAGTTCATAATCCCCGCACAATCCACACCATCCAGCCAAGTGAAATCTTATTACAACGGGTGGTCTCGATGCATAAGACCTACATCAGCCATTTTGAAATATGTGGGTTTTGATACCTATATTCTAAATAGGGTACATAAGAATTCCTTATGAGGTTCAATTCTAGACAATGGTAAACCTTGTTTTCCCCATCATTGAGATCCACCTACCTTACTTTCCCTCAGTGGTGTTCAAATCAGCCTAAATAGTCTCAAACATTCTATTCTTGAGATGCACAATCCCATGTCTTCTCCCATTGTTCATCTTGATCCATACATTTATTAAAGAATCTAGGTGTTCCCTCCTAGGGGTCCACCTCTTTGATTCATCTTAATGGGGCGTTTTGATCATTCTCATCTCATCCCCACAGGATGTTAAACTCATGGCCTTCCTCATGTTAAATATGAGGTCTTCATGGTGGATTGGATCATAAAATTACAAGTTCATTCCTAAGATGGTATTTATAAAAGATAAGGAAAGTTGTAAATAAGGACATGTATAAGGACTGCCCAAGCATGCTACAACACTTATCCTCTTCTAGGATCTATTTCTAGGTGATAAGAATGAGAAACTGAAGGTTCAAAGGAGACACAACCTACATCCCACTACTAAGATAATGTCAGGCTGAGGTATAATATTCCTATTATAAGGTAACCATTTTTTAATTCATTTAGATTAATTATTAATTAATTGAATGTTAGAATAACGATCAAGTTAATTGGGATACCAATTTCAATTCATAAGGGGTCATACACGTTATAAATTTTAATTGGTACATAAACTAGCTATATCCTGACCCTTACACAAGATAATGGGTGTAACATGACATAATTGTGGTTGGATCAGATAATCTACTAATGGGATTCACCAATCAAAACAACTAATGTGGCATTATTGGTCAGTCAAACCAATTATTTCACCATTGACAATACTAGCACACTACAAAGCATAACTTCCAAGGAATATACAAAAATCACAGGCACAATAGGTAATTCATGAAGGAGAGTAGATATATTGTGGTATAATTCATGAAAATTTAAATCCTATGGTTCGATGTATGATGCATGATTCATTGTTCCCTCATATCATTGGTCTAGGGATAAAAATCCATTTAAATAGTATCAACAATAGAAACTACACAAAACTAGTGTGTAACCCAATGGTGAGATCTTATGAAACTGTAATAAACAAAATTAATAAAATCATTTACCTAGCCTAGGAAATTTGGGTTTCCCTATATGTGGGGAAGCTACTCCCAGGAACAAGGTCTTATCCAGATCCCAATATCCTAGTATCCTTTATAAACCCAAATAGTAATAAAAAATAAAAATCACCCTCCAATACCACTTTGTAGCATCCTGTCCCAGATTCCACTCACCGGTGCTCTGAGAGGGTTGGCCACAAGACCTCAAGTGCACCTCCCTGAACGCTAGAGGATGTTGACTAATAGTAAGGGACTTGGGTGAGTCTATGGGGATATTATGCCCTCATTGATCCGAGTAGAGCACAGTAATATATATATATATATATATAACTTGAAATAGTAGAAACAAAAATAAACAACCCACAATTGATATAAATGGAAATGAAACAATAAGGAATAAATAAACAATAAGTGGAAGTTGAATAATAAAGAGATACGATATAATATTGATAGGTTATGTTCTATAAAAAATGACTATATTGGGGAAGGTTATACAATCATATACAACATGATATCAAAATATACATAAAGGTAAATAACTACTACAACTATCATATTGATAATAGGTTTGTTCATCTACTCCCAACTCTATCCTAGAAATATAAATCAAGCATTGTTATATATATTCTTCCCTTTTTCTATACCTGAAACCATAATGTTTAATCAGGTATTGAAGGCACTTGAGCAGGGTGTGAGATACAATATTATTAGGTCGGCACCCACAGTGTTTAGGACATTCCATAACATGCATTATAAAATTGGCAGTGTGCCTTAATAATTTAAATTAAATACATAATAAATAAATAATCACATTGGTCTAGGTACTACTTGGAGACCAGTCTAATCTACCTACTTTGGCATAATCCAGTGTGTCTAAACCAAGGGATCCTAAAATATTAAAGTGAGTAAGGTAATGTTTTATAGGCTGGATTATCCCAATGTTTTTTGTTGGTCTCGGTGGACACATCCCTACATTTTATAAAACAACTAACAAATTATCATTTGAAAACATTTATTTACCTTTGAAAAAAATTAACCATTTCTTTGTCAAATATATCGAGACACTTTGAGCCCATCCATGGAAATCTTGATAGACATACCAAGTATTGTTCGAGGGTTTTTGGAAATTCCAATACCAAGGAGTCCATCCAAGGTGACCCAAATATGAATTCCCATGTATCACTCCCAGAAAGGGTGATAAATATTAAAGACTAACTGGCATCTAAGTCTATAACTAGTATCACAAATAGAGGCCTAAGTCTCACTCATGTCATGGTATAACCAATCATTCCATTGAGACCATCCCAGGGTTCTCCCCTTGGGAACTAGGTTCACTCTTCTGAAGGTGAAAATATAGAATGCATAGAGATCCCATCTTAGGAATAGTTAATATCACTCCCAGTGTGTTTACCAAGCATTAACAAAAGCTACCAAGGAAAAAGATTCCATCCAAGGGGTCCTTAAATTGGAACACCTGGTACCACCCTTATCCTATGGTGAAATATATAAACAAGAAGCACATATTTATAACATGTTTAAATTGGAAGTTCATTCCATTTAGTTCAAGAATATTGATCCCATTAGGCATGATTGGTCAAGGAATGTCATTATGTAAACCTACTTGGCATGGGTAGAAGGCATTAGGCCAATTCACAATATAATTAGAATATTTCATTTATCATCGCATTGGGTTTAACAAAGGTATCACTATACAATTTGAACAAAACAACCAATTCGAGATTCATCTAATAAGTGAACCCCTAAAGGGATGTTAAGCAACAATTAGAATTAGGGCAATATGTTCAATAAGGTATATAACACCAAAATATAAGGAACAAACTTAAGGAATTCAACCCAAAGGGGCTTATCCCCCACTAATACGGGTTGTAATGACATGATAATCCATAAATTAACTTATATTGACAAATTTGGAGCTAAACTAAAAGGGATTGTCCCGTAGAACAACAACATATTTTATGGGAAGAGACTAAATTATGGGAAAGAGCCTAGAACACCTACCTTATCCTCATATAGATTATTTCATCCAGCATAAACCTTTGATTCAATCTAGGTTGGAAGAAATTGATGAAACTATAAAATTCCCTAGAAATGGGGGAAATGATATTGCACCAAAATAGTGAAATAGTTGGGATGGAGAAATTCAAATAGATTAGAGTGGATCTAAGAGCTTACCATTACATATCTTATTCTTCCAATGGTAAGTGAAACAGGGGTTGGATGGAGGAGCTACTTGGATCCCTGGGTAGAAGTAGAGGGGTTCTTGTGCCTGGTAGGAGGAGAGTATACTATATATGATAGGGGAGGAAGAGATAAATGGGTTAAATCATTTAAGGAGAACAAAATATTAATTTTTCCCTAAAACCACTCTGCACGGTTTGGTTACATGGTTGGTCAACCATGCTCCAATGATACAATATTTTATGCTTGAAAGGGGCACTTTGCATGGTTAGGTGCATAGTTTGACTAACCATGCACAAACTGTGTGATATATCTCTATCCAAAAACTCTGAAATCTCACACGATTATGCACCCTGGGTCTCACAGTTGTAGACAAACATTGAAGCTCACAGGTTCCCATTATCTATAGCCACATGGTTTAGGGAAACTGTTCAGGCTAGTCCGCATAGTTTATTCTAACCATGTGGCTCAGTATTTCCTTTCTACTATAGGGATCCATGCTCCGAACAAGACTTAGATTAACCCAATACCACCTTAACTTAATTAGTCATCTTATTTAGGGTTGTTTAAAGGAATTAGAACAAAAAAATAACGTTCAGTACCTTTAATAAAAGATGGTACATTATAATTTCTTCCTTTATAAATAAAGTTTGTACCTAGTTATGGATGTGGGAACCATTGGGAGTTTCCATAAGAGATAAATATTATAAATCTAACAAAAAGAATTATAAAACCTCCCTCAATCACCCATAACTAAACATCGGGTGAAACCATTCCATATTTGTTGAGAAACAGTCATATAACAACAGTGATGGGATCTGCACACCATAAATAGAGGTAAGGAATATATGAATAATGAATAGATTCCCTAGAATCAATTCTCACATCTTAGAATCAAATCCCATAAGAAAAAATAAGTATAAGGAGAAATTAAATCAATACATAACATGAGAATATCACATGCTACAAAATAACACACATGATACGGTGTCCAAAATACAATCACACAATGGATATAGAAGATATTATAGAAGGACCAAAATGTTATCAATAGATCCTTATAACACATCCCAATAGTGTTTAGAATTCCCAAATAAATAAATTAAATGAGGAGAGAATGATCACACTAACCAAAAGAGGAGAAACTAACCAACCCAAATATTAAAGTGCAAAAAGGAGAAGCTTGGAAGTGATCCATTCACCCAAAATCACCTGGAGTTGAAATAGGGTTTGAGGGATAGAGGAATAAGGATAATGAGAAAGTATTCAAGTTCTCAACACATATAATTAACTATAACATAAATAATTCATGGAATGAATAACAAATTCATAGTGTGGACATATGGAATAACTGATACACTGAATAATTCATCACCTCAACTTAAAATCCCCAAATCCCCTTTCATAAAGTGAATAAAAATTTTAAAATATTAATATTTTTCATATCAAGAACCAGATCCATGTCTTATTCCTATAATTCATTCACATTGATAATAATGATTCATGGGATGAGCGAGCTCATATCGCTATCATTCATCCCATGTCCTTTGTAAAAACCCTTGTATTACCTGCAACACCACTCAAACCATAAAAATATCATATTAAACATTAAAAAGATAGAATAACTTATCCATGATGTTAAATTATCAAAACTCTAATGTGTTTTTATGATCACAATCACTTAAGGTGTCTTATAAACTTTGTTTGGGTATATTTCAGTTTCAAACTTTTTTCACATCAAGATATACTATATTATGTTGTGAAACATTATTCATGTCATGAAGGATTATTGGGAATTTTTATTACTATAAAAAATTGATTTCACAAGGAGTAGTGATGGAAATTTTTTTTATAACTCTTATTCGCTTCATGAAGCTTATTTTAGGCTATGAATAAATAAATTTGTACATAAAAGTTCCCAGAATAAATTTATTCATGATGTAAATTTTCAGTTTATGCCATGAAGAAGGTCAATAATGTAGTCAATGACTTCATTAATTATTGTGAAAATAACATCCAATTAGGTCTTCTATGAGTTAAACGGATCTGTATGAATTCCAAAAGATTATCAGATCCTATAGAGGCTATAAATAGAGACTAAAGGAGACTTAGATGTAACATACAACATCAACAATCATCTATGATTATTATTTCTAGTAAAAAATTCCTTGATGATTATACGATGTTATATTTTAAGTTTTCTTTAACATTATTCAAAATTTAAATAGGAAAAACTATATTCATGGAATTCAAACCAATTTCAATTTTCCTCCCTTTAAAAACCTTTTTGTTTTGTGCTCCCTTATTATAATTCCTAAAAGTCTCTTCCACCTTTTTCTTTACTCTATATCTCTCAATATTTATTTTTAATCTATATCTTTTAAGAGTGAGTGGGGATTTTTTAAAGGGTTTGTAAAAAACCTCTATACTTATCTTCTTCATTATTATCTTCTCACCACTATTAAATTAAGGGTTATTGGTTCTTAGTTTCCATTAAAACCAAGGGTCTTATTTTGTTCTAAATTTTCAATAAAAAATAGGGTTTCTCTCTTCTTCTTCATTTATTGGTTTCTATTGAAACCAATGGATAAGTATAAACCTTTCAATCCTTTTTTAAGGGAAGATACTTAGGGCCTCATTCTTGATCCATTAACAAACTCTTTTATTAGTATGTGCCTTTTTAATTTCTAAAATTTATTTTTATTCTAAGATTGTTATTTTAAATTTATTTAATACTTGATTTACTTTTATTATTTTATTATTAATTCATATTCTTGTAAGATGAACATTTTCATTTTACATAATCATTTTAAAATTGATTTAAAAGGCAATTAACCCTCCCCCCACCCCCCACATACACACACACACTTCCATTTTATCTCAAAAATAAACTATATACCCTTTTTGGATAAATATTAATGTTTACCCTTTGTATTGTCATAAATACTATCGTGTGCCATTTGGATTGGGATAAATCCATATGTGCACCTTTTGTACGGGGATAAATCATCCTGTATATTCTCTTAATATCAGGAGACATAAATGTTACCAAAATATTAGAGGGTGATATAGGATCTCACCCATCATCATCCCCACATATGTGTCCCATAAAAAATTAATTAAATAATATATAACCCATGGAATAAAAAAGGGATTCATATCCATTTCAAATGAAATAATATAAGGAAAATATTCATAATTCCATCAATAACATGATAAACCCATGGAATATAAATGGGTATCCAAATATATTTAGTAACCTTATAAGTAAATACTCACCAATAAATATAATAAATAACATGGTATTTAAACAACATAGATAAAGGGTATATGATTTAGTTAAAAGTTTCCCTAATAAATTGATTAATCGAATTTAAGTGAACTCATTTAATTCAATTGAATCAAGAATATGGTTTTCATAGAGGAAATAAATTATAAGAAAAATTATAGTTATACACTAAATATGATTGTGTTTTAAAAAGGTAGTGGTGAATTATTTATCTTATAGAGATTGAGTATTTCTTATTTATAAAAACATTGGTAATGAATAAATAGGTGGATGAAGAATATATTTATAATAATAATAAAACTTTACATTGAAAAGTATGATGAAAATGGCCATTTTTTATGAAATATAACTATCATGATTACAATCAGTGGAATATAATTGATACTTATTAGAGTACTCTATTTGAGGCTACACCTCCTAGGTAGGACTCTTACTACTATCCCTAGTTGAATCCCTTTCCACATGAATCCCAGGGATATAGATCCATGCTTCACCAAATGATCACACATTAATGTTCCCAAATATCAAATTCATTCCTTTTCTATAATATAAACTATAGTGACCCAATCCTTTCATACATATATATCACATATTAATATATCAATATTCATTACATAACATAAAAATACACACAAAAATCAAAAAAGTCTAGTATCTTTGGAAACATGGATACATAAACAACTGGTTCATAAATGAACTACATCATCACTCAATAAGTTCTTCATAATTAGAACCCTTCTTAGACATATCTTACTTGATTAATTTACTCATAACCAATGTAAAGGAAACATAATAAAGGGTGAGATTATATTCCTAGTAAGGGTAAATAAGAGAGATATCAAAATAACATGAGCATAAGGGTATGATAACATGTTCATAACATTTGAAAACAATGAAATTCTAATCATAGATCACAATCTTGAGTCATGGAATAAATCATGGTTGGTCATAAGACATGAATCATAAAGTAATCAAAGAAAATAAGCCATAATAGTATAGCATTGGAAAAGGACATATATTTATGGCATATATATAATCATAAAAAATCCTTTCCTTAGTAATCAAAGATCATTTCCAAGACTATCATAGTGGAATGGGTTTTCTCCCAAAACCATCATAGTATTCAAGTATCATTTCCAAGACTATCATAGTGGACAAAGTCACTTACTAAACTGAATTCACTTTTTATTACATCTCTATTATATCTCATGATATATTTATTTTTACCCAATAGATTGAAGGTATATATAATTCTAGTCCCACCCATCATATAATAAAAATAATACATAATCATGACATGGAATCATAAAACATTCATCATAGCATAACCCTTGAAATATAAATGGGTTTCATAGATATTCCATCATAGAATATCCCATGGAAAATAAAAAGGCTTCATAATCATTACATAAGTTCATCATAAAATAACCAATAGAAAGGAAATAGATTTCATAAAACTACTTTCATAATAATCATAAACCATATAGATAAAGTGTAAGTGTTGTATCATTAGGTCAGATCCCCTGTAAATTATAAGCAACATCCAAGGTTTTTGTTGTTAATGAATAGAAATACCATAAAAATATCATAACAATATTCATGATGAAAATTTTCTTTTAAATTTAAAATAACTTATTTAAAATAAAAAAATCCAAATATTAAATAAAATATATTCATTGAAAAAAATTTGAGCCTTATAAAAAAATCATAAAATAATTAATTAGTCATGAAGGTGGAAAATTATATTCATGTAGTGTACATTAAAAAAAATATTCCTTCCACATTTTTTGTAAAAAGTGAAAAGTGAAAAGACAATAATAATTATTTTAAATCATTTTTAAAAAATTCTGAAATTTGTAAAAATGACTTTCAAAAATCATATATTAGTATT
This sequence comes from Viscum album, assembly GCA_963277665.1. NCBI lineage: Eukaryota > Viridiplantae > Streptophyta > Magnoliopsida > Santalales > Viscaceae > Viscum > Viscum album. The sequence goes on along the minus strand of OY728150.1, from coordinate 1,337,298,851 downwards.
AAAAACATTATTAAAAAAATTGATATGGAAGAGAAATGATTTTTGACCAAAGAGATAAATAAATTTGTTTCTCTTAAAAAGAATTATTTAAAAATCTTGATTACATAAAGAGATGAGATGAAAGAAAACATGTATTTTCATAAATAATGATATTGTAAAATAAATCCCTTACCGCTTTGGTAACGTTTGATTTATAAGATCTATAAAAGAAAGAACAATATATTAATATGTATATTTCATAGTTTTCATGATAAAAATATTAAAATACATTCATGGGAATTACAAACACCATAAAAAGAAACATGTGGTGAATATGGCATGTGTCCCATAGAAATAAAAGTGGGACGAAAATCCCTTACCTCAAGTATCAACTTTATTCAAACACATTAAAACATAAAATATAATAAATTTAGGTTAATTATAAATATATTATATAATAGTAATCATATATATCATTCAACATATAATTTACTTATAACCTTTTAGCATCTTTTTATTAATTATTCGATATTAAAAACACTATTCTTGGTGACAAGTGCTTTGTTTTTCATGTATGTTTTGGTTCGGTAGTTTTGACCCTTATTTTTTGTTTCATAATTCCATAAAATCCATAATTTTAATCATGATATAAAAATATTATATAGTAATTATATAAAAATTTATAGTCATGCATAAAATTTAGAGATATAAAAAAGAATTACACAATTCCTAGTGATGGTAGGTCGTACGTATGCATGAACATAGTTTTAATTATTTTAAAAATAGAATGAAAGAAAGATAAATATTAATTAATATTTAAATAGTAATTTTTTATCATATATATCATATTTATTAGTTAAATTTATACTTATTACAATAAATTTCTAAATAAAATGAATAACATATCATATCGCTTCATGGAGGCAGTTGTCCACACGTACACCCGAGTGACGTTATTATTTTTCAACGAATTTGAAAGTAATAAGTTAGATGTAATATTATAATTAAAAAGTAGAATTATTTCATAAATATAATATATATAATTTAAATACATCATTATATCCATATGTAATATTTGGTGATCGAAAATGAATTACATCAGTTTACGCGGCGGTAGTCTGTTGTACGCACGATCGATGGTTTCATTTACCATTCTATGAAAGAGGTGATGGATATAAGTTATCAAAATTACATAATAAAATATAATTATTTTTAAAATACTTATTTTATTATATAATAATATTTTAATAAATTTTAATGAGGTAGAAAAACACATAAAAAAATTCTCGGTTAAGAACGATACCTCTTCTTTCGATAACTTCTTTAGGGTTTCACCAAAATCCAATATAGGAGAGTTTCACAATAAAACCAATGCAACAATTATGTAATTATATAATTAATAAAGGTATTTTGAAAGTTATTAGAAAAAAATTATTTGTAAGAGTGAATATGAGAGGATATGGGTGTCCTTTTATAAGTGGGTGAGAGGCACACATGGAATATTTAAAAAGAATAAAATATACCCTCATTTTAAACATAAAAATGGATCCCAAATAGAAAATTAATGAATTTTATACAATATAAGTTATAAATATGGACATAAAATATAAATTATAATTGTTTTTAGGTCATTTTAACTCTTATCATTTTAGTTTAACTCTTTGATAAACCCATTTTAACCTTAATTGTAGAAATTAATTTTTACTCATTTTACGATTCGTTGTGACCAAAAATAAAGTTGAAACTATTATGTAATATTAATTATGATGATAATAAATATTTAAACCATTTTTTAAATTCAATTCACATAATTAGATGAATTAAATTTAAAAAAAACCATAGATGTGGTGAAAAAGAGGATTTCCAATGACAAAGATTTCAATATTATAAAAAGTTTTTATATAAAATTTAATTATGATATTGATTAAAATGAACTAAATGAATCAATAATAATTTAATTTAACATATTTTAATTTTAAAATAAATTTAAAGTAAAATTTAATTTTGAAATTCTTTAAACAAAAATGCAGTTTTTATGAAAAAATCATTATTTTCTATTATTCATCAAAAAATAATCTTTTCAAAAAATTATCAAAAATTCACTCTAAGATAATTTTGACCTGTTGATTCTAAATATGAAGTTAAATTTTTAATATAAATTTTATAAAATTTTAAAAAATTAATTTTATTATTTTTCCACTAAAAAATAATCTAAAACTTTTTTTAAGGAAAAATTATTTTTGAAGAATATAAAGAATTTACTAAAAATTATGTAATAATGTATTAATAATTTTATTTATATAAATAATTTATACTTAATTTAAAAAAAAATTTATTCCAATTCATACATCCATGTTTAATATCTATTTTATAATGGCCATATTTAAATAATAATATTAATAGTATATTTCGATTCATTAAAACTCAACGTTATATGTAAATAATGACATAAAAGAAATTAAATTTATTTAAAAATATATATTTCATATAATCTTGGGGAGTTATATCAAGTAGATTTTAAATAAAAATAATATAATTATATAAAAAATTTACTTTTGAAAACTGTGAATCATGGAGAAGAAGTTTAAAAATGATGGGAAATGAATTATTTTGAAAATAATTAAAAAATAAGTTTCTTATACTATTTTTATAAATAAATCATAAGTGATAAAGTCCCCAGTTTCTTTTGAAAATTAAATTTTATAAAGGTTGGAAAAACTTTTTGTTATATTAAAGCATTACGTTTTAATAAACATTAAATAATAGAGTCATGAAAAGGATGTAATTTTTTTATAGATAAACATAGAGTGGGAGATAAGAAAGATTTCCATGATATTTAAAACTTTTTATAATTTTGAAATAACCTGTATTGAAAACCCAAATCATAAATAAGATAATTAAATTTCTATTTTAATATTGGTGATTATAAGTAATAATATTGCATGAATTAAACTATATTTGAGCTCTCAACAATACAGGGAAAAATGGTGGGAATTAAAATATTGATATGTAGGATAAATATCCATTGTAAATAATTAGAGCTTTTTTTACCAATATTAAAGATTTATTTGAGAATTTATTTCATAAAGTACAATGATACAAATGAAACAAAGTAACATACCTAGAGATAAAGAGAAATATTCATTGGAAAATGTAAATGGATAAAAAAATGGCTTAGAATATCATGACCAAGTAGAGAATTTAGGACTCACATAGAAAGAATTTTAGTTGGGAAATTAATTCTGGCTCGACTAACATATAAATCAAAACCCATTGAAAGATATTATTTCAAATAAAACCTTAAATGTAATTAATAATTATATTACCCTGGAAAAAAATATTATATATGAATTATATAAAACATTCCAAATAAAACATGGTGTACAATAATAAATATGTATCAAGGAGTAGAAATTTGAGACAAAAAACCCTTACCATGGTCCTGATTTAGTTTGTTCATAACCCTAACTTCCTACATAATAAAATTAATTCTATTAGGTACAATATTATGAAACCTCTTCATATATACTTATTTTAATAAGGTTTATTTATTATTATTTTCTATTAAGTTATTATATAGTTTTTTCTTATGTTTGTTATTATCCATAAAAAATTAAATCAATTTTGGTTTTTTTGGTAATTTTAGTGACCAGGGTGAAATTTCAATAATAAGATAAATTCAAAATATAACCTTCCAAAAACAATTAAAAATCATTTTTTATTAATAAATTATAATAATATTAGTATAAATATTTATTTTTCAATATTCATCCAAGATAGAGTTTTATAGCGTAGTTCATGTCGGTGATTAACCGACCTAAACAGGAACACTTTATAAAGAAATGGGTGAGTATGGTTAAGAAAGTGTATAATATAATTTTAAAAAAAACTAGATATTATTTATATGTTTTTAAGTTGTTGATTAATATTTTAAATGGTTTTTATAAAAAATAAAAAACAATATGAAAAATTAATAAAACTTTATTTCATAGAGGTAGAAATCCACATAATGCGCTATCGATATTATTTAGTTTTTCTAAGTGATTTGGAGGGAATAAATATGTTCTATTACCATAATATAATTACACTTCAATATAATACTGATAATGAGTTAATGATATTACTATGGTTAGGTTAGGTTTGGAAGATAATGATTAAGACAAAAAGGATAAGGATTACTTAATACTCACTTCAGAACGTTGAAATTTATCATGAATATATCCTTGGAAATGAAGGGGTTGTGATAACTAATTGATACCAGGGGATTATGAACTTAAGGGAGGACTCTATTAAGATAAATTTTCTATATATCCATGAATTAATTTCAATTAATGGGTGTGTATTGAAGGTTTGTAATTTTCCTCTTTTATAAGTGGATAAAAGGGATCTTTTGTGAACACCCATAATTTTTCAATAATAGAATGAAAATAGTCAAGGGTTAGTGGTTTGAAAGGAGATAAATAGTGGAGTTTTCAGTGATATTAGGTCTATAAATCCCCTAAAATTAATTTTCCCACATGTTTTAAACATGTTTCAATCATTATACCACTTGATTTTAATATTTTTACAATCTTGGTTTTTACATTGCTAACTAGTTTTTACCCAAGTAGTTTATATTTTATAAAAACTGCAAGAAACCCCATATAAAAAATTTTTTATGATATAAAAATAAATTTGGGAACCATATATTTTTAATTAATTTCTAAATAATTGAAAATTAGTTTTTAAATTAAAACATTTTATATAATGAAAAACTATTATGTAGAAATTTTTTTACATCATTAAGTGTTCTTATTCTTATATAACATTAATTACCAATTAAATGAGTGATAAAATTATTTTATACATGTGAAAAAATAATAATAATAACATTATATAAATTTTATAATATTAATTTATCAAATAAAAATTACATAATATTAATAAAACAATTCTTTAAAAATAGAAATTTCACTATTATATTTATTGTTAACATTAATCATAAAAATTATACCTCTATGCTTAAAATTAAATTGAATTTATTATATGATATAAAATTTTTAATCAAAAATATGAAATAAATTTTTTATATTTATTATTTACAATTTATGAAAACTAACTTTTAATATAAGTGGAAAATGGTTTTTAGAGAAAAATATTACTTTATTTTCCAAAACATTAACCATTGGTTTTATAAATTCAGGATATTATTTTTAAAAGATTTTTTTACTTTATAAATATATTTTTTCCCATAAAATTTTTTCAAAAACATTTAATTCATTCTTGAATAATGATAATGTCATAAAAGAAATGGTATTATCAAAATCTATATTTTTTACTATTCACCTAAAAATAAATTATCTGATAAAAATATCCAAAAATAATATTAGGATAACGTTGATATGTTGAATTAAAAATGAGGATATTTTTTCAATATTAAAATTATAAAATTTATAAATTTATCTTTTAAATCAAAACTTAATATATATAAATAAAAAATTGAATTTATAGAAAAAAAATCTTTTTAAAAAATTTAATTATACTTAATAATATTTTGTATGAATTATTAGTTAATTAAAACATTTTTATTTACTAAAGGTGCTATTGTTCTTAAATATTATTAATAATATTCATCTAATAAGTTGTGGCTCATTTTAGTTTAGTGTCTCACATGAAACAACTTATTAAATATAATATTAATTTAAAGAAAAATATATTCCAAAATCTCAGGTTGTTACACTTCCAACTGATTTCCCTTTCCTCCATTGTTTTCTATTGATTGAAATCTAGAAAAAACAATTACACATATGATTCAAAAATTGAAACCAATAATTTAAAGAATCATTATTAATGAAAGTTATATAGTAGACAGCACATCTAAAGGATTTGATAGGGGAATGTACCCAAAACATTGAGTGAATGAGTTCCAACCTTCGATCTCTGGACTTCCATACATCTATGATGAAGGAAAACCTTCTCTATTTCCCAAACACATAAATTTTATACATTTCAATATCAGTGTGATCAAGATTCAGTATTCCTTTATTTTTTATAACTTTCATGTTCTTCTTACTATGATGGTCAAGCCTACAATATCAAACTTATAAATCTTTCTCTAATGTTGTTCTAGCCATTTAATTCTATCTTTGATTCTGGTAAAATAAATAATTGCATATTTTAATCCTTTTTTAACCACCATGGAACATCAAGACACTTTCTAGAATCCATCTGAAAATGTATTTCCATAGCCCCATGCATAAATTTTCCCTATAGAAATTAAGTTATTGTATATCCCTATAATATGCCTAACTTCCTTTAATATTTAGAACCCACCATTATTCATTGGGATATTTACATATCCTTTCCCAATTATCTCTATATATTTATCATCCACCAAATTTAATTTTCTAAAATTTATAGATACATAGTTATTCCTAAATCTATTCTCTCACATTGAGTGAAATGATTCCCCTGAATCAACCACCCATAGATCAACCAAAATATTCACAAAAATAAATGGTGTGTTTCTTCTCTTCATAACACTAATCAAATTTGATATTCTAGAATTTTATTTCCTTTTAGAACTCTCTTTAGGAATTAAAAAATTATTCTTGATATGTATTTTCTTCTCATAACTCTAGCATGTAGAACCATGACTAGATGACTAGCCTCAACTCTTTTCATGAGATCTATCTTTGAATGGTTTCTTCTGATACCTCCTATGGTGTGACCATCCTCATCCATCAACATTAAAACAACTAAAAAATAGTGTTTATAATTCTTTTTAATTATGTTATTCATTGAGGATTAAATTTTATAGACCATCAAATACTAAATTGGTATTTTCACTAGAATTACTAATAGTGGTCACCATTGCATACCAACTCTCTAGAAGCGATGATAACAAAATTAAATCCCATATTTCATCTATGAATTTAACTTTCAATGATGTGTGATACCATTAGATCATTTTAAAAGCATTAAGGTGATTCCCTCTCAGTATTCCTTCAAATACCATCAAAATGATTAAACACCGCATCATGAACACATTAAAAAGTGATATAGGTTTCTCATAAATATTTGTTCTTGATTCCATGATATTGGTTGTCATATTTACTTCATGGGTGTTAAATCCAAGATTATTTTCCAAATAAATTCTCATGAATTCCAATTCAATCCTATCCAACTATTCGCATTCTTACTTTTCCATTTTCTCTGGTCAAATGCCAATAAGTAGAATATCCAGGTATTTTTAAATCATAAAATATTCCATATATATTTTTCAAAAGTGAAAACAAATTCCACCAAACATTTGAAACAAAGTTTTACCTTTATATAAATACATGATTTTCATTTATAGTAAAATCCCACTAAGAGTGAAATTATATTAAGTTAAGAGTGTGTGAGACCTTCCCCACACTATGTGTACTCTATTGAACCACTTTTCGTATAAGTTTGTATTTGTTTTCAATAGTTTTCAATAAAGATCAAAATGAAGGAGATCAAGAACTCATCCAATGAAATGGAGGAATGGAAGATCAAAATTAAGGAGATCAAGAAGTACTCCGATGAAGTAGAGGAATGGTGATTCAGACGATTGTTGTACTGATCGTAAGTTCAAAAGAAAATGTGTCAAATGTGATACATTGTTTACAACAATGAATAATGTGAGGTGTAATCCATCTAAGGATCCATCTGACGATGATTAAAGAAGAATGGAGTTATTGGGTGAAGTCCATGCAATTCCTCCTTATTCCATGAGAACCATGGGTTTTGATGAAGACCATGCAATTACTCATGATTGTATGAGAACCATGCAAGAGACTTCTTGACAAATTGAATCACATGGTCTGCATGAAGTAGATCATGACAGTTGATGAGGAAGACAATGTTCCAATGATTGTAATTCTAAGATGGTCGTGCAAGGATTGGAATTCTGAGATAGCCATGCACATCACATTGTCATAGAAGATGATGATGGTAAATATATGCCTTCAAAGAATACATATCACAATAGTGGAGTTTGTGATAAAAGAAGAAGAGTTGCTTAAGGATACATATCACCAAGAAGAAGTGTTGTTGAGGTGATCATGCTTGTTGAAAAATCAAACATACGACATACAAATTTGTTGACAAAGGAGATTCCATGGTGTCAAGTCGAGTTCGAGGAATGTGGATAATGATCCATGTTTTATTCATGGAACATAGACAAAGGAATGGATGATTTGTAGGCGGACTAAAAGAGCAGATACAAGGTGGCGTCGTTTTCTAGTGTTTGCCAAATTTTTGGGGTCCAAAATTTGGAGGTTGGTGAGCATCACAAAAAGTGGATTTCCAGGAAGATCATAATTTAATATGGCAAAGGCATGAGTTTCGCGAAGATGGGATGCATGGTTTGGAAATCACGAAGACCAGAAAAATGGAGGCGGTGATTCTTCACGATTACGTCAAGCTTCGCGAACGGCAGAGGCTGGAGATCTTCGCGGAGATGAAGGGGTTTGCGAGGGAGCTACGCGGCGAAGGCGCAAAGGAATGATTACGGTGATACTCTGCGATTATGACGAGCTCTGCAAACGGAAAATTTTTGTTGTGCTTCGCGATTTTGAGAGATTTTCGGCAGGAACTTCGGAGCTTCGCGATTTGAGCTGACGTGGCGCAGACTTTGCGCGGAAGGGTAAAGGGTCAGTGGAATGGCCTATAATCAGAGGCCAACCCCCTCAAGAGAAGTAGATAGAATTTCAGAGAAAATCCTTTGCTCTCGGTTCGCAAAGGTCACTCACGAAGGCAGTCTACTTCGCGACAGAGGAGCTTCACGGCAGCTATTATAGCTCCGCGAAAGTCTTGTGCCCCTTGTTGGCTTAGTGAGCTTTGCGAATTGGCAAGAGCTCCATGATAGCCCAGCATTGCGAAGGCTGGAGCATCGCGAGAGTGCTTCATGACTGAGCTTCGCGAAAAGGCAGGGGCTCTGCGAAGACTTGTTTGGGCTTTCCAATATTGGGAGCCTTGCGAAGTAGGGTACTTTACGAAGGCCCTTTCAAAGGTTGTTCACCCAGTGGATAGGGGAAAAAGGGGTATCCATCAGTGGATGAAATTTGGACATCAATTGAGAATCATTTATTGAGCAATCACACAAGTGATTGTGATTCAGGCAAACGAAGACAAGGGGATCTAGTGCATTCAATCATTGCACTAAAGAAGAAGAATTGAAATAAAAAGAGCATCAACTCAAGACTCTGATGCAAGCAAAGTCTCATGTTGAACAGGAGACAGAGACCTTTACGTCTATAAACTAAGTGAGACTTCACCAACGGCAGTGATCCAGGGGGAGTCAACGGGAGTGACCTGAGGGACGCAGTGAGCTATCCATGAACTTTTGTGAAGGCAGTGAGCCTAGGAAAAAGTGACTGTACCCGAACCTTTGTAATCTACAGCTAGTGAAGCATAGTGGATTTAGGTACGACCGACAACCTGTCGGCGTATGCTCCTTGGACGTAGCCCTTAGTGGTGAACCAAGTAAAAATAGTTGTGTCATCTCTCTTCATGTGAATGTTTCATTGATGATCATATCCATCATACAGGTTTAAGTAGTTCATACCAACGTGGGAACAAGATCCAAAACATTAAGAAGAAAAAGTTGACACCCTGATTCACCCCTCCCCTCTCAGGGTGTCCTGGGGTCCTACATACTCTAATACCACTTTTTGAGAATTGGTAATCACTATCTAAACACCAAAATCTTGATATTTAATCTTAAAATGGTATTCATGTTGGAAGTTCTACACATGGAAAATCAGACATTTAGAACTTCCCTTCACTAAGAATTACCCTAAGTAGGAAGAATATACACCAAGCTCACCTCATCAAGTCTACCCTCATACACTCAGGTAAACTCTCAGGCATCCAAAGTAATGGAAATATAGGAAATCAATAGACACAAATAAGGTAATAAAAATAAGGTATTGATTTTATTTTGAAAGTGAGTCATATATTCATGGAAGAAACACTACTTCTACAATTTTATTATAATAAAAAAGTACAATAGATTTCAAATATATTACTAAGTACAAGTAATTATTACAAGAAATTACAAATAATCACTTTCTCTCACTCCATTTCTCCTTCTTTATCATCAATGTGTGTGTTTTTTCAATTATCACTGAGGGAAGACTCACTTATATAGAGAGTTTTATTTGATAAACTAGTAAAACTTTCTCCATTTTAATCACATTCAACCAAAAATGATTTTCATTTCTTTTTAAACCAAACTGATCATCCCTAATCACTAAACCTCCACAGACTTCTGAAAATTCATCACTCCATAATAATATATTATATTCTAATGGTTCAAATGACTCTAGGATAGATCATATTTTCATTGTTAGTACATTGATCCAACTAAACAACCAATGACTGAAAAAACTGGTAACTTGAATTTATTTAATGGAATCTATTGAACTGAAAAACACTTTACATACTAACACATTCTTCATCCTTTATTATCCTATAGGTATCTAACATACATCTTCTAGTACTACCTTAAAATTCATCAATACATTCTAATTATTTCTCTTACATACTGATAAGGAAACTTTGTTACTAAATATTTGGCATTCTTTGGGTATTATTTATATTCCTTAAAGAATTTTGATGTTTTGTTTTCAATCCCAATGGTTTGTAAATTCCTATAATATTATGATATATATGGTATTTTTTAGACCTTCTGGATATAATTCTCACTATTAATGTATTTTACAAAGTAAACTAAAAAAATCATATCATACATATAATGAGTTACATAATAGGTAGGAATGACATATAGTTTCCTTAAACTATGTTTATAACCTATTTATTAGTTATAAATTCAATAATAAAAGATAATTATTTTTTAGGAATATTAAGTGTTAAGATTTTATTGTAATTAGGGTCTCTTATAAGTATTGATTTATAAAAAGTAACACTTTGGTTTAAATAACTCTCTTACCATTAATGCATAAGATCTATTCTATAAAGGTGGTTGTTAGATTCCTTTTACCCACACATTTTCTTAAGTAGATTTTTTATTTCATATGATTTTAAAATTTACATAAAAAAATTTATTTTCATTATGCATGGGATGCATTTAAATATTTTGATAAATGATTATTTTTTATCCTTAGGTAAGAAACAAAAATAATTAGTTATATAATTTATTATACATTTATGTATCTGGAACATAATAGTTTAGTTAAAGGTATAAGATGCAAAATTAAACAATTGAAATCATGCATGAATGCATGTAATATATGATATATGATGGTGAGATCAAACTAAAATTACATTAAATTAATAATTGTGATATTACCACTAAGGTAAGAAATTTTCAAGGCTTTGATCATCCAAATGGATAGGTTATGAAAAAAAATAAGTGGTCATGGATCATTTTTTCCTTATAGGATTAGGAGACTATATTTTATGTGATCATTGGTTTATACCTAGTTGTGTTACCCTAATATGTTTGTGTGCATAGTGTAATATAGTTTCTATTATCAATATGATTAATTTTGAAAATGAGTTTTCCACTTGATTTTATAAGAGTTACATATGATATAATTGACATGAATATATACCAAAATAGATAAAAATGATAAAAATTAAATAGAAAATCAAATTATAGTGATTTAAAAATATTTTCTCAATAATTTATAATTCATATTGAAAGGGTTAATCATTTTATTTGGTCTATGTTAAATAAAAACCCCTTATTATATATATATAACATCAAAATTGTTGAACAATATATTTTATTTAGATAAAATGACATCACTATCAAAAAATTTATAGGGATTAATTTTAGAAAATTAAAATATTAATTGAATAAACTTCTTTCACTAGTATAAAAACACTAGATCTATTCTCATCCAAAATTAAAAATGTTATGTATTAGAGTAACTGCTTTTTTAATAATTTATTGGTGAACAAAATCAATAATTGGATCTCGGTATTAATTATAAGAATAAGAATATACTATGATTATTTTATTCATAGATCCTAAGTTATAAATGAAACATTAAAACATGGATAAATACAATATTATAGTTATCCTAATGTGTCTCTTACAAGAAAAAAATAATGAAAGAGAGATATGACATTTCAAATATATAGTTTAAATGAAAAGTAGTTGAAGGATATTCAATACCTATTCATGTAATCAATTTGAGTTGGTATATTAATAATATGAAAGTGTTAATATATTATTTAAGGGTAGATTCAGATATAAAATCCATTCTATAGTTAATATTATAAAATTTTCAGTAATTTATTTCAAACTACATTATCGATGAGCTTAATGAAATTTTACCTAATTTCATCAATATATTGAACATTGTAGAGTTGAGCACGGAATGTGAGATTATTATAGGAATTTGTAGTGACCCTAAGAGTGGGTTGAATCAAGGGAGACCATATTTTTATCAATTTACTTGAACTTAAATTATTCTTTCCTTTATATTGATCGAACATTTGTTAACAATTATAATTTATATGTCTTTATAAATTCACCCGCACCACTTTTTCTTTATGCTATATAGATAATGTAAAGAAAAAAACACATAGGATTTTTTGAGGATTATAATTAATGTGAGAACCTAATCCTTATCATTTCAACCCTCACCGGGTCATGAATGTTCCACTGATATATCCATCCCAAATTACAAGTGGTGTGGGAAAGAATCACCCTTAACCCTCAGTATACATTACACACACTTATAAAACCAAAATATTATGATTTTTTTTCATTTTACACCCAAAAAAATATTATTACTATTAGTATTTTTTATAATTGAACCATCAGTATTTATGTAATCTCCTCAAAATTCCTCATGGACTATTATTTAACTTTCTTATATATTCCACTATACTCAACATGCAAGCTGACCATACCTTTGTTCTTCCAAAAGAAAATTATTCTAGAACCCTCAATGCATTAATATTAAAATTCCTTGAATTCCATAGTTTATTAGTTGATTTTAGTTTGGAATCCCTCCTTTAAACCTTTTGGATCTTTGAAAATCACTCGATACTTTAGAACATTATGTTCTGGTCTTTTAAACATTGACCCATCTGATCTTCTAATGGAAGTGTTTATCCGGATTCTTCCACTCTTTAAATGAAACTCAATTTTTGTTCCCCATTTATATAGGAATCATATCTATGATATATATGGGTAATTCATGGGTTTCTATTTGAAATTATTACTATATCATCTCTAGAATTGAATTCCTTCAATGTCATACTAAGATATCAGAATTTGACTTCATCGGAGCTCCTCCAAAACTTGGAATCAATAATCTTCAAATATTCCATTACTCTTAACTGAAATAAAAAACATTCCTTCCATGAGTATTTATCTTTGAAAATCTAACCCAACATCATCAAAATAGTTTGACTTATATTAATGTAAATTCCTTCTTACATATTCCAAAATATGTACTTATGTAGAAGTCAATCAGCTCTTTATGGTTCTATATTTTTCTCAAGTCAATATAATATACCCCTTAGTAACTTGAAAAATATATTTTATGATTTATTTGCTTCTGGTGGTCTCCATATGGTGTACCTTAATTTAGTTTGAAATTTACTTGGTGTTTCTTATTCCGGTCGACTCAACTTCAGCCTCCATTGTAATGACCTGAACTGTTATAAATAAAAATTTTCTTCTGATTTAATAAATTTTATTATTATGAAATATGGTTATAGAAAACACATGAACTTTATTGGTTTTATTTTATAAATTTTAAAATATAGTTAAGTATAATTATCATTGATAATATAGTCATTAAACAATGGTCACACTATTAGTATAAATATAGGGTTTTAACAAATCAAATTGATATAGACAAAGAAAGTGATGGTCGCAAAAAGTAGGATTATACCCTATGAGTAACATTTATTGTAGATAACATGAGATATTGCATCACTGGGATTTTACCTTGACCAATCCCAAGCTGATATCAAACAACTTAAGCATTAGAAAAACTGTTTATGATAGAAGTTCAAGATCATCGAGATCACTTCCCAAACCATGTACACTGAACCACCCCGTGAAAGTATCACCATCAACAATAATAATTATAGGGATTTTGTAGGTTTATTAAAGGTATATGCATCAAGACCCTAAAAATTAGAGTATTTACATTATTTTTTGAATACTAATGGATATATTTTAATCCTATTGTTTTTACTTTATAAATTATTTTTATTTTGATACAATAAAACGCAAATAGTATTTTTGGTTAATATTAAAATTAAATTAAAGAATATATTTTGAGGAATTAATATATTTTTTAAATAAATAATAATTTAATAAAATATAATTATTAAATAATTTTTATCAAATATAAATGATCATATAATTTTTATGAAGTCAAATGTAATTTTTATAAGGGTTCAAAAACTATTATTGTTAAAAACCCCATCGTTTTTCAATAAATGTCGGTTATTATTTTAAAATTTAAAATTAAAATATTTAGAAAATTATTTATATAAAATGAATATTATTTTTGGAATCATAATTTTGAAATTATCCAATGGATGATTTTTCATAATTTTCTGAGACAATCAAATTTTTGAGAAAAAATAAATACCGTATAAATATACTTTGTGTATTATAAAATTATAATGACCCAAAATTGATATAATAAATTATATAAAAGGTATAAATGAAAAATATGTTTTTTCTCTTTAAGAAAAATGATATTTCATGTTAGTTTTTTATATTTTATACATCCATTATGAATCCTCCCAAACTTATAATATATTTTATGGTTTTTAAATCATTTATTTAGGAGAATGACTCAGCTCCACATAATAATGGGAATTATTTTATTAAGTTAACCAATTTTACATATAAAATAATGAAAAAACTCTCATTTTTTTGAAAACATGGGTAAAACCCGTTGTATGTATTGTGATTTTGGCTATTATATTATATAGATCTTGAAACCAAAGTTTGAGAAATAATAAATAGTTCTCCACTCATTTCCTATATTAAACCACATATCTCCCCAATAAAAGTAATTGGATGACATAATTACTATTCGCTACCCTAAATATATTCCTCCCAATGTGTCCCCAGCCTCTCAAGAAGATCCTCTCATGCATTTGGTGTCACACACTCAAGTAAGGGATATTTTCA
The DNA here is from genome assembly GCA_963277665.1 of Viscum album. Classification (NCBI taxonomy): domain Eukaryota; kingdom Viridiplantae; phylum Streptophyta; class Magnoliopsida; order Santalales; family Viscaceae; genus Viscum; species Viscum album. Next base: position 1,337,283,721 of record OY728150.1, on the reverse strand, counting down.
TTTCTCATATTTAATGAAATATATTCTTTACCTTGTATCTTTTATCTTAATTTTCTTATTAGAGGATATGTTATTCAGTGTCCCCATTACTTTAAAATTCATTTCAAAATTATTATATACCCCTTTCTCTCTAATTAACCCATTTTATGAATTTTCAGACAACGTCGTTATGCTTCCAAAATTTCACCACGATTTTCCATGCCAAAACAATTATATGGTGAATACCATATCCATTTCATATAAAGGTTATTCCACTTTATGAACTCGTAATTATTTTAATTGGGACTAAAATATATATATTCCACAATCTTTTATCATTTAATAAATTATGATGATAAATGAATCCATATTTTATGATCTATGTGGCACACTTAATCATTAGAATGAAATGAAAGTGATGTGTGTGCCTAGAATTATATAGTGCTCAAATTCATTGGGTAATGTTTAGTATCATGAGATATCATGTTGAGATAGGGAGTAAACCTAATTACTTTATGGGGATTTCTCCATAATGATGTATTAGAATTTGGCCTTGACCTATTTTAATGATGTATTATTTTAAGTTTTTGCCACATTTTGGATGTTTTGATTATCATGCTATATCATGACTTATTATTCATGTTACTTTTATTCTCCATTGATATTACAATTGTATAAAAATTTATTACCTTATTTATTTTATTCCATATTTATTCCCTTACTAGGATTTATAGCTAACCCTTTTATTATGTATGTCCTCAGGTTATCTCATGTAGTTTTAAGTGAAATCATGTTAATAATTTTTCAATAAAGATAATTTTTTTCCAGTTTTAAATTGTTATATAGTGTACTTAATTAAAAAATAAACTAGACTTATTATTATTTTAGGTTGTATTAAGTGTAGTCTTATGTAATAAATCATCGATTAATGTGTAATAAAATTTAGGGTTTTTATAGTTGGTACTGGAGGGAGGTTTAGTTATTTTTTTGGATTAGGATTAGAAAACTCTAATGAAAACCTCAGGGATAAGACTAAGTATAAGAAAACATTCCTAAATTTTGGTAAGTATAGACTATTTTTTATCAAGTAAAAAAATACATATCTGAATACTATATGTGGACCTGGTTTTGGAATAGATTTACCTATGGATAAATACTCTAATAAGGTTTTTTAAGCCTGACTCTGTGTAACCTAGTACATGAAAATGGGTCTTACTCCACACCTAGTTTGAGAATCCTAGGGTATATGCTTTGGTAAATTCATAAACTCATTATGATCCATTATTAGGGGAATAAAAATTCATATAAGAATGTTATTTAGGAAATTGACATGGATAGCATATATTGAAGCATAGAAATTCATAAGTTAAGAAAACACGTGTAATTTATAAGTTATATATTTAATATCATTCGATTCATGCTTATGTGTTTAATAATTTAAAAATAATATTCCCTAATTTTACCTTTATTCTAGAAAATGACTAGAATTAAGATGAATTTGGTAAATAATCAATATAAATGGCAATGTGATGACTAACCTGGTGAGATACCCAACCCAATAGGAGCAGGAATCCAAAACTTCATGATGATACTCTCTTAAATAAATTAGGTTTTGAATAGAAACCTGAATTAAAATGAGTGTCCAAATCCCCCTAATAAAGAACAAGCTACAATTGAGTCATTTATGTGACAAAGGCCTCCAACTTTCAATGGATCATATGATCCCATAATCACATAAAAATGGATCAAATCCATTGAGAATATCTTCTCTATCCTTCATGGTTCTAAAAAATAGAAGGTTATACTAGTAGTTTATCATATTGAGGTATAATTTGATCAACGATTGTCATTGATCAAGAATATAAATCCTAAGGAATAGATTGAAGTGATGAGGTGGAAGGAATTGTAGAAAATATTTTTCAATTAATATTTTCCCTGTACTCTCTAACTTAAAATGAAAATGGATTTCCTTTCACTCAAGAAAAAAGAAGATGAATCTATCAGGGCATGCAAGGAAAACTTCACAAGAATTGCACAATATGCCTCAGGATTTTTCATTACCACTTAATGAAACGTTGACCACTTATTAGGTGGGGTAAAAACTAGTCTATAAAAATCCCTAGTGATCTGAGACTTTGATTTCTATGAGAAAAATGTCTGATGTGCTCTCAACATTGAGATGGATATCAGGGATTCTCAATGGTACCACTGGGATAAGAACATTAAATTGCATCTTAATTATGAAGGTATGTTAGAGAAATATATGGGTTACAAGAAATTTCAACATCCCACTTGTCAAAGGTGTGGAAAGAACCACCCCAAAAATTTTCTACGGAGTATGAGGAAATTCATTAGGTGTGGGAAGTAAGAGAACCTAGCTAGTGACTACTGATATGAGAAACCTGTTAATGCGATGGATGAAAGGAATTCTCCAGTCAACTCATAGTGCATTGTTCATTGCTTCAACATTAAGGAACCATGGCCCTTTTCAAACCAATTCACTAATCCAGGGTTTTTCAGAGACAACCGAAAACCTCCAAGGTAGAAAGGGAGAGTTGTTTCCATCACAACCACTGAGGTGGATCCCGAAAATGAAGTGGTGATTGGTACTATAATTATTCATTCAAGAATAAATAATTTAATTTTTGATTATGTTTCTATTCATTCCTTTATATCATGAATGTTTATTAGAACTATTCAAATACCACCAAAAATCATGGAAGTAGAGTTGTTAATGAAAATAAAAATAGGGAAATTATTTCATCCCAAGTATATAACTCCTCCCCTCTCATAATTTGAAGGCTGAAATTACAAGTGAACATTTTCATTCTCTCTTTGGTGTTATTTGATACAATTTTGCACATGGATTGGCATTACCTTTATAGATCCAATATAAATTGCCACAAGAATGAAATCACTCTCTCTATTGTGAATCAAACCCTGATTTTGTACAAGCAAAAAGAGGTGTATGAATCTTCTTTACCACCAATATATCAAGAATGAATATTATTTCCCTATCAAAAATTGTATCTAGATAAAATTATTTAGTCTAAAGAAAGAACCATCATTGAAGACATGCCTATTGTGATAGAATATGTTGATTTGTTTCCCGAAGAATTTCCTGGTCTTCCAACTAGACAAGAGTTTGAATTTTTAATCATTATTATTCCTGGGGAATTTCCATTATCCTAGATTCCATATAGAATGGATATTGTGGCACTTGAAGATATGAAAAAAAACTACAGGACAATCTGTATAAAGGGTTCTTACACCCATGTGCTTCACCATGGGGTGAATCGGTCCTCTTCATCCAGAATAACGATATTTCAATGCACCTTCATATTGATTATTGTTATCTCAACAAGATAAAAATAAATAATATGTATCCTCTTCCACGGATTTAAGGATTGTTTGATCATCTATGTAGAGCACAATACTTCTCCAATGTAGATTTGAGGTCGGGATGTTAGTATGTTAGGGTGAAGAAGGAGTATGTCCCCAAGACTGCATTTCATATAAGGGATGGGCATTGTGAGTTCATAGTAATGTCATTAAGACTCACTAATTCTCCATCAATATTTATGGACGTGATGAATATAGCCTTTAGATATTACCTTAATAAATTTTTGCTTGTTTTTATAGATAATATTTTAATATTCTCCAAAACCATGGAAGAGTATGAGTAGAATCTAATAATTATTCTAAATACCTTGTGAAGGGATAAAATTTATTCCAAGTACAGTAAATGTGATTTCTGGTTAAAGGAAGTCCCGTTCTCAAGGCACATCTTTACAAGTAATGGGATATCTGTAGACCCTTAAAAAACAGAAGAAAATTAAGAATGACTGAGGAAAAAATATTTGATAAATATCTATAGCTTCCTTGGATTATCTTGGTATTATCACTGATTTATGATTACTTTCTCGTGATTTACAAACCCTATAAACAAGCTAACTTGGAATGGAGTCATGTTTTATTAGAATGATGACTGTGAAGAAAGATTAAAGGAGTTAAAAATAAGGCTTTTCACTGTACATATTCTCACACTACCCACCAGTGGATATTTTTTCTTGGTATTTAGTGATGCTTTGAGGAAGGGCTTGGGATGTTTGTTAATGCATAATGACCAAGTCATAGCCTATGCTTCAAGGTAGTTGAATTTTCACAAATTTAAATACCCAACACATGATCTAGGGTTGTATGTAGTGATCTCTTATTTGATGATATAGAGGCATAATCTATTTGGATAAATGTGTGAAATATATACCGATCACAAAAGTATCAAATATATATTCACATAGAAAGAGATTAATATGAACTAATGAAAATAGTTAGAGTTGTTCAAGGACTATGAAGGATCAATACACTACCATCCTATAAATGTGAATAAAGTGGAAGAAGCTCTAAGTAGAAATTATCCAGAAATTCTATCATTGATGAGAATTGAGAGGGATCTGATCTCCTTATATTTAGAAAGAATGGACATGGAAATAATAAAGGAAGGATCATTATCAATCCTTTCACAAATTATTGATTAATTATCCCTTATAGAGAAGATAAAGGATTATAAATTAAAATATATGGGAATTAAAAAGATAACGGAAGCTATAATAAAAGGTAAATACTCAGAGCTCAATGATAATTAAGAAGGAGATATGGTATTTGGGTCATGAATATGTGTATTATCAAATCCTGATTTAAAGAAGGAACTATTTTATGATGCACAAATTTCAACTTTCTCCATTCACCCAGGAAGAACAATGATGTAGTGAGATCTATGAGAGCACTATTAGTGGGAAAATATGAAGAAGGAGATTTCTGGATAGACATCAAAGTGTCTGGTATGTCAGAAAGTGAATTTTTAAAAGAATAAGTCTATGGGGATGATGAAACCATTACCCATACTAATATTCAAATGAGAAAACATCACCATGGACTTTGTCACTAAACATCCAAAGTAATTCAGGGGAAATAATGCTATATGATATTTTTGGATTTTGTTGAAAAGACAGTTCACTTTATGGAAATTTGAGATGACTTATCACTTGATCAACATGAAAATATATACATTAGAGAAGTTTTAATAATGCATGGAGTAAAACTATCAATTGTATCTGATCGAGATATGATATTCACCTCCAAATTCTGGAAAAGTCTCTAGTATGTTATAAACACTGATCTAAACTTCAGTTCAAACAATCATAGTAAAATTGATGGAAAATATGAGCAGACTATTCATACAATAGAATACATGTTGAGATCTTGTTCTATAGAATTTGAAGAAATATAGGAACAACATTTTCCTCTCGTTGAGTTTTCTTACAAAAATATCCACTCAAGCATCCAAATGGTTCCCTATAAATACCTTTATAAGAAGGGGTGTAGAACACCTGCATGCTGGGTGGAATTTGGGGAATGAAAACTACTAGGTCCTTAAATGGTAGAGAAAATTTTGGAAAAGGTTAAGACCATTCAGCAGTACATCAAGGCCGCTCCGAGTTAAAAAAATATCTATGGTAACAATCTTTGATGAGACATAGAGTTTGATATTGGAGACATGATATTCCTCTATATATCTCTATGGAACAAAGTGATGAGACTTCGAAAGAAGGTAAAACTTATTCCAAGATATATTTTCCCATTTGAAATACTTGATAGCATTAGAGCAATAGCCTACTAACTATCACTCCCACCTAACCTATCTCAAGTACATGATGTATTCCATGTATCACACTTGATAAAGTAAATACCAGACCCCTCACATATACTCAATCAAGTGGTGGTACCATTATAGAATAACATTTCATATGAGGATCATCCTGAGAAGATATTAGATCATAGAGACAAATTTCTATGAAATAAGGCAATGCACCTTGTCAAAGTATTGTGGAGAAACCAATAGTTTGAGAAAGTGACATGGGAATAGGAAGATTTAATGAAATAGAGTTACCCTCGCCAGTTTTAGTGTGGTAAATGAAAATTTTGAGGGTGAAATTTCTTAAGGGGGGAATATTGTGATGCTCTGAACTGTTATAATTAAAATTTACCTTATGATTTAATAAAATGTATTATTATGTAATATGGATATAGAAAAAACATGAACTTATTTGGTTTTATTTCATTAGTTTTAAAAGACCGTTAAAGCATCATTTCCATTGATAATATATTTTTTGAATAGTGATCACATGATTAGTATAGATATAGGGTTTTAACAATTCAAATTGACATAGAAAAAGGAAGTGGAGGCCTCAACCAGTAGGATCATACCCTATGAATCTCATTTGTCAGAGTTACCTAGGGAGATAACATTATTTCGTTTAGCCCTTGACCAATCCCAATATGATACCCAATAACTTAAGAATGAGTGAAATCATTTATTAGATAAGTTCAAGATCATTTAGATCACGGCCCAAACCATTTACATTGAACCACCCCATGAATGTCTCACAATTGCAGAGCTTACTCTTAGGGTATTTTCTGATGTATTAAAGGGATATATCTCAAGACCCTAAAATATGAGTTTGTAAATTATTTTTTATAGACTAATGAATATATTTTTATCCTATTATTTTTACTTTATAAATTATTTTTATTTTGATATAATAAAACACAAACAATATTTTTGGTTAATATTCAAATTTCATTAAGGAATTTATTTTGATGAATTAATGGATATTTGAAATAAATATTAATTTAATAAAGTATTATTATCAAAATAAATTTAACTAAATATAAATTATTGTACAATTTTTATGAAGTAAAATGTAATTTTTTTAAGGGTTCAAATATTGTTATTGCGAAAGAACCCTGCATTTTTTAATATATATTAGTAATTATTTTAAAGATAAAAAGTCACAAATTTATAAAATTATTTAGAAGAAATAAATATTATTTTTGGAACTATAATGTCATAATTATTCAATGATGGATTTTTCATAATTTTTTGATATAGTCCAATTTTTGGGTAAAAATTAAATACTGTATAAATATATTTTCTGTATTATGACATAATAATTACCCAAAAGTGATGTAATAAATACTATAAAATGTATACAAGCCAAAATATATGTTTTATATTAAAAAAAATAATGGTATTTAATGTTTTTTTGATTTATTTTATAAATCCATTATGAATCCTCCAAAACGTATAATATATTTTAAGGTTTTTAAATCATTTATATAGAAGTATGACTCTACTCCACATAATAAAGGGAATTATTTTATTAATTTAGGCCCTTTTACTTATAAAATAATGAAAAAAAACTCCCATTTTATAGAAACCATGGTAAAAAACAATGGTAAGGTTTTTTTGTTATTTTGGTATATACAGCCCAAATCCTATGTTTGAAAAATGATAAAAAATTCACCACTTATTTTCTATATAAAACCACACAAGATCATATTTCTATTAAATAAAAGTATTAATAATGTATCAACTCTCTATATTCCTCCCAAGGCTCCCCTAATCTCTCAAGAAGCTCCTCCCTATCATTTGGAGTCACACATGCAAGTAAGGGGCCTTTTTCTATTTCCTATTTATTCAAGTATCTTCTTTACCTTATGTATTTTATCCTCTTTTACATATAATTGGATAAGTTATTCCATATACCCATTGCATAAAAAATTATTCCAAAATATAATATACCCCTTTTCTCTTTCATAAACTCATTTTATGAACTTCTTGACGAAACTGTTATATTGTAGAAATTTCAGAGTGATTTTCCATGCCAAAATAATTGTGTAGTGAATACCATATACATTTCCTATCAAGTGTATTCACCTTTATTCACTTATGCATATTTTAATTGGTATTTACATGAATTTATTCCACAATCCTAAATCATGTAATAAATTATGATGATGAATGAATCCATATTGTATGATCTATGTGGAACTCTTAAGCATGAGAAAGAAGTGAAAGTGATGGGTTCAACTAGAATTATATAGAGCTCCAATGCATTGGGTAATGTTTAGTCTCATGAGAATTCATTTTTGTATAGGGATTAAACCTGATTACTTTATGGTACATTTTCCATCATGATGTATTTTCTTTTATCTTTGACCTATGTTTATAATGTAATGTTTTAAGTTGTTTCCACATTTCCCATATTATGATTATCATGCTATATCATGACTTATTAATCATATACCTTCCATTCCCCATTAATATGAATATTTTAAAAAAAATGTATTACCTTATTCATGTTATTTAATTTTTATTTCCTTGTGGGACTTTATAGCTCACCCCTTTCTTATGTATTTCTCCATGTTATCCCATGCAGTTTTAAGCGCGAGCATGTTAAGGAAGTTTTCAATAAAGATGATGTTTTCCTATTTTAAATTGTTATGTAATTTACCTAACTCTCAAAGACATAAAAATTAATTTTCTTACAAGTTGTATTAAGTGTATTATTATGTAATAAATCATGAATTAATGTGTAATAAAGATTAGGGTTTCTGTATCCGTCTTTTGATATTACTTCTTTTCCTTGTCTAGGATTCCTCATCTTGGATCACTATTGGTCTTCAACCAATGTGTTGTTCTTAAAATGAATGAACAATATAGAATAACCAAACCCAATATTATAAAATATATTTATTTAATTTATAAAACTCCATAATTTTTATGTTTCTCAACATTATCTTTTCCATATTTAAAATATTAACTCTCTTTACTTTCATTAGGAATGAATCCTAGGGAATTTCTAAATTATTCAGTGCGGTTCATCCTTATAGTCATATAAGTTTCATCAACATCACTGATTAATTTTCAATGTATATACCTTTAGGATTATATTCATCAGTAGATCTATATTCTCCTTTTCAATCTTCATTAGGATACCCAATATTACTATCTTCTACCACTTACTTATTTGACTCCCAGTGATGTTTCTACTATTTTTTCATCCCCCAGTACTAGTATAAAAATAATGAAGATTAGTTTCCCAATCTTATGGATTTTTTGTATTCTTTGGGATATAAAAATTTTGTGTATTTATTCTTCATCCATCAACATAACTAACTCTGATCATCTGTGTTACATTAATCCATCATCCAAAAGTAGATATTTCATCTATAGATACTCTCTTTCTGATGATTCATTCATCTATATTATGTTATTCTATTTTATTTATTTTACAACATCCATATAAAGATTATTCTTCTTCAAATTCCTCATTTAATTATAAAAAAATATTGAAAAATAATATAATATATCATTATCTTCATTTGATGGTAACATCAAAACATATTAGATCTAGTTCTGTGATGAAAATATAAAAGGGTAAAATTTTATGTATAAAGTAAAATAAAACTATTGGAGGGTACAATAGTTAGTCAATATCACTAAAACCTAAAGTTGGTGTTGGGAATAAAGGGAAATATATCTTTTACAACAATTATATATATTAGAGACATACCTTCGTATAATACCTAAAGGGTAGTGAGAAACACCTTAGTGCACCATCGTTAGATATTAATGTTATAGAAATCAATTATTTTATTTTGAATGGTATATTATGCTAATTATACAATAAAAAATTGTTATAAATTTTTAATATACTTAAAAATTATTGAAGGATTAGAAAATATTTTAGTTTTCATAAATTAAATGGATATAGTTATTCTTATTGATAAAACAATGAAATGGTTTGTTTAATGTTTGATTGATTTTAAAATTATAAATTTGGATTTTGGTTTTCATAACATTTTTCTATTTTGGGATAAGATAATTTTTTTAAATAAAGTTTTCTTTCTATAAAATTGATATTTTATTTATGCACATATTTTATGATTTGATACATTCTATAAATTCATTTGAATTAAAAGGATAAAAAAATTTCAAGATAAAAGTATTAAATCCAGGTTATTTGTTAATATACGATGGGAATAATTCCAACTATATCTTTGTGTTTTTTTTTAATAATTTTTAATTTACTTTTGTCATGAAACACCCTAATATAACCCCAATATGAGCCCATAATATGGTCTTTTTCAAGGCCTTAGGTGTTTTTCAAATCACATTGGGTTAGAGAAAAGCGTTATGGAAATCAAGTAGTAATCATTGGGAATTATTTCTCTTGTTAAAAACATATAAGCAACAGACCTACACCCAAAAATCTAACATGAAATTACATACATCAGATGATCAATAAAACAGAATAATTAGTTCCATAAATAATCAAAACCAAATGAGGATTAAACAAGTAAACCTAACTCATGAATAATATATAAATCTGAAGGACACATCCAATAAATCTCAACATCAATTAAACTAATCTTTAAATACATGTCCAACATAAAGATAAAAAGTAAATCCATATCATAAATTTTCATATGTAATAATATGTTAGATAACTCAAATACTAAAATAAATAAATATAACACCGCTCAAATATATAATCTTAGTGAAAATATTTACATAACACATTTAATAATATCAATAAAAAACTATAAATAAAAAACTATATATAAGAAGAACCTGCGCTAAACTAGAAATATAATAGGCATGAACAATAATGTCAAGTAGGTATCTTACCCACACCCCATGCATAACCATTAAAAAAAACTTAATTTGATGATATTTTATAATAAAATTATAAATTTAAGATTTTTGAATTTTTTTCAAAAATCAATAACATACTGATATCATTTACAACTATTCAATTTAAAACTTCAATGTTACAAGTTCCAAAATAAAACATTCCCTTATACTTTAAAAGATAAATAAGCACATGATATGAGATTTTTTTTAATATTCCTTAAATAATACCCAAATGTAATGAAAATAGAGAGGAGGTACCAAAATCCATTATTAAACATTTTATTTTAATTAAATAGGATCCACTTGTTCTTTTTAGAATAAAATTATAAAAGAAAAAATAAATTATAATAATTAGAGAATAAATAGTAAAGAGACGTATATAAATAATTATAATAATAATCACTAATTAACAATCATAGAAATAGAAGGAACAAAAAATTAGTTGTGTAGCTAAGAACCAGTGATCATTGAAACACCCAACAACTCAGGGAGAATTCTAGAATAATACTAAAACAACATCCACCCTATTGGTGTACCAGATTAAATCCAATCACCCAAACACTCTGTATTACCCTATCAAGCCTAACCAAGGTGAAAATTCCCAAAGTAGTTAGAACACCATATTAAGGGCCACTATCTAGAGAGTAATCATAAACTAGTATGGGGTGTGTAATGAAACATCCCACCAGATACTCTCGATTTTCCATGATATGTAATCATGAAATGGTGGTGATCCATAAAAAAACAGACAATATAAATATATATTTGGGTGTGTATAATATATTAAATCCATAAAAAAACTCTCAACTATGAACACACTTTATAGAAACAACCACTTTTCAATAAGAACATTAATATATAAAACATTTCTTATAAAAAAGATAATTATATCTCAACCAATTTAATAATAGAAATAAATAACCTTTGTAAAAAAATAATAAAATAAATTTACCAAAAATCATTTCTAAATGGATTGAAACCCCAAACCATACTTTAAAGTAAAATATTTTCTATGAAAACTACCACATATACATTTAAGAGAACACTAGTCTTGTGTCATTACATGAAAGAAAATTTTAACACATTAATATTGGAAAACCCCATTTGAATATGATAGAAACCAAATGAAAACCCAACTTATTTTGGAACAAATTAATAGATAATCATATCATAGTCTTTAAAATATTTAAAACATATAATGGAACATGAATTAAATTAAAGTTTAAAATTTAAAAGCTCATTCATGGAGAAACCTACCTAAACTAACAGCCCTTAAATTAATTTTAATCCCATAATGGCTTTTCATGGGTAATGAAGAAAATAATACAACCATTAGCACCCTTATATCAACAAACCAAAATCCAAAACCAAAATCTCACAATGGAATAATAAAATATGAACTCACCGAATGTCCCAAATGTACTGAACCACAAGAGAAAGTGGTGTGATCCTCTATCAACATTCACCTGGACCTATGAAACATGAAATGCCTAAATAAAACTCCTGAATAAACTCCCATTTAATTATAAAAATGTCAAAACCTCTAAATAAATTTATGAAATGAAATACCTTAATTAAAAAAATGAATTATGACAAGAACAGGCCATTCTGGGACATTTTATACAAGGTGAAACTGCAAACCCCAAAAACTAAAATAAAAAATTTGAATTTTATTAAATCTATAAAAAATATTATTACACCTATGGAAACAAACATAGAAATTTAATTTTTATCATATTGATGAATCCAATGACACTGATGGCATATCATTCTTATCAACATTGAATGAGATATTAAATAGATAAGATAAGATAAATTAATATAAAGTATGGGGAGAGACAAAAGGGATTTTCCCCCGCTCTAATGCACTAGCACATCTCCCCCTATTATGTTATTTTTATTGCATTGTTTTTTTAATTAACTTTTTTTTATCTATGTTTCTTCTTATTTTTTTCCACCTATAACCACTATCTCCTCAACCCATCTTATTTTTCCCCTTTATTTACCATGTTCATTTTATTTCACTTTTCTCTTATTTTTATATCTATAACAAAACTAATTAAATTTTTAATAATATTATTATTAATAACAATATCATCCAAATATTATTATTATTATTACTAAATTAGTAATAATTCCTAAAATATCATATACATACATACATACATACATATATATATATATATCAGAATATATATATATATATATATATATATGTGTGTGTGTGTGTGTATATATATATGTATATATGTATACAAATTAATTTTTAATTCCATTTATTTATCAACATTTAGTAAAAATTAAAAAAAAAATATTATTGTATATCCAAATAATATTTAAACACAACATGAATTTATTTTCCCATTTTAGCTTTCTCAAAATATATTTTAAAACATTAACTCAATAACATTTTTTTGGATTTTTTTAAACCCACAATGACATGATTAGTTAAAATAAATTTAAGATATTATTTTAAATATAAAAATTACAAATGAGATATTGTTATTAAAATTTATTTCTTCAATATTCCCATAAAAATAAATTTAAATTTCTTTAAAAAAATTGTTTGTCTCTTATAAATATGTGTTGGAAAATGATAACATTAAATAGACTATGGTAGTCTACTTTAATATATAGTAGTTAAAAATATAATAAATAAATATTAATACCAGTTTAATTCAAAGTATATTTGTTAGGACTATAGGGTTATGAAGTGACACTGAAGACAGCCTTGGAGTGGTGGGGTTGAATCAGAGTGATGACTAAATTAAAATTTTCCGTTTTAACCCTCACACATGATTAGATATTATTCCTTTTTAAACGAGAACTATGTTTCAATCTATAAAAATATTAATGTTTCCACACCAAATATAAAGCCTATAAAGAAATTGAAGAATGAAATGACAAGATTATTGACTTGGATCAACAACATTGGGAGAAATCCAAGGAAAATACACATAATGATGTGCCAATACACCAAATTTATATTATAAAACATTATCTTATAGATTCAAAATTTAATAAAATTCCCTTCACAGAAAGGCTCACTACCATTACAATATAATTGGTTATGACACACTACCACATAAGGACTATTTTCCTGCCAATATTATTTAAAACAATTACTCAATATGAGATTAATTATTTCTTGTAATATTGTCGTTTTATCTACTAACTAAACTTTCTATCAAAGGTGATCTTTATGTTTTAGTATAAAATACATATTTTCAAAAATCAGTATTAATTTTCATAATCATAAGATTTTTATGTTTTTTCTTATTAAAATATAATATTTTTCAAACTCCCTTGGTGGTCCTAAAGGACACTCTATTGGTCATGAACCTTTTTTAATAGTTCAGACTTTAGCTATTAGAAAAATCAAATGTCCACTTTTCTTGGTAGTATAGGATACCCTGTTTGGAAAACATTTATACATGTATTTTCACCTTATAAATTGGAAGGAAAAATTGAATCCTAATGGCATAGTGACTTATGAACTTAATAACAATGTTATGAATAGTTTACATTGTGATTTATATTGTAATTATTTTAATCTCATTTCTACTTGTAACACATACATGAAATCTTGAAATTGGTATTACTAAAGAATGAATGAATAAAGTTAAAGATACTAGGATTTAAAATGTTTAGATAAGATTTATAAACTTTATAAGCATCCAAATGAATCTATTATTGAAATTTTTACCCATCTTATTGACATTTCAAATTGTGGAAAGTCTCTTGGTAGTAATTTTTCTATAGAAAGTATAGTAAAGAAATTAATTTGGGTTTTTCCTAGTTTATGGTAACCTAAGGTGATGGAAATACATGGAGTGAAGTAAATAAATAAAATTTTATTTAAGGAGATAATCATATCACTCATGACCTATGAGATAACAATGAAGTGACCTATCAATTAGGAGGTCAAATAAATAAAAGAGAAAAGGAAGATCTGATTCAAAGAAATTAATGATGACCCTTATGATATTTATTAAATGGATCATCTATCCAAGAATATAAACGTATTATTCAGAAGAAAAAAAATATTACCAATATACTAAAAGGAGGATGATCAAAGTTTAAAATAAGTGAAATGATTAGAATGCAAAAAATAAGGGTCACATGTGGTCTGAATTTCCCTTGATAAAAAAAGAACAATGAGAAGAATAATAAAAGTAATAAATACTTAAAGGTTTAAACATGGAGTGAAATTGATGATTATCTCTCCTCAAGTGATTTAGGTGAAAAAATAACCAAGAGTCTTCTGGTCTGATTAAAGGTTAGTATTAAGGTAAACTCATACTCATTTTCATCTTATTTCTCAAATTACTATGATTTCCCTTTTTCTTATTCCAAACCCCTAAGCTATAGAGGTTGATAATATTCTCTTGAACAACTTGAAGAAGTTTTTTAGAAACTAACATCAATTTACCAAGAGATTAAAAGAATTATAAGCAATAACATATAGAAAAGGATAAAATCACAATAAAAATGGTTTATTATAAAAATTGAAAGATCAATTGGATGTGTATGAATTAAAATTTAAAATAAATTATTTCAAAAAATCTCTTTTGAAATTAGTCCAAGGTGAATAAACCTTAAATAAAATATTGGGTTCTCAATGACCCATAAAAAAATCATTTCATATTTGGTATTTTGAATAATTATAGTTCTTCCAAAAAGATGAATTTTATAAAATGAATTTCTCAAAAACTTTTTGTAATTATTTTCATAAAAACAAACATATAATTTTTGAATGTAATTATAAAAAATCTCAATGTGGTAGATCAAATTGTATCCATATTTCATCCCATATCTCATCTTAGAAATCAAAAAAATGGGTTCTAGAATCCCTATTAGATAAAATATATGGACTCAAAATTTAGGTACTAAAAAATATAATTTCTTATTTTTGTATAAAATATCTCTAAAGAGTAAATACAAAAAAATTTGGTACATAGATAATGGATTCTCTCGACACATTTTTAGTGACCCATTCGAATTTAACAAACATGAAAAACTCAATGGAGTATACAAAAATTTCAATGACGGTTAAATAAGTAAAATCATCAGTATATGTATAATAAATTTTATCAATTCAATGGATATAAAATATTTTTTATTCATTTATTGTTTAAAAAATATATAATCATTATTCAATTCTGTGACAATGGTTTTTAAATATCTTTTGAATATAATTTTTCCAATGTTTTAAATATTAAAGGAAGAAATTTATTTTCTAATTTTCATTTTAAAAATATTTATATTATTTATTTAAATGATGTTTCTTAAAAAATGTTAAATTTTTTATTGTTATAGGTAGCGAGTCTTGGATTTGGAATTGAAAACTAGGTCATTGAAGCATACACACACTCATTAAGTTCAACTAACATCAACTAGTATTAGATTTACCAAAATTTCACTTCAAAGATAATGTTGTTTGTGAACATTTACTATTTGATAAATAAAAAAAAAGTCTATAAATCTAAAATAATAAGTGTTGACCAATAAACCCCTTGATCATGTTAATATTGATCTTTTTGAATCAACTAAAGTTGAATGTATCGAAGGAAAAACATACTCTTTTATTATTTCCATTGATTATAAATTATTCACTTGGTTCTCTTACTTAGCACACAAATATGAGGCTTATAAAATATTATAATATTTACCAATAATAATGAAAATTAAAAGGTAAGAAATTCATTTTTATTCAAAGTGATCATAGGTTCGATTTTGATATCCAATATTTTGATGAAATTTATGCTTCAAATTTTTATAATCATAATTTTTCCACCACTAAAATTCATTTAAAAAACAAGGTTGTTGGAAGATGGAATTTAAATAATAATAAAATATCAATGTTATTCTTTAATGATTTAAAAATCCCTCATTACATTTGGGTCATGTAAATCAATATTGCTTGTAATATCATAAACATTATTCTCATAAGACCCTTTCTAGAAAACACCTCTTATGAACTTTGGAAAATATAATTCCAAAATTTATATTTTTTAAAGTTCTTATAATTAAATTTTATTTTCTTAACCCTAAAGACACCCTAGGAAAATTTGGTCTTAAATTTTATGAAGGAATATTTCTTGGTTACTCAAACTAAATAAAATCTTACTAAGTATTGAATAAAATAACCCAAACCATTGAATAATCCATCCATATAAAATTCAATGAAAA
This sequence comes from Viscum album, assembly GCA_963277665.1. NCBI lineage: Eukaryota > Viridiplantae > Streptophyta > Magnoliopsida > Santalales > Viscaceae > Viscum > Viscum album. Next base: position 1,337,267,007 of record OY728150.1, on the reverse strand, counting down.
TATTACTAAACATTAATTATAATTAGAAGATATAGATAATGTTAAATTTTTGACTTTTAGTAATCCACTTTATTCTAAAGAGCCTATAATTGAATCTCTTTCTAGTCCATTGCCAAAATCCTAAAAAAACAATGAACATCCCTTAGAAAATATTATTGGATATTTTCAAGATGGTAATCATACTAGAAGTTCCATATTAAATGAGGTTGAGCACCATTTTTTATTTCTTTTCTAGAATGTAAATACGATGATGAAGTTATTAATGATGAAAATTGGGTTTTTTCTATACAATAATAGCTAAAATAATTCAAATGGAATAATTTTTGGACTCCTAGAAAGAACATAATGATCATCATATTGTTAGCATAAATGGTTTTTTTAGAAATAAATTAAATGAATAAGGTAACACGACATGAAACAATGCAGGACTCATATCCAAAGTATAAAATAAATAAGAAGGAATTGATTATAGTGAAACCCTTACATCCATTTATTGGTTAGAATACATAATAATCATGTTGGTATTCACTAATAATATAAATTTCAATAAAATTAAAATGTATCTTACATTTTATTTTCTAAATGGTTTTATTTAAAAAAATCAAAACAACCACCACATTTTTTTAAATAAAAAAATCATAAATTATGTTTTAAAGTTAACTAAATATTTATATGGGATAAAACAATCTTCTTTGGCTCAGTATTAAAGGTTAACTATATTTATTTTATCAAATGATTTTAAAATGTAATAAGATGATTTGAAATTATTTATAAAAAATGTATTGAATAATAATTTAATTTTTCAAAAACATTTCAATTACATGATTCTTGAATAAAAAAATTAATCTATTTGTAATGAATTTTTAAATCTTATGAGAAATGAACATTAAATGAATTCTACAGGGGATTTTAAATCCATTATTGGTTGTCAAATCTCTCAAAATGAGTATGGCTCTTTTCTTATCCAAATAAAATACACTAATAAACTTATGAAACATTTGTTTATGGATACTGATAATGAAATTAGTTAACCTATGAGTATTTCTTGTAAGTTAATGTCACATGAGTCTAGTAAATTGGATGAAAAAAATATATAGAATATGATTGGGAGACTTCTTTAACTTATGTTGACCATTAAAAAATTACATTTAGTGTTTTCCTTTATTCTCATTTTCATGCCAATCCTAAATAATAACATTAAAATATATTAAAAGGATTTTTCATTTTTTTAGTGTTCTAAAAATCATGTTTTATTATATCCTAAAGAAACCTATTTTAATCTTTCTAGTTTTTACAATGCTTATTTTGGAAGATTTCAACTAGATAGGAAAAGTATATGTGCGACTTTTCACTTTTTTAGATAATCCTTAATCTCGTGTAGTATTAAAAATGAAAAATTTTGTTTCTATTTCTAAAGATGAAGTGAAATATATAGTTATGGGAACTTTTTAAACCAAAATATATAGATGATGTAAAATATCTAAGATTTTGGGCTGACATTTCTTCATGTTATAATAAAATTTAATAGTCCTTTTGTTATAGGAGTCTCTATAAATCATGTTCCTCATGAATTCATAAATAAAATTTATATTTAGCATCAATTTTTGGGATATCACATTCAAAAATAAGATATCATGTTAAAGTACATTAGCATGGATCTTTAATTTGCTAATATATTCACAAAAAATAGGTGATTTAGAATGGTATCATTTTATTAAAGTTGAGCAGTCATGGGATGCTTTTAATAATTATTTTTTCTTATATTCTTTTTTATATTTTACATTTTCAAATATTGATTATTCTTGAAAATCATTTTCTTATTTTTAAAACATCTTGTACAAAATTTTAAAATCATGATTTTATGATCACCTTGATTATCTTATCATTCATGTGTTATATATATAACCCTCTTTCTGTATAAGTATTTTTGTTAATCATAAAGTTGGAGAATAGTTTAGTTTTTATGGGGGAGATAGGTCTAATGTATATGGGAAATATCTCCCTTTGTTTTCAAAGGAATAAAAGGATCTTGTTTCAAAGGGCAGACATATCCTTTCACAGAAATGTTATTTCTAAATTTTATATCCTATTCTTTCCTATCACTTATTCACCTCTTTTTTATCTCTTTTATTTTATTCTAATCTTAAATGGGTGTTTGTGGTCATAAAAATTGAGAGATCTTTTTTCATGACCCGAATCAAAAAAACCCATCCAACTATGCTCTTAACCAAACTGTGGCAAGGCCCGAAGGTCATTCCTGATCCCCACTAGCTGGAGACTAGCACCGTAACATCCAAAAACAATTAGAGAGACTGATTTTTTTAAACATAAAATTAGAAACATTTAATATATATATATATATAAACCATAAAATAAATATTTTGTAATAAAAGAGAGACACCAATAGTCATAAATTCGAAAAGTATGCAGAAACATTCCCAAGTTCATGTCCACAAATAACTATAAGAACAATCCAAAACAACCAATATCTACTCCATGTAATATATGGGCAATAACCCACCATCTCATCACAATCTACCAATACCCAGATGAAATAAACCATGTCGTCTCACTACTACACCATTCCCTTTCCAACATCGGACAAAAAAGGACTATATGCCTCAATGGAGTGCATGTGGTGTAATATAATAAGGACAGGTAGGATCCTACCCCAGTGTTCCAAATCAAGTCTCTATGAAATAATCCAAATATCCTCAAATCAAAAAAACAAGGCATGATAAAAAGTTAATTATTTTTAAATCAAAATCATGGTAAACAATTTCCCTTTTCTAAATCGTTCACAAACAAGGTAAAATACTTTCAAAGCAAGACTTTTATTAACCATTTTCATCAATAAAACCATTTATCATAAAATTTAAAAAAAAGTACCATGCCAACATAAAAAAAGAAAACACCCTAAGGATAACATAAATTCGGGCTAGCTAGGTCACTAATACCTTATTCTTAATTATGACTAGTGAATTCACTCAAGTTCCTATATCACATGCATCAAATCATAGGGAATAGAAAAAACACTAGAAATTTAACCCTCTATAATTTCAAAAAAAAATCTATATACAAATTATCTATAATAAAGTAACATAAGAGTAACCCAGAAAGTGAGCCCTCATACAATACCAATGGATGATTACCAATACTACACCTTCCACATAACTACCCAAGGATTCCATGTGAGGAATAGATAAAATAAATTTCAAATAGATAACTCATTTCATAAACAATTCCAAAAAAACTCTCAAAAACAGGCTTTGAGAACAAATTTCACAATCCATTTCACAATGATTTGAAAAGAACTTTTGTTTTTACAAAATAAGGGGGAAACTATATTTTATTAAAAACCCCATTTATACACAAAAATAAAACAATAAAGAATAATTCCTATTAATTTATAAAAAAATTATAAATTAAGATAATTCAAGGTTCATCAAACATATTCCAGATAACAGACCTCTTACCTCAAACATGTGTTACACACTAATCATGATGGGATCCCCACAATGGTAGGATACGTAAGTAACTAAATAATATTTAATGGAGTTTCTATCATTAATTCTCAAATATTAGAATTGAATTACATAATAAAAAGGTGTAGGTGGGGAATTTAAATCAACACATACCTCAATAATATCATGTGTTGCACCAAAACCCACAAGATCCTCCCTCTGAATGAAAAGTTCAAAAGGGGTCTAGAAGAAATTAGAGAAAGACAACAACATGATCAATAGATCCTAAAAATGCATCCCAACACCACTTACAATTCCCAGTGAAATGAATAAAATTAGAAGATAATGATCACACTTAAAATTAGTTTATCAAACAACTAACCTAGAGATCGATGCACCAAAGGGTGAAGCTTGAAAGAGTTTGATTCACCCAAAATCACCTAGAACAAACATATGTTTTGAAAGATAAAATTGGATTGTGAATGAGAAAATATTTGAGCACTCTACACATATAATTCACAAGAATAAAATTAATTCACAACATGAATTATAAATTCATAAAGTCAACTTCTAGAATGACTGAAAATTTATTCATCCAACAAACTATCTCTGATACCCAAAATTTATACCAAGTCCTTTAGAGAACCCTGAAATCACCTCTAACACCACCCAAACCCAAAAAACATCCTATTAAACATTAAAAAGAGAGAGTACCTTAACTAATATGTCATAATTATCCCAAAAAAGTACCTTTTCCCCATAATGTCTTGAGGTAGAATGATTCTCCATAAATAGGTGAGGATACTCCTTCCTCTCCAATGATTCATTCTCTCAAGTCTCATGAGAATCTAATTTGTGGTGCCATAAAACTTTAACCAATTGAATATTATTCCTATGAAATACATTCATCAAAGAATCAATGATATCCATTTCTTTCTCCATAATGGAAATATCCATCTCCAACTCAATCTCCTCCCAAATCAGAACATGGGTTGAATCAAGATGGTACACATGAGCTGAGATATATAGAAAATATAATGTATATATTTCAACTAAGCCAGTAAAACTAACTTATAAGTAACCAAACCATGATACTTAGTGATCTCAAATATTCTATCTTATCTTAGAGATAGTTTCCCCTTTTTCCTAGGCATATGATGACCCAAACAAGGAGAAACTTTTAAGAAAACCCTATAACCAATGGAAAACATCAAAGGAGAATATAGAAGATATATATATGATTTCTACCAACTCTAAGATATAACCAATAATCGATGTGTAACACCCCATAATGATAAAGGGTTAAATGACTAAATGATATGACTCATGTCAACAAGGTGCACCTTCCTTATTGGGAGCTTACCTGATTATAACTCCATGGTTAAGTGTGCTTTTCTAAGAGTAGTGATCAGGATGGGTGACATTTTTGGAAGTTTCCTAGGGTGTGTGTGAGTGAGGAAAAAGAAAACTGGAAAGGACATGTGTTGGCTTGTGGGGACATTCATTAGTCAGATGACTTGTTTAGGAACGTGGGTGGGCTCCAGGGTGGGGACCACATGTTTATGGGGAAACTGGTTGTACCTGTCAGGCTAGGACCCAATGTCCATGTTAAGGTGGGGTGTATGTGCTGTCACCAAGACCCAATTGTCACATTTGGTATCCGAGGTGGTACCCAGCCTTAAGTGTTTTGCAATTCCTGGGTTGAGATGTAGGGCCCAGAATGAGGATGTTGTGTTCTAAAGGGGGTGAATGTAACACCCCATAATGATAAAGGGTTAAATAACTAAATGATCTGACTCATGTCAACAAGGTGAACCTTACCTTTTATAATCCTACTTTATTAGAACTCCATAGTTATGTGTGCTTGGCCTGGAGTAGTGATTAGAATGGTTGACCTTCTAAGAAGTTTCCCAGTGTGTGTGTGAGTGAGGAAAAAGCACACTAGAAAGGACATGTGTTGTCCTGTGGGGATATTCATTAGTCAGATGACCTTTTAGGGCATGTGGGTGGGCCCTAGGGTAGGGACCACATGTCTGTGGGGAAACTAGTGGTACCTGGCGGGCCAGGACCTAGCGGTCATGTTATGTCAGGGTGTTTGTGCTATCTCTAGGACCCAGTTGTCACATGATGTCTATCTTGAATCATCACTAATGTATCCTAAATGATACTTAGTCCTATAATAGAGGCCTCTCCCACATCTTCCCAATAGAGAGGTGACCTTCATGGGTGACCATAGAAGGACTCAAAGGGAGACATTCTAATCAATGATGGGTACCTATTATTATATTTAAACTAAACTAATCCTGGATGGTTTTCCTACAATCCACTAAAGTCTAAGATATTGGTATGGATGATATCCCTTGAGATCTGTATAGAATTATCCATCAATCCATCCATTTATGGCCTAAAAGTATACCATATACCCATTACCAATCATAGGTAAGATCAAAAGTGTAGTTAATGTCAGAATCCATTTTGATTCCTCAAAAATAGTCTGTTACTTAGCATCCCAATTTAATTTGAACACTTTCATGGTAAGAGCAGTCAAAGGTGATGCTAAATTTGAAAAATAATCAACTAATAACTTATAGTATCCATCCATACCTAGGAAGATCTAAATCTCATATATGTTTTGTGGTTCATCCCAGGAAAAGACAGCCTTCACCTTTTCGAGATCCACTAAGAGACCATTTTCTAAAATCATGTCTCTTACTAAATTCACTTCTTTGATCTAGAAATTTTATTCCAAAATCTTCCCATAAAGTTAGTGACCCCTTAGGATCTCCAAAACCAAATTTAGGCAGTGCTCATTCTCATGTTTGGTTCTCGAATATACTAGGATTTCATCCATAAATACCACAAAAAAGTGTAAAGATACTAAAAGAATATTTTGTTAATAAAATACATAAACATTGGTGGATTGTTAGTTATAAAAAAAAGGAATGATGAGATATTTATAATGGTCATACATTCACCTAAGAGAATTCTTTAGGATATCAAACTCTGGAACCCTGAGCTGATGAAAACCTAACTGAAGATCAATTTTTGAAAACTAATTCACCCCCTTCAACAAATCAAATAGGTTATCCATATATGGTAAATGGAACTTATTCTTAAAAACCACTAGGTATAACTTTATTTAGTATATATAGATATGCAAAGAACCATTAAACATCTTGGAAAATATTATAGGGACACCCATTGTGAAACATTGGGACAAATAAATCATTCATAAAGAAAATTGTACAACTTAAACCGTGATCTCTTTTAGCTGAGTAGGTTCCATAAGATAATAGTGTATAAAAATAAGAAACATACCCTACACCAAATCAATATTGAACTTAAACTTCATCTCTATGGGATGAACAAATAATTTTTCTAGTAAAACATTAGGGATGTCATGAAAAAACAAGGGAAGTTTAACAATAAGGGAATCAACGTCAATATCAATTACAATAGAAAAAAAAAATCATGATCTAAAGTTGGGAGGGCCCCACATGACCATACCTCAGGTCCCACTCTCCTTGGAACACCTAAGATCTCCCATCAGAAGAAAACGATGAGACATGTTGGTGATAACAATTAGGGTTAGAATAATCAGTAACTATCCAATCCATCCAAATGATAATGTTGAATTGATCTATATTAAGAACTACTAAATTATAGACTGTCTTTTTGTTATCTATCAATAGAGAATAGAAGGTACAACAAAACCCCTACTCTTTTCTCATTCCAAGAGTCATTGATAGCTCCATAAAAAAAGGCATGATCTCCATTAGAAGTTTTATAATATCAAAAAAAAGGGAAGATATTAATGGGTGTGAGGAACTTTTATCAAACAAATAAATTGATATAAAATAAGAAAAAAAATATGGTACCTCTCACTATATCATATCCCATGTACACCTCCACTAGAATATCATCCACTGTGTGAAGGTACTTCACTATTGAGGACAATAGATAGATCATTTTGGACATTGAAGCATCTAATTATTCTGTATTTCCCTTTAGAGATAAATATCCCTAACCATAATAGGGAATAGATAAATCCTAGAAGAACCTCTACATATGGACCCAATGGCCATAAGCACTACAAATCCTCACAGTTGCGGATAAGAACTTCAAGTGTTACCTACCTTTCAACACTAATAGTAATTCAAGGGAACACTATTAGATACTAAATATGGGGTAGAGGATTCCTGGTTCTAATAACTACCTCCACTACAATTGCGATTATAATGTCACTTTCTATTCATTCCATGCATGCCTCTGAAATGGACACTAGGTAGAAGACAAGAGACAAATAAGATAATCATTCCCACCATATATACTTTTTCCATCATATTAATACTTATCTTCCTAGTATAGGTGGATATCTTTATCATGTATACTCAAAATATGGTGTCTGGTCACAATCCCTATATGTATTTCTACGATTTCAGCTAATCATTCATAACCTCCTCTAAAGTAAAATGAACTAGGAGCACAAAATGGTTGGTGTACTCACACACTAAGCTCTCCCCTACTAGAAAGAGAGGAACTCCAGATTCTTCTCTATCATCATAGAATATAGACAGTATTACTGAAAGAATAGGGTCTTGAAACCCTTCCAATCCAACCCATGTGATAGTTTTAATGAACCATGGAATCCCACCAACACTTGTTGGGACCCTCAAAAATAAACTTTAGGAATTCCACATTTATAAACTTAGGCGTATCTAGGAATTAGAAGACCTTTTAGATCTTTTCCAACTAGTCCTCCTCCTCTTGGGGTTTATTATTACGCATAAAGGATAGGGGATTCTCACATTGGAACTCTCGATCTCGATCTATATCTCCCTCAACTCTTGGTTACACCTAAAAATATTGGTTCTGAACCCATGGTACATTTTAGTCCATGGAAAAAAATTATAAGTGGGTTTCCTATACCCAACTTTAACGATACTTTGGATTACCACACCATGTGTACAGTGAGTTATGCATGTTTTATACTAACCATTATAGTGTAGAAATTTCGACATCCACTATTTATGGGTAAAGTCTATAGATTATTTTTCATATCAAAAGGTTATAGAATATCCTAGTATATAATTAAAACCTTAAGATACTATGACATTAATATTTAATATATTTCATATAGTGTACACACATCATACTGACTGGACACATTAGATGTCTGATTATCAGGTGTTCGGGGGTCATAATCATTGGTACTTCTTCTCATGATTTTTTCACTTCATGATCTCTGGTAGGTGAGATCATGATTATAGAACCTCCAATAAGAACACCACATGTTTCAGAATTCATTGGTTACAACAATTTATAATCTTTTGTATTGGTCTCCTAACTTTAGATAATTTTTAATTTGTAACATTTTATCGCATTCATTGATGCAAGGGACATGTGTTTTTTTGTGAATAATTGGTGGTATGGAATTGGTTGAATGATCATGATAGAATTTTTTTCTTTATATTTGAGGAAGTGATATCTCGAATTTAGTTGATCAGGATGGTAGAACCTTCCTTAAATCCATGGTCAGAGTAGTTAAAGGTAAGTCCATCCAATTAGATCAAAAAATAATAAATCAATAAAATGATGATGAAACAAGTGTGCTTTCTTATTTAAGATATATATTATGATAAAGATATTATATTACATAGTACATGTTTATAGAATGTTTTTTCTTTCTATGACTATGACTTATCTATTTAGGGTCCTTGATGGATTTTTAGACTCCACTCTTGGTATGTAAATACTATTCACTTCTATTGAGATATGGTCTTAGACGATCACACAAAATAATTCCTACCTGATTCTACCCTATTCTGGTGAATTGGTATATAGTAAATGGTGAGGGCCACCAAGGGGTCTAATTATTATCCATATTTTAATGATCATCGATAAATAAATAAATTCATTATAATTTGTGTATAGAATAATTGGGTTGAATTTATTTATTAACACTATTTACAAATGTTTGACTAAATACATGTAATAATATTATATTAATGAATATTATTTTAATATTCAAGGTGAATTTAGAATTAGAAGGTATTTTGAGTTGAGTTAATGACTCTAGTTTTATCATGTAATATATTTAATATATAGTACTAGCATGTGATAAAATATTTATAATAGAGTTAGTTCATCATAATTATTATATTTATTACTTATTTAATGGATGTTAAATATATAGGGGTCAGGGAACCCTAATAAAGTATTTTTACATCCACTATATAAGTATATTAGGAGCTCATTTTCACTTAGGAATTTCATTTCTAATATATTGACAGCTCCTCTCTCTTCTCGAATCCTTGAGAGAGAAAGATGTCATCCAAACAATCGATCCAACAACGACTTCATGGATCATAGGAATGGAGTCAAAGTGATCATCATGATGCTAAATAAATCATTAGACCTATTAATTAGAACCCAAAATTAGACAAAATATGTTCACATAGATTCTTGAAGCATGTGTAGATGATCTAGATCAGTTTTTCTTCGGATCCTTCGAGAAATGGTCGACAGTGATAAGCTATAGTCGAATTTGCATCGAATTAAATGTGGTAACTATTTTTTTTAATTATTTTCATGAGATCCTTAGACCTCTATTAGGGATTAAATCATTGTAGATAACGTAGTTTCATCCCTCTAGTGATAAAATTTTTAGAATACATGGACCACCACCTTCTGATGCGCACCTTAGTAACTTTAATTGGTATCATAGAGATCATGTTAATTTTCTGAACAAAATAAAATTTTATTTGAATTAAATTAATTATTTGGATTTAAATCTGTCCCATTAGAATAGACTTCCTATAGATCTGATTCGGGATAGCCAAGTTATGTTCATCCGAAATTTTTGGTATGGATTGAAAATGTGACTATTATGAGATGAAAATTGAACAAAAATATATATAAATATTTTTTTCTATTTATTTTACCCTATTATTTAGTATTAGGCCAGTTCTAGATGAAAAATTTCTTTTATCGGTTCCAAAATGCTTCAATTGGTAGCTTTGTAATTTTAAAAAATAAATAAATAAATAAAAGGGGTGTAATAGAATGTTTCCCATGGAAGAATCGACATAAAAATGTAGATGGAATGTGTTATTATTTCCAAAAAAATTAATATCTTGTGCTAATAGTATTTATAAAAATTATAGAATGGGGTGGGTTTGGTTGTCTATATAAGTTTTCAGATTATTTTAAAAAATGATAATAATAGCCAGCTTTCAGAGGTAGCCAACCTCGGCCTCCATTCCTCATGATCCAAACACCCTACCACCTACCTCCCTCTCTCTTTTGAACCAGGATAACTCACCGAGACACCTTCTTAAGAAAGTCGTGGCAACCCTGAGCACCTGGCGCTGCCCAGCCCACGGACCCCAACAACTTCAATGTCGCCAGACCACGCATCGTGGAGACATGCCACAGTAAAGTAGCATCCCTTACCATTACCTAAATAAAACACACCACATGAAGGTATTCATGAGGCCATCCTCCCACCACCTTTTAAAGTTATCCACCCCATTCACTGGATCCCGCTAGGGCTACCTACCAGACTGCTTGTGTAACGTCTCAGTTCCGGAAGCCACCCCGAGGCGTCCCGTACCCGATTGGTCACAATGCCTCAAGCATATTTCCCCAAACGCCAGAGGCTGTCGACTAGTAGTGAGGGTCTTGGGTGTGATAGTGGGGAAAAATTCCCTCATTGGAAGAGTACATAGTGGAAGAGAAATAATAAAAAAATAGTAGAAAAAGTAAAAAATCCATACACAAGTGAGCAGTGGAAGACTAAATATGATAAACAGAAAGAGCACATATATATATATGATGCATGATACATATGTCTAGGAAAACATCCAAATAATTCACAATCCTAGAATTACAAAAGGTACTAAAACAAGTACAAAAGAAAGATAAATAGCTCCTCAGCATCACAAGATGAATCTTGTTCCCTTTCTCTCTAGCTCCACAGCAAGTCAAGTACCTGAAGTCAAAGGGTGATTTCCCTTGTCTATACCTGCAACAAGATAGTCTTTTTGGGCCCAAAAGCATGAACCAAATAGGGTGTGAGACTAAATTCCAATAGGCGACCACCCAAAGATCTATGACTAACATTAAGTGAATATATGGCAGGTAAAAGTATAGGAAATAGTAAACAGGAACATGCTGAACAATAAACAAACCACAGTTCCAAAGTCAAGAAACAACTAGCAAACAGCAAAGCACAACAGGTAACCTTCTGGAAGTACTCACAACCATTCCCTCTGGTCCTACCTAACTAGTACAAAAAACCCTTTGGGCAGTGCACTCATCCTAAGCCCTCAGGTTTGGTTATACAGAATTATAAAGTCTCTCTCAGGAAGCACATGCGGTCAACTCATCTTATAGTCTAGGGTAGTCAAGAACTCTCTGAGGAAGCTCGCACAATCAATTCCCCTTATATCCCCAAGGTCAAGGACTCTCTAAGGAAGCACAATTGGTTAATTCCCATTATAGCCCAGGTCATTCATAGACTCTCTGAGGAAGCTCACACAGTCAATCCCTCATATAGCCTATGGTAATCCGGTGATTCAGACAAAAAAATAGAGACTCTCTGAGGAAGCTCACACGGTCTATCCTTGTATAGTCTAAAGTAGTCAAGGACTCTCTTCGAGGAAGCTCTCACGGTATATCCCCTTTTTTCCCAAAGTAATCCTAGGCTCTCAAAGGATGCTCACTTGGTCAATCCCCTTATAGACTAAAGCTCAGGGACTCTCTAAGGAAGCTCCCTCGGTCTATCCCTTTATAGTCTACTACACCCGGTTCTCATCTCCCTATATATGATAATGGTTTAGAAATACAATGTGACCAAAGTAGAATTACAGATCTACTTGGGTAAATAGTTCTATAGCATAAAAATCATGTTAGAAAACATTTCTCCATCCTACTACAACAGGCATGGAAACAAACAAAACAGCGAAGGAAAAAACAAGACCAAACGGTCATAACAAAATGTGTGTGGGCAGAACCTCCAAATCATAGCAGTTCAACAATATTCATATTCAACATCTTTTATACAGTTATAATAGCATGGAAGGCATATAGCAAGGGTAAAACCATAAAAACACAGTACCCCATTCAAGGGTATTGGTGTAATTTGCACAAAATATTCATGGACATTCAATGGAAAGGCACAAAACACCTACCTTGGTGCTAGGAGATCAAAATACTTGAACCTAGAAACTTGATTCTCCTTGGAACGTTTTAGATCTAAGAAAACGTCCAAAATGTTCATCCCATGATAACATAGAAAATAAGAAGAATTGGAAAACAAGTATTAAGAAGAAGGAAGAGTTTACTGTTGTGGTTCTAACACAATTGATGGCGGTCGATTCTGAGAAAAGATGGAGGCTCAGGGGCTCGGAGGAGGTTCGACATCGTACGATTCCTCTTAGACGAACGAGATCTAGAAGAAGACGCTTATGGGGGTTAAATGCGACCCCAGTGCGTTTAATGAAAAAAAAACAAAGTCCACAGCATGTAATTTTGGAGTACACGACATGTACTCACCTTTTCTGTACCCCTCTTTAAGCGGCCTCCACATCACCCACATGACCGTGTGTGTGTCCAGAACACGGCCAGCACATGGACTCCTGTAGCAACGAAGTACACGGCGTGTACTCATAGAGTAAATGACGTGTACTTCAAAAATTTCTAGAAAAAATCCTCTTTTCTCAAAAACTTTGGAAAAAAGAAAACATACCTAAAAGGAAGATTCGGGTTCTTACAAACTTCACCCCTTAAAGAAATTCATCCCCAAATTTCCCTAGCATGACATAGAAGAAGGAACCTCAAAGAACTCCAGCCACTGTGATCATACATCATCCTCCCGATCCCAAGTATCATCTTGTACCCTCCCGTGATGCCATAGCACCCATACCAGAGGAACATACCGATCACGGAGAACCTTTGTACTGCGATCAACAATCCGAATAGGATGCTCCTCAAACAACGCATCCACTTTGAGCTCAACCTCCTTAGGTTGAAAGACATGAGATGGGTCTGAAAAGTAATGTTAAAGATGAGAAACATGGAAGACGTCGTGCATATCTCGGTACCTCTGAGGTAACTGCAACCGATAGGAAACCGGCCCAACTCTCTCCAACACCTCAAACGGCTTGACATATCTCAGTGAAAGCTTGCCCTGTCTCCTAATCCTCTTGTGTCCCAACCTTGGTGTGACATGAAGAAAAACCTGATCCCTAACCTCAAACTTTAGAGGCCGTCTCCGCTGATCTGCATAAGACTTCTGATGAGACTGTGCAGTAGCCATCCTCTTCTGAATCAACTCTATCTACTCTGTGGTCTCCTGAACAAGATGAGGTTCCAGAAAAGTTGCCTCTCCTACCTCCATCCAACATAAGGGTGATCGGCATGGCCTACCGTACAAAGCCTCATAGGGTGCCATCTGAATATTTTCTTGAAAATTATTATTGTAGGAAAACACCACAAGAGGTATATGATTCTCCAAAGAATGTCTAAAAACTAGAATGCATGCTTGGAACATATCCTCAAGCATGTGAATCGTACGCTCGGACAGTCCATCTGTCTGGGGATGGTATGCTGTAATCAAAAGTACATGTGTACCCAAAGCCTTCTGAAGCTCCAACCATACTCGAGAAGTAAAACACACATCTCTGTCTGAAATAATGGAGTGTAGAACTCTATGTAGACGTACAATCTCTCGGATGTACAACCGTCCCATATCATCACCACTGAAGGTCTCATTGATCAGAAAGAAGTGAGAAAGCTTCATATGAATGTTGATGAAAACCCAAACTACGTCATTCCCTCAAGGAGACCTCGGCAACCCCATCACAAAATCCATCGCAACGTTGTTCCACTTCCACTCGAGAATGGGTAGCTACTGTAAAAGACTTGCTTGTTGCTGATGCTCTGCTTTCACCTGCTGACAAGTGGAATATCTCATGAAAAAACCAGAAACATATCTCTTCATACCTGGACACCAATACTGGTGGTGTAAATGACGATACATCTTGGTGACTCTAGGATAAACTTCCCAAATTGAGGAATGAAGATCCTGCATCAGCTCCTCGCATATGTCTACTGGCACCCATACACATCCCTATAAATGAAAGATCTTATCCTCACCCACTATCTATCCAGGAAGAGGGTCCTCCCCTGACACAGCCTTCTGCAGGAATAGGCCTTTTGATTCTGATAGCTGCCTCATCCGTACCTGATCGAGAAGAGTAGAGGTAACAGCTACAGAAGATAGAAAAGTCTTGACCTGTCTGTCATGCACCTCCAAATGCATCTTAGAGAACATAGCCATAAGCTTCCACTCACTACTGGACTCCTGGACTTCCTGTATCTGAGTTCTCCTGCTCAATGCGTCAGCCACTGCGTTGGCTTACCTAGTCATAAGAAAGCTCAAAGTCAAATGATTGAAGATACTCGACCCACTAGCACTATCTCATATTTAGATCAGGCTGAGTGAATATGTACTTGAGACTTTTTTTGTCAGTAAAAACCAAAAAATTATCTCCCAGAAGATAATGTCTCCAACAGGATAAGGCATGAACAACTGTCGCCCGCTCGATATCGTGTGTCGGTTAGTTCCTCTCATGTGTCCTCAACTGCCGAGACCCGTACACAATGACTCCATCTCCCTGCATTAGCACAGCTCCCACCCTAATACTTTAAGCATCACATTAAATAGTATAACTCTTGCCTAGATCTAGAAAGACTAGTATTGGTGCTGACATCAAACTCCCTTTCAGCTCCTGAAAGGCTGAATCACTAGAATCTGACCATAAAAATTTTTCACCCTTCTTGGTCAGACCTGTTAGTGGTGCTGCTAAGCATGAAAAGTCATGTATGAAGTGTATGTAGTAACCAGCCAGCCCTAGAAATCTCTGCACCTCAAAAACGTTCTTCGGCTGATCCTAGGAAACTACTGCTATCACTTTCTCTAGGTCTACTGATACTCCTATATCTGAGATAACGTGAACCAAGAAGTGAATGTGGTCCATCCAAAAGTGGAATTTAGAGAGCTTAGCATAAAACTGATGCTTCTTAGTGTACTCAGAATGATCTCAATATGGTTAGCATGGTCATGTCAAGTGTGAGAGTACACCAAGATGTCATCCATGAAAACCACCATGAAGGAATCCAAGTATGGATGGAACACTCAGTTATCAGTTCCATGAAAACAGTAGGTGCGTTCATGAGATCGAACGGCATAAGCATATATTCATATAAACCATACCTACCCCAAAAGGCTGTGAGAGGTATATCTGATGGTCTAATGCACAACTGATGATAATCGGACCTCAAGTCGATCTTCGAGAACACTCGGGATCCTCGAAGATGATCAAAGAGATCATCAATCCTCATCAAGGGATATCGATTCTTGACCATCAACTGGTTTAGCATCCGATAATCCACAAAAATCCAGAGGGTTCCATCTTCTTTCTTCACAAACAGGGAAGGCGAACCCTAAGGAGAAGTACTGGGTCGGATGAAACCCTTTTCCTACAACTCCTATAAAAGTTTCATGAGCTCTTATAACTCTGGTGTCATTATCCTATAAGGAGGAATGGACACTGGTGTCACTATAGGCATGAGCTCAATATAAAATTCAACCTCACGCTCTGGAGGCAATCCTAAAAAGTCCTCTGGAAATACATCCCTAAAACGATCCAACACTGGAAGAAAGTCTAACTGTGAAGTCCCCTGGTCATCTAGATAGAGACTAGCAATCGAGGCTGTAACTCCTCCTAGCCCATGATGCTCTGGACTAGCTTTTCTCACCTAGACATCCCACTCGCCCTTATAAAGAAAAGATCCACCCTCTGGTGATATAAAACTCACCCTTCGGTGGTAGCAGTCGACGATTTCCTAGAAGGGAACTAGCCAGTCTATTCCGAGAATGACATCATAGCCTGTCATCTCTAGGAAATAGAGGTACCATAAGAAGTGACACCCTGCAACCTCAAGAGGGCACTCTCTGCACTGACGTACGCTAGATGTCCTTGTTTCCAATGGTGTGTCTAGTGTAAACATGTTAGCAGAAGAAAAGATACAGAGCCCAAGGCTCTTCACAACAACAATAGAGATAAAGCTATGGGAAGCCCCTGTGTCGAAAAGAGTAGAAGATAAAACTAAGGATACTAATATCGTACCTCGAATGGTGGAAGGTCTGGGATCCTGCTCATGCTAGGTCTTCTCTATTGCAAACGTTTGGCCTACTCCACAGCCCTGTGACCCTGCCTGGCTGCTCTGAGCTAATCCTCCCTGCTGTCATTGATAGAATGACGACTGAACACCCCGGCCATGACCTCCACCTCGGCCTGAACTGCCAGAACAACTCCAGTTCCCGTACTGGTGAGAAACTGGTAGTGATTATCCTGAAATTGGAGTCATATAAGAACCCTTGTCTCTGGATGCAAGAGGTAAAAACTGACAGAAATGCTGGAGATGGCCCATCCTCCCGCAAGACCGGCACTCTATCGGGTGTCTCGGGCAACGTGGCCTTGTATGACCGCTCCTCCCACACTGGTAGCACACTACCTGGCTATCGAAAGGTGCATACCATCTACTATGATCTCCTTAATCAAACTCCCTACAGCGCTTCCTGCTATCATAAGAAGGAACACTAACTCTGGATGTCGAACCACCCTGGCTCTCTACTCCAGAATCTCTCATATTGCTCTATGTGATTAGCACCTAGTTGATGATAGAGGATATTGAAGTCAACCTGAAGATGTTCACCTAGGAGAGAATCTCCTTCCTGAGACCGTCCTCAAACAGCCTAGCTAGGAACAACTCATCACCTACTGGGATAGGTGTGAAACTCTGGAAATCTATGAAGCGAGAGGAATAATCCATCACAGAAAGAGTACCCTGCTCTAAGCTCATGAACTCATGGGCTCGGTCATCCCCCAAGGTCTCCGGGTAGAAGTAATCGTAGAAGATACGCTAAAACTCCTCCCAAGCGATATTCTGGTAGCGTCCTTCTTGAGAGATGACATCCCACCACCTATTGGAGAAGTCTCAGAGCATGTAGGTCATGAGATTCACCCTCCTCTCTGGTGGTACCTCAAGATGCTCGAAGATCGTCAGCGTGGCTTCGAGCCACGACTCTACAACCTGAGGTCCTCCTTCCCCTGAGAAGGTGGAAGGATGCTACGGTAGGAAAACCCATGTCAAATCATCCATCGAAGGGGCAGGAGGCTATGCTCCCTGGAAGGTCTGCATCATCCTCAAAAAACCCTCCCTAAAGTTTGCATTGGTTCCTGAAACTAGTATAACCACTGGTGCCAAGGCTGGCACAACAGGAGGATCTACAGGAAGTCCCTGATTAGCCATATTGGGCATCTGATCACTCCCCTATGACTGGAAATCAATCGGAGAACATCTAGGTGTCATGATTTTACAATGTCAAATGCACTCCTTAGATTCAGGATTAAAAAGGACTGAAAAACTAAAGGAATATAAAGGAACAGGGAAAATAAGGCATTTCAGTTAAGAAAAACATGACTACACGGTGTGTTCTTTCCCTACACGGCGTGTTCCCTTAAGTCATTCACATGGGTATGTACTTCTTCCTAAATTGGTCATGTAACACCCCAAATACATAGTATGTTGTCCTAATACACGGCATGTACTAGAATCATCTTACCTTCCTGAGTCCTTCTATACGGTTAATCCACACGGCTCCTCTAAGAAAAAGTTACACGGCGTGTTCAAGGTAGACACGACATGTACTAGACATGCCTTACCTAGCCCGTGTTGTTAGCAACACGGACTGACACATGGCTAACACTACACGGTGGGTTCCAGGTGGATAGGGTGTGTACGAAAAAGGGTAACACCGACCTGTGTTGTTCGTGACACGACTGGGTACCAAGATCAGACTACACAACATGTAAATTTTAGGCATGGTGTGTATGTGAAATGATAACATGACACATGTTGTTCGTGATATGGTCGTGCTACCTATATCATACTACATGGTGTGCTAGAATAGTACACGGTGTGTTCCTATAAGAATTTTCACAACCCTGTGTCCCTGCTCGCACAATCAGTGACATGGCTATAGACTACACGACATGTATTCATAAAGTACACACTGTGTATTCTGAGTTTTTCCAGACAATAGCCTCAGAAACTGCTCTAGAGCCCAAAAAACACAGAAAACCAGCGTTAAGGTGCCAAATTCCAACCTGTGAGGGCCCATACTCCCCGTGAATCAAAGATTGTAATCTTATACATGTCATATACATGGGAAACAAGTCAATGATCCACCAAGTTCCAATTCATGAGGGCCCATAATACCTCAAGAACCAAATTTTGGCGTCCATCAAGCAAGGAACTATACTAACAAGTTCCCTATCAAACAACAGGGATTCTATCAAAGCATATATCACAATAGCATGCATAATCTACACAATTTCTATCATAACAGCAAGAAATCACTAATGCATTCTAGATGGCATGGCCTGAATGCATGGCATGTGATTTATAACAAGTTCCTATATGATGAATGAGATGGAATACCCTCATCTCATCAGGTTGCGAAAAAAATAGAATCGTAATAACAAAAACGGTAACAACACAAAGCATGTGAATCACCCAATGGTAAAATCAAATCAACTGTAAAATTTGCAAACCAATAAAAATGAAATAAACGAGGTAGTATGGCTTTTCCCTGTATAAGGGTTAACTACTCTCGGGAACAGCTTATTTCCAAGTACCTATTCTGTTTTATCCCTGGCTATAGGCTCCAAACAGTAAGTCAAGAGAAAGAAACACCTCAGATACAACTTTGTAATGTCCCGGTTCTGGAAGCCACCCAGAGGCACCCCATACCCGGTTCTTCACATGTCCTCAAGAGCATTTCCCCTAACACCAGAGGCTTCTGAATAGTAGCAAGGGTCTTGGGTGTGATATTGGGGAAACTATGACCTCATTGGCAGAGTACACAATAGAAGATAAACAATAAACAATAGAAAAAATATTAAACAATCCATACACAAGTGAAAAACGAAAGACTAAATATAATAAACAGAAGAAGCACATATATATACAATGCATGATACATATGTCTAGGAAAACTACCAAACGATTCACAATATGGAAAATACAAATAGTAATAAAACAAGTACAAAAGAAAGATAAACATCTCCTCAGCATCATAATCCTAAGCTTGGTCCCATGCTCTTTAGCTCCATAGCAAGTCAAGTACCTGAAGTTGAAGGGTGCTTTCCCTTGTCTATACCTACAACAAGATAGTCTATTTGGGCCCAAAAGCATGACCCAAATAGGGTGTGAGACTAAATCCTAGTAGGCGAGCACCCAAATATCTGTTCTTAACAATCAGTGAATATTTGGTAGGTAAAAGTACAGGAAATAGTAAACAGTAACATGTTGAACAATAAACAAACCATAGTTCCAAAGTCAAGCAATGGATAGAAAACAACAAAGCACAATAGGTAATCTTCTAGAAGTACTCATAACCATTCCCTCTGGTCCTACCTAACCAATACCAAAAACCCTCTGAGTAGTTTACTCAGCCAAACCCCTCTGGTTTGGTCATACATAATTATAAAGACTCTCTGAGGAAGCACATGTGGTCAACTCCTCTTATAGTCTAGGGTAGTCAGGAACTCTCTGAGGAAGATCACATAGTCAATTCCCTTTATATCCCCAAGGTCAAAGACTCTATGAGGAAGCACACTCAGTCAATTACCCTTATAGACCTGGTCGTTCATAGACTATCTGAGGAAGATCACACAGTCAATCCCTCCTATAGCCTATGGTAATCCTGTGATTCAGACAAACAAAACAGAGACTCTCTGAGGAAGCTCACATGGTTTATCCCCGTATAGTCTGAAGTAGTCAAGGACTCTATTTGAGGAAGCTCTCACGGTCTATCCCCTTTTTAAAAAAAGTAATACTAGGCTCTTTGAGGATTCTCACTCGGTCAATCCTCGTATTGCCTAAAGCTCAAGGACTCTCTGAGGAAGCTCACTCGGTCTATCCCCTTATAGTCTACTACACCTTGTTCTCACAGCACAGTGTAGGATAACGATATAGTAGTATAATATGACCAAAGTAGACTTACAAAACTACTTGGTTAAATAGTTCTAAAGTATACAAATCATGTTAGAAAACGTTTCTCCATCCTACTACAACAGGCATGGAAACAAACCAAGCAGCGAAGGCAAAATAGGACCAAACGGTTATAACAGAACATGTGTGGGAAGAACCACCAAAGCATAGCAGTTCAACCATATTCATATTAAACATCTTTTATACAAGCATACTAACATGGAAGGCATATAACAGGGGTAAAACGGTAAACACACAATACCCCATTCAAGGGTATTGTTGGAATTTGCAGATAATATTCAAGGAATTTCAACGGAAAGGCACAAACCACCTACCTTGGTGCTAGGAGATCAAAATACATGAACCTCGAAACTTGATTCTCCTTAGAACGTCATAGATCTAAGAAAACGTCCAAAACGTTCAACCCATGATAACTTAAAAAATAATAGGAATTGGAAAACAAGGCTCAAGCAGAAGTAAGATCTTATCGATGTGGTTCTAACGCCATTGATGACGGTCGATTCGGAGAACAGAATGAGTCTTGGGGGCTCGGAAGAGTTTTGGCATTGTACGGTTCCTCTCGGATGAACGGGACATAGAAGAAGACGCTTCTGGGGGTTAGACGTGACCCCGGTGCATTTAATAAAAAAAACAAAGTACACGGTGTGTGCTTTTGGAGTACACGGTGTGTTCTCACCTTTTCTGTACCCAGCTTTAAGTGGCCTTCATGTTACCCCACATGACCATGTGTGTGGCCAGAACACGGCCATCACACGGCCTCCTGCGACAACAAAGTACATGGCGTGTACTTTAAAAATTTCCATAAAAACTCCTCTTTTATCAAAAACTCCAGAAAAAAAATGTACCTGAAAGGATGATCCAATTTTTACATCTTGCACCGCAACCCTCATTCAGACATCATCTAGTCACCTACCTCACCCGAGTACCCCTTCCATGTTGAAGTTCACCTCACCATTGTGTAGACCAGTGGTCATGAAACCCCTTCAATCAACCTTTTGGATCCCATTCCACAAGAGGTAGTCCCATTAACCTCCCTAGTCCCATGTTCGATAGCCTAGATCTAGTAGATCCACCCTGAAATGTGTCTAGGTAGATCTTCTAGATTCTAAATGGGTCAGGGTGGATATTCTTAGCCCAAAACAACCCTGTACAGGGTCTACTCGACCTGTAAAGGCCCATGATAGGATATTACCTACCTGAAATGGGCCTACATGTGTTTAGGCCGACCATTAATGGTCCTGGGTTGGAATTTTGGTTCTGATATAAATTTTATTCAGCCAAAAAAAATAATTTATTATTTTATTATTTTAAAATAATAATAATTTTATTATTTAATTAACTAATTTTAAATTTTTTGTTATATTAAATTAATTGATTTATTTAATTTTATGTCAAAAAAAATAAATTAATTTGTGGACCAAAAATGGTAAATTATTTAAATTTCATAATTTATTTAATTTATATTTATGCCCTCGACTTTTAATTTTTTGAAGTTTAATTTTATCTTGCATTTACTTTTTATACTGAATTTCATATATCAATTGGATGATCCTATGTGTATCTGGTTAATTTCATTAAATTATTTATCAATGTGTGTGATGTTTATAATAATTAGTTAATTTAATATGATTTTTGCATCATCATTTTTTCTTATTAAATATGTATAAGGGTATGCACGTCCAATTTATCTATCTGTAATTCATACCCTGAGACCCCATCACCTATGTGGGAGTAATTTTATTCTATGACGATGATGATGTAAGATTCAGACCATGCCACTTTGAGGAGAAATCCATATGATTTGTGAAAACACTTGATGGGGATGAGTTGCATCATGAGTCAAGCTACGACTCAAGTATGATTCCCCTATGTCATGGTTGATCAATTAAGTTTAAATAGATCAACCAATATTATATGATCAAGACCATTTGGGAAATTTATTTCCTTTATTCTTTGTTTATTATTCTATGTATTTGCATGTTTTCGAGATCACATAAAATATTAAAGATATAAAATTTATAAATACACGATGAATGTTTTTATATTAATGCTTATTTGAGAGCGTGAAAAAATAGTATGAAAAAATTAATATATATGGATTTCATTTATTGAATATACTAAAATCCTCAAATAAATATTAAGTTGCAAAGTGCCTTCCATTATTTTAATTTTAACAAAATCAGGTGTACGAGGTGCTCGTCATCCAAATTTGAGTGTTTTTTCTACTATTGGGGAGGTCTTATGAGGGTGATGAGTTAAATTAACTAAAGTTGGTAGCAAATACGTA
This sequence comes from Viscum album, assembly GCA_963277665.1. NCBI lineage: Eukaryota > Viridiplantae > Streptophyta > Magnoliopsida > Santalales > Viscaceae > Viscum > Viscum album. The sequence goes on along the minus strand of OY728150.1, from coordinate 1,337,244,108 downwards.
TCTAAATATATCATGATTCAACTTTAGAGGCAAGCATTGAGAAAATCATATTTATGATTTTAGAATCTAGTATTGCACTCAATAGGTCAAGGAGCCTCAAGTTAATGTGGTTGGACTATCAAAATCCTACCTTGAACTCTCCAAGTAGTCACATAGCCAAATCTTGTAGAATATGAAGAGAGGTTTAAGGGTCATTTCTACAAGAATACTCAATTGACATAGTATTCCAATTCAAGTATAGAGGGTTGCTAGAGTTTGATAAAATAGTGGTAGATATTTAATGTACAAGAAAAACTATGATAAATATTTTAAAAATTCAATGTACTCATGAGAACAAGTTTACAAATAATAGTACATGCACTTGTATACAATAATACGATATCAAAAATTCAGGGATCTGATGTCTCCAATACCTATTAGGACACCTTAGGAAGTGAGGGTGATTAAAAATGCTTATAAGAGACTCATGTATTATGAATATGATGGTTTTATCATAATGTTTTCATCAATATATGATTTGATTTGTGGATACAACATCAAGACATGGATTATTTTTACATGTTGTATTATCTTTGAGAAGCTTGAAATGAAAAATTAAAGTGATATATGATTGAATGATAATTACACTGGTAACGTGTAAATATGAAAGGTTGATCATGATCTTTCAATACATGGAATTCTTATATATTTTTTATGTAGTTACGTTAGTTTATTTTAAGATTAAAATACAAAAAGTATGTATAAAACAATTTTTCACCACCTAAGAAAGGTTCTCCAAGAAATAAGAATATTAAATAAATTTTAATCATTTTTTTATGGAGAACAAGTTGAAAGGAAAGACAAAAATCACAATGGAAAGAACGATTCCTAAGGCACATTCAAAACTTCCTTTGAATAATATGTATTAATTTGGATGTTATTTTCTTCAAATTTTTTGAAATAAATATATGGAATGTTAAACACAATGAACTAAATCAGAGAAGCAAGTAGTCACTTATTCTTTGCGTATATTCATCAATTGAAAGTAATGTTTATGTCATACTTCTTGGGTATTAACTACAATATTATTATAACATATGCGTATTTAAATACAGTAACAAAGTATGTATAGACAATAATTTTATTTATTTAATATTAACTTTTTATCTACTCCTTTTACTAATTTTCAAGTAAAAGTGTATAATTGGTGTCAAATACTTATATTTAAATATTAAATATAATTTTTGGGCACTATTTGAATTAATTCTAATCCAATTTAGTTTACTATTTTAATCATAACTATCACTATAGTCAAAAAAAACAATGTTATTATTTTTTTTAGGGTTCCAATTTCAATTTCCTAAAAATCATTCAACTAGATATTTGGCCAATTCAGCCTTTTGATGGTCCATATGGGCCCCACAACAAGGTCCAATGATTTGGTCAAAGAAACTAGACTAGCCAAGATGATTGAATTTATAGTATTAATATTGTATTCCAAATTTTATAAAACACTATAATATTTTCTATGATATCATATCATATATTAGATAAAAAAATTAAGTCCCAACTCAACAAAAAAGGCTCCTAATTGATGCATAAAGTCCAGCTTGCAATTTTGTATCATATTTTAAAAAATCCCACAATTATTGACGTTAATCATACTAAAATTAACCAATTGAGCTAATATTTTATAATGTTAAAGACAATATATACTCTCTCCAAAATTATAGAATAAATTGTTTGGATTTGAAGCCATATTCATAGAAATAAATTCATTCTTATTTTGATTATGGAAAAACTCAACTCAAAACTGAACAACAACACAATGTATAGGAAAATAGACATAACATCGGCTCCAAAAGTCCAATGGATGCCAATTTTGGAGGGAGAAATATACACATACACATATAAAAATTTTCATAAAAATATACTTTGATGTTTCTCTATATAAATAGTCAAATTGGAGAACCAATTTGAGGAGCAGTTTTGGAATGCAAACAGTCCCCCACCTTGGGATAAAAATACACTCCCCTCTTCTCCTTTCAACGGGTTGTAATTTCAGTAATTATGAATGATATTTTTAGTTAAAATATCCTTTAAAAGGTCTTTTTAGGGTTTTTATTAATCTTATTTCAACAATAGATACCTATCCTCCACTTTCAATTTCATTTTTTACTTGTTTTCAATTGTAATCTTGTAAGTTTTTTTCATTTCAATTAAATATTAATGCATGCTTTTTCATTATAATATTTAAGTATAATGCACCCTTTATTTTATATTATTAATTTTCTTAAAATTTGTTAAATCTAGTTTAATATCATTCCATTCTTTAACTTTATCATTCAATCAATAGTCTGTGTTTAATTTTCTTCACCCTTCATATGTGTGTTTCACATGAAACTATTTTCTTATCCTATTATTTTTCTTCTATTTTAACTCATCCCCCTAAACGTCATAAACTATATTAATAATCATATCAATATATTATTAAATAATCAATTAGTTTGAGTCATAATTTGGATATTTTAAGTGATTTAGAGATTTTGGTTGTTAATGATTACATAGGTCAACATTGTGCTTGTTAAATTTAAAATGTCATGGATTAATGACATGTTTTGTTTAACATGTATATTACATGGATTATTGTAACCATAAATACACTACAATAGAAAAATTATTGATATTTTAACACTATTTTAATTAATTCATGGATTAAAGCCTTAATACTTGGGAATTCTGATCAAAACTATCTTTTGAAATGGGTGTTAATTTAATGCAATCTCACAGAAATCTCAAGGATATCATAATATTAAATCCAAAATAATGAAATCACCCAAATATTTATAAAAATTTTAAATCAAACTTTATCCATAAACAAATTTAATTAATCTCTACAAACACCCCCCAATCAAAATACAATCAACGAAAAAAAACCGACTCTAAAAAAGTATCATCACCGAGGATTCGACCTGAGTGTCGCTGTACACATTTGCAGAGAACCGTAAATTTGAATTTTCAATATATAACAATAATATACACTTAAAATTGCACCATATATGATGATGGTTCAACCAGTAGTAAGTAGTTTTTTATTTTTTTGTAAAAAAATACAAATAAAATAAAGAAAATATAACAAAACTTAAAACAAGAGAATGGGTTGTTTCTTGGGTGAGCCAAAAATACCTATTAATAAACCATTTACCTTTTTATAACTATTATAATTAGGTTCATTAGAATATTAAAAATGAGTTGGGATATGAGTGTGATATTTTTTTCAAGTTCAACTTTAAAAAATAAAGAAAAAACCTTGGATCATATTTTCTTGTGTCTTTGAGAAACGTTTTGTGTTTTTATATATTTCACCATTTAACCCCGTTCCTATTTTATTCATATCTAATATTTAATCAAACATTAATTCCATTTTAATTACGTTTTTCCATTTCATTCCATGTCTAATTTCAAACAAATTGTGCATTTCTTTTTCCATTTTTTTGGTTTACCCCTCTTTTCCTATATTTTTGGACATTACATTCCTACCATCTCATAGCCACTGAAAACCCCCTAAAAAGACCTTTTAATTATTTTTCAATTTATAATATTAAATGTATGTTGAGATCTCTTTAAGATACTATGATTTTCACTTTTGGTTGGTGAATGAGTGAACCTCCATTAATAAATTTTTTCATCTTGAGAGGAGTGAGTTATGTGTGCCGACATTTTCCAATTCAAATTTTGAATATGAAAAATGAATATTTTTCAACACATTATTATTGTAAAAAATTGTAGTGGAATTATTTATGGATGAGTGAACTACTCTAGAACCCTGATTGGTTAAAATAAAATTTTAATATCAGTTTTTGTGTAAAAATGATTTAGTTATGTTTTTATATTTGATGTACATGAGGACATACAGACAAATTTGTGTCGGTGAGTTGATGTTATTAATTTATTCAGGGATTTTTATCTACTTCTTTTATTTATTTTCAAGGAAAAGTTCATAATTGGTGTGAAATACCCATGTTTTAATATTAAATATAATTTTTTAGCACTATTTGAATTAAACCTAATTCAAGTCAATTTATTATTTTAATTAGAACTATCACCCTACTTATCGAACTTGTTTTATTATTATTTTTTAGGGTTATGAATAAAATTTATTAAAAATAATTCAACTGGATATTTGGTCAATTAATCCATTTGAAGTTCCATATGTACACACTTATGAAAAATAAGGTTATATTCACGGTTCTCTTAAAACAGTGGGTATAGGTCACCCCTATTACCCAAGATTTTGTAAACCATGGGCACATGTTTCTTTGGAAAAATATTTCACAGGAAGGACCAATATCCATGGTTTTCCATAAACCATGGGTATAAATCACCCCTATACCCATAATTTTTTAAACCATTTCAATATGTTTCACAAGAGAAAAAATAATATGAAGATACTATACCCACAATTTAATGATTAGTTTGAAAAAATAATTCCATAATAATAACAATAATAAATAAATAAATTTATGAAAATAAATTTATATATATATATATATATATATATTTCATATAATAACATAAAATTTGTTATAAGATAGTGGTAAAGTGGTTGTATTTTTAGTGGAAGGTGTTGGGTTCAATTCCTAGCGACAAATTTTATTTTTTTTAAGGACCTATACCCATAATTTGATTAAAACATGAATATTGGTTAGCCCATAATTTTTTCATAATAATAAAAATAATAATAAATAATTTAATATAAATCATTATATATTTATATATTTAAATATAAGAACATACAATGTGTTATTGGATAGTAGTAAAGTCGTTGGAGTGTAGGCAGGAGGTGATGGAATCAAATCCCAGTGCATTATTTTTTTAATAAATGATCTATACCCACAGCTTGACCCAAACTTGGTTATCGGTCATGACCTTTAAATTGTTTAAACCAACATTTTAATAATCGTGGGTATAGATGGCATATACCCTCAGTTTGGTAAAACTATGGGTATAGGTCTATAATGATGGATCTCAACTCTGAAGTTCCTAAAACTATGAATATAGGATATAACCACAGTTTTAGGGGATATACCCACAGTTCTAAAGTGTGGGTATAGGGTTTTTTTTCAAGTATTTACACAAGAATACCCAAATAATCTGTCAAAGAAACTGGATCAGCCATGATGATTGAATATATAGGCTCAATATAGAAGACCAAATTTTATGAAACTCTAAAAAATATTCTAGGATATAATATCACATATTGGATAAAAAAATTAAGTCACAAATAAAAAAAAAATGGGCCAATTGATGCATTAAAGTCTAGCCTGCAATTCAATAAGGGATTTGAAAACATCCCACCATTATTGAATTTCCTACCAATAAAATTAACCAATTGAGGTGATATTTTATGGTGTAAAATCCATGATATAAGATCTAAATTTTTTAGAATAATTTTTTCATATTTTAAGGCATATTCATGGCCATAAATTCATTTACATGCATAGAATGAAAAAACTCTACTCAAAACTGGACAACAGCACGTTGTTTGGGAAAATAGCCATAACTTTGGCTTAAAAATTCTAAAGGTTGAAAAATTTCGAGGTTGAATTATCCACATCCATATATAAATTTTTTTATAAATAATATATCTCTATATTATTCTTTCTAAATCGTCATATGGTCAAGGTAATTTGAGGGCATGTTTTGGAATGAAAACAGTCCACCACTTTGGGTTACAAATACACTCCCCTCTTATCCTTGAAAGGGGTTAGCATTTAAGTACTTAAGAAGGATATTTGGAATTACCATATCCTTTATAGGTTACATGGAGTATTTTTTTAATATTGTTTCAACTAGAGAGACCCCTCCTCCACTTTTCATATCATGTTTTTTTGTTTGTTTTCAATTGTAATCATATAAGTTTGTTTTTATTTTAATTAAATATTAATGCATGTTTCTTAATCATAATATATAATTATCATACACCCTATATTAATTAATAATAATTTTCTTACAAATTTTTAAATATATTTTAAAACCATTCGATTATTTCACTTTTTCATTCAATCGAAATTTCATATTTAATTTTCTTCGTCGTTTGTGTAAGTGTTTAGAGCACAACTATTTTCTATCCCATTATTTTTATTCTATTTTTAACTCATCACCTTAAACATAATAAAACATATTAATAATAAACTCAGTGTATGATTAAATCATCCATTGGGGTGATTCATAATTTGGATATGTCAAGTGATTGAGTTCTTCTTCTCGTAAAATATTACTTAGGATAACATTGTGTATGTTAAACATAAAATTTAATGGATTAATGAAATGTTTTGTTTAAAATGTATATTATATGGATTATTTGAACCATAAATAAACTACTATAAACAATTATTAATTGAGATTGGAACCCTAGTTAATTTAATTCTTAGATTAATGCCTCAATACTTTCGTATTATGATTAAATTCATCTTGTAAAGTGTAAATTAATTTAATAAAATATCATGAAAATCTCAATCATATCATAAGATTAAATCCCCAATAATGGAATCACCCCAATATTTATAAAATTTTTAAATCAAACTTAATCCATAAATAAATTTAATTAATCTCTCTAAACAAACCCCACAATTAAAAGTAAATCAATCAAAAAATAAACTCTAAAAATGTACCATCATCGAGGATTCAACCTAAGTGCTGCTTTACACATTATAATATCAATTGAACATTGAACAGTTAATATTTCAAAATCATCCATGATTAAAATCCATTCATTTCTAGGTATGGTTCAACAAGCAGTTAGTACTTTTTAATTTTTGTAAAAAAAAATAAAATATAAAAAATAAAATAAAACAAAAAAATAAAAAAAAAATTGGTTGTGTCTTGGGATAGTAAAAATTGGCTCTTTCTCAACCTTTTATATTTTTATAAGTATTATAATTAATTTCATGAGAATATCATACATGGCTTGGCAGATGAATATGAGATTGGTTTCAAGTTTAACATTAAAAAAATGAAAAATGATTAAATCATCTTTTATTATGTCATTGGGAAAAGGTTTGTGTTTTGTACACATTTCATCATTAAATATCCTTCCAATTTTATCCATATATTATCTTTAATCAAACATTCATTCCCTATTAAATATTTTTTTCCATTTCATTCCATGCCTCGTTTCAAAATAGTTGTGCATTACTTTTTCCATGTTGGTGTTTTACCCCTATTTTCCTATATTTTTGTAGATTATATTCCTACCATCCCATAGCCATTGAAAAACACCTAAAAATACCTCTTGATTCTTGTAAACTTTATAATAGGTAATGAAATATGATAGCTTTTTCAAACACTAAGATTTTTACTTTTGGTTGGTGAATGAGTGAACCTCAAATAAATTTTTTTTCATCTTGAGAGGAGTAAGTTTCTAGTGCCCACATTTTCCAATTCTAATTTTGAACATGAAAAATGAATTTTTTTTCAAAACATTATTTTTTTTTTTGACAAATTGTATTGGAATTATTTATGGATGAGTGAACTATTATAAACCCCCTGATTGGTGAAAACAAAATTTTAATATTTTCTGTTGAGTAAAAATAATTTAGTTATGTTTTTATATTTGATGTACAAGAGGACATACACAATAATAAGTGTGTGGGAGTTTATTTTATTCATTTATTCATAACTTTTTATCAACTCATTTTACTAATTTTTAATGATAAGATCATAATTCGTCTGAAATACCCATGTTTTAATATTAAATACAATTTTTTAGCACTATTTGAATTAATCTTAATTCAAGTCAGTTTACTATTTTAATCATGACTATCACTCTAATTATCCAACATATATGATTCATGTTATTTAGGGTTACTAATTCAATTTACTACAAATAATTAAACTAAACCTTTATCCAATTCAATCATTTGAATGTCCATATAGACCACACAAGAATTCCCAAAGAATCTATCAAATAAATTGTACCATCCATGGTAATTTAATTTTTGGCTCAATCTAGAATAAAAAATTTGATTAAACTTTATAATATGTTCTAGTATATAATATCACATATTTGATAAAACAATTATGTCCAAAATCAATATACAAGGGGCCTAATTGATACATTAAATTCTAACCCACAACTCTATAATGGATTTGAAATTAGCCCACTATTATTAACATTAATCCCAATACAATAGACCAATTGAGATGATATTTTGCAGTATAAAATTAATATATTAGTTCCCAAATTTTTAAAATAGATGTTTCATATTTTATGGAATATTCATATCCATAAATGAATTCACATTTAGACCATAAAAAACATTACTCAATACTAGACAGGAACACATTTTTTGGGAAAACAACTATAAGGTTGGATTAAAAAGTCCATTGGATGAAAAATTTGGAGGGTGAACTATAAAAATACATATATACATATTTTAAGAATAATATATCTCATGATTCTACTGTCTAAATATTCTAATGGATGAGACAATTTGAGGGTCAGTTTTGGAATGCAAGCAGTCCACCACCTAGGGCTAGAAATACACTACCCTCTTCTCCTTGAAATGGGATTTAATTTTAGTATATAAGAAGGATATTTGGAATTAACATATCCTTGAAAAGTTCCTAGGAGTATTTTCCTTAAATTTTTTTCAACAAGGGATCCCTCTCCTCCACTTTCCATTAGATATTTATTTTCACTTATTTTCAATTGTAATTGTGTAAGTTTGTTTTCATTCAAAATAAATATTAATTTCTGTTTCTTCATCATAATATCTAATTATAATACAACCTATATTTTTTAATATTAATATTCTTTAAATTGATTAATTATAGTTGAAAATCGTTCCATTTTTTCTTTCTCATTCAAGAAAAATTATGTGTTTAATTTTCTTCATCGTTCATGTGTGTATTCGGTGCACAAATATTTTATTGTACAATTATTTATCATCTCTTTTTAACACATCACCCTAAAAAAATTAACCAAATTAATAACCATCTCAATTTATGATTAAATCGTCCATTGGGCAGAGTTATAATTTGGGGATGTCAAGTGATTGAGAGATTTTTCTTATTAAATATTCTTTAGGTTAACATTGTGTATGTTAAACTTAAAATGTAATGGATTAATGAAGTTATTTGTTTAACATGGATATTAAATGGGTTTTTGGGACTATAAGTACACTAACATAAACAAGTATTTATTGATATTGTAACCCAATTTAATTTAAGTATTTGATTAAAGCCTCATTACTTGGGAATTATGATCAAATTTTTCTTGTGAAGTGGGTGTTAATTTAATGAAATATCATTCTATGATCAAGGATATCATAATATTAGATCCCCAATAATGAACTCATACTAATATTTTTGAAATTATTAAATCAAAATTTATACCTAAATTAATTTAATTATGCTAAGAAAATAAATCTTCCCAATCAAAATACAATCAATCTAAAACAATGGACTCTAAAAAAGTAATGTCACTGATAATTTGAACCAAGTGCCTATATAAACATTAGAAAACCACCAAAACATTGAATAGTAGATAGGTGACAACTATCCATGCTTCATAAAACTTACTAGAAGTTAGGTGTGTTCCCCAAGTAGTTGAGAAAGGTCGGTTCCTAAGTTAGTGGTGAGAAGCATCTAAGTGCGAACAGTGTGTCGTCATAGTTTTCGTCAATACAACTAAGTGCGTGAGTTGTAATACCAATTAATAATAATATTAATGTCTAAGGACCAATACACATGTCTGCAGATAGGAACATCCAATGAAACTATGAAATGTGTATTTCCTACTGGCGGGTCTCGTTCTCATAATATCCTCTGGGATATTACCAAGGGCGCATGCCATAAGAAGGTGCCTCAATGTTATATGAGTCCTCACCCCTAATGGCTTGTATTATTTGTGTCCCTCAAATAACATCATTCGGCCATAGAACATATATTCAAGAATAGTGTTATGGAACTTCCGGGTTCTCATCATAGCAGGGATCCGCTGTGACCCTTTAATGAAACAACTATCCTTAGGACATTATCACATGCATTGTCATGAAGAATAATAATAAAGATGTGATAAGGTGTTTATTTAAGGAATAAAGTACAAAGTAGTTGGTTCTAGGACACCAACTCTATCAAAAAAACATATTAAATCCTTCTAATAATGTTAGATAATGGAACCACCTACCTCTCGTGAAGAACCTTTTGAAAAATGGTGTGAAATCCCATATACACCTAAATTATACCACAAGGAGGAAATAGAAAACCTAATCAAGAATATAAAACCCAAAAAACCAACAGTAAAAACCCTAAATTGAAACCTTAATTGTAGGAGAGATGAACCCCCAAAGGAAAAGTGGTAAAAAAACTAGAATAGAGAAATAAAACAAGGGAGAAGACACTTACCCAGAGTTTCCTCGAAGAATCCATACCAAAATCACTAAAGGAGGAGAGATTCGGAGGATCTATGAAAGGTGGGTCACTTAGGGTGGATGAGGACAAGAGGGGAGAGAGGGGTGAGAGTGTTAAAAATTGGGAAAAAAAGAAACTCAAACCCCTAATTTTTAATGAGTTGTTAGGTTTCACGGTTAGTCCGCATGGTTTTTTAAACTGTGTGGTGACCATGAGATTGTCTATGCCGAGGAGACGACCTACCACACAGACAAGCCACAAAGTATGACTTACCATGTAGTATTCATGTGCTCAATTCTATCCTAAACTATACCTGTAACGCCCCGACCCCAGCTACCCAGAGTCGGTGCATTACTTCGTAACATTGGCATGATCACAAAAGATCAAGTCTTGAAAGACCGATTAGTTTAGTAGCCTTGGAAACACTAGATACATTCATAAATGTTACATTACATCATAAAGTAAAAAACTAATAACAAAGTCTTCATAGTCCACACTCATATCCTCTTCTGACTATCCATGCAGGTCATTCATAAAATACCTCTTCACATCCTAGAAAATATTAAAACATTGAAAGGGGTGAGCTCAGATGCTCAGTAAGGATAACAATATTGCGGAAGCTTTTATAAATAAACATAAAAATTTAAGGCAATGTATAACTAAAACAAAAGCCTTTTAAACTTGAACATCAACATAATATGGAAAAAGTAAAATGATATAATGTCATTCACTTCTTCACATGGATATTCTACTGGCCGAATAATCACATGAAATATAAATAACTACTTTCATAATGAGGGAATGTATAATGCCGGACATTCTGAAACATTTTGTCAAGGCCTCGGCCAAGACGTCTAAAATGATTAAGGCCTCAGCCAAAACCATAAATCAAATTGGGAAAGGGCCTCGGCCAATTCCACGTCTAGTTGTCTCATGAGACCTACCGATGCATCGAGGAGCTATAGCGGGCTCCACCCGTCACTTATTAAGTCCAATACATTCCTCATATGAATAGGTTTAAAGATATCATAAACCATAACATAATCGTATCACATAAAACATGCATAAAGGAAACATAACATTTCCACATTTCAATCACAAGATATTAATACAACACATTGATATAATAAAAACGCTTTCAAAACCATTTTCAATACCAAAATAAAAGAAAGTTAAAACTTTGTATTTATTTTTCACTAAAAAAATGATGGCTTGTAGAGGAAGCCGAAACTCAAATAATGGTCACGGCGGCGGAGAAGTCGTTGTCGCCGCATAAGTACGGAAAGAAAAACATTCCCTTTTGTCGTTTAGCAAAACGCTTCATATAAAAAAATATTCCTTTTGAATAAACGTAAAAGTCAAAGTGGTTTATACACAGTATAAAAGAGAAATGTGTATAAAACCAAATATGCCTCAATGAAAGGAGATTGAGACGAAGTCCTTAAAAAGATCATTTTTAAAATAAAATAGATCTATTATGTTTATTCACTATAGGTACACATAAAGAATGTAAAAATACAAAATAGGACATAATAATATCATGACATAATTTGAAAGTAGGAGATTAACCCAAAGAATGGAAGTTGGGTTAAGAAATTCCCTTACCTTGTGTCTGAATTGACTCAACCGTTCTTTAACCTCCTGAATAATAAACTAGAGTTAATATATAACTTATTAAGAACCATTTTCAATTTCATTATCCTTTTTATATCACTTATTACAATGTTATGAACATTATGTAATTATTTAAGTTAATAACGGTCGTTTTGTCGATCTTTGGTACTTGAGTCAACAATAAACTTCTTATAATTACAAGTTGTTTATGTGGTAGAATATCCATTATCTCTAGAATTATATTCATGATTTAGATGTCATATATATCATACATATCCAGTATATACATTCATTCATAATATTACGTAACATTTAGAGGTAAGAAATGAAATGCACCGTTCATGGAGACGGTAAGCCGTACGTACGCATGAACGCTACTTTCATTTCAATTTCATATTTAATGGAACGAAATCATAATGATATAAATGTATAATATAATTCCAGTATAATATAGTGTATAATACCATTTACTCCATCCTTTATACATCCCACATATGGCATTAACGATTCAAATCACTTTGAGGGGGCGGTAGTCCGCACTTCCTAAAATGAAATTATCGCGTTTTACCCATAATGGAAATCATAAAGTATGCCATAAATGAGAAATACAAAAGCATAAGTAAAACATAAACATATTTTATATCATATATAAATATAGTGACATCTTAATGGCCACCTTTGAAGGTGTTATATGAGTGTTGAATAATCATCGTTTCGTGAGGCAGAAATTCGCCATCCACAGAAACCGTATGTTCTTTAACCATTAGATGTAGGTGTGTGTAAGTGTATCTAGAATACTTATTATAACAACATCCTAGTATATTGAGGATACTGGTGTTGTTACAAAATAAATTAATAAATAGAGTTTAGGGGGTTGGAGAAGAAAAATAAAACAAAACAACATTAGAGAACACATTACCTCAAAATCGGGTAACTATTTTTGATTTGAGCCAAAGGCTTCCTTGAGAAGAGTTCTGCCCAAAGTGAGGCTTCTAGGAGTAAGAGGGGGAAGTTGGGAGAGTATTTGGGCAGAGGTTGGCCGAGCCAAATGGCTTGAAGGTGTGAATAAGGTGGGAGAGGTGGGGGCCTTTTATAAGTGGAGAGGAGGGGCTCTTTTGGAAAGATTGAAACGTTACATTATTACACAATGCTTTTCGGATTCTAAAGGTCCCACACTTATATAATTCGAGGCTATGGTGATAAGGGTTCGAAATATCCTAATACAATTGGCTTTGGACAAGTTTAAGCCTTGTAGTTTGCATTATCTTCCCATTTTATTTAAATCGTTAAATAATGAGGTCATCGCTGCATCATCATGATGTCATAAATAATTTAATTTATTTAATGTCTAAAAATTATAAAAAAAATACTATGATGTAGGAAATCTTTTTAGGTTTCTAATGAATATTTATAGTCAAAATTTGGACTTGTGTAACCCCACTTAAAAACTGTTATAGTAAAACAACTCATGTTTGTGTCAATTTAATTTTAACATTAAATAAATATATATTAATGTCATTTTCCAACTAAAGTGGCTCCATGGGGTCCCCAAGTTGACCCATGGGTTGTCTTGGTCGGCCATGACTCATCCAATAGGAGTAGGACAAGTGTCAAGCTCATATCATATTATTAAAACATTGTTTTTACCTTAAACTACACTAATTACCTCTAATCGCGATTAAGAACTTAAAAGTTACTATTCACCAAAAAAATTATTTTAATCTCATTGAACCACATTTTACTTCTTAATGACAACCATGTATGTCGGATTTTTGAAAATCAAATCACAGAAGTGGTAATATTTCATTTAAACGAAAAATCAGTTATTTAACTACCACTTAGTGGTTCCACTATTCATCAAAAATTGAAGTTTTTCAGAACAAGGCCAAAATTTCACCCTAAGCTATAATTGATATTACGAATTCAATAATGATGTATATTTTACAAAATTACAAACATATAAGTTTCATTAATTAATTTTATAATTAATTCCCGCTGTCACAACAAATAGCGTGTTTTTAAGAAACAATTTATATCAAAAGATTGGCAATTGTTTATGTCCAATTTCAATGTTAAATTAATTCTAATGACCACCATTGGATAAAATGGTAAAAATATATTCTAATTATACTTTAAAACCACTCAATAGTATAACTTATCACTATAAATTATTTTTATTAAAAAAGTTGTTTTGAGTATTTTTCACTATTCATAAAAATTGGAAGTTCACAGAAAATTACAAAAAATTCAACTTTGGATAATTTTGATATTACGAATACAAAAATGAAGTCCATTTTGAAATATAAAATTTCTATAAATTTAAAAAGTGGTTATTACTATTCATAACGGCTACTTTGATTAGTCGCGGTGTTTTAGAACTCGAAGTTGCGTACAATGCAAGCTATTGCATTATTGAATGAGAAGCGTATCGTGGAAGCTCGGGGTGTTACATTCTCCCCTCCTTCAATAAATTGCGTCCTCGCAATTTAAAATTTTTCTTTGAAAATAAAAGGTTGAAAAGAGACAATACCTTTGAGGAAAACCCACATCAGAAATAAGGTTAATAAATATATAACATTAAAAGAAAGCAGGATAAGTACAAAGGTCACCCGATATAGCCCATTGTAGGATTATATGAAAATATGGATATGGAGGAGAAACAAACCATCAAGGTCTGATGGAGAGTTATAGAAAACAGGATTAGGAGAAAGTTTAACCACAAGAAAATCACACACTTGTGATTGGTTAAACGGTCATTGAATCCCCAGTTGGAAAAGTTAACCGACAACATTTTTGTTTTAAGTTACCTTTTATAAAGTTAAAGAATTTATTTAGGAGATTTACTAAGAACGTAAGGGAAGATACATACTTGTCATGTAGACTTTCATTCTTTAATAAATTTTTACCAAAAACCCATCTTTCACTCTAAAAGGTAATAGAACTCAAAAATATTCTATTTATCCTAATTGTATAAGGTTCCAAATGTTAACACATACCATTTAGATTAGTAAAATTATTTTGTAATAACAAGGGACTTCATGTAGGCTAGTGGTAGTAAATAAAGGCCTGTCGCACTATGGTTGTGGGTTCGATTCCTGCAGCTTTGTCCGACGCGACGGGTTATTCCCCACCCTGCAGGTTGTCCTTTTCCTAAAACTATAGTATTATAATATTCCAAAAATAATCTTCAGAAATTATTTAACCTTAAACAATATTATCCATGGTTCAACTTAATCCATTCCAACCTTAATAGTTATCCAAAATACCTCCGTCCAGACTTTCTCTAAAAGGTCTCTAAATTCCAAAATCGATTGTAACATCAGATTCCCCAAACAAAGAAAAGTTTCTCTTATTGTCACATACTAAAAATATGATTACCTTAATCATATTAAAACCTTACTGAAATCAACAAGTACTGCAGTACAATCCTTATATATATATCACATTATTCTAAAACCAGAATATAATCCATGAGTCCAAAAGCACCAATACATTAGTTATTCTGCTTCAACTGTAGTAACAGCATAAGATTGTCCTTGATCCCTTGGCCTTTTCTGAGGTAAGTTTCCCTGACGCTTAGGACATTCATTTGCATAATACCCCATTTCCCTACAATTGTAGCATTCAACTTTGACAGCCTCTTTCTTTCCCTTGCAATCACGAGCCTGGTGACCCTTTTCTCCACATTTATAACAAACTCCCATTCCTTTTAGGCACGTACCAGGGTGATTCTTCCCACAATTATCACATAATGGAAAATCCTTCTTTCCCTTTTTCCCTTTATCTGTCTCTTGTTCCACCATTCTCTTCTTCTCTTGCTTTACTTTGTTGTCATAAGACTTAGAGAATTCCTTTTCTGTCTTGATAGCACACGAGACAATATCTTCGTATGATGAGAAGGATTGTGATACTAATGATCGACGGAGAAATGGTTTTAACCCATCAAAGAAACGATCAATCTTACTCCTTGGGTTACGTATATAATCGGTAGCATGCCTCGCTATCCTTGTAAAGTTAGCCTCATACTTTGCAACATTCTCATCCTCCTTCTGCCTCAGACTCCGAAATTGCCTTTCCATATCTGCTCGATGGTCACGAGGAAAGTATTTTTCTAAGAAAAGCTCTTTGAACTCCCTCCATTCCATATTCGATACGTCATCATCTTCCTTTGTGTTTTGAATCAGCGACCACCACTGATCGGCATCTCCAGTGAGGCGGTAAACTGCCATGACAACCTTCTCCCTTTCACTACTCCCCAAGGCATGGAATATTTTCTCTAAGGAATTTATCCATTGCTCAGCTACTATAGGATTTTTACTCCCATTGAAGGTTGGCGGTTGTTGCCTCATGAAACGGTCTAGCATTGATCCTCCACGTTGCGGATCAGGGTGCTCCATATGAGTAAGGTTGTTATTCATAACCTGCGTGAGTTGTCCCAATATGGTGAGAAGCTGATCGGCACCAGTTGTATCACTAGATCCACCATAATTATCCTGAGCAGGAGGGCAATCCCTACACGGAGTGCATGCATTGATACGGTTTCCATTCCTTCCACTAGGCGCCATTTCTAAATAATGGCATAAACTAGATTAGTTCATGAATCAAAATACATAATTCCATACTTGTAAAACACTTAACATAAATTGAACTAATTATGGATATAATCCATAATTATAAAAATGTTTTCTTTGAGGAAGTATATACTCGTAACCCTTCATAGTGGTTTGTAAAGAAAATGGGAATTATCCAAAGCATATCCCCCGGGAGTGTCGTAACCAAGAGTGCAGCAAGGCCCGTTGTCGTGCACCAGTTCCCGTTCGAGTCTAGCTCAAAGCGGTGTTT
Source organism: Viscum album (assembly GCA_963277665.1). Lineage (NCBI taxonomy): Eukaryota > Viridiplantae > Streptophyta > Magnoliopsida > Santalales > Viscaceae > Viscum > Viscum album. The sequence goes on along the minus strand of OY728150.1, from coordinate 1,337,227,257 downwards.
TCGGGTTTTACCCCTAGGTACATCTATGCCAGAGCCGCCTCTACCTGCTCGTATCCAGACAGGGATTTATTGCTCGGAAAACTCACAACATCTCTACAATACCAAAATTCTAGGAAGTTCTTCTATACTAATCCTCAAAGTCTATCTTCGGGATATGTGCTCTAATCAGAGTTTATCTAAATCTAGCTTCCAAGGTTAGTACTAAACTGCCTCTGATACCAACTGTAACGCCCCGACCCTAGCTACCCAGAGTCGGTGCATTACTTCGTAACATTGGCATGATCACAAAAGATCAAGTCTCGAAAGACCGATTAGTTTAGTAGCCTTGGAAACACTAGATACATTCATAAATGTTACATTACATCATAAAGTGAAAAACTAATAACAAAGTCTTCATAGTTCACACTCATATCCTCTTCTGACTATCCCTGCAGGTCATTCATAAAATACCTCTTCACATCCTGGAAAATATTAAAACATTGAAAGGGGTGAGCTCAGATGCTCAGTAAGGATAACAATATTGCGGAAGCTTTTATAAATAAACATAAAAATTTAAGGCAATGTATAACTAAAACAAAAGCCTTTTAAACTTGAACATCAACATAATATGGAAAAAGTAAAATGAGATAATGACATTCACTTCTTCACATGGATATTCTACTGGTCGAATAATCACATGAAATATCAATAACCACTTTCATAATGAGGGAATGTATAATGCCGGACATTCTGAAACATTTTGTCAAGGCCTCGGCCAAGACGTCTAAAATGATTAAGGCCTCGGCCAAAACCATAAATCAAATTGGGAAAGGGCCTCGGCCAATTCCACGTCTAGTTGTCTCATGAGACCTACCGATGCATCGAGTAGCTATAGCGGGCTCCACCCGTCACTTATTAAGTCCAATACATTCCTCATATGAATAGGTTTAAACATATCATAAACCATAACATAATCGTATCACATAAACCATGCATAAAGGAAACATAACATTTCAACATTTCAATCACAAGATTTCAATACAACACATTGATATAATAAAAACGCTTTCAAAACCATTTTCAATACCAAAATAAAAGAAAGTTAAAACTTTGTATTTATTTTTCACTAAAAAAATGATGGCTTGTAAAGGAAGCTGAAACTCAAATAATGGTCACGGCGGCGGAGAAGTCGTTGTCGCCGCATAAGTACGGAAAGAAAAACATTCCCTTTTGTCGTTTAGCAAAACGCTTCGTATAAAAAAATATTCCTTTTGAATAAACGTAAAAGTCAAAGTGGTTTATACACCGTATAAAAGAGAAATGTCTATAAAACCAAATATGCCTCAATGAAAGGAGATTGAGACGAAGTCCTTAAAAAGATCATTTTTAAAATAAAATAGATCTATTATGTGTATTCACTATAGGTACACATAAAGAATGTAAAAATACAAAATAGGACATAATAATATCATGACATAATTTGAAAGTAGGAGATTAACCCAAAGAATGGAAGTTGGGTTAAGAAATTCCCTTACCTTGTGTCTGACTTGACTCAACCGTTCTTTAACCTCCTGAATAATAATCTAGAGTTAATATATACCTTATTAAGAACCATTTTCAATTTCATTATCCTTTTTATATCACTTATTACAATGTTATGAATATTATGTAATTATTTAAGTTAATAACGGTCGTTTTGTCGATCTTTGGTACTTGAGTCAACAATAAACTTCTTATAATTACAAGTTGTTTATGTGGTAGAATATCCATTATCTCCAGAATTATATTCATGATTTAGATGTCATATATATCATACATATCCAGTATATACATTCATTCATAATATTACGTAACATTTAGAGGTAAGAAATGAAATGCACCGTTCATGGAGACGGTAAGCCGTACGTACGCATGAACGCTACTTTCATTTCAATTTCATATTTAATGGAATGAAATCATAATTATATAAATGTATAATATAATTCCAGTATAATATAGTGTATAATACCATTTACTCCATCCTTTATACATCCCACATATGGCATTAACGATTCAAATCACTTTGAGGGGGCGGTAGTCCGCACTTCCTAAAATGAAATTATCGTGTTTTACCCATAATGGAAATCATAAAGTATGCCATAAATGAGAAATACAGAAGCATAAGTAAAACATAAACATATTTTATATCATATATAAATATAGTGACATCTTAATGGCCACCTTTGAAGGTGTTATATGAGTGTTGAACAATCATCGTTTCGTGAGGCAGAAATTCGCCATCCACAGAAACCGTATGTTCTTTAACCATTAGATGTAGGTGTGTGTAAGTGTAGCTCGAATACTTCTTATAACAACATCCTAGTATATTTAGTATACTGGTTTTGTTACAAAAGAAATGAATAAATAGAGTTTATGGGGTTGGAGAAGAAAAATAAAACAAAACAACATTAGAGAAGACATTACCTCAAAATCGGGTAACTATTTTTGATTTGAGACAAAGGCTTCCTTGAGAAGAGTTCTGCCCAATGTGAGGCTTCTAGGAGTAATAGGGGGAAGTTGGGAGAGTATTTGGGCAGAGGTTGGCCGAGCCAAATGGCTTGAAGGTGTGAATAAGGTGGGAGAGGTGGGGGCCTTTTATAAGTGGAGAGGAGGGGATCTTTTGGAAAGATTAAAATGTTACATTATTACACAATGCTTTTCGGATTCTAAAGGTCCCACACTTATATAATTCGAGGCTAAGGTGATAAGGGTTCGAACTATCCTCATCCAATTGGCTTTGGACAAGTGTAAGCCTTGGATTTTTCATTATCTTCCCATTTTATTTAAATCGTTAAATAATGAGGTCATCGCTGCATCATCATGATGTCATAAATAATTTAATTTATTTAATGTCTAAAAATTATAAAAAAAATAATATGATGTAGGAAATATTTTTATCTTTCTAATGAATATTTATAGTCAAAATTTGGACTTTTTTAACCCCACTTAAAAACTGTTATAGTAAAACAACTCATGTTTGTGTCAATTTAATTTTAACATTAAATAAATATATATTAATGTCATTTTCCAACTAAAGTGGCTCCATGGGGTCCCCAAGTTGACCCATGGGTTGTCTTGGTCGGCCATGACTCATCCAATAGGAGTAGGACAAGTGTCAAGCTCATATCATATTATTAAAACATTGTTTTTACCTTAAACTACACTAATTACCTCTAATCGCGATTAAGAACTTAAAAGTTACTATTCACGAAAAAAATTATTTTAATCTCATTGAACCACATTTTACTTCTTAATGACAATCATGTATGTCGGATTTTTGAAAATCAAATCACAGAAGTGGTAATATTTCATTTAAACGAAAAATCAGTTATTTAACTACCACTTAGTGGTTCCACTATTCATCAAAAATTGAAGTTTTTCAGAACAAGGCCAAAATTTCACCCTAAGCTATAATTGATATTCCAAATTCAAAAATGATGTATATTTTACAAAATTCCAAACATATAAGTTGCATTAATTAATTTTATAACTAATTCCCACTATCACAACAAATAGCGTGTTTTTAAGAAACAATTTATATTAAAAGATTGGCAATTGTTTATGTCCAATTTCAATGTTAAATTAATTCTAATGACCACCATTGGATAAAATGGTAAAAATATATTCTAATTATACTTTAAAACCACTCAATAGTATAACTTATCACTATAAATTATTTTTATTAAAAAAGTTGTTTTGAGTATTTTTCACTATTCATAAAAATTGGAAGTTCTCAGAAAATTACAAAAAAAATCAACTTTGGATAATTTCGATATTACGAATACAAAAATGAAGTCCATTTTAAAATATAAAATTTCTATAAATTTTAAAAGTGGTTATTACTATTCATAACGGCTACTTTGATTAGTCGTGGTGTTTTAGAACTCGAAGTTGCGTACAATGCAAGCTATTGCATTATTGAATGAGAATCGTATCGTGGAAGCTCGGGGTGTTACAATACCCATCACATGGTTACATAGGATGAGGCACATGGTTACTCTTAACCATGCGCCAACTGTGCGTTGCAACCTTCCAACCCAAAAACATACCCCTTCCTCCAAAATTTCAAAAGGAAACCTAAAGGTGAAATCTCTTCCAAGGATAAATGGAAATAATACCCCAAAATGTTAACCCTTTCACACCTAGTTGTTGAGAAAAATGGTCAAGAACCCAACTAGAACCAAAAAAAGAGAAAATTAAAAACTCGGGTGTGACAAAAAGTCTTATAAAAGTGGGTGCCATTGGCCCAAATTTATCAGTACTTTTGATTACCATACCATGTGTATAGTGATTTAATCATGATGAAAACTTATCATTATAGTGTATACATTTCTGAATCCACTATTTAATGGTAATTTCCCTAGATTATTTTTCATATCAAAAGGTTATAGCAGATACCAGTCTATAATGAGAACTTCCTGATATGATGAAATTAATCTTAAATATATTTCTTATAGTCTAGATACATCATATTAATGGATACAATAGATTTATTAATATATTGTAAAGGGGGATCATAAGCATTGATAATTATTCTAATGAATTTCACACTTGGTGATATCTAGTAGGTGAGATCATGATGACATAACCTCTAATAGAAACACCAAATGTTTCAAGTTTCATTTGTTGTTACTATATATGGACATGTGTACTGGTCTCCTGACTTGAGATCATTATCAATGTGTTCAATTTGATCACATAATTTGATGAAAGTTTAAAACTATGACAATAAATTCATGGTGAGGTAGTTTTTGATGGTTGAGACATTGGGGTTATATCATTGGTTGAATGATCAAGATATAATTTTTCACTTCTCATTTGAGGAAGTGATATCTCAGGACCAATTGATTGGGATGGTAGTACCTTCATTAAATCCATGTCCATGGTATTCAAACGAAAATCCATCTAGTTATATCAAAAAAATAATAAAAAAGGAATGTATGATGAAACAAGTGTGTGTTCTGCTTTATGAGATATCATATGACAAGTATATTATATTATACAATAAATGTTCATAGGATGGTTTCCATTTATATGACTACTCATTGTCTCTTTAGGGGCCTTGTTGGGTTGCTATAATTCAATCTTGGTCTATGAATACTATTCACAACTATTGAGATATGGTTCTAGAGTGTTACACACAATAGCACATTCAAGAATCTACCCTATTTTAGGGAATTGGTATACAGGACATGGTGGTTCCAACAACAAGGTCTGAGTATTTTCCAATTATTAACAATCAAATAAATAAATAAATTCATTATTAAGTATAGAATAATTGGGTTGAATTTATTTATTTTTTAAAATTATGTAAAAGTTTTTTATTAAATACATGGTATAATATTATATGAACGAATATTGTTTTAATATTCAAGGTTCATTTGATATTAGTGGGAATTTTGAGTCAAGTTAATCAGTCAAGTTTTATAATGTAATATTTTTAATATACATTAAAAGTACATGATAAAATATTTATGATGTAGTTAGTTCATCATAATTATTTATTTATTACATATTTAGTGGATGTTTAATATACAATGGTCTAGGAACCCTAACAATTTATTTTTGAAATCCAATATATAAGTAGATGAGGAGCTCATTTCCACTTAGGAATTTCATTTACAACGGATTAAGAGCTCATCTGTATTCTCAAATCCTTGAGAGATAATGATGTCATACAATAAATAAATCCAAGGATGTCATCACAGATTGTAGGAACAGAGTTGTGGTGATCATTACAATGTCGAAGGAAGCATCAGACCTGTATGCTAGCACATGAAAATTCTATGATTGATATTCTCATAGATTCTTGAAGCATGTGTGGATAATCTAGAGGGTCTCATATTTGGATACATTGAGCAACGGTCATTGGAAATGAACTATAGTCTAATGCACATCGAATTTAATGAAGTAACAATTTATATATATTTTTGTAATGAATTATTTACACGAGATCCTTGGACCTCTGTTGGGGCTTGGATCATCAGATATGATGGAGTTACATCACGTCGATGATACAAATTTTAAAATCTCACACCCACCAGCATATAATGAACTTCTTGTTACCTTCACAAATTTATCATGTGATGACCTCTAAAATATTCTAATCCATTTGATGATTCCCTTAAGGAGGATCTCTCTTTGCACCCTCCTGATGGACTCATGGAAGAAGGCTTAGAGGAATGTTTTATTTAAAATAATAATAGAATAAAATTATTAAAAAAAGATAATATCTATTTAAACCATAGTACCATAAGTAGAAATTAATATCAAGGAAGAAACTAAACACAGACGACACACATCCCAACATCCCACTGTGACTTAAGGTTCTTCGCGATAAGGGCTATCTAGGAACTCATTGTAACCAACCTCTAAAGTCCTAGAAATCTTATCTCATATCTAACATATTTCCAAGTTGTGAAACCTCCTCTGGTTTCAAATTTTCATGACCCATCCCAGAAATCTCATCTAAGTAGGATTTGATCCAAACAACAGTAAGACTCGATGGCCATTTTAGATCCCCACGAGCTGACGACTAGCACACAGAAATCCAAAAACAACCAGTGGGAATGATTATCCCCAAAAAAATAAGACACATTATATATATATATATATAAACCCATAAAATAAATATGTCTTAATAAAATATTGAAAACGGTAATGAAACAACCCAAAAATACCCAACAAAACCAAGTTCATTTCTACAAATAACCAGAAGGACAACCTTAAAAATCCAACAACTACTTCATCTGATATGTGGTGAACGTTCCACAATCTCATAAATATCTCTAAATACTCACCTATCATAAACCATGCCGCCTCATTGTGGTTTATTTTCCTTTCCTAAACTAGATAAAATTAGGTCTATACACTCCCAAGGGAGTGTGTATGGTGTTAGATAAATATAATCAATTAGATCATGTCTAGGTTTTCCATATAAATTCTTGGTAAAATAATATCGATATTCTAAAATAAAAATAAAACAAGGCATGATAATTAGTTCAATATTATTATATCAAATTTATGGTAAACAATTTCACTTTTTCTAAATATTCCAGAAACTAGGTAAAATAGTTTCGAAGAATAACTTCAAATAACCATTTTCAGCAATCAAATCATATATCATATCATTTCAAATGATGAATTAACAAAACAACACATAAAGGATAACATCCCAAGGATGAATTAAGGTCAAGCTAGCTAGGTCACTTGTTCCTTAATAACAATTATGCCTATTGTACACACCTAAGTCCATAGATTTCATGCATCAAATCCTATGGAATAGAGGAACATCCTAGAAAGTGAACCCCCTAAAATATCAAAAAAATATCTCTAAGCCAATGTATCTATGATATAGGAATGGATGAGTACCCCATAAAGTGAACTCCTATAAAATACCATGGATGAGGCTCAATACTACACCTTTCACATAAGTGTTGAAGGATCCCATGTGCGGCATATATAAAATCAATTTCAAAGGGATTTCATGAAGGTTCTGAGAATAGAGGGAGCACCTTGGGTGTGAGATATATCAATATTTATTTTAATATAGAGTTTCCAAAAACCCCAATAGAGGATATTTTAAAATTAAATTTATAATTAATTTATTCAAGATTGAAATAAGTGGTTACCTCATCTTAGGAAATTTATTTGAAGAAAATTTTATTAATCATCAGAAAAACCTTTTATTTATTACCTTCATTTTACATATAAAATCCAAGTATAGAATCTATTTAGTTATGATCTACATGAGTTCATTTGATTTCATAGAAACACTAATTGAATTTCAGGTTCTATACTAGAGAATCAAATTATCTTGTGTTTCTTTACTTGATCGATCTATGATCCTTTGGGCTTAAAGGAGATCTTATTTTTTTTAATAAGATGAGAGCAGGTGTTTGAGGGAGAATTCAGTTGTGTGAAACACTTCTCAATTATAAATTAACCCTATACAATAGACATAAACATATATTTATAGAGCCAGGTCTTAGGATAAAATATTATTTAATTACTTACCAACCTTAAATAATATTATAATATTTAATAGACCTCATTTTATATAATAATAATAATTTTATTATTATTTTATGACTTGTTCAAACTTTCATGCTGATAAATATTATTTTCCTAGTTTATAAATTAATATTCATTACCAAAAAAGATATTTGTCCACTCAAACTCATCATAATTTTATGAATACCTAAATAAATATTTTATTCACATAAATAAATATTTTATTCATGATTCAATGAAAAAAATATTATTAAATATTCAATAAATAAAATAAATATTTTATTCAGAAACTAGGGAATAAATATTTATTATATATTCATATAATAAAATAAATTATATATTAATGAATAAATAATTATTTATCACCTTATCAATATTAGAAATCAATGGAATTTGAATAAAATTATTACTCGGTCTTGAGAATAATATTTATTCAATTAATTAAATTCAAATAGAATTTAATCAACATCAATGGAAACACTTAGTGTGTGACCCTCTATGATTATTTCTAATTAGCATTAGGAATTCTTGCCTAAAGTACAATATTATTGTCTATAAATGGGTCATGGAATCCAAGAGAAGGAACTTAATTTTTCAATGTTAATAACCACATACTAATACTCGCTATGTAATATAATCCCTTTGTCTCTATATCGAATCAAGAAGGTTACACATACACATCATCAATTAATATTCTTGATACGTATTTTTTGACTATCTAAAATAAATATAGTTAAACAATGTCCATGGAATTTATGTGATAGTTATATTTCATTCCAAGGGTTAAGATATCAACTTCCATAAATGTGTAAGGGATAAATCCTTCCTATAATTTTCCATGTCATTCGTAATTCACCCAATGTGCCTACTTCCCAACAAAACATATCATGATGGTTTTTATAAGTAAATATAAGTGTGTGAGTCAAAACAGGTAATAATGATTATCTTAAAGTATAAGGACCATTTCTCATAGATAGGAATATCTGATGACACCAAAAAATGTAGAATTCTTACTGGAAGGTCTGTTCTCATAACTTCCCATCTTGGAGGATAATAACTGAGAACTTTATAAGAATAATCCTCATCTTTTTACAAGTACTCTCACATGTTAGTCTATATATTATGTTCTGTATCATTGTACGTTATCCAACCGTATAAAAATATTTAAGATGATCGTCATATAATTTCAAGGTTCTCAACATAGTGGGGAGCTTCTTTGAACATGTCAATGCAATAGATACTCTAGTTTATTATCACATCAATTTTATATAGAATAACTAAAAATATGTGATAAGACAGATATATTAATAATCACTTATTTGAATATAAATATAGTCCAAAATACAAATTAGTTGGTTTTATAGAACCAACTAAAACTCTTCACATTTTAAAAACAATTATAAACACACATTTATTCATCAAAAATATTATTTCAAAACTAATTTAACAAAAAATTTCACAATTATTTTAAAAAATCATTTATTTTACCAAAATGAGGGGAAACCCACCTTTTCTCCAAAACCAATTTACACACACAAATCAATAAATCAACAATCATTCCAATTAATTTAGAAAACCTTTTAATAAATTGAGATAATTCAAGGTTCATCTAATATATGATAGATATGGAATAACCTACCTCAAACATGGGTCACTTTAGGCACCTAAAAGTGTGAAACATGCACTTTTAAATTAAATGTTTGAGAATTGTGAATCCCATGAAAATACAATTCGTATTTTTTTATAAAGGATTTGGAGGTGGAATTTTTGAAGAATAATGGTTGGTCATGGGATTTATTTTTTATAAGGGTTTACATTATAGCCCTTGTTTTTCCCCTTTTTACTTAGATTTTTGTTCTAAGTAGTTAATGTAGCCCTTAGCCAAAAATAATTATCCATCCAAGGTAACCAGATTTCCATATCAACCAAGGGAACATGATGGAGTTGCCTCAACCATTCCCTATGATCTAGCTACCCATCCAGCCGAGTAGCAAGATTTTGGGAGAGCATAGATAACACGGTACATGCATAAGGTTTGTGTAGGTGTTCCTAGGTATTATGCATAATAAGAGGGTGTGTCTAGTGGGGGATTGGGTACATGTTGTGGGTGTTGACCCCACTATCGGATCAAGAAATAGATAACAGACCTGGCCATATTAAGTGGAGCCAGATAACCCAGAAGATCGATTTGGGATGGGAACATGTGGGTACTGCTCACCCACCTTAAAACATACATATATAATGTATTAAATTTGATATTATTGATCATTTCCATACAATCATTCCACAAAATTATTTTTATCCTCCCTCTTACCCTTTTTACTCCAGACACCACTTGTTCGACACATTGACTAACACCAAACACTCACTCGACCTAGACACTCGACAACCGCCATGTCGGCCTTCTCCAATGAATAAACCAAAATTAAAGAGATATGATCAACATTATAAGTCCATTAATGAGACTTCATTTCTCATACACTCCTTATTTCTAATAAATCAGATACATCTCATGAAGGTGGTCATGTGAACGGCATGAGTACACCGCAATGGTTTCTAAAGCTCATGCAGTCAAGGGGTGATGCTTATGCAAAGCCATTCGGATGTCACTAAAGCTTCACATAAAGAAGAACATAACTCCCCAATTGTGATTTCCTTACGAATTTGGTATTTTATTCATTTATTCTCTCATGATAAGCGTTCAATATTCTATCCACTATAATTCCATTGAATCATGAAAAACCTATGAAACCATCACACAAAGCCCATATTGATTTTCCTAAGATCCATTGCATGAATAGAATGTGATCATGTGACATTGTTGGAGTTTATCATGAAAATATTAAAAAGATTTCAAGAATTCCATCATGTAAATCTATCTAATGATTGTGTGTTGTTTTTTTATGCAAATTTCTCCATCACTTCTGTCTAGTACATGTGTTACACTTACTTTACAAAGCTTCTGAAATTTCAGCCAACCACTACCTATATAGATCCATAACTTTCATAAAAAATACACATGTGAGGGAGATAAAATGTAGAGTAAGAGAAGACAGAGAGCAGGCATAGGAATAACTAAAGATGTGATAGAGGATCTGGCTACTACCTTCATAGAGTATCTCTAGGTAAAACCATAAATCTCCCGTCACGAGAACCCACCACATGATGTTATTGAATGAATTTATCATGTGATCACCTTAAGATCATAACGACACATGAATAGTATTGAATCATGTGAATCCACTATTAAGAGACACCTCCATTCATCCATGAAATTCTATAGGCATGTATCCCTTTCACATGAACACCCCTCCTTGACATGAAGCTTTGAGGCACATGAGACCCAATGGACATGTAATGCCTATGTGCATTCTTAAAGAGGGTATCACATAAACCCTCAATCTCATGATAACATGAACCATCGGTCTCATGATACCATGAACCCTTAGTCTCATGATACTTTCATAAAACCCTATATGTGTATTCATCAGCATGAAGACCCCCTATACTTACTCCCACTGGTCACGTGATGGCCTTAAAGAGACTGACTACACTCATCCATGCACCATTTCCCATACTATGGCTCAAAAAATAGGTCCCTTCATATATTCAAAAAACCCTTTGTAAGACTCCATTAAGGAGAGGAAATCACATAAGCAATTGAGAATATTGTGATGTAATCATCTGAGAACCCATCCACATGTTTTTAGCCTTGGTATTTGTGTGAACCCATGGGAATGCAATCCTTTCACAATTAAAACCCTTGGACTATGTATATGAATTCCTTCCATAAAATCCTTGGGACATGAGGCCTCAATATGAACCCTTATCTATGAACTCCTCCCCCCATGGAAAATATTTTCAATTCATCAATGAGTAATGATCCCTTTAGACATGAAACTTTAACACTTGGACATGTTCATGATCCTTGATATGTCTGTGAGACCTCATTGTGTGACTCCCTTAATGATCACATGATTTCATGACTCCTCACTGGTTTTTTGGTGACTACATATGACCCTAAACATTCTAGTGTTATCATTCAATCGTCCATGGACAATTCACTTCACTCATGCGAAGGCATCCCAGACATGATACTTTGATCACAAAAATATATCTTGGAAAATACAAATTGTCTCGTAAATTTGTCCCAAAAAAGTCACTTCGATTAGGAAAATATGTCTTTGACAAGTCCATTTAATCATGTGAAAGAATCATGGACACGTTATTTGATCGTGTGAAAGGACCTGGACATGTTCATTTTAATCATCCAACTCTATATCGTACATGTCAATTGATCAGAAAAAATTTTCTAGACACGTCTTCTTTTATTATGAAATGCATATTGGACATGTCAGGAAGACACCCTTGGATGAGTCTTCCATGTCAAACTTATGCCCTGAACATGTCAATAATACAATCAAAACATGTTAGGCATTCACCCTTGTATCTGTCTTCCATGTCATACTGACACCCTAAACATTTTGGGAATAAAATCAAGACATGTTAGGTAGACAATCAAGACATGTCGGGAAGGAATGTCTACTTCATTTGGAAGACACACTTAGACTTACACGATGTGAACCCTCAGCCCTAAACCTTTATCAGAATACCCCATTTATAAGGGGAGAATCCTCAATGGGTTAGGGTTATGCTCTCATGTGACCCTGTTTTTGGTATTCTCTCAAAAGGACCCTCAATGTTGTTCCATAATATTTAACAAACCTTTCACATCCATCTTCCATCTTTATCTGTCAGAAGATATATAATAGAAACATGATGTGGGAATCCATTGTATTATAAGTCCCTATAATTCCTAAACATCTAGGATAATAATAATATCTCTGATTTTGATCACCTGCACCAACCCAACAGCGGGTGAGGGGTAGATGAACTATGAGAACTCAGATTCATGTCCAAAAAGAATATGTAGGATGCCTTCCTAAGGACTAAGCTCCAATGGGAATCCACCATGGTGTAAGTCCCTTCACATCTCAAATATTTTTAACTCATGGGAAATAATTCACCCATAATTCTACCATCCTCATCTATCATTGGATGATAAGTGGTCTTATAAACTTGAATCCTTTTAATTTTAATCCCCATCCATTCCCTCAAATACTTCAAACCCATTAGCAAGATATTGTTGAACTAAAATATGAGGAATCTAATTCCCGTTATCAATAGGATATGTTGGAAACCTTCCTAAGGCCCAAGATCCATACCATATCCTTCATGAGACTGGTAATTATACTTCTCAAAGAGAAACATTAATTTGTAATCCATGTACAAATTTTCTCACATTATATGTTTTTAATCTTTCGATATCTCTTATTTCTCACAGCGAGCATGAATCACATGGGCTTAGAGATGGGTGATGATTGTACCAATATCATGATTAGGATTCCCCTAGTGTGGGCCCTTCATTGGGATGTAATCTTGATTATAAATCATCTTCACTCAAAGGGCCATACTCCCAATGTGGCAATTCATGGAATCCTTAAGTGCCCATAATACAAAATACTTAGGCTCTAAATCCTCTATTAACAGGATACATAGGATTCCTACTCAAGGGATAATACTAATATTTACATTCTCTCTAAAAGATGTTAAACTTCATAGTATGGTCTTTTCGTATGACCTTAAACTATTATAAACAAACTGTGTGGGTTTTGATTCCTATTCTCACATGATACTCAAGATGCCTCGTAGATGTTCAATTCCATCTCCAAGACACCAACCACCTCCCTAAATGAAAATAAACTCTAGAGGGCTTGAACCTGACTATAAACTAAGGAATCATAAATGAATAAGATAATGATATTGAACATGTGGTGCACACATTTGTTCCTATCATTACATGGTCTTAATCAGGTCATTGGAATAAGGGTAATGAGTCTTGTATTAGGGCCTAGGAAGGATTTCCAAGACATATCTTAAATCTATAAGGGAGTCCCAAAATCTAAAACAATTCCCCACAAAAGGGTCTGATGAGACTAACCTCCCATACTTTTTGACCAATATGATTTCCTAAGTGTCATTGGGTTTGAAACCCAAAATGACTGCCTACTTTTATAATTTGGTATGTACCTAGTTATGGATGTGGGAACCATTGGGAGTTTATGTTAGATAAAAATATGGTAAACTCGATGAAAAAAATTGTGCAACCACCCTTAAGCGCACATAGCTGATCATCGGTTAAAACAATTCCATATTTATTGGGAAACAAAATTGTGAAACCAACGTAAAATTATTTAACGGTGTCATCACTTTAAAGAGTTAAAAAGAATAGACTAACTAGATCTTGTTGGGATATTTTGTTCTACATTTTTCACCTAAACAAAATAGCGAACCTGACACATCTTTTTTAACTTCACTGAACCACATATAAAAATAAATGACCACCTATTTATCCTTTAAATGTGAAAGTAATTGGTCAAACACGTACAATTTTATATGATGTTTCACTAATAAGGTATCTTGTTTCATATCCAATATTTTGCATATTTCTTACAACTAATTGGAATAATCAAATATTTAAATGGATTCTGAGACTCATAGAAAATCTTATAATTCATATTGAACACTTCAACCTGTTGTGAACAACCATCTGACACACCAATCATGTGCATTTTCCATTGTGGAAACTTTTTCCCTGAGTCCTTTATGTACATTTTCAGCAATTCAACACCTCTAGTTATAGATGGTGAATTTATTAGTCCAGTAATACCACATAAATGGCTCTATCTTTACTTTTCAATAATCTCCTGAAATCCTCTATATGATGAATTCCCACCAACCTCCTTTCCCATGATAGGCCACAGGAGAGGAAGTTGACCTTGTTTTCACATTCAACAACTTCAGGAGGTTTTTCCTAGATCATGTCAATATATACATTCCCTAAATTAGGGATGTGGATAAGGAAAATCACTATGTTAATTAAACCACTCAAGATATTTCTCGGAGGGCTCCCATCCATTTTGGTAAATCGCCATTGACATGTGATTGTGATTCCACAAGGATCTTCACAGAATGTTATGACCACCTCAAACATCCAAATTGGTGGATCAAATAGAAGAACCCCTAGGAGTATCCAAATAATGAAACATTGAAGTAGTCTTATATCCTTATTACTTCCAATCTATCTAAGGCCCCCTGGTGTATCCTAACTGTGGCCTAGAATCATTCCCAAATCATCGATATATTGGAACCTGTGACTTCATCACATCTATCCTTGGTGGTAGTGGAATCCTATATAGTACCATAGCCTACAGGGCTAGGGTATTTTAATCATATTTTACCATGGTATTTTCTTCACCATGGGCATCAACCCACTAAATGGTACAAAAGGCACTGTCCCACCAAATAGTATATCGGGCACCGACACATCAAACAAGATACTCCATTGAAAAGGATCCCCAACCCGCTTATGTATCTATCAATATGATATCAAGCGAATATAAATACTTCTAATTATATCTAGATGATAACACTCTTGGGAAGTATAACCATACCCTCCTGCATCCATTTGAGTCATAGTAGTCTATTCCACCTTCTACCTATGACATGGGAAAAAAGGGTTCAGTTGTATCTTAAATGCATTTATAAAAGTTATTATCAACTATGTATGTACTTTAGAGTTTAATTTTGAAGGACTATATAAATATTCTTAGAAAAGGATTCAATCTCCAGGGTTAACAATGATACTATTGTCATCATCCACTCACCCTGCTATTGACAGAGGAAAGGGTGTCTTCATGGATCCTTCCAGTCATATCCTTAAGGATAATGAAGAAATTTCTAAGGAAGAGAATATCACACAAATCCAATGAGAGAGAAATGATATCTACGAAGTAATTGTGGGAATAATCCTAGGATATCTACACTAGAACAATATACCAATGCCTTTTTATGGGATCATACTTTAAAGTGAAGTTCCCCATCCCACAAGGCTAGGGTGATTTCTATATTTTCCACCCCCTCATAAAGGGTACCAAGGAATCAAAACTCATCCACATTACCATGCCAATAGAGGTATAGGGTGCACACATGAGAAGTATCATGGTCACCCATAACTTGATGAAAGGAGGAAAAATGTATATTCCTTCAAATCAAAACATATCAAAAGGTAATTTGATTATAGATAGAGAATGTGATGATAAAACTCCCAAAAAAGAGGAATATGAGTGAGGAATGTATGAAAGTCATCGAAAAATAAATTCCCCTACCACAGGTGTCTCAATCATATGATAGAGAGTTTCTTTGACTTTATGGACTAGCTTTAGGAGCAGATGAACACGGGATGTTGGAAACACCAACACCTGAATCCCCACTCCAGTCATGTGAGAAATTTGAATAGAACACAAAATTTTTGTAGCAAAGAATAGTCCACAAACCTCCCATTAATAAGTAGTCATATTTTTACATGAGATTAAGAAAATACTATTCCTTATAAATAAAACATGTACTTGTGTACTTTGACTATGCCATGGAAAATGGTTTGATAGAACTCACAATAATGAGGAATCCAAGTGATGAATATTTGATAGGTCATGAAAATAATTTCCCCTACCATTGACATCTCAAACACACAATATGGAATTACTTTTTGATTAAATATTACCTAGATAAGTGGTTAAAAAATCATTGATAGAGTTAAAGGATACCAGAACCCATACAATATGTATAAGGGTCATCCAAGATCCATCAGGAAATCCTCCCACTTGAAAACTTGTGTTATAATATGTCCTAGTAATATAATTTTAATCTATATGAAAACATCATATTCACATTATGATAAAATGCACAAAAATGTCATATACAAATGATGTTAAACTACATGACAACATAATAGTTGCATGAAGTTAAATTTCATGATGACGTCCTAGTTGCATGATGTTAAACAATATGACAACATCCTTACTGAATGATGTAAAACTTCACAGAACAAATCCTAGTTATTAGATAGTAAACTGTGTGACATATCAATATCTAGGAAATATCATCAGTATCAAGTGTAAATTGAAGCTTCTATAAGTACCATTGATATAGTAAATAATTGATCCCAAAAAATATAAAAAAAATCCAATACCCCTCAGTCACCTGTTGAGATAATTATATGATAGGTTATTCTCCTGGATGATCATACCAAGTCATCAAGGACACCCTATTGAATTTAGAAAAATATTGACTATAGGGAGAAGGATCATATCCATACCATCTCAAAACAAAGTCTTTAATCATATCTGGGTAGCAAGCATGGGAAGGCAAAGATCTGCATCCTTGTTCATAAATCTTATCAGCGTATTCCAATGGTACTAGGAGGAAAGGATTGGGCATACATACCCACTTCAATCAAAGACATTGAACAACATATCCTGGCAGGTGAGAGCATACAATCATACATTCTTGTATATACCCTATTGAAGTCCCAGTGCTTTGTGACAGAAATAGAGGATCTCCACCGGTATATTTTAGTGATGATTCATAGATAGAAACACATTCCTATCCTAATAGATGGAGAAAAACACCAACATGATCAACATGAATTCGTAGTTACTTTAGAGAAAGTGGACATTATTTCTCCTCTATAGAAGTATTATCAACATTTTTTGGTAAAGGACGAGGCATTGGACTAGGCTCATATCCCCATTCTGACTAGGTATCACTAAGTGAGAGAAGAAAATTCCTTGATATAGGATCATATTTCTATTGAAAAATACTTGTGAAATACTCTAAATACATAGGACTGGGCTCATATCCCCATTCTTACCAGGTCTCACCGAGTGAGATCGACACATGCCTTAGAAAAGGCTCATGTTTCTATAAAAAAAGACTGCTGGAATACTCAAAATGGATAGTAATGTCCTTATATCCTCATCCCAACTGAAGCTCACCAAGTGAGAGCATCACATTCCACAGGGTAAGTTCAAATCCCTTCTAGTAATTCTATTTGTCATATTCCAGTAGCCCATAGAAGTCAGGCTCATATCCCTACTTCTATCGATAAATTACTGCACTAGCATCCTTCAGAGGCTATACAAGAGGAGGATCATATCCCTTATCCTATTTCAGAGGTATGTCCTCATATTACTATGTGTAATTCATATTTTAATCGGGATCATATCCCCACTTCATCTAGTATTGACTGAAATGTTTTGAAAACAATCCACAGGAAGGATCATGTATCTACCAATGGTATAGAATCTCACCATCAAACTCCAGTATATTCTCAACAATGTGATCATATCCCTATATTGTGAGATAGTTATCAATATAATCCAGTAGCCTTTATGTAACAGGCTCTTATTTTTACCCAACCCTAAAAGGCAGGTCAGAATATTCTTATCAGGGGGTAGAATGAGGCCCATGTCATTGTATTTCTCAATGAAGTTATCCTTGAGGTTGATAAACACATATATATGACACTTAAAGGGTTCATAGACTCTTAAATTTAAGAAAAAGTTGATCACTACTTCAATAGTACTCTTTGCGCTAGTGTAGAGATGGATCACAGGGACTCTGCTCCCAAAATATGTCATGGAAACCTCCCCACAGTGAAATATATCTCCCAGATAAATAAATTGTCCCCTTTACCAAACACCTTCATATAGAGAGTTTCTCAAAAACCAAAAACCTTTGTATTTAAAGGTGCTCAAAATTATAGTGTTAACCATATATAGTTCCCCATCAACCATCGCAAAACTTTTTCTTGATTAGTAGGAAACCTATAGAGGAAACCACAATTTATTGACTAAGTGGAGACATATAGCCATGATGAAGAAGAGGTTTACATGGATATATAGAGAGAGTTAGCTATAAGAAACCTCCAAAAAATGTTTAGGCCTATTTCCACATCTAATTGAGAGATCCTAGATGGTTCATAAGGGGGTTCATGCTTTACATTCTCCCAAATATATAGGTGACTCAATAGAGATTTAATGATATACACCTCCCTTATTAAGGATATAGGGGTCACCTAAAAATAATAAATACACTCCATTTTCAGATATATATGGTCTCATTATCTAGTTCTTAAGACCCAAGATCAGAATATAATAACAAATTATTATGGTGTGTTGTTTTTATATTATGAAAACTCTCAGACTGATTGGAAAAGTTTTGTCAGATGATTGTATCCGGGGATGGGAAAAATAAAGAAAATTTTACTTTTCTCTATAGATTGGGAAGAATATATCCATGGATGTGGAATCCTATAGTTTCATAGTCATTGTAGAAATCATGGGATTGGATTTTGGAAGCCTTTAGTGAAAGAGTTTTCTTATTCCTGTTCCTTTAAGTAAAATTGGTATTGATTCTCAAATCCCCAATGGTACCAAGAAAGAGACTATGGGAAATAACTCTATCTTAGGGACTACCCATGTGAATTTCTAGAGTATTATTAATGTAAATTATAGAATAACCATAAACTTGATTGAGTTAGTATACTTAAGCTTATATTTCTAAGCTCCTATTTTCCCCAGTAGTAGTATGGAAGAAAATAATCAACTTCGGAATCTCTCTACGATGACTCTAGTAGTTTGGGAAGAAAATATATCTTCCTAGGGTCTCTATTACCTAGAAAGTGATATATATTCCCTCATATTATCCACCATTCCATAAAATGCCTCCATAGACTCAGAGGTGGAAGAATAAAAGGATAACATCAGGAACGCCCCTCCCATATTTGAGGAAGGAATCTCCACCACCATCAATAAGATCATAAATGTGAATTTGGGAATAAAATAAGACCCTCATCCTATATAGATATATTCTTCAATGCATCTCAAGGATAAATAGGTTTACATTTCAATTCTAAAGTAGCATTGATATGTTTTTTCTTGGAATTATATAGATATCATTGGGTTAAACCCTGATGTGGCTACAAATCACCAATTCTTTCTCGATGACCATCAAGGTCCCAAGTAGGCAGGTATAAGAATGTTCCACTATCATGATATCAATTCTTAGCAGAAATAATCTAAACTTCATAGAATCCTATTTCCTAGAATTAAGCCTCTAAACTGCACAGCTTCCTATGTTCGAGCAGTATGACTCTAAACTAAACTATGTCCTAAGTCATGGCAGTAAGGCTCTAAAATGAATAGCATCATAAGTCCTGAAAGAAAGAATCTAAAATTTACAATTCCTGGTAGAAATAATGTAAACTGCACGTCATCCTATTACCTAGAAGAAATTCTTAAACTTCATAACATCTTTAGTTCTTATAGTAAGACTATAAACTGCATAACATCATATGTCCTAGAAGTAAGATGCTAAACTAAATTGAGTCTTACATCCTTACTTAATGACCTTAAACTAAATTGATAACATCACATCATGGGTGATTCAATGCATATAATCTAGAACTATGTGAAATAAAAATGAAGTGATCATGTCCCTATGTGTGAGTCAGATCCATATAGGGAATCTCCCCACTCAATAACTACACATGGATTGATTCTTTCCATCATATGATATGTAGTGATTCCCTTATCTTAAATATTAAGTCCAACCATAATATATGTGTCCCTGTAATGGCCCGGACCTCTGTAGATCATTAATTTGTGAAACTATAGTGGTCAAAGTGTTCTGGAAGATCATAGTTACTCGTTTCAAGTGTTTTACAAAATTCAAGTTTTCCAACGGTAGGTCATGATGGTGATTCACAATGGTGACTTGCACCAGTAGGTCATGAAGGTGAGTTTCAATAGTGACTTGTACTGGTAGGTCACTGATGGTAATTCATGATGATGAATCACAATGCTGATTCGTATCAGTGAGTTGGGATGGTGAGTCAGGACTGGTGACATGTGATGGTGACTCGTAATGGTAGCTCACACCAGTATCTCGTTGAACGGTGACCTACACTGGTAGCTCGCACTCATGACTCACCCTGGTGAATCACCTAACAATGAGTCATTTCTAACATTTTTCTATTTTTAAATTTTTTCTATTTTTCTAAAATTTCACCCCTTTAACGTTTTCTTTGACGTAAAATGAATTTAATACCATATTTAATGGTTTTTGGTGTCTTTTCAAATCATATCTACCTTCTAAAAACCTAAATCTTCCATTAACTTTCAAACCACATATTCTTGGTTAATATCCTCCTTTAATGGCTTTTAAAAAATATTTCCCCATATTATTTTGGATTTGGACCATATAAATTTGATATCTTCTCTTCCTTGCATGCTTCTCATTCTCTCGGTGCATGATTTACAAACCTTTCTTCCCTAATGAATCATGCATTTGTGTTGTAGCATTCAGTTCACGTTTCTCCTAGATTATTTTTCATAATACATGTGATCCCCCTACTTTGGTGAAACTAGGAAGTACCAATCATCTCTTCTTCCAAGTAGGTTTCCTTCATCCTTCTGAGTTGTGTATCATATGGGGTGGGTGTACTAATGTTTCCTATTTGAAGATAGTTTGATCCAAATTAAATAGAGACAATTGAATCTATTTAAGATCAATATGTGGGGCTAGGGAAAAGTTATGTATGATATGTTTTTTATTTATTTTTGGTTTTTTCTATGAATTATATGGGCTAAATGCCCTGCTAAAAATCATGGCTATTTGGGGTCTTTGTTTGTGCACCAGGTAATGATTTTGGGATGCATTATGTTTTTTCTATCAAAAAATTGTTATGAAATCGTTTAACAATATACAGTCAGATAATAAATGGATTCCCCAAGATCAAACCATTTCTATGATAACCCTAGAAGTTAATATGTGGGATTAAATAATATAATGCCTTATTAAATCTAAATATTCCTTGCCTTGGTTTTTACAGTTGTGTTCTATGTGTGGGATCATTCTGAATTTTGATTTAGTAGGGTTGTGGGAATGGTTGTGTGATGTGGGGTAGTTTGGGTGGTTAAATGGAATATCAAGTTGAGATATTATTTGGTTTTCAAATGAATGGGAAGTATTGTACTGTAGGTCTCTGATCAATTTTTGTGGTTGTTTATTGTTGTGTGTAGTAGTGATTTGTGGTTTTTCTTTTTTGAGAGGATGGTTTGGACAGAATGAATTTGAAGAATTATGATGGTAGTGGTTGGTATGTGTAATTCTCCCAAGATTTCTCCATGAGTAGCCTGCATAAAGCTTCACCCTATGTCTCGGGATCGATGTATGGTATATTATGAATGGTTGTTAAATGAAGATGATTTTGAAGTGGGTTAATTTACCATGGTTCTCCTTCCTTTGTGTGAATTTCATTGTGCTTCTTTTTGTGGTCTATGTTACTTAGTTTCCTAGGTAGTGATAGAGAAAATAAATACTTAATAATATTGATATGGCATGATTTAGTTTTTTAAATGGGAAGGAGTTTTTCAACAAAAACATAAACGATGGGTTTCACAGTAAACTATGGTTAAATCTAAATAATGAAATGAATGGGAGTTAAGCAAAATAGCTTTGTAAAACCACTTTAATTAATCAAATTCCAAAGTGTCTGTTGCTAATATTAATAAATTTAGATAGAGGTAGAAATTATTGTGAATCCAATAGGTTGGTATTTAGTTCTTGATACTATATATATACATGCACTTTATATTCTTGGGATTTCTATATGCACCCCATCCTATTTCAGCACCATGTGTTGAACACCCCCATTGTCATGAGGGAGGTTGTATTTCCCAATCATCCTGGTGGAAAGATGGATGGTTAGCCACCCACTCTTCCCTAGTCCCTCTTCTAGGAAGAATATCCCATGATTCTTCAGGAAGGTTGTGGTTCATGAGTACTAGGTGTGTGTGGGAGAGTTGTGTTCCCCAGGTTTTTTTGGGATGAGATGTGTTGTTATCCCCAGGTGTCTTTGGGATGAGGTGTGGTTGTGGCCTAGGTGTCTAGGAGTAGGATGTGTTGTGGTAGGTGACTAGGTGTTTTCGGTTGAGATCTGTTGTGGTTTTGAGGCCCAGGTGTGTGTGGGTAGTATGTGGTTTGATATGTTCAAAAGAGGTGGTAGCACCAAGACATTAGTTGTTAGGGTGTGAGAGTGGCTAATTAGTGGGAAAGGGGTGCGGGGTACCCTGTCATCGATGTTATTTATATTATAATACTTGACTTTCATTATTTGGTGAGTGTGCCTTAGTGAGGTTGTGGTGGTTAGTATACATTATTAGGTGTTGTTTTGGCTCTTCTATTTTCTCAAAAGAGCATTAGTATTCTTCCTTCACATCTTCATGATAGACTTAGGTTTTTTCTACTGATTTTACATGTTTTCTTACCCTATGTATATAAAACTACTCTCATGTTTTCAGGAGGACCATGGGGTCATGATGGGAGATACTAGCTTAGAAATTGGGATAGTTGTCATGTCACTTCTTAGCTTGAATTTTGGTACTTACCTTATATTTTTATTTCATTTGTAACAGTTTTGTTTTTAAACATTCGTGTGGGATGGTTTTTTATTTCATTTATATAGGTATATACTAGATTATTTTTGGGGTAAAAAATAATATCTCTTAATCATGTTTACTATAAAAAGGGAAATGGCTCCCATTTTATGAGATTTGTATACCCTTGGTGTTAGTCTCCACCCCAGTGCCTACTGGAAGTGGTACACAGGGGTCGTCATCTCCCTTTATTCATTTCCAGCCCGGGAGGGGTATCTATGGAAGGAGGGTTCATGGAATCATGGTATCAGAGGTGATGGTTGAGAGATAGGATGGAGTTTGGGGTTTGGCATAGTGATGATTTCATGGGTTGGTAGGGAAATAGTGTTAGGCGGTCTTGGTGTGTGACATAGGATAGGTAAGACTAGCTAGGACATGGGATTTTAGGGCCCCCATGATCTGATACAAAAAATATGATCCTACTAAATGACCAAGTGAGGCTACACCATTTGTATGGTATAAACCCTAGGAAAGGTACAAGAATCATAATTATTTGTGTTCTTATTTGAATGGGGTTTTGAAAATTTTAAATGAATAATATGTTGAATGAGTTAAAATGAATTTTAATAAAATATCATACTATCTAGGTCTAGGTATTCCTTGTTTACATTTTCATCTATGGTACCCGGTCATCATCCATGTGTGGCTCAAGAAGTTGAGTCTCAGTAGTGGATCTGATTGATCGACGAAGGGTTGATATAGTGGAGGATGATAAATAGTGGTGGAGAACATTACGTGCTTTCAAGTGACATGCCTTGGAAAAGTATGAGGGTAGTGTTTTGGACATGGAGATGGAATGCTGGATGGAGGAGCTTGAGATCACCTTCAGTTTGATCTGGGCTCTGATAAAGTACTGGGATCCTTTGGTAGTAAACCAGATGTGGGGAGTTTCATGTCAAGGGTGGACGTTGTACCTGGGGGATAAAAAGGAGTCTCACATTATATGAATCGATTTTGAGAAGTATTTCTAAGAATAATTCCTTTCATAGACCATGAAGGTTGAGAAGAGGTAGAAGTTACTCTCCCTCCAATAGAAGAGTTTGTCGGTATGAGATATGGGGATTAAGTTCATGGATCTCCTTTTTTTCCTAGACCACTTTCTGGATGAGGAGTATCATGTGATATTCCTGGAGGAGGAACTTAGTCCTTCTATCTAGTACACGGTTACTCCTTTAACATTTTGACATACTTGTAGGTTTAGAAGAAGGTGGAATTTATTGAACAGATACACTTTCACGGAGGTCTGCTATGAGAGGGGAGCCATCAGGGTTCTTTAAGAGGCAAGGTTACTAGCATAAAGTCTTAGGCACTTGGAGATTTGAGGTTTCGACTGGCATGGAATCAACCATAATAGTTTCTATTTTGAAATTCTGGTCCATATTCTTTTCTAGTGGGTTTAGGGATGATGTGTTTCTTTCATGGAGTTTTCATATATCTTTAGAAATAGTTCCCAGTGGTATTTTAAGTTTAGTATGGTGGAGGTGGACATGTTCAGTGTCATCCTCAGCAATAATTGCTAGGTAGGTAATTTCAGTTGTAAGGGAAGCAGGATCACGCTCCCCCAAGGGGAGACAGAGTAGGTAAAATCCAACATTAGGTTGTTCCCTAGGGACCTTGACCCAGGAATGATCGTGGAGGTGTTTATCAATATAGGGGAAGAGGAGTTGGGTGTGCTCAGTTTCATACCGCAGAAGTAGCAGTTTCAACAGGACCATAGATCGTTAAAGGCCTGATCAACTTTTTTAATACCCTTACTTGTTATTTCTTTGATCCAAGAGCTTCACACTCCTTCATTGCACCCAGTATATCCCATTATCTAGGACTATATGTTTGGATTCTTCTTATACCCCTATTGTGGAGTACACTAGTCAGAGGCTAGATCAGGTTGTTTGATGTGTGCCAAGGATGTAGAATAATGATGGGTCCACATAAGTCCCATGGATATCTCTTATTGCTACAGATTCAACCATAACATTTCATTCTCAGAATTGATTGGTTTTATTCCAAGCACACTATCATCGGAAGCTTCCAGAGAAAATTCTTGTTTTCAGACGTGGATGGCCAGCGTTTGGCTTTTGTTGGAGAGCAGAGTTTTTATGTGGATATTCGGTGTGTAGAGACTCTTCTTTACTTGTTGGGTGATTTGTTAGTGGAATTAGTAGATGCTGGAATGGTGTAGGTCCCATGAGTCATTGGGGAGTTTTGGGATGTTTTCCTTGCAGAGGTTGTGACGGTTCCCCCACAATGAGATGTTGAGTTCGGGATAGACCTGCAGCCCAATGATTCTCTAATTTCAATGGATCCTTATTTGATGGAACCTTCTATGTTATGGGAGTTGAGGATATAAATATTTAAAATAATTAATAAGGTATTTATCCATCCTAGTGTGTCATCATGGGGTGATTCGGTGTTGTTTTCAAAGAAGGAAGACAGTGGTATGAGGTTGTGCATAGACTACCAGAGGGTGAATTAGATAATAGTCAAGAACTGTTTCCCTCTTCCAAGGATAGAAAATAATTTCAACCATTTTAGATGGGTGAGTTCGTTTTCTAAGATTGATCTACAGTGTGGATATCACTAGTTGATGGTGAAGGAATTCGATATCCAGAAGATACATTCCGATGCAGGTATGGGCACTTCAAGTTTGTAGTCAAGACATTCGGTGTTACGAATGCACTATTCATGCTCATGGGGCTTATGAAATATGTATTTCATGATTTCCTAGACTATTTAATTATCATATCCATTGATTAAATATTTATCTACTTTAATTCATAGGAGGATCATACTAAGCATCTCACGACCATCTTGCAGGTTCTTCGACGCCACCATCTCTACAGAACGTTATCCTAGTGAATGTTTTGGACATGGGAGGTGCATTTCCTTGGTAATTTGATGTCAAATTAGGGTTTATTGGTGGACCCATCAAAGCTTGAATAATTTTTTTTCTTGTAAAACACCCAGAAATGTGGCATAGGTTCATATTTTTCTTATTCTTGTGGGCTATTACCAGAGGTTTGTACCTGCTTTCTCTAAAGTTTCAAATATTTTGACAACTATTACCATAAATGACCAAGATTTTGTGTGAAGAGAAGAATTTAAGATAGAATTCAGCTATCTAAAGGGTAATTTGTTCAGTGCCCTAGTGCTCTGGTTTCTAGAGTAAGGGATAATTTTCAAGGTGTTTTGTGACACTACCCATATGGGCTTGGGATGCATCTTAATGTAGCAACAAGTAGTGATCTCATATGGGTATTGGTAGTTACATCCACATGAACATAACTATTACACCCTTGATCTGGAGCTATCAGAATCCATGTTTTCCCTGAAGTTGTGGCATAATTACCTCATTGGGGAGCACATTGTGGTCTTCACGGATCCTAAGAGTTTGAGGTATATCTTTTCCCAGTGAGATATGAACCACAAATGGTGGAGTTGGATGGAGTTTCTTTAGTAATATAATTATGAGATCTCATAAACCTCAGGAAATGGGAATTCTGTGGCTAATACCTTGATCAGTAAGTCACATAAAGAGGTCATTTGGTAATCTACAAATGCTTGGAAGGTGATAGAGGAGTTGGCATCCTTACACTTTGATGTATGGGTGGACAGTAATAGAGGTTTTTTGTTTTATATAATGGTACATTCCTCTATTATTTAGTGGGTGGAGGAGTCTCAGTGGGGACACTCATAGGTATAGGTTATGTGTGATCATTTTAACCATGGTGATACTCTGGAGGGATGGTCCGAGGATGGTCAGAATCAGATGTTGTTCAATAAAAGTCTATTTTTTTCCTATGGAAATGCATGAGGAAGTCCTTTGTGAGTTTCATAACTCACCTTTAATGGTACACCCGAGAATTTATAAGATGTACCATGACTTGAGGATATAGTTTTGGTGGCTCGGGATAAAGCGGGAAGTGGAAGAGTTTGTGGAGAAGTGTTTAGTGTTCTAGTAGGTGAAGGATAAGCATTGTGTTCCTGATGGTTTGTTGAAACCCTTGGATGTCCCTGAGTGGAAGTGGGATGACATCTTGATGGATTTCATCATAGGGTTACCCAAGGCATAGGGAGACTATGATTCTATCTGAGTAGTAGTGGATCAGCTGATGAAACCATCTTAGTTCTTAACGATCAAGGATTTGAGCATAGTAGATGCCTTATAAAGTGGTATGTGGATAAAGTGGTGAAATTGTATGGAGTTATGGGGTCTATTTTATTATAAAGGTATGTGTGGTTTAACTCAAGATTATTTAGGTAATTATATCATACTTTTGGAACCCAGTTACATCTTAGTATTTCTTTCCAACCTCAGATTGATTGGAAGATGGAACGAACTATCCATACGTTAGAGTATATGTTGCGGGAATGCATCTTGGACTTTAGTAGATCTTGGGTATGACACTTACCCTTAGTCTAGTTTTCTTATAATAAAATATATCACTATTCCATTGGAATGGGTCCATTTTAATCATTATATGTAAGACCTTATCGTTCACCTTTTGTGTTGGATAGTGGTTAGAGAGAAAACTGTTCTTAGACTGAATGTGGTGCAGAGAACGACAAAAAAGGTTCCGCTTGTTCATAAGAGGATGAAAGCTACACAGGATTGAAACAAATCATATGTTGATCATAAGAGGAGGCCCTTGGAGTTCATGTTTGGGGGCCACGTATTCTTTATGGTTTCTCCTCAACATGGGAAGCAGAGGTTTGGCAGAGGGAGTAAGATTTCTCCCAGGTTTATCGTACCCATTGAGGTGTTAGGGCGAGCTGGAAAGCTGAAATAATAGTTGTAACTACCACCATAATTAGAGATAATCCACAAAATCTTTCATGTATCTCAACTTCATCAATATCTTCATGATGAATCCCATGTCCATGAATAGGGAAAGTTTCATATCAAATATGATGCGACATATGTGGAACGATCGATTGAGATCCAGGATCATCAGGATAAAGTGATGCATGGAAAAAACATTCATTTGGTTTGCATGTTGTGGAGGCATGGTTTCCTGGAGGAAATTACTTTGGAGTGAGAAACGTAGATGCCTGCCTAGTAACTGAAGTTGTTTTTGGTTTTTCCTTGTTCTATTATTTTGGAAATGTGATGGTTGAACCCTATTTTATGAAATGAGTTGTTTCCCCTTGGGTTGAGATGTGTGTGGTGTAATGTGCGATAAAGTCCCAACCTATGAAAATGGGAAGACCAAATTCCTAATCGAGATGCATTAAATTCGATGCAATTAAACATGTATAGGTGAGCCAGTTCCACCCATATCTAATAGTATCTTGACATTGAGGATGGGATTCTCTGATTTGTGTGTTTGAGATGGCATGGTCTTTGTGCTCGTGTGGTGTGTTTCATGGCTGTTTAGGTTAGCTGGTGTTG
Source organism: Viscum album (assembly GCA_963277665.1). Classification (NCBI taxonomy): domain Eukaryota; kingdom Viridiplantae; phylum Streptophyta; class Magnoliopsida; order Santalales; family Viscaceae; genus Viscum; species Viscum album. The sequence goes on along the minus strand of OY728150.1, from coordinate 1,337,198,436 downwards.
GAGGAGTTGTTATTGGTTGTGGAGGTTTCCACTCCATCTTTCGAACAATATAGGTTGATTAATCCTTGAACGTTGATTTTTTTTGTTATTAGAGGTGTTTCAAGTGTAGCGAGATCCTTGGGAGGTATCTCTTAAGGTGGTTGTTCAGACCCCTCTTTCTACTTGTCTTAGTTTTGGATTATTAAGGATGATAATAGTTTTATATATTTCTGATGTAATGTCTCGGACCACTCTAGTCCATTAATTTGTGAAAATATAGGGGTTGAAGTGGTCTCAAAGGTCACGAGGACTCATTTCAAGAGTTTTCAAAAATTCTAGTTTTCCAAAGGTAAGACGTGACAGTGGGTCGCAATGGTGACTCACACTGGTAGGTCATGATGATGACCCACAATGGTGACTTCTATCAGTAGGTCATTGATGGTATGCCGCGGTGGTAAATCACAATGGTGACTCACACCGGTGATTCGGGACAGTGAGTCAAGACCGGTGAGTCACAATGGTGACTTGCGACTATTGCTCACACCGGTAGCTTGCTGAAGGGAGACTCGCACTTGTAGCTTGCACTGGTGACTTTAACTAGTGACTCAACTAATGGTGAGTCATTTCCAACTATTTTTCATTTTTCCAATTTCTTCTAGTTTCCTACAGTTTTACCCCTTTAACGTTTTCTTTGATGTAAAATGAATTTAATAATATATTGAATGGTTTTAAAAGCCATTTCGAATCATATCTATCTTTTAAAAAACTGAATCTTCCTTTGACATCCAAACTGCATGGTCTTGTATAGGATCTGCCTTAAATGGATTTTAAAACCCTTTTCCCCCATTGATTTAGGATCTGGATCTTCTAAATCTGAGATCTTGTCTGGCATGACCCATCCCTCGGGGCTCGTGTTGTGACTACCCCAAGCCCTCCTTCTGTAGGTCAGGGGTTGGTGACTAGCACTGGAAAGGCGACACCCAAAAAATAAAGGAATTTCCTTTAAACTTGTAGACACATAGATAGAGGACACTGCACAAAATTAAAACAAAATAGAAATGGAAAATTAAAACCATTACTAAAAACCACCACTAAGAGTAAAAGTAAGTACTGAAAGAAAAATGGGCCAGTATACAAGACCAACTAAAAAGAAAGTATAACAAAAAGGTTGAAATGTGCTCTGAAGGTTGTTTACCAAGGATCCTACCTAAAGGGTAGGTATAGCTCGTTGTTTGTCGTCACTACCACTCACCGCATCTATCAATCACCTTCAATCACCATCTAGACCTGGCTCCCCAAGTCTCATTCAAGTTGTCCATCATCTTCACAAGACACAATAAGGTGTAGGTGAAGCTCGTGTAGGGGTGGGTATAATAATACCCATTAAGGACCCCGAGACCCCCAAAGGTCTCCCATAATTCCACAAAGGAAAAACAAAAACTCATGATATCAATCACAAAGCATAAATTAAAAGTTTTCTCACACCAATTATACAACTTAGAGAATAGGATTAAAGACGATTAGTCTTAATCTAGATCATTTAATTCTGTTGAGTGTCTTGGCTACTGATCCAATAAGGGTTACTCTATTTCTGATCCACAAAGGGTCACTTTTCCACTGATCCTCGATGGGTCACTCTACGTCCAGTCTATATCATGTCACATTATTGCTGATCCACAGAGGGTCGCACTAATGCTGATCCACAGAGGGTCACACTAATTCTGATCCACAAAGGTTCACCCTCATGTCGATCCATAAAGGTTCATACCATTTTTGATCCACATAGGGTCGAGGGTCTCTCTCATTCCAATCCACAGCGGGTCGCTCTTCACTTGATAGGCAGCCACAGAAATTCTTTGTCGCCTCATTTCATGGTCACACACGAAGAACGCTCAACTTTTATGATCGGTGGAGGGTCCAGGTATTATTCTGATTGGCCCACACCCTCTGTGTTATCATTTTATCAAGGGGGTGATAAAAACATTATATAGAAAAGGAAAACCCCAAATCAAGACCGCAAAACAACCTCTCACAAGAAAGAACAAGTCGTGGATCAACCTGTTATTCAGTTGACCCGCGTTCGTTATATTTTCCAAGAACATTAAAGAGAAATAATTAATCACATAAATCTTATACCTGGATTTGGTGGAATCCATTGCGGATGAAGGAAGGAATTTGGTGTTCGTTGATGTCTGTCATTGTTTGTCGCCCTTTGGATCGAATCCTCTAACGGACGTCGTTCGATCAATGTTCTTCATTGGAGGGTGACGTTTCCGGTGTTTCATTAGATATTTCCCTATGGTTTCCAAATCATTCCGCTAACGGATTTATTAAATAAATAGTTAAAGTGATTAATTATAGGTTCTTAATGTGGTTTATTAATGAACCTTAATTAATGAACCAATTAATCACACAAGTGTTGAGATTACACAAACAAAGTAGCATTTCATTTATTGATATTCATTTAATGCCTTTTGTTATGTTTCATTTCCACCAACTGATGCTTAACCGGTGGAAGAAAAGCATAAAATAACTTATAGATATTTTATTATTATTTTTCCCTAAAGTATGATAATTAAATTTTCTGTTTGAACTTCTCCTATCAAATTTAAGATTCTCCTAAGAGAATCATGGCGCTGTGAGTTCAACGATTCCCTCAAATTTTCAATCCAAACACGGGTTCAAAAGATATAAAATCTCGCTTGCACGTTTACTGAACATACCTTAAAAAAGTTAAAAATTCCATTCTAGGTTATCCAGACCTCAGAATCATGTGCCATTGAATTCTGTAGTTCGTAAATAATTCCATATAATTAAAAAAATATACACAATTTTCAGGTCACTGAATTCTCACCACCTTAGGGCTTTATGTCCCTAAAATACACAAAAAAATCTAAGAAAACTAATGGGGGTAATGATAAAAAATCTGAGTCTCCCACTCCCATGTTCTCTCTTAGAGGTTCCCATGCTGCCACTGAACTCGCACCAGAGGAATCGACTGTCCATGAAGGAATTGCTCTTATCGATCCCTTATCTCCACTGGAAACTCCGAAAAAGTCACCCCATCAACAATGTTCAACTCACCTCAGTTGATGACATGCGATGAGTCATGCACATATCTATTTATCTATGACATGTCGAAAACATCATGCACTCAGTGAATCTGTGGGGGAAGATCTAGGTGGTACGACACCTCACCAACTCTGCTAAGAATCTGGAACGGTCCAATGAACCTCAGATATAGATTATCGCCCCGGAAAAATCTCTGCAATCCTCATCGGGGTGAGATCTATAAGAAGACATGGCCTCCCTTCTCACACTCCAAGGGTCTCTTTCTCTTGTTGGCATAAGACTTCTACGTTCTCTTTGCAGTATTCATCCACTCATAGATGATCTGAATCTTCTCGGTGGTAGCTCGTACCAACTCTGGACCCATAAGTGTTGACTCCTCTGGGTATTTCCAACATAGAGGTGATCTGCATGGTCTCTTATATAAGTCCTCAAATGGTACCATGATGATGGTAGAGTGATATCTATTTTTGTATTATAACTCTAATAGTGGAAGGAAACCCTCCCAACTGTGGCCAAAATCAAGGACACAAGCATGAATCATGTCCTCAAGTGTCTGTATAGTTTGTTCCGTCTGACCATCTATCTGAGGGTAAATGGCGGTACTCAATCGTAGTTGAGTCCTGAATTCCTCCTTTAATACCTTACATAACCAAGATGTAAAATACGCATCATGATATGAAACGGTCATCAGTGGTATCCCGTGAAGTTGTACTATCTCCTGAACATGGAGGTGTCCCCATCCCTCAACTGAACCCTACTCTCAGATGGGTAGAAAATGGGATGTCTTGGTGAGTCGGTCAACGATCACTCAGATAGAGTCATGGCCCCTAGATATTCATGGTAACCTAGTCACGAAGTCCATGGAGATACAATCCCACATTCATTCTGGTGCCTCTAGTGGTTGTTCTAAGCTTTTAGGAACCCGATGCTCAGCCTTCACTTGTGGAAAAGTGAGGTATCATAAAACAAATTCTGCAATTGATTTCTTCATCCCGATATACCAGTATTGATGTTGGAGGTCCTGGTACATCTTTTCCACTCCAATATGTACTTACAATGGGGATGTATGGAAATCCCTCAACACCTCTTCCCTAAATGTCACTAGTACCATGGTGCGTCCTCTTAAAAGGATGACATGCTCCCCACCTATAAAAAACCCATCAGGAGCCTATCCTAAGGATATCTGATCACGTTGGGACACACAGTCAATGTCTCCAAGATGTGCCTACCAAACTCACTAAAGGAGTGGGGGAGTGACAATTATAAACTAAAGGTATGCTGCTTCATCCCTATCCATGAAGGATATCTGCAATGCAGCTAGCTTCTTAGTCCCCTCACTCAGCAGCTGTAGACCCGACCTCCTATTGAGTGCATCTGCTACTACTTTTACCTTCCCAGGAGTGTAGAATATCTCAAAGTCAGAGTACTGGAGGAATTATAATCATCATCATTATCTTAGGTTCAGGTCCTTCTATGAGAAGATATACTTGAGACTCTTGTGATCGGAGAAGACAATAAATCGTTCACCCATCAAATAGTGCTACCACATATTCAATGCAAATACCACTGCGGCTAACTCTAGGTCATGGGTCGCGTAGTTATTCTCATGTTACCTTAGCTATCATGAGATATAGGAAATCACCGCTCGCTCTTATATTAGGACACATCCCATTCCGGTCCTTGATGCGTCTCAGTAGAGTACAAACCCGAAGCCCTCTTCTGGTAGCCTCAAGATGGGGGCACTCGTCAGTGTTCGCCTCATCTTATGGAAACTCTACTGAAATATCTTTGTCCATACGAAGGTTTGTCCCTTATTTTTCAAAGATGAAAAGGAAGTTGATACTCAAGAAAAGTAAGGTACAAATCTCTGGTAGTACCTAGCCAACCCCGAGAAACTCCCCACTTCAGTCGCACTCCTAGGTGGCTCCCAAGAAAGCACTGCCTCTATCTTCGTCGGATCCACTGTAACTCAATCCTATAATATAACATGTCTTATAAAGTGGAATTCTCATATCTAGAACTAGAACTTAGAGAGATTTCCATAAATCTGGTTCTCTCGGAGTTTATCAAGGACTATCTATAGATGTGTGGCATGCTTCTCCTTCGACGCCGATTACACCAAGATGTCGTCGATGAATACCACCACGAAGTGATTTAAGTAAGGATAAAAGATACTATTCATGAGTACCAAGAACACTTCTAGGATGTTGGTCATGCTAAAAGGAATCACTAAGAACTCATAGTGGCTATACCGGCATCTGAAGTCTATTTTCGGTACGTCCTCATCCCGTACCCTGAGCTGATGATAGCTTGATATGAGGTATATCTTAAAAAACTACCATTCTACCTTCAGATAATCGAAGAGATCATCAATCATCAGCAAAGGATACTTGTTCTTCATAGTCACTTGGTTCAGGCACCAATAGTCCATGAAAATCCCCAATCTCCAATCTTTCTTCTTGGTCAACAAAATTGGGGCTGCCTGTGGAGAAACATTGGGCCTTAAGAATCCCGTCCTCTGAAAGTCCTCCAACTATAACCTCAACTCACAAAGCTCCATTGGATCCATCTAATATTCTAGTGCAGATATCGGTGTCATCCTATGGTACAATTATATGTAGAATTCTACCTCTTTGTGAGAACTTAATCCTGGAACATCCTTAGGAAAGACATCAGCAAACTGGTCGACCACTTCAGGATAACTCAGACTACTCTCATATACTACACCAAGGGTAAGGGTATCCAACTGATGAGTGATCATTTTCACCCTCATATGGGAATGTGCACCCTGTTTTGCAAAGGTTCCCTTCCCACCGGTGAAGGAAATCCTGGTCCCATCCTCATGGACACACTGCACATTGCGCCTAAAACAGTCGATCTAATCATGGACCGTGGATAACCATTACATACCCAGGATGACATCGTAAGGACTCAAAACTACTACTAGGAGATCCTAGCTGAAGCTCTTGCCTCATAGAGTAAGCTCACACTGCCGGAACCAGTGTGTAATTGTCGAATCCTCTCCCGTGGGAGTCTCTAATTGTAAGTATCGAGCCAAAGGCTCCACCGAAATATCTATGATCTGAATGAGAGTCATGGAAATGAAAGATTCACCGACACCTATGTCTATAAGAACTATAAATAGGGTGTAGTAGACATAGATAATTCCTCCTATCATCTCTAGAGCATCGTGGTCATAAGCCCCTGCCGCCTGAAGCTGAGCTCGTCCCTATTCACCAACTCCCTGAGGTTGGGGTGGGCCACCTAGAGGTGGTGGCAGTAGTACCTCAAACCATCATCTACCACATATTTCATGACCTAGACCTTTGCCACACCTACCACCCTAAATAACTCCTCGCTCAAACCTCTGTCACTATCTTAGTGGTCCCTCGACCATCTGCTAATCATCAGTACGACTGATCGGTCAGTCGCAACCCATGTGACTGTACCCGCCGCACGATTAGCACAGTATGCTCCTCCTTTGACCTCCTCTTCCTTGTGAGCTCCACACCTCCAACCCTAAATCCTTGGGTCATCATCCGGAAGGTCAGGCCTACTTGGGCCTCTGCATCATCTGCCTCCTACCCGCTGTAGATGACTTGGCTGCCTGTCATCCGGTGATGGCTCTCACCGTCGGTGCCTACTCATCTAGGAATATCTACACCAATAGTTTTTACTCTAGCACTCCATCCTGCATCAAAATGTTGAGTGATATAATCGATGCTCTGATATCCCATCGGAGACCCTTCTCAAAGGTTAGTTCCATAAAGAAAGGGTCTCGTACCATGTTGGTGGAGTAGTGAGAGAGGTCGGTGAATCTTGTCGAGTACTAGGACACTATCAGTTTTCTCTACTGTAAGTACAGTAGCTCTTGAATAAACACAGATCGTAGATTCATTGGTACAAAATCCTCCCTGAAGAGGCTCTTGAGGTCCATCTAGGAGAGTGTTTCCTCTTCGTGTGTCTGGAGCATTAGGCTTCACCATCTCCCTATTGTGCCCGGAAAGAGACTAGCAGTTAGGATCACTATCTGGTCTGTTGGTGTCTCAACCAAGTAAAAAACTCATTCCACATCCTCCAACTAGTCCTCAACTTCCTATGGATTTGTCTCGATATGAAACCTCAAAGGCCTCTGTATCTGGAACTAGTGCAACATGCTCAGTCATCATGCATTGTCAACTGGTGGGGCTAGTGGTAACTGCTTCCCTACGGGTGGTGGTGCTGCCGGTACACCACCCAAAGGTGTTATCACTATAAGAGGGCCCTCCACCGACACCTCATCGCTCGTTGGGTCATCATCATGATCTCTCACTGGAATCCTAGATGGTTGTCTACATGTAGTCATCCTATAAAGAAACAGATACACCATGGTCAATAAGTTATACCTGTTGAGCTAACTCAAAAGAGATCAAAAGAAAAACATTTCCAAAACACATGCAAATAGTGTTTTCATGTATTGAGTTGGAAATCAGAATTCAGGGTCCTGGTGTATAGATACGTTGTCCACCACACCAACATTGGACTCCTTGAACTATAATAAAAACTCAAGATACTTAAAACTATTGCTCTATTGAAAACATATACTCTTAGTTCTTCTGGTAAAACTATCCACCCCTCTAATACCACTTTGTCACAACCCATCCCCCAGGGTCCATGCTGTGACTACCCCAAGCCCACCTTCCATATGCCAGGGGCTAGTGAATACACCAAAAAGGAAAACTCCAAAAAGGGAAGGCATTGCCTTTAAACCTATACACACACAAACAGGGCACAATGCACACAAGTAAAACACAATGGAAAAGAAAACTTACAACCACTACTAAAAACCACCAATAAGAGAAAAAGTAAGTATTGAAATAAAAAGGGGCCAGTATACAAGACCAACTGAAAAGAAAGTACAACAAAAAGGTAAAAACATTCTATGAAGGTAATCCACCAAGGATCTTACCTAAAGGGTAGGTACAACTCATCGTCTGTCGTCACTACCACTAACCATGTCTATCAATAACCTCCGATCACCAACTATCCATGGATCCCCAAGTCTCAGTCAAGTTGTCTGTCTTTTGCACAAGACACAAAAAGGTGCGGGTGAAGCATGTGTAGGGGTGGGTATAACAATAAACAGTATGGACCCCGAGACCCCTTATGGTCTCCCAAAATTCCATAAAGAAAAAAACCACAAATCATGATATCAATCTCAAATCATAAAGTAATATACATCTCACACCAGGTAGACAACTTAGAGAAAAGGAATAAATATGATTAGTCTTAAGCTAGACCATTTTATTCTATTGGTTGGCTCAACTACTGATCTGAGAAGGTTTTCTCTCCTTCCGATCCACAAAGGGACGCTCTTCCATAAATCCTTTACGGGTTGCTCTATGACCAGTCCACATTAGGTTGCGCTACTTCTAATCCACAGAGGGTTGCACTGGCACTAATCCACAGAGGGTTGAATTTTTATTGATCCACAGAGGGTCTCCCTCATGTAGATCCATGGAGGTTTGTGCCATTGTTGATCCATAGAGGGGAACACTGTTTTCGATCCTTAGAGGTTCACTCTCATGTCGATCTATAGAGGGTCTCTCTTCACTTGATAGCCAGCCACAAGAATTCCATGTCACCTCATTATTCAGTCACCCATGAAGAACGCTAAACTTCCAAGATTGACATAGGGTCCAGGCCTTGTTTGGATTGACCCTCACCCTTGTAACTATCATTTTATCAAGGGGGTGATAACAAACATTATATATAAAAGGAAAAACCCAAACCAATACCTTGCAACAACATCCTGCAGGAATGAACAAGTTGTGGATCAACCTATTAGTTGGTTAATCCAAATTCGTTGTATTTTTCAAGAACAAAAAATATGAATCATTCATAACATAAATCCTCTACCAGGATTCAGTGTAATACTTTATAGAAGAAGGAAGGAATTCCGCGTTCATTGACGTTCTTCGCTGTTTATCTCCCTCCAGATCTAATCCTCCAACAAACGTCGTTCAATAACTATTCTTCAATGGAGGGTGACATCATCGGCATTTCATCAGATCTTTCTATGTGGTTTCCAAATCATTACACCAACGGATTGATTAAATAAAGAGCTAAAGATCTTAACAATAGGTTCATTAATGTGGTTCATTAATGAACCTTAACTAATGAACCAATTAATCACATAAGCATTACGGTTACACAAACAAAGTAACATGTCAATTATTGACCTTTATTTAATGCTTTCTGTTATGTTATGGTTCCACCAACTGATGCTTAACCAATGGAAAAAAAGAATAAAATAACTTATAGTTATTCTATTATTATTATTTCTTAAAAGTATAAAAATTAACTTTTTTGTCCGAACTTTGTCGGTCAAAGTTATGCTTTGCCTAAGAAAATCTTGGTGTTGCAAGTTCAACGGTGCCCTTATATTTTCAATCTAAGCACCGGTTCAAAAGATAGAAAATCTTGCTCGCACATTTACTAAACGTACCTTATAAAATTTCAAAATTCTGTTCTGGGATCTCTGGGCCTCAGAATCACGTGCCATCGAATTTTTCAGTCTTGCAATAATTCCATATAATTAAAAAATATATACATAATTTACAGGTCTTTACATTATATTCCCTGCATGCTTCACATTATCTTGGTTCAAGATACCCCAAACCTTTCTTACCTAAGGAATTATGCATTTGTTTTGTAGCCTTTTAATCTTGTTTCCACTAGAGGATTTTTCTTGGTGCATGCATTCCCCCTACTTTGGTACAACCATGAAGTACCAGTCCACTTTTCTTCTAGGTAGGATTCCTTCATTCCTATTAGTTGTGTATCATGTGGGGTGGGTGCATGAATGTTTCCCATATAAATATAGTTTGATCCAAATTAAATAGATATAATTGAATCCATTTAAGATCAATATATGGGGTTGGGGAAAAGTGATGTATGATATGTTTTTTATTTATTTTTTGTTATTGTTGTGAATTATACAAGATAAATTCCCTAAAAAATCATGGTCATTGGGAGTATTTTTTTGCACACTGAGTAATGATTTTTTAATGCTAGATGTTTGTTTTTCTATCAAACAATAATTATGAAATTGTTTAACCATATACACTTAATTAATAAATAGATTCCCCATGATCAAACCATTTATACGATAACCTCATAAGTTAATAAGTGGGATTAAATAATATACCTTTCCTTGGTTCGTATGGTGGTGTCTTGTGTGTGGGATCATTCTAACTTCTATTGTAGTAGGGTTGTGGGCATGGCTATGTGATGTGGGGTGGTTTTGGTGGTTAAATAGAATCTTAGGTTGATATAATGTTTGATTGTGGAATGAATGGGATGTTTTGTAAATCATGGTTGTTATTAGGTTGTTTGTTTATGTTTTTTTGTGTGCGGTTGTGAGTAGGGTGTTTTCTCTATTGATAGGGTAGTTTGGACAGAATGACTTTGAGGAATGATGATGGAGTTGGTTGGTCTAGGTAATTATCTAGAGTTTTCTCTATGAGTAGCATACAGAAAGATTCACCCCATTTCTTAGTATCGATTTATGTTATGTTATGAATTGGTGTTAAAAGGAGAGGAATGTGAAGTGGGTTAATTTACCATGGTTCTCCTTCCATTATTTGACTTTTTTGGGATACTTGTTGTGGTTTGTGTTACTTAGTTTCTCTGTTAGTGATGGGGAAAATAAATAATTAATAATGTTGAGATGGCATGAGTTGGTTTGTTAAATGGGAAGGAGTTTTTCAATTAAAATTTAAACAATGGGTTGTGTGGTTAACTATGATTAAATCTAAATACTGAAAATAATGGGTGTTAAACGAAAGAGATTTGTGAAAACGATTTAATTTATCAACTTCTGAAGTGACTATTTATTATAATAATAAATACAAATATAGGTTGCAATTTTTGTGAATCCTATTGGTTGGTATTGAGTTATTGATACTATATATATACATACATTGTATATTATTTTGATTTCTATACGCACCCCACCCTAGTTCAACACCATGTTTCGAACACCCCCATTGTCATGGGGGATGGTGTCTTTCGAAACATCTTGGTGGGAGGATTGATGGTCGGGCACCCTCTCTTCCCTAATCCCTATTCCAGGAAGAATTACCCAAGATTGTTTAGGTAGGTTTTTGTTCATGAGGCTCATGTGTTTGTGGGTGATTTTTGTTCCCCATGTGTCTTTGGGATGAGATGTTTTGTGATTCCCATATGTCTTTGGGATAAGGTGTGGTTGTGGCCCAGGTGTGTGTAGGTGGGATGTGTTGTGGTAGTGGACCAGGTGTCTATGGGTGGGATCTGTTGTGGTTGTGAGGCCTATGTGTGTGTGGGTGGGGTGTGCTTTGATGCTTTCTTAAGAGGTGGGAGTGACTGGATGTTTTTCATTAGGGTGTGATAGTGGATAATCAGTGGGAAAGTGGTGTGGGGTACCCTATCATTGATTTGATTCATAATATACTACTTGACATGTGTTATTTGGTGAGTGTGACTTGGTGAGGATTGGGTGATTTGTATATCTACTGAGGTGTTGTTTTGGATCTTCTATTTTCTCATAGGATCATTAGTATGCTTCATTCACATGTGCATGAGAGACTTCAGTTTTTTAAACTAATTATACTTGTATTATCACCCTACATATATAAAATTGATTTCAAGTTTCTAGGAGGACCATAAGGACCATGATAGGTGATACTAGCCCAGAATTTGTAATAGTTGTTGTGTCACTACTTAGCTTTACTTTTGGTACTTACCTTGGATCTTTATTTCATTTGTAAGAGTTTTATTTTTAAAAATTCATGTGGTATAGATTTTGGATTTCTTTTATATTTGTATATCCTAGAGTTATTTTGGGGTGAAAAATCTTATCTACTGATCTTGTTTACTATAAAAAGGTAAATGCCTCCCATTTTGTGAGATTTTTATACCCTTGGTGCTGGTCTCCACCCTAGGGCTTACTAGAGGTAGGACTCAAGGGTCATCATCTCTCTTTCTTTGTTGCCATCCCAGGAGGGGTGTCATTAGAGGGAGGGGGTCATGATAGTCCCATATATAATACATTAAACTATGTGATAACATCTTTGGTACATAATGTTAAAATATAGACTTACCATGTGTACTAATCATGGGATTACTTGGGAAACCAGCTTAGGAATCCTCATGTCACAAACACAATATGTCTCTCATGAGATGATATCCCCGATTCCTAGATGGAATTTATTGGTTTCATTCCTTATTTTTTACATCGAGTAACCTACATCCATGCCGCATGATGTTAAACTACACAGTTTCCTATAACTATGTATAGATTTATTCTCATTACAATGAGATACATAGATATTTCTATATCATATATCTTAGACTAGCCGTCACATGATGAAAATTACCATGTCCATTCTTTAATCGCCTATGTGTAATGAAAGAAACCTTTTCCATTCATTTTTTTATCACAACGATCATTGGTCATGTGGTCTTAAGAATTTTTCTATGGGAATCCTTGTATGATTGAGACATATTAGTTCATTTCAGGGTTATAATGTTCCTAGATGAAAGACCTTAAAATTCACACTATACAACCTTACCGCATGGAGTTAAACTACATGGTTGATGTCGCTTTCATGACATAAAACTACACATTGCTATAGACCTCTCCCAATATGACAATTATCGTTGTTGTTGTTCTCCCAGTACACATCCATCAAGAACTATGTGTGTCTTGATTCAAATCATCATTGGGATACATAGTGATGCCCAAATCCCCAATATTGTCTCCATTCACAATAATAAATATGAGTAATTTACCACTTTTTGTATGGTTCAGACCTATGTAGAGGGTTTCCCATCCAAGAACTATGTGTGACTTGATCCCTGGCATCATTAGAATGCATAGTGACACCTAGATCTCCAATCCTAGGTCCAGATGTAATAATAAATGGGAAAAATTCCCCCTCTGTGTATGGTTCATACCTTTGTGGAGAGTTTTCCATTAAATAACTGTATATGGCTTGATTCTTGACATCATTAGGATATGTAGTGATGGATAGATACCCAATTTGGGGTCCATCTATAATAATCAACAGGAACAATCACCACTATGTGTATGGTTTAGACCTACATGGAGAGTTTCCCATTATAGAACTATGTGTGTCTTGATTCCTTCCATCATCAAGATTTGTAGTGATGCCTAGATTCCCAATATTATGTCCAGTCACCATATTAAATGGAAACAATCCCCCCTCTGCATATGGGTTAGACCTGGGTGGAGAGTTTCTCATTCAATAACTACATTTATATTGATTCATACCATCATTAGAATATGTAGTGATGCCTAGATCTTCAATCCTAGGTCTAGATATAACAATAAATGGGAACAATTCACCCCTCTACATATGGTAAAAACCTACATGGAGAGTTTCCCATTCAAGAACTACATGTGTCTTGATTCCCAAAATAATCAGAATACATAGTGACACACAGATCCCCAATATTGGGTCCAGTCACAACATAAAAATATCCCCCACCCTATGTATGGGTCTGACCTGCATAGGGAGCTTTCATTCAACAGCTATGTGTGTCTTGATTCCTGTCATCGTCAGGATACATAGTGATACCTAGATCTCTAATCCTCGGTCCAACTGCAATAATCAATGGGAACAATTCCCCCCTTTGTGTATGGGTAAGACAAGATCGAAGAGTTTACCATTCAAGAACTATGTGTTTCTTGATTCATGACATCACGGGATATATAGTAATGCACAGATCTCCATTCCTGGGTCTATATGTAATAATAAACTGGAACAATTTCCCCCTCTACTCATGGTTCATACCTACATTGGGAGTTTCCCATTCAAAAAATACATGTTATTTGATTCCATACACCATAGGATACATAGTAATTCTTGTATCTCTAATCCTATGTCTAGCTAAAAAATATATAGGAACAATTACCACTCTACATATGGGTCATAACTGTGTAGTGAGTTTCTCATTTAAAAACATTGTGTGTCTTGATTCCATTCATCATAGAATAAATAGGAACACCCATATCTCTAATATTTGGTTCAATTGAAAAAATAAATGGCAACAATTCCCCCCTTTCCATATGGTCCATACCCTTATGGAGAGTTTCCTATTCAAGAACTACATGTGTCTTGATTCCTTCCATCACAGGATACATAGTGATTCCCTAATCTCCAATCCTGGGTCTAGCTACAATAATTAATGGGAACAATTCCCCCCTATGTGTATGTTTCATACCTTTTTACTTAGTTTCCCATTAGATAACTATGTGTGGATTGATTCAAGCCATCAAAAGATACATAGTAATGCTCATATCTCCAATATTTAGTCTAGCTATAGCAATGAATGGGAAAAATGACCCCCTATTTGTATGGGTCAGGCCTACATAGAGAGTTTCCCATTAACGAACTATGTGTGGCTTGTTTATTGTCTTCATCAAGATATGTAGTGACACCTAGATCTCTAATCCTGGGTATATTCATAATATCATTAATAAAAATTCACCCCAACTATATATGGACCAGACCTATGTAAGGATCTATCTAAGAACTATGTATATATTGATTCATTCTATCACAAGATACATAGTGACTCCTAGATCCTCCATGACATGCATGGCCATGGGTTGTTATCACTCCAAATTATATCCCATTCATTTGATTCATATCTACATAGAGGTATCTTTGTAAAGGATCTCATTATGGAATGATTCCTTCCCTTACAATATTCATAGGAAAACCTAGGGAATCCCACCCATAAAAATTCAATATACATTTGTTTAAAGAGGTTTGAGTCATAAAATCTCTCTCTACCTACAAACGAGTCATATCTACATATGTCTTTATTGTGCACATAATAAATCTACACAAGAAGGGATTCGATATATGGTTACCCATCAATAATCCTATGAATGGATAAAATTTGTTCCCTACACCTAGATGTCCCTAACTAGTGAATAGTGTCCCTATGGATATATTGCACAATTTCATCTAATTTCATACATCCTTGCCTTATGATGTTAAACTAGAAGGAAAACGTCCATGTTGTATTATGATTAAACTACAAGGAAGACTTCCTTGTTGCATGATGTTAAAATTAATAAAAAATTCATCCCCACTACATGATGTTAAAGTGTGCATACCATCACCCATCATCATTCCTTATCAAAGTACCACAAGATCATAACCACAGTCAATAAGAGTATGGGGTGCTTCAATCATCTTTTAATCACCTCAACATATAAATTACATCCCATTCTTTGAGAACCTTAGGTTTATGTAAAAAATTTATGGCCCCAAGAAAGGAAAATAGTTCTCTTTATTTGACCATGGAAGAGGTGGATCTACATAAGGGATTTGACCTACCAACCAGAGTCATCTTGTCCTTATCGGAAGGTCTTTCTGAGCCTTGTGATCCTAAAATTTATATGGAATAACTCATCACCTTAGGGTATTTTGGGTCATACCTGACATGATTATCTCATATTATTACTCATGAACTGAGAACCTTGATCCATGATTTACAACATTTACACATCCCACTCAAAATTATGGTAGATTAATCTTGACACTGGGAAAACTAACTAAGTTATTTTGTAACGTTCCCCTCATACCAGGTTTACATGCATCATGACCTTAAATTGAATGAACTTTGGTCAAAGTTGTATGACCTTAAACTTTATCCTTTAACAGTCTAAATAGAAAGACCCTGAACTACTAGTAAAAGAGGAAAAAAATTTATCTTGTTGAAAACCAACAAAAGGAGACCTAGAAAAAATTCAATTATCCACTCACTAAAATATTCATATCTAGAGTTTATGAAAAATTTAGATCATAAATAAACAAAGCATAAAAATAATAGGGCCCACATTTTGGCCCTAGTAAAATCCAATCCATGATCACTAGAACCCATGGTCAAGAAAAAAGTTAGACTAATAATTTTTCACATATCCTCGCTATGATAAAATGTTTACTAGGTAGTGACACAACTTTTAGGGTGTTGTAAACCTTCTTGAATATTACATTTTTCATAAATAAAATTCATGTATTTGAATTATTAACTAACACAATCGACTCCTTCAGTTTTTATCTTTATCTTAGAACTCCATAGACCTTACTCTTCCTTGATCTTAGTTATTTTCCATAGAATATGGGTAATAAAGATTGGTTCTTCCAAATGAACCCTTGGATCCCTTGAATCCACCCCTTAAATCTAGGAGTTATTATCCTAACCACGTGGAACACTGTAGGTTTTCATCATTTCCAATGGTTGACTTATACCCATCAGTTCTCACCTCTATTAACTCAAATATTTTAAAGACCCATATTTTTCCATGTATTTTTTTATTTATATGGAATTTTTATGAGTCTGTGAAAATTGACGGCGCATGATTCTGAGGCCTGGTGTGCCCTGAATGATTTTATGAACTTTTTTAGGTATGTCTAGTAAATGCGCAGGTGACATTTTATATCTTTTGAATCGGTGATCTGATTAAAACTATGAGGGCACCGTTGAATCTGCAGTGCTAGGATTCACATAAGGGAGGATTCACTTTGACCGCAGTAAGTCTGGAGAAAAGGATAGATTTTGGAATTATTAAAAAATAATAAAATAACATTTTTATTTTATTTATTTATTTTTTCTCAAATGGAAAAGCAGAAGTGGCAGGACCAACGATGTTTCAAGACATTAAATGGTTTGACTCTTCAAATCCTTTGTAACAATGCCGTTAGAATTAAGAAGGTTCCTATTAAATGAACCACCATTAATTCCATGGGCTTTAACCCCCCTCCCCCTATCCTATTTATATGGAACTTAGGGAGAGGTATTGGCATGGCTTCAACAAGAGACGAAGTTCAAATAAAGTATTGCGACACCAATCACTTAGAGGACAGAGCCGATTCTAGCAGGCGATGACGAGTAACACCAAATCACGAACCGAAGTACGGCATTTGAGTGGCAACGTTGGCAGCTTATTGTGGGGACAATGAAAACCAACTCTTCCTCAATCATGGGAGTTCTCTAATGATCTTGAGGTAGGTGGTTTGTTTTAATAAATCTTATCTTTGATGATCTTCTTTTCCCGATTGTTATCATATTAACGTGGAGGGTGCGGGCCAAACGAACAAGGCTCAGACCCCCCTCTGCTTCGTTTAATTTTCGTTATTCAAGGATGTTTTCCTTAGGGTGATAACAGTGAGAATATGGTGGCAGCACGAAAAAAACTGCCAAACTACCAGCGCGCCAAGTCGGCAGCGGCCGACGGTGGCCAGAGAAGACCCACGACAACAAGTGGCAGGTGGTGGAGGGCGGTGCGCTGCGGAGGCCGGAGGCGGCCGACCCGATCCATCTGCGTGGGACAAGGGGGCGATACCCACAGGAACCGCTGACAGCTACAGTCGTGGTCAGAAGGCCACAGCAGGAGGAGATCGGCGTGGCCCTCACATCGCACCAGGTTGGCGGAACCCCGGTCGGCCAAAACGACTGACGATTACGCGGTGGGGCAGTGCCCCACCGGCTAGCTGAAACGGACCCACACCTACGGGGCCAACTGGGAAGACTGGTCCGACTTCTAGAGGATCGGACTAGACATAGGCCGGCTGGGTGGGCCGGACCCGCCCAGCGGACCGAACCCCACCCAACGGGCTGAGCCGAACCCGCGACCTAGTGGTCCAATGCAGGTGGGCTGAGCCCCACCCGACGGGTTGGGACAACCATGGCTAAGGACCATGAGCCAAACCAAGCCGACCCCAATAGGATGGACCCAGTAAACTAGGTCTACCCTTAGCAATCCGAACTTGAGTAGGGTCAGGTAGACCCTGGGACTCGTTGCGTCGGGCCGACCTGACCGAGTAGGACCAGGCCCAGACTCAATCGGTCCCTGAATAAAGAAATGCTCGTAACTGATGAACCAGGTGTATTTTTGACACACCATCAGTGGAATTGGGATCCCTTTTGGGAATCGGTCCCTTTGTCATATCTCGGCGGGCCCGAACGAGCTAGGCCGGACCAAGGGGCAATCACCCATGTTTCACGGAAAGGGGTGTAACTAATAGACCGGACATTCATTTGATGAACTGTCTATGGAAATAGAAACCTTATGACAAGGTGATACTTTTGGTATACTCCACATGAGTTTTGGAGAAAGTTGGAGTGTGTCTGGTTTGTATCGAACCTGAATCCAACCGGGCCCTCGGAACTGAAACACTTATAAGTCACAGACCGGGCGTCCGATGGATGCACCGTTTGTCACGTTGTAACCCTTACGACATGGCGGTCCTTTGGGATAATTCTTCATGGAACATCCTATAATTTTAGGTATTACTTATGGATTTAGGATAAGTTCTCCCAAATGTTCTATGAGAAAGAATCTAGTGGCTGACAGTGAGGTGGAGGTTGGAGACATATCATATAGAGGTTAGTACTGAGAGATCCTCTGTGGGTTAGCACCGATCCTGTGTGGGTCAGATCCTATTTAGGTTAGCCATAAGTAATCCTTCATGGGTCAGAGCATACCGATCATGTGTGGGTCAGATCCTATGTGGGTCAGTGCTCAGCGATTCTATGTGGGTTAGTGCATACCGATCTTGTGTGGGTCAGACTCAGTGTGGATCATTGCGGGGGTTAGTACATATCGCTCATGTGCAGGTGAGACTCTATATGGTCATAAGTAGTTCCTATTGATAGAATAAGATGATCTAGATTCATGAATAATCATTTGTACTTATATACTTCACTTAAACCTAGTGTGAGCTGAGTCTTTTACCTTCGTGGTGTTACCTTTGTGGTACTTTCACCTTCATGGTGTTATCTTCATGGTGTTACCTTTGTGGTACCTTCACCTTAGTGGTTTTATCTTCATGGTGTTACTTTTGTGGTACTTTTACCTTTGTGGTATTACCCTTGTGGTGTTCTTACCTCATGTATGAGATGATTATATCTTGATTACTTAGGTATATGTATGGGAATATACCTAAGTAGAGTTGTTGACTTCTTTGTGCATTGTGGTTGAGGTATTGCTTTGTGGTTTTTCCTTTGTGGAACTCTGGGAGACCTTTGGGGGTCTCAGGATCCCTACTGAGTATTGTTATACTCACCCCTGTATGGGCTATGCCCACACCTTGTTGTGTCTCGTGCAGATGACGGACAATGTTGATCAAGGCTGAGGGAGCCAGGACTGGATGGTGCTCAGAGGTGGACCATTTGACGTGACGTGCTGTAGTGACTAATGATCATGAGCTATACCTACCCTTTAGGTAGGATCCTAAGTGGATGTTCTAGTAGCTATTTACTTTTTCCATTTATACTTGTACTTTCTAGTTGGGCTTGTATTCTGACCCCTTTACTTTTAGTAGACTTTTTACTATAGTTGTTTTCTTCACAGTTGCTTTATTTTGTGTTCTTAGATTGTGTGTTTGTACAGATTTAAATGAAATTCCTTCCTGATTTGGAGATACGCTTTTCCAGTTCTAGTATCTAGCCCTTTTCCTATGGAAGGTGGGCTTGGGGTAGTCATGACATGGGCCCTAGGGAATGGGTCATGAAAAAGATGTATCAGAGGATTTAGTTCTACCTAAGAACTAAGACTCTGATCTTTTCAATGTGGAAATAGTATTAAGTGTTATGAGTGTTGTTTTTAGATTGGGGAATCTAGTGTTGGTGTGGAGGCCGACATATCCATACACCAGGACCCTGAATTCTAATTTCTGACTCAGTGCATGAAAACACTAATTGTGTGTGTTTTTGAAAAGTTTTTCTTTCGATTTTATTTAGTCATCTCACAAGGTATAAATTATTGACCATGGAAAACCTGTTTTCCTTCAGGATTCTACCACATAGACAGCTATATAGGATTCCTAAGAGAGTACATGATGACGGCCCACCAAGCGATGAGGCCTTGGTGCAGGACCCTCTTGTGGCGTTAGCACATTCAGGTGGTGAACCAGCAGCACCACTACCCGTTGGGAAGCTGTTTCCACCATCCCCACCAGTAGAGGGTGCATTCCAACTGAGCGTGTTGCATGAATTTCAATGGTAGAGAGCTCCAAGGCTCCGAGGCGAGATGGATCCACAGGTGGATGAGGACTGGTTTGAGGCTGTGGCCAGAGTTTTTCACTTAGTTGGGACACCAACTGATCTGATGGTGATCCTAGCTTCCAGTATCTTCCAAGGATCAGCTGGGAGATGGTGGAGTTTGACACTCTAGTTACATTACGAGGAAAACCTCACATGGGAAGACTTCAGGAGCCTTTTTAGGGTAGAGTTCATCCCAAAGACTCTACGCTTAGTGCATATACAGGAGCTTCTGCACTTACAGTAGGGTAGCATGACTGTGGCCCAGTACTCGGTGAGGTTCAATGATCTCTCTCGTTACTCCACTGACAAGGTACAAGACCCTTTATTCAGGACTCAGAACTTTGATCAGTGTCTTCGATAAGAGATCATATCATCGACGATATCACTCAACATTCTGACACATGATGGGGTGCTAGAGAGAGCACTTTTGGTGGAGAACTTCCTAGTTGAGCAGGCACTGACAGCGAGAGCCACCACCAGGTGTCAGGTAGCGGAGTCATCCGTAGTAGGTAGTAGATGGATGATGTAGGGGCCCAAGTGGGCTATACCTTCGGGTGGACGACCTCAGGATATAGGGTTGGTGGTGAGGGGATCACGGGATAGAGGAGGACAGTTGAGGATCAGTCAGTGCTACTTGTGTTACGGGAAGGGTCACATGGCTCGAGATTGCCCGACAGGCCATACAGATGACTAACAGATAGTCAGGGGACTGCTGAGGTAGGTGGTGGGTGGTGATTAGAGGTTCTTACACCACCACCTCCAGGTGGTCCACCCTGACCACAGGGAGCAAGAGGAAAGGGACGATCTCAGCTCCAGGAAGCTGAGGCCTATAACCACGGTGCTCCATAGATGATTATAGGTACAATATATATCTATTCCACCCTATCTGTAGTACTTATAGACACAGGTTCCAGTCACTCTTTTATTTCCATGGCCCTCGTTCGAAGCTCGGAGATTCTGACAGAGTCATTGGCTCGATCCTTACAGTTAGAGACTTCTACGGGAGAAGATTTGATGATTACACACTGGTGCCAGTAGTGTGATCTTACTCTAGGAGGTGAGATATTCGGATGGGATCTTCTAGTAGCGGCATCGAGGCCTTACGATGTCGTCTTGGGTATGGAATAGTTATCCACAGTCCATGATCAGATTGACTATGTTATATGAAAAGTGTGGTGTTTTTGTGAGGATGGGACCGGGTTTTCCTTCACCATTGATAAGGGAACCTTTTCAGCACAGGATGGACTTTCCTGAAGGAGGTTGTATCCAATCACACATCAGTAGGCTAGCCTTAACCTCAAGGAAGTTGAGGTTGAGAGTCCAAGTTATCCTATAGTGGTGGACCTGTATGCTAATGTCTTTCCTGATTATTTTCTGAGACTACATCCACACAGAGAGGTAGACTTTTACATCATCTTGTACCCCAAGATGGAACTGATATCTACACCAGAATATCGGATGGATCCCATGGATCTTCTCAAGTTACGGGTATAGTTGGTGGACTTGCAGAGGAAGGGGTTTATAAGGCCCAGTGTTTCTCTATGGTAATCCCCAATTTTGATCGCTAAAAAGGTAGATGGGAGTTTGAGACTCTTTGTGGACTATCGGCACCTAAACCAAGAGACCATGAAGAACAAGTATCCACTTCCGAGGATTGATGATCTTTTCGATCAGCTGAATAAAGCTTGATGGTTTTCAAAGATAGACCTCAGATCAGGCCATCATCAGCTCAGGGTACGAGATGAGGATGTGCATAAGATAACTTTTAGATGTTGGTATTGCCACTTTGAGTTTGTGTTTATTCCATTGAGAGTGACCAATGCCCCAGCAATGTTCATGGGACTCATGAACAAGATCTTCCAGCCATACCTTGATCGCTTTGTGGTGGTCTTCATCAACAATATCTTGGTGTACTCAGTGAAGGAGGAGGAGCGTGCCTATCATCTTCAAAGTATTTTGGATACACTCTGAGAGCACCAGATTTATGATAAACTCTCGAAGTGCCAATTCTGGATATGAGAGGTTCGCTTTCTAGGACACATTATCTCGAAGGCTGGTGTTGAGTAGATCCGGTGAAGATAGAGGTTGTGCTAGCTTGGGATCCAACCAGGAGTGTGATTGTAGTGTGGAGTTTCCTGGGGTTGGTTGGGTACTACTGGATATTCGTACTTGAATTTTCCAGAGTTGTGGCACCCTTGTTAGTGTTTACTAAGAAGAGACGGCCCTTCGTGTGGATAGAGATATTCTAGCAGAGTTTTCAGGAGCTGATTTAGAGACTAACGATTACCCCCATCTTGAGGCAACCAGAAGAGGGTATTGGGTATGTAGTATAATGTGATGCATCAGGGACTAGACTTGGGTGTGTCCTGATACAGTAGTGAGTATTAATCACTTATGGTTCACGACAACTAAGACAGTATGAGTAGAACTATGCCACCAATGACCTGGAGTTAGCAATAGTGGTATTCGCCTTAAAGATGTGGCGACACGCCTTGATGGGCGAATGTTTTACAGTCTACTATGATCATAAGAGTCTTAGGTATATCTTCTCATAGAAGAAGTTGAACCTAAGACAATGATGACGGATAGAGTTCCTCCAGGACCATTACTTTGAGATAGTCTATTCTTCTGGTAAGTGAAACGTAGTTGAAGACACACTCAGTAGGAGGTCTGGTCTATAGTTGTGGAGTGAGGTGATAGAGCACTAGCCACACTTCAGGTATCCTTTGTGGATTGAGATGGAGCAGCTTACCTCTAGTCTAGGACTATCACTCCCCCAATTCTTCAGTGAGTTCGAGAGGCATATCTTGGGAATATTGACTTCGAGGCATAAAATTATCAGATATTCATAGGACATGCACCTGATGGATTTTCTTAAGGTGGGGAGCATGTCATCCTCTTTATAGGATCCACCATAGTACCAAGGACGCTATAAGAGGAGGTTTTGAGGGAGTTACATATATCCCCTTTAGCGGTACATCCCATTGTTGCAAAGATGTACTAGGACCTCCGACATTAGCATTAGTATCCAAGGATGAAGAAGGCAGTGGCAGAGTTTCTTTTACGATGCCTCACTTGTCAGTAGGTGAAGGTCGAGCATTAGGTTCCAGCAGGCTTAGCGCAGCCACTAGTGGTACCAGAGTGGAAGTGGGATGGTATCTCCATAGACTTTGTGATATGGATTCCACATATGTCCAGGGGACATGATTCCATTTGGTTGATCATTGACTGACTCACCAAGTCGGCCCAATTCCTACCCATCCAAGAGCAAGGATCAGTAGAGGGCTTAGGACAGCTCTACGTGCAGGAGATTGTACAACTTCATGAGGTGCCATTGATGATCGTCTCTAAATGTGACGCACATTTTACATCCAATCTATGGAAGGGATTACAGGAAACATTTGGAACGTATCTATGTTTGATCACCACCTTTAATCCTTAGATGGATGGTCAGACGGAGCAGACCATACAGACACTTGAGGACATGCTTCATGCTTGCATCCTAGATTTTGGCCACAGTTGGGAGGATCACTTGGCCGTGGTAGATTTTTCATACAAAAAAAAATTATCACTCCACTATCAGTATGGAACCATTCAAGGTCTTATACGATCAATGTTGCATATCACCTCTATGTTGGATAGACCCAAGGGAGTCAACACTTTTGGGTCCTGAGTTGGTATGAGCTACCAATGAGAAGGTGCAGATCATCTAGGAGCATATTAAGACTGCACAGAGAAGGCAAAATTCTTATGATGTCAGGAGACAGAGGTCCTTGGACCTCAAGGAGGGAGACCATGTCTTCTTATGGGTCTCACCTCGATGAGTTTTGTGTAGATTTGGCTGAGGAAACAAACTCTCACTGAGGTTTATCAAACCTTTTCTAATACTTAAAAGGATTGGTGAGATAGCGTACCACTTGGAACTACCACTGTAGTTATAGAGGGTGCACAAAATCTTTCACATATCCTAGTTGAAGAGATATGTGCATGAACCATCTCACTTCATCGACCATGGTGAGAAGCACTTCGATGATGGGGTGACATTTACCGAGGTTCTAGTGGAGATTGAGGATCGACCGGAGTGGGTCCTTTGTGGATGATCGATACCTATGGTGCACATTATATGGTAGTACGGGATCCTCAAGGATAGCACATGGGAGCGGGAGGCTCAGATTCATGTTCAGTACCCCCATTTATTCCTTAGTCTATGTTTTGGCTTTTGGGGATGAAAATCCCTAAGGTGGGGAGAATGTAAAGACCCGAGTTTTTTCATGTAATTTTTTTTGTTTTTTTAATTATATGGAATTATTATGAGTCTAAAAAAATATAAGGCACGTGATTCCAAGGCCCAGTTTTTGTGGAATGAATTTCTGAACTTTTTTTAGGTACGTCCAATAAATGCACAGGTGGTGTTTTATATCTTTTGAACTGGTGCTCGGATTAAAAATTTGAGGGCACCTTTAAATCTGTAGTGTCGGGATTCGCTTAAGGGAGTCTTTACTTCGAAGGCAGTAAGTCTGAAGATAAATTTAGATTTTTGGAATTTTTAAAAGAATACTAAAATAACATTATTATTTTATTTCTTTCTTTATTTTTCCTCCAATGGACAAGCGGTATTGGTAGGACCAACGACGTGTCCATCCATTAAATGGATTGAATCTTCAAATCCTTTGTAACAACACAATTGGAATTAGGAAGGTTTTTATTAAATTAACACCCATTAATTCCACATGAATTACTCACCCTCCCCCCTCTTATATTTATATGAATATTGAGAGGAGTTATTGGCACGGACCCGAGCAAGGTCAGGTAGACCCCGGGACCCGTTGTGTCGGGCCGACCTAACCAAGTCTGACCGGGTCTAGACCCAACCGGTCCCCGAATAAATAAAAACATGTAACTGACGAACCAGGTGTCCATTGAACACATCGTCATCGGCGTTGGGATCCCTTTTGGGAAGCGGCCCCTTTAGCATATCCTGGAGGGCTCGAACGAGCCAGGCCGGACCAAGGTGTGATCACCCCTGTTTCATGGAAAGGGGTGTAATAACAGACCAAACGTCCATTTAACAAACCGTCTACAGCGTTGGAACCCTTAGGACAAGGATGTCCTTTTGGTATACTCCACTTGATTTTTTGAGAAATTTGTAGTGTGTTTTGGTTAGATTGAACCAGAATCCAATCGGGACCTCAGAACTAAAATGCTTTTAATTCATAGACCGAGAGTCGGATTGATGTGTCCTATGTCACGTTGGAACCCTTACGACATTGCGGTCATTTCGGATACTTCTGCATGAAACTTCATGGAGTTTGAGGTACGAACTATGGCTTGAGGAGCAGTTCTCCCAAATGTGCCATGAGTGAGAATCCAGTGGCTAGCAGTGGGGCGGAGGTTAGAGACAGATCATAAGGAGGTTAGTACCAAGAAATCTTGTGTGGGTCGTCACTGATCCTCTGTGGGTCAAATCCTCTGTGGGTTAGGGATTAACGATCCTGTGTGGGTTAGCATATATCGATCCTGTGTGGGTCAGATCCTGTTTCGGTCAGCGCTCAGTAATCATATGTTGGTCAGTACATATAGATCATGTGTGGGTCAGACTCTGTGTGAGTCATTGTGGGGGTTAGTACCTATCGACTCCAGGTGGGTCGGATCTTGTGTGGGTTGTTGTAGGGGTTAGTAGCTATCGATACTAAGTGGTTCAGACTCTGTATGTTTTGCAGTAGTGCCTCTTGATAGAATAAGATGATCTAGCTTCATGACTAATCATTTGTACCAATATACTTCACTTACACATGGTGTCAGCTGAGTCTTTTACCTTCATGGTGTTACCTTTGTGGTACCTTCACCTTCATGGTGTTATCTTCATGGTGTTACCATTGTGGTTCCTTCAACTTCTTGGTGTTATCTTCATGGTGTAACCTGTGTGGTAATTTTACCTTTGTGGTATTACCTTTGTGGTATTCTTCCCTCATGTATGAGATGGGTATATCTTGATAACTTAGGTATATGTATGGGAATATACCTAAGTAGAGTTGTTGACTGCTTCGTGCTTTATAGCTAAGGTCTTTCTTTGTGGTTTTTCCTTTGTGGAAATTTGGGATACCATCAGGGGTCTCGAGGTCCCTACTGAGTATTTTTATACTCACCCCTACACGAGATACACCCACACCTTGCTGTGTCTTATGCAGATGACAGGTAGCGTTGATCGAGGATGAGACAGCCAGGACTGGATGGTGCTCAGAGGTGGACCATTTGACATGACGTACCGTAGTGAATACTGATCATGAGCTATACCTACCCTTTAGATAGGATCCTCTGTGGATGTTCCATGAGATGTTTCCCTTTTCCTGTTGTACTTGTACTTTCCAGTTGGGCTTGTATTCTAGCCCCTTTACTTTTAGTACACTTTTTACTACAGCAGTTTACTTCGTGGTTTCTTCATTTTGTGTTCTTAGATTGTGTTTTTGTATAGGTTTAAAGGAAATGACTTTACAATTTAGGTATACACCTTTTCGGTGCTAGTTGCTTGCCCCAGGCCTATGGAAGGAAGGCTTGGGGTAGTCACGACACGGGCCCCAGGGGACAGGTCATGAAAAATATTCTGAGACCATGATTTGCAATCTCAATAGTCAAACTATTCAAGTAGATCTGACATCCATTGAATTAGTTCATCATATATTTTACTCTTTCTTAAATAAGGAATCATACAATCTATTTTTGGAAATTTTGATGGCCCACAACATGTGACTCAAAACAAAATTGTATAGGGCTTGAGCCTCCCAACTAAAAGCTAAACTTCCTTAGGGTTCCATAACCTACCCTAGATAGTTATTTTATCTATATCCCACTTCATTATCCAAATGTTTGAGTTTTCACAAATCCTTTACAAACTTTGAAGAAGAGTAGGGACACCTCTACTTGACTATGCATCTAATCTATAAGGGCCCATGCATAAAGGCTAGTGACCTATAAACTTGAGGCATCTCTTCCTTATAAGAAAGGAACACAAATCCTCATGAGCCTCAATAACACTATAGTAAAACTCAACACCTTAGGGTATTATGGGTCATCCCTGGTATGTCTGCGCCATTAAATATTCATTGGTTCAAATTCATGTACATGTAATTTTCACAACCCATATTCCAACTGTCCTGGTGGATTTGGATTCCCAAATATTTTTACTAACCACCAATACAATCTCCAAAAAAATCACCCATGGCCCTTGGAATAGATTGGGTAAACCTATACTTGACCATGGATGTAATCTATAAGGGCCCATGAATAAGGGATACAAACCACTAACTAGAGGCATCTACTCCTACTAGGAAAGGAACACATAATCTCATGAGACCTGATAACATCATGGTGGAACTCATCATCTTAGGGTGTCATGGGTCATCCTCGGAGTGGTCTACCCCATTTCATATTCATCAATAAAGTCCTAGAAGAAATTATATAAAATTTACAGTGTCTCATGTCTTAGTATAAAGATTCTAAAATGGACAAAGACTGAAGTATTAATAGTAATACTCTAAAATATACAGTGTCTCATGTCCTGACAGCAAGACTCTAATCTACATGGTGTCTTAAGTCATGACAGCAAGACTCTTAAATACATAGTTTCTCAAGTCTTGGGAGTAAAAATCTAAACTACCTAATGTATCAAGTCCTAATAGTAAGACTCTAAACTACAAAGTGTCTCAAGTCCTGGAAGTAAGACTCTAAAATACACAATGTCTCAAGTCCTGACAGTAAGACTCTAAACGGTGCGTCATCACAAGTCCTGGCAGCATGACTCTAAACAAAATAGTGTATAAAGTGATTGTAGAAAGACTCTAAACTACATAGTGTCTCAATTTATGGTATCAAGACTCTAAACTACATAGTGTATCAAGTCCTAGAAGAAAAACTCAAAACATTATAGTTTTTAAGTCTTGGAAACAAGACTCTAAATAGTATAGAGTTTCAAATCCAGAAAGCAAGACTCTAGACTGCACAACATCTCAAGGTATGATCTAAATGACCATAAAATTATAGAAACTAATGGTGTGAGTTAGAAGTCCTTAAACTATAGTAGCATATGGTATGACCTATAAGACCCTAAACTATATCACAATAATGGTCTAATTTGTAAGACCTTAATAAGACAATAGAAAAAGAATAAAACTTGTCAAGTCAAAACCCATAAAAAGGAGGTCTTAAAAAATTCCACACCCACTAATATTTCTCTATATAAATATTAGTAAAAAGATAGTTAGATATAGATAAATATACAAATATTAAAGGAACCGTTATTTTTCCCTAGAAAAAATCAAACTACACTCGCTAGGTCCACTGATCTCAGAAAAAATTAGAGTGAATCTCTATTTTTTGGGGCCTGCCTAAGGGTAACTAGTTCAATCATTCTTTAAAACTATATGAGACCTGGTTCATCCTGTAATACATTAAACTCCAGATATTTTGCAACTTTGTGTGGCCTGAAATGTGAAACGAGAACCAGATCCATGCAACATCTCCACCAAAACAAGGGTCGATACCCAGGATTTCATCACAAAACAATGGAATTACCCTTCTTTGTAAGAGATAGATCTATATAAGGACACTCATTATAGATTTTATCATCCATGAACCTATTTTACTAGTGAATGATCTTGATCATAATAGTATTTTATCTTAGAACTATGTATATTTTTATTCTCATTCCCTTGGGATATCTAGTGACATCTATACCTCTTATTATGGATCCAGCCACAAGTCCCTTTACACAAAATCCATTTTACATCTTGAAATTTATACACATTCCTATATTAGGATGCATTTTCTCCAAACCCTCTCATAGGGCACAATATCAATGCCTATTGGATGTTCAAATATATGGAAAAGTGACCTATATTCACCTTAGAATCAGATTCTTTCCATTCTAAACTAATCTAATTCTAAGGGGGTCATTTTTTAGGCACCCATATTTTTTTACCATGTAATTTACCATAAAATATTTGAGAAGTTTGAATCCCAAACAAATACGATTTTTATTTTTTGTATAAATGAATCTGAGGTGGAATTATTGAAGAATAATGGTTGATCTTAGGCTTTATTTTTATAAGGGTATACATTATGGCCCTTATTTTTACCCTTTTTAATTATATTTTTATTTTAAGTAGTTAAGGTGTCCCTTATCCAAAAAAATATCCATCTAGGGTAACCAACTGACTATCTCAACCAAGTGTACATGCAGGTGTCTCCTCAACTAAGCCCTGAGATATAGCCAACCATCTAGCTGAGCAGCTAGAGTGTGGGTGTGTATAGCTCATGTGGTGCATGAAGGTGTTACAAGGTGGGATTAATAGTATTATGGTGCATCTCATGGGGGGTGTTGTGAGTTTCGACACTGCTTCCAGGTCAAGTAGTACATGACACGCCCAGACTTATTAAGTGGAGCCAGACAACCTAGGAGATCAATGTGGTATGGGAGCTAGTCTGACATTGTTCACTCACCCTAAAGAATATGTATATAATATATTTCATCTAATAAGATTAATACTATATTTTTTGTCATGCCCTTTCATCATCTTCAACCTCCCACTCACCCATCTCACTCTAGACACTAGTGGTTCAATGCAGCGAGTCGCACCCAATTCCCACTCGCCCCCAGTGCTTGATGACCACCATTCTGACCTTCTTCGATGAAAAAACTGTGAAAATGAGATATTATTGAAATCTCAAGTCTATGAATGAGACTTAATTTTGTATTCATGCCTTCTTTCAAATAAATTATAGATGTCACATGAAGGAAGTCATGCAAACTGCTAGAATCCACCTCAATGGTTTATATATCTCTTACATTAAATGGTTTATGATCATGTGAAGGAATTCATATTTCATCGAGGATTCACATTAAATAGAATGTAACTCCTCCATTTTTAGAGACTTTCACCTTTTTCATTTTATTCATTTATTCTCCCAAAATAAGCCTCCAATTGGACATCCATTCAAATTCCACAGGATCATGCGAATTCTACAATGTTTTCTTGTGAATCCCTTATAAATTATATAGAGAGACATATCATGAATAGAAATTGATAATTAAATCCCCTTAGATACAATCATGCTAAGACTCAATGTAAATCAATCATTCCATCATACAAATTCATCTCGTGATTACAAGGTGTTTTTCATGTGAAGCTCTCTGCCACCTCCAGCCAGTGCATGCAGAACTGTTACTGTACAAACTATCCAGAATCTCATTCAACCTCTACCTATATAAATCCCTACCTACCTTAAAAATTTACACTTTTGAGGGGGAGAAAAGGTATATAAACTAAAGAAGGAAAATTATAATATGGATAACCATAAAAGAAATAAAGGATTCAGTTATTTCCATCAAGGAGTATCTTCAGGTAAAATCCAAAGACTCGGTCATGGGAACTCAACATAGGATTCTTTCATAATAAGTTTTTGTATGATCACCTTAAGATAACATGGCCACAAAAATAGTATAACATCATGTGAACCCTATGTGAAGCAATGTATCCCTTTGTCCATGAACATCCATGGACATGGATCCTTATCATATGAACTTCCATCCTTAACATGTAGCTTTGAGGTACATGAGAACTAGTAGAAATGCAATGCCTCTGTGTAGTCTTGATGAGAGGATCATGAGAACCCTCAGTCTCATGATCACACAAACCCTTGGTATCACAATATCATGAACCCTTAATCTTTGGATTCATTCATGAAACCATAGATGTGTCTACCTCAACATGTAAACCCCCTTTACATACTCTCCTTGGTCATGTGATGGTCTCATAGGGACTGAATACCCTCAATCATGCACCCTTTCCCATATTACAACTCTATCATGAATCCCCCGCAAATATTCATAGAACCATTCACAAGAATCTACTGAGGAGAGGAAATTGAATGATCAATTGAAAATCATGTTATGTAATCATTTGGGACCCCTATATATGTTTGTGTCCTTAACATTTATTTGAACATATGGAAAGGCCCTCTTTTCATCATTAAAACTCTAGGACTATGTACATGCACTCTTTACATACAATCCTTAGGATGTGCAGCCTCAATATGATCCCTTTCTCATTCCCTCCTCCTCTCATGAAAAATATTATCCATACATCCTTGAGGAATAATCCCTTTGGACATGCAACTTCAACACTTGGACATGCATTCAATCCTAGATATGTTCATGAGACCTCATCGCATGACTCCCTTAAAGATCTTGTGATCACATGACTCTTCACCAATCTTGTGATTACCTCATACTCCCCTAGACATGCGAGTTTTTTCATGTGACATTCCATGTACAATTCACTTTTATCATGATGAGACTTTGTGAAAAAGTTTTTTTGATCATGTGAAGACATCCCAGATAATCCAACTTGTCATGCGAAGGCATTTCAGACAAGTCAATTTGACTAGGTGATGACGTCTCGGACAAATCAATTTGATCATATGAAGGAATCCAATACATGTCAGTTGATCATGTTAAAGGCCATGTACGTGTTTTTTTAATCATGCAAAGATGTCTTGGAAAAGTTATTTGCTCATGCGAAAGGTATTATACATGTCCAATTTGATTATTAAAACCATCTAGACTTGTCTACCATGTCAAACTATTTCCTAGAATATATCGGTCATACAATCAAAATATGTTAGGAAGAGACCCTTGGACATGTATTCCAATTAAAATTGACACTTTAAACATGTTTGGTAGAAAATAAATACATTTTATATAGACAATAAAGACATGTCGGGCAGGCATGTCAACTTCGTTCAGCAGAAACACTTATACTTACACCATGTGAACCCTCAGCTAAGAACCTTCATCTGAATTCCCCCTTTATAAGGGGGTTCCCTCAATGGGTTAGGGTTATTATCTCATGTGATCCTATTTTTTCCTACTTTATAATGGACCCTCTGTGTTGTTTCAAGTATATTTAACAAACCATTCATGGTCATCATCCCTCTTTATCTGTCATAAGATAGAGAATGAATATGTAATGTGGGAATCGGTTATAGTATAATTCCATATAATTCCTAAACCTTAGGGATAAAAATAATGTCTCTGACCATGATCGCCCAACCCAACCCACAAGTGGGTTAAGGGGTAACTAAACTAAGATAAATTTGATTCATTTCCAAACAGGATATGTAGGATTCCTTCCTAAGGCCCACGATCCAATGGGAATCCACCCTAGTTTAATTACCCTCATATTTTAAATATTTTTAACTCATGGAACTGAATTATCCCATAATTATACCATACTTCCTTTTCCATAAGTGGATGGGAAGTGGGATTACAAACAATAATCCTTTTAAGTGTAAACCCTGATCATTCCCTTAAATACCACAACCCCATCAACAGGTTAGGATCAAACTTAACTATGATGACTCTGGTTCTTATTATAAACAAGCTACGTAGGAATCCTTCTTGTGTCTCGAGATCTATACCATATCCTCCATGAGATTGGTAATTATACCTCTCAAAGGAAAACATTAATGTGTAAGCCCCATAAAAATTCTCTCTCTTACAATGTGTCCAATATTTCATTATCTCTTATTTCTCACACCAATCATGACTCTTGTGAGATTACAGACTAGTGATTATTATACCAATATCATGATTAGGATTCCCCCAATGTGGTCCCTTCATTTCTATGCAATCTTTATTACATCTCATCTTTACTCAAAGGGACATACTCTCGATGAGGCAATCTAGTATAGACTTAAACCCCAATAATATGAACTATGTAGACTCTTATTTATTTCTTAATATGATACATAGGATGAATACTCAAGGTATGAGCTCAATATTTTTTTCCTTATTGCATGAAGTTAAACTGCATGGTATGGTCCTATCATATGACCTTAAACTATGATAAATAAACTACATGGGTTTTGATTCCTGTTCTCATAGGGTGCATAGTACACCTTGTATAGGTTCAATCTTCTCTCCAAGACACCAACAAAATCCTTAGATAGTAAAGAAATAAAGGGAACCCAAACATGGATATAAACTAAATCATCATAATGAATAATATAATGATGTAAAACCTATTGTACACATTGTAATTCAGGTCAGCTCACAGCCTTGATCAATTCATGGGAACAGGGGCAACTAATATCATATCGAGGCTTGGGAATGATTTCATGAACATATATTAAATTTCTAATAAATCATTAGAATATGAAATAATTCCCCCTAAAAAAGTTTGATGATTCAGACTTCCCATCCTCTTGACCAATGTGAGTTCCTAAGTGTTACTGGCTCTAAAACCCCAAATGATTTCCCACCTTTGGAAAGTAGGACTGCACCTAGTTATGGATGTGTAAACCATTTAGATTTTCTACTAGAGATAAATATAGTAAATCCAATGAAAATAATTGTGCAACCTCCCTCAATCACCCACAATTGAACATCTACCTAAACCATTCTAGATTTTTTAAGAAACAGTCACACACCAATCGTGATGGGATCTACACACTAGAAGGAGAGGGAATAAATGCAATAATAATGAAAAAATACCCTAGAATAAATTCTCAAATCTTAGAATCAAATTCCATAAGAAAAAATAAGTGGGAGTAGAAGTTAAATCAACACATAACATGATAATATCATAATCAACACAACAACATGCAAGATCCAACCTCCAAAAGAAAATCACACAAGGGATCTAGAATTGACTAGATAAGGACCATAATATTATCAATAGATCCTAGGAACATATTTTTATAGTGTTTACAATTCCTAGAGAAGTTAATAAAATAGGAAGATAAATATCACACTTTCCATGAGAGGGAAAACTGACCAACCCAAATATTAAAATTCTAAAAGGAAAATCTCGAAAGAGATAGTTTCACTAAAAAAATCTAGAGTAGACCTAGGGTTTGGGGGAGAGAGTAAGAAGAATAATGAGAAAGTATTCCAGTTCTCAACATATATAATTCACTAGAACATAACTAACTCCTAAAATAAATTACAAATTCAGGGTTTGAATTTATGGAATAGATGATATATTAAAAACACATTACCTCAACTTAAAATCCTAAAATCATATTTCATAACATGAATAAATTTTCAAAATGCCAAAAAATTTCACATTATGAACCAAAACTGTGGATTATTCTCAGAATTCATTCACATCATGAATATTGATTCACGGGGTGAATATTTTCCTATAGAAAGCATTCATCCCAAGTCCATTATAAAAACACCCAGATTACCTAAACACCACAAAACCCCTAAAAATAGAATCTTAAATGTTAAAAAGAGAGCATACCATAACCATGATGTTAAATTATTTAACCTGTAATGTTTTTTTATGATCACAAATGCTTAAAGTGTTTTCTAACATTAGATTAAGTATATTTCAGCTTCAGACATTTTTCACATCAAGATTAACTATCTCATGTAATGAAACATTATTCACATCATGAAGGATCACTAGGAAAGTATATTCCTATCACAAATGGCTTTCACAAGGAGTAGTGATGGTGTTTTTTGAAACTCCCATTCGCATCATGAATCTTCTTTTAGGATATGAATAAATCAAGGAGTATTTCAAAATTTCTAGAATAAATGTATTCGTGATGTAACTTGCTAGTTCACTCCATGAAAAATTTAGATCATGTAGTCAATGCCTTCATTCACTATTGAAAAAATAACTTCAAACTCAATATCTTATGAGATCAATGGATCTTTATGAATTCCGAAAATATTATAACCTCCTATAGAGGCTATAAATCGAGACTAAAGCAGTCTTAGATATAACACACAGCATCAACAATCATCTATAATGATTATTTCCAATAAAATCTTCCTTGATCAATCCATGATCTGATTTTTCAAGTGTTCACCAAACTTCTACCAAATTTCAAAAGGAAAACTTGTCTTCAACGGCTTCAATATAATTTCTATTTGACTCCCTTATAAAACCTTTTTATTTTGTTCTCCCTTATTAAAATCCTTAAAAGTATCTTCTACCTTTTTCTTCTCTCTCTATCTTAATATTTATTTTTCTTTTATATCTTTTATGATTGAGTGGGTAATTATATAAAGGGTTTGTAAAAACAAACCTCTATACTCGTCTTATTCTTCTTTAGGTTCTTACAACCATTAAATTGGTGGTTATTGGTTCTTGGTTTTGATTAAAACCAAGGGTCTAATTCTATTCTCAATTTTCACTAAAATAGATGGTTTTTTATTCTTATTTGGTTCTTGGTTTCTATTAAAACTGAGGGATAAATATAACCCTCTCAATCCTTTTTGAGGGTAGGAGAAATAGGGGTTCATTCCTGAGCTATTACCAAAGTATTTTATCAATGTGCTTCTTTTTAATTTTTGTAACTTTTTTTTATTCTATAGACATTATTTAAAATTTATTCCATGTTATCTTTGCATTGATTATTTCATTATTAATTAATATTCTAATAGGATGAATGTTTTTATTTTATAGCATCATTTCAAAATGGATTTAAAAATAAATTCACCCACCCCCTCCCCCTTTCCATTTTATATCCAACCAAACCTGTACACATTTTTTTAAGATAAATACTCATGTGTACCATTTTCTTGGTCATAAATCCTATCATGTACCATTTGGATTGGGATAAATCCACATTTCCACCCTTTGGATAGAGATAAATCCTCATGTATACCCTTTTGAGATAATGAGGCATAAAAATTACCAAAACATTTGACGGTGATATAGGATACCACCCATAATCATCCCCACATGAGTGTCGCAAAATAAATTAATTAAATAATATATAACCCATAGAAAAAAAATTGTATAAATATCAATTTCAAAAGAAACCATATATAAAAAAATTATAATTCCATCAATAAACATGATAAACCTAAGGAATATAAATGGGTAACCAAATATATTTTGTAAATTTCTAGGTAAATACCCTTAAATCAATATAATAAAAAAATATGTTATTTACACTATATAGCTAAAAGGTATATGATTTAGTTAATAACATACTTAATTAATCGATGAAAAGAATTTATGTAAACTACATTCAATCAAAAGAATCAAGAATAGAGTATTCATAGGGAAAATACATTAGAAGAAAAATTTTGGTGATTAGGTAAGAAAAAGGAAGTGGTAGATTATTTATCTTATAGAGATTTAACATTTCTTATTGGTGAAAACATAGGTAAAAATCAATAGGTAGATGAAGAATACATTAATAAGAATGGTAGAATTTTAATTTTTTAAGTATGAGGAAAATGACCATTTTTTCATGAAATTTAACTATCTAAACATATAACTAGTGGGATATAATTGATACCTATTAGAGTATTTTATAAGAAGATACACCTCCTAGGTATGACTCTTACCACAATCCCTAATGGAATCCATTTCCACATGAATACCATGAATAGAGATCCATGATTAACCCAATGATCACACATGAGAGTTTCCAAGGATTAGATTCATTCCTTTAATCTGATACCAACTATAGAAACCCACACTTTTCATTCATAGATATCACATCTTAATATATCAATATTCATTACATAACATAACGATCCACACTAAAATCATAAAGGTCTAGTATATTTGGAAACGTGGATAAATAAACAACTGGTTTATAAGTGAACCACTTCATCTCTTACTAAGTTATTGATAAATAGAACCCTTCTTAGAAATATCATATATAATACCTTTATTCAAAACCTAGAGAAAGGAAACATAAGAAAGGGTGAGATTATATTCTCAGTAATGGTAAACAAGAGAGATATTAAAATAACATGATCATAAGGTCAGGAGAACATGATCATAACATTTGAAAACCATGCCCTACATATCATATATTATAATATTATGTCATGGAATAAATCATGGTAGTTCATAAGACATGATTCATAAAGGAATAAAATAACATAATCCATGAGAGAATAACATTGTCATAATACATAGATTTATGGAATATACATAATAATAGAAAATAATTTACCTATTAGTCAAGGATCGTTTCCAATACTATCATAGTGGAATGGGTTCACTTCCCAAACCATCATAGTATTAAAGGTTCACTTCCAATACTATCATAGTGGAAATATTCCCTTACTGAACTGGGATCACTCTCTATTCTAGCCTTGTTTATCTCATTATATATTCATCTTTACCCAATACATTGAAGTGATATCTAATCCTAGGACCACCCATCAAATAGTGAAAATAATACATAAGTGTTCCATAAAATAATAATAAAATCATCATATCATAACCCTTGAAAAGGAAATAGGTTTCATAAACATTCCATCATGGCAAAACCTATGTAAAACAAATAATCTTCATAATTATTACATCAATTCATTATAACATAACCCATAGAATGAGAATAAATTTCATAAAACTATTAACATCCTAATCATAAACCATCTAAAGAAAGGATAATTAGGGTATCATTAGGCCATATCCCTAGTAAATAATAAAAAACATCCAAGTTTTTCATCATTAATGAATAAAAATATCATAAAAAGATAATTAAAACATTCTTGAGGAAAATTTCATTTTCATTTTGAAATAACTTATTTAAAATATAAAAAAATAACTAATATTAAAGAAAACATTTTCATTGAAAAAACAAGCATGGAAACTTATAAATTAATCTTTAAATAATTTATTTGTCATGATGGTAGAAAATTTTATTCATATATTGTACATTAAAACAAATACTACTTTCACATTTTTGGTAAAAAGAAAAAAGTACAACAATAAGATAATTCCTTTCTAAAAAAAAAAATTCAAACATGGGTAAAAATAAATTTCAATAATAATTTATGAATATTAAAAAAAATCTTGAAAACATTTTTATAAAACATAGATATAGAAGAAAAATTATTTTCGACTAAAGAGAAAAATAAAGTTGGTTTTCTTTAAAAACATTTTTTTTTTGGAATCTTGAGTGCATAAATATTGGAAAATTAAATGAAACATGTATTTTTAAGAAAAAAATATATGTCACGACCAGTCCTTGGGGTTCGTGCCGTGACTACCCCAAGCCCGCCTTCCATAGGCCAGGGGCTGGCGACTAGCACCAAGTCATAAATCCCTATGAAAAGGAAAGGCATTGCCTTTGTAAAGTAAAAAAACACCATAGAGCAAGTAAGAAGTAGAAGTAAACACTACCTAAAAACTGAGTACAACATTAAGTGCGGAAAAGTAAATGGGCCAGAATACAAACCCAAACTGAAAGTAAAGTACAACTCGAAAGAGAAAACAGCAACTGAAAAGTAAAGCCACAGCCTCGATCCGTCCACTGGACTCCCACCTGAAGGGTGAGTACAGACATCCTCCACAGCTCCTCGGGTCCAACCGTCCACTCCGAGTACATCCCTCCAGTGGTCCACCTCCAGATATCGTCCTGTTCTGCAAGCCTCAACCACGATCAATGATGTCCATCGTCTGCAACCAACACAACGTAGTGCGGGCATAGCCCGTGCAGGGGTGAGTATAAGATACTCAGTAGGGACCCCGAGCCCCCCGAAGGTCTCCCAGAATCCACGAAGGATATTCCACAAAGTAAAGATACAATCACGAAGTAACATCCGACACTGCTTAGGTATATTCCCATACATATACCTAAGTCATCAATTCTCGTTTGGCTCCAACATCCGAGCCCAAGTACAACCCAGTCCACACAGGAAAGCAAAACGTAAATCCATACAGGATAGCACAACACAATCCACATAGGAATGAAAAACAGGATTCAGCTCACACAGGTATACCTCTTCGTATGATGATAAAGATGATCAGATATAGCAACTGATTCATCTAAGTCGTCGGACCCACAAAGGATCGATAGGTACTAACCCCTGCAATGACCCACAAAGGATCTGACCCACAAAGGATCGATAGGTAACTAACCCCCGCAAAGACCCACACAGGATCGGACCCACACAGGATCTGTAGGCAATGGCACACACAAAACCGCTAAGCGCTGACCCACACAGGATCAGACCCACACAGGATCGGTAGCACTGATCCACGTAGGATCGCTGAGTGTTGTAGTCATCGCCGTCGAATCCACTGAGGATCTCTATACAGTCGTCGTCGTCGTCACAGTCGCAAACGCAGCCAGCTCTAGGGTTCTCGCACACAGAAAGCTTGTTTGGGAGGGTCCGCTCCACAAGCCGATAGGCTGATACATCAACTGACACATAGTCTGGAGTTGATGTATCCAAAAGTTCTGTATCGTCAATAGGAACTCAGCGTCACAGACGGCGCGTCAATCGGACGCACGGTCTGGAAGTTATTGACTTTTTCGTCCCAGGGGCCCGGTTGGTTTTTAATTCAAAACCAATCCGACCATACTCCACCTACGTCCAAACCTCTGGCTAAGTAATCCAAAATATCCATCTCACTAAGAGGAATCCAACAAAGTCGATGGCACGTCAATCGGACGTCCAGAGCTCAAGATATAAGCGTTTCCGCTCCGAGGGCCCGGTTGGTTTCATGTACGAACCAACCCGGACGAACCCAAAGTTCTCCGAAACCTTGAGTGCGATATACCGAAACGACCTTCTTGATCCAAGGATCACATCGCCGCTGACGGCGCGTCGGTCGGAGGTCTGTAGCCCAAGATATAGGCAAAAGACCGTAGAGGGTCCGAAAACATGGGTTTTGGGCCCGGACCGACCTGGCCCGAGACCCCCTGGGTCGGCCCGAACCGGGTCAGCCCGGCTGGCACGGCCTGGGCGCAGCCCGGCCCAGCGTGCTGGCGCACAGCGCCAGCGGGCTCAGCCGAACGGCCGAGCCGTTCGGTTTGCAGGGGGGTGGCGCTGCCCCCCCCCCATGTTTTGTAACCGCGACCCCCCTTAATGGGGGACGCTAGCTGGCCAGCCGGGGGTTTGAACCCCCGGCACCTCTCCTGCCTGGCCGACCCGCCCCGGCCGGCCGGTTTCTGCTGCCACGGGACCGGCGACGGCCGGTCCCCTCCCTGCTCCAACGTCGGCGGTCTGTTTTCGGCCGCCGGTCCTGCTCCGACGCCGGCGGCCCATTTCCGGCCGCTGGATCCCACGCTCCGCCGAGGCTCGGTTCCAGCCATGGCCTTCATCCGTCCGGTGCGGCGTGACGGCACCACACCCCTCCGCCGCGGCCCCGCTCCGACCATGGTGTCTTCGGGTTTCTCCGACACGGCGCGACGGCGTTGCGTCCTTGTTCGTTTTCATGGCGCGGTGCGACGGTGCCACACATTTCTTGCCGCACGATTCCGCGTGGTGCGACGACACCGCGCCATTCCCATTTCAATCCACAAAAGAAACCAACATGGATAAGGAGGAGGGTCGGTCGTGTTTGTGCGGTCCGGCCCCCTCTCGTTAATCGATAGCAATTGGTCATATTTTACGAAGAACGTCAAGGTAGTAATCACGAACAAATTAAATAAACCCCCTACCTCGAGCATAGAGGTTCGTCGAACGAGGATTCGTCGCTGAAAAGCCATCGCGGAAAGAGACATCGTGAAAGAATACGTCGTCGGCGTCGCGGTACACGGCGTCGCATAATCGGTTTCCGAGAACTCAGCGTTCTTCGTCGGAGACCGATGTGTTCTTCGCGTTCTTCATTGAAGATGAAGAAGTTCCTCAAGTCCTTAGACTTTTCTCCCAAAGACTCCACCACAAGAAACTAACACAAAATAAATTAAGCCCTCACTTAATTTATTAACTAGACATTAGTTTGAATTTCAAACACACACATTAAACTCACTTCATTAATATCATAAGTTATAAAAACTTAAGTTATCAAAATTTAAATGTGAGTTGAGGGAGTTAAGGAAAGTGAAGGGGTAGGGTTCATGTGGGCCCCACCACCCTCATAACCTCCCTTGGGAAGTTGGGTAGTTACCCAACTTCCACCCAAAGCTAAAATCCACTAAGAGAAAATAAAAATTGTAGTTAAATTATTAATTAAACTTCCACAATTTTTATCATCTTCTCTCGTGAAAACACAACTCCGGAAAAGGTGTTCCTAAGAAATTACTGGCACTATAGTTCCATCGATGCCCTCAAAATTCGATTCCGAGCACCGGTTCAAAAGTTAGAATTTCCCGCTCGTTCGTTCACTGAACGTACCCGAGCTAAACTTCGGATAGGAATTCCGGGCACACCGGGCCTCAGAATCAAGTGCCATCAGAAACTGCGTTCTTGTAAAATCCCAAAGAAAATTAAGAAAAAAGATTTCCTTGAATTTTACGGGTCTTTAAATTACTCCCACCTCAGGGATTTACGTCCCCATAAAGATACATCACAACTAGGGAAACAAATGTGGGTACTGAGCACGCATCTGAGCCTCCCGCTCCCAAGTGCTCTCTTGGAGATTCCCGTGCTTCCATCTGATGCGCACTAGAGGGATCAAGCGTCCACATAGGACCCACTCCTATCGATCCTCGATCTCCACTGGGACTTCCATAAAAGTCGCCCCATCATCAGCGTCTAGCTCCCCATGGTCAATGATATGCGACGGGTCGTGCACGTATCTCCTTAGTTGAGATACGTGGAAGACGTCATGCACCCGGTGCAACTGAGGTGGTAGAGCCAAGCGATAAGCCACCTCGCCAATCCTGCTGAGGACCTGGAATGGTCTGATGAAGCGTGGAGACAACTTGCCGCCTCGGCCAAATCTCCGTAATCCACATCGAGGTGAGACACGCAAGAAGACGTGGTCGCCATCCTCGAACTCTAGTGGCCTCCGCCTCCTGTCAGCATAAGACTTCTGCCAGCTCTGAGCTATCCTCATCCGCTCCTGGATGACCTGGACCTTCTTTGTCGTGGCCAGGACCATCTCTGGTCCCACAAGTGCTGACTCCCCAGGGTATGTCCAGCACAAAGGAGATCTGCAAGGTCGGACATACAACACCTCGTATGGTGTCATCCCGATGGTGGAGTGGTAGTTGTTGTTGTATGCAAAATCCACCAAGGGTAGGTGGTCCTCCAAGCTGCGACCAAAGTCGAGGACACATGCGCGGAGCATGCCCTCGAGAGTCTGAATGGTCCTCTCTGTCTAACCATCCGTCTGAGGGTGAATGGCAGTGCTCAGACGTAGCTGCGTCCCGAACGCCTCCTGCAACCCCTTCCAAAGCCGGGAAGTAAAGCGACCATCTCGATCGGAGACGATAGATGATGGCACAACGTGAAGATGTACAATCTCCTGAACGTAGAGACGCCCCAAGCTCTCCACTGAGCTCTGCTCTCTGATGGGTAAGAAGTGTTCCGACTTGGTGAGTCGGTCGATAATCACCCAAATGGAGTCGTGACTTTTGGAAGTGTGTGGAAGTCCAGTCACGAAGTCCATAGATATTATGTCCCACTTCCACTCCAGGACCTCCAAAGGTTGTACCAAGCCTACTAGTACCTGGTGCTCTGCCTTCACCTGCTGGCAGGTGAGGCATCGAGAAACGAACTCCGCCACAGCCTTCTTCATGCCCGGCCACCAGTGCTATCGTCTGAGGTCCTGGTACATATTCGCCACTCCATGATGTACCGCCAAAGGAGAAGTGTGAAACTCTCTTAGTACCTCCTCCCGTAATGCAACTGGTACCAAGGTACGTCCTCGGAAAAGGATGTTGTGCTCTGCTCCAAAGGAGAAACCATCAGGTGCCTGTCCTGAGGATATCTGTGCACACTGCGTCTCACAGTCAGCATCCCCATGCTGTGCCTCTCTGACCCACTACAGTAGTGGAGGGGTGACTGTGAGAGACTGAAGGAAGGCTGCTCCATCTCTATCCACGAAGGATATCTTCAAGGCGGCTAGCTGCTCTGTCACCTCCTCAAGTAGCTGAATTCCCGTCCTCCTGCTGAGAGCATCGGCTACCACGTTCCCCTTCCCAGGAGTATAGACTATCTCAAAGTCATAGTCCTGGAGGAACTCGATCCATTGCCACTATCTCAGATTCAGGTCCTTTTGAGGGAAGATGTACCTGAGACTCTGATGGTCAGAAAAGACTGTAAAGCGCTCGCCCATCAGGTAGTGTCGCCATGTCTTCAGAGCGAAGACCACTGCTGCTAACTCCAGGTCATGGGTAGCGTATTTCTGCTCATGCGGCCTCAACTGATGTGATCCATAGGCGATCACTGCCCGCTCCTGCATCAGGACACATCCGAGTCCGGTCCCTGATGCATCGCAGTAGACTACGTACCCTACTCCCTCCTCCGGCAACCTCAAGATATGTGCGTTGGTCAATCTCTGTCTCAGCTCCTAGAAGCTCTGTTGACATCTGTCTAACCACACAAAGGGTTTCCCCTTCTTTTTCAAAGCTGAGAGTTGTGCCGCAACTCTGGAGAAGTCTGGCACAAATCTCCGGTAGTATCCAGCTAGTCCCAAGAAACTCCGCACCTCCGTCACGCTCCTGGGTGGCTCCCAAGCTAGCACTGCCTCGATCTTTGCAGGATCCACCGCAACTCCCGCCTCAGAGATGACGTGTCCCAAGAAGTGGAACTCGCGT
This sequence comes from Viscum album, assembly GCA_963277665.1. Taxonomy (NCBI): domain Eukaryota; kingdom Viridiplantae; phylum Streptophyta; class Magnoliopsida; order Santalales; family Viscaceae; genus Viscum; species Viscum album. The sequence goes on along the minus strand of OY728150.1, from coordinate 1,337,154,798 downwards.
AACTAGAACTGAAACTTCGAGAGCTTGCCATAAAGCTGGTGCTCTCGGAGTGTGTCTAGTACAACCCGCAAGTGGTAGGCGTTCTCCTCCTCAGTCGTCGAGTAAATCAAAATGTCGTCGATAAAGACCACGACAAATCGATCGATGTATGGCTGAAAGATCCTGTTCATGAGGTCCATGAACACTGCTGGAGCATTGGTCACACCGAAGGGCATAACCAAGAACTCATAGTTGCCATACTGACACCTGAAGGCCGTCTTCTGCACGTCTTCATCCCGAACTATGAGCTGATGATAGCCTGACCTGAAGTCTATCTTCGAGAACCACCGTGCTCCCTTGAGCTGATCGAAGAGGTCATCAATCCTCAGTAGCGGATACTTGTTCCTCACTGTCACCTAGTTCAGGCGACGATAGTCGACACAAATTCGCAAGCTCTCGTCCGCCTTCTTGATGAACAAAATCGAGGAAGCCCAGGGTGAAACACCAGGTCGGATGAATCCCTTGCCCTCCAAGTCCTCCAACTGTACCCGTAGCTCTCGAAGCTCAGTGGGGGCCATCCGATAGGCTGGAGTCGATATCGGGGTTGTCCCGGGGTACAGGTCAATATAAAAGTCTACCTCCCTACGAGGAGGTAGCCCTGGGACGTCGTCGGGGAAAACGTCTGCATACTGATCCACCACTGCAGGAAAACCAGGACTCCGCACGTCAACTGCTCCTAGGATGAGGCTAGACAACTGATGAGTGATGGGATGTCCTCTCCTCTGTGAGAGTCCATATTGTGCTACAAAGGATCCCTTATCGCTGGTGAAGGTGAACCTTCTCTCGTCGGTGCGTACACATCGCACCTTGCGCCTAATACAGTCAATCTGAGCATGGACAGTAGATAACCAATCGATGCCCAAGATGACGTCGTAAGGCCTCGACGCCGCTACAAGAAGATCCCAGCCGATGATCTCACCTCCTAGAGTAAGCTCACACTGCCGGAACCAGTGCGTAATCATCGAGTCTGCTCCTGTAGGAGTCTCTAGCCATAAGGATTGAGCCAACGGCTCTGTCGGAATCTCCAAGCTCCGAACAAGGGTAGCGGCTATGAAAGAATGACTTTCTCCTGTGTCTATAAGTACTGCAGCAAGGGTGGAATAGACACAGATAGTACCTCGAATCATATCAGGCCGCTGTGGTTGTAGGCCTCCGCTGCCTGGAGTTGTGCCTGTCTCTGCCCGCCAGCTCCCTGTGGTTGGGGTGGACCTCCTGGTGGTGGTGGTGGTAGAGCCTCAAAGCGTCGCCCACCACCTACTACTCAGCCATCTCCTCTGCCTCATCTGCATGCTCCCTGCGGACCGCCACGGTTGACCCTATGCCTCTGCCTGGGTGGCCCCTCAACCGTCTGCTGCTCCTCGACACGGCGGGTTGGGCAGTCACGAGCCATGTGGCCCTGCCCGCCGCATGCGTAGCACTGCCTGCCTCTCGAAAGACTGGCTCCGCGCTGTGTGCCCCGCACTACTGAGCCAGTGTCTTGAGGTCGCCTACCTGAGGGTCTGGTCTACCTGGACCCATGAGTCATCTTTCAACTGCCTACTGCAGAAGACTCTGAAACGTGCCACACTGCGGTGGGTCTCAGCGCTGATGAAGGCTCAGCAAGAAAGCTCTCGATCAAAAGGGCTCACTCCAGTACTCCTACCTGGGTTAGAATGCTGAGGGAGATCAGTGATTCCCTGATCTCATGCCTCAATCCCTGCTCAAAGGTCCGGGCCCAGAAGAATGGATCTCGTACCATGTCTGTCGAGTAGCGTGAGAGATCGGTAAATCTCGCCGAGTACTGGGTGACCATCAAGCTGCCCTACCGCAGCTGAAGAAGCTCCTGGATGCGCACCACACGGAGGGTGGATGGGACGAACTCTGAGAGTAAGAGGCTCTCAAAGTCCGTCCAGAGGAGAGATGCCTCATTGTGCACCTGGAGCATCAAGCTCCACCATCTGCCTGCTGCCGCGTGCAGTAGGCTCGCTTTGAGGATCACCATGAGGTCTGCTGGTGTCCTCACTAACCTGAAAACTCGTACGACTGCCTCCAGCTAGTCCTCGGCTGCCTGGGGGTCCGTCTCCCCATGAAACCTGGGCGGTCACTGGTGTTGAAACTCGTGCAGTGCACTAAAGCGACGTGCATCGTCAGCGGCTGGGGCTGGTAGCATCTGTGGCTTGGCGGGTAGAGGTACCGTCGGTGCCTCAGCTATCAAAGGGCCCTGCACCGAGGCCTCGTCACTCGGTGGGCTGTCGTCACGCATAACTCTTGGAACCCTAGATGGCTGCCGTCGTGGGTCCATCCTGAAAAGAAACAGGTGTGCCACTGTCAAAACAGTATACCTGGTGAGCTGACACAAGTAATCACATAGAAAACTTGAAACACATATGCAATCAATGTTTTCGTGCATTAAGTCGGAAATCAGAAGTCAGGGTCCTGGTGTATGGATACGTCGGCCGCCGCACCAACACTGGACTCCCTGGACTGATAACCACACCCAATACTCTTAACACTATTGCTTAACATAGAAGAAAGATCAGAGTCCAAAGTTCTGCAGTAGAACCGAACTCCTCTGATACCAATTTTTCACGACCCGTCCTCGAGGTTCGTGTCGTGACTACCCCAAGCCCACCTTCCATAGTCCAGGGGTTGGCGACTAGCACCAAGACGTAAATCCCTGTGAAAAGGGAAGGCATTGCCTTTGTAAATTAAACAAACACCACAGAGCAAGTAAGCAGTAGAAGTAAACACTACGTAAAAACTGAGTACAACAGTAAGTGTGGAAAACTAAATGGGCCAGAATACAAACCCAAACTGAAAGTAAAGTACAACATGAAAGGGAAAACAACAACTGAAAAGTAAATCCACAGCCTTGATCCGTCCACTGGACTCCCACCTGAAGGGTGAGTACAGATAGCCTCCACAGCTCCTCGGGTCCAACCGTCCACTCCGAGTACGTCCCGCCAGTGGTCCACCTCCAGATATCGTCCTGTTCCGCAAGCCTCAACCACGATCAGCGTTGTCCTTCGTCTGCAACCAACACAATGTAGTGCGGGCATAGCCCGTGCAGGGGTGAGTATAAGCTACTCAGTAGGGACCCCGAGACCCCCAAAGGTCTCCCAGAATCCACGAAGGATAATCCACAAAGTAAAGATACAATCACGAAGTAACATCTGACACTGCTTAGGTATATGCCCATACATATACCTAGGTCATCAATTCTCATTCGGCTCCAACATCCGAGCCCAAGTACAACCCAGTCCACACAGGAAAGCAAAACGTAAATCCACACAGGATAGCACAACACAATCCACATAGGAAAGCAAAACAGGATTCAGCTCACACAGGTATACTTCTTCGTATGACGATAAAGATGATCAGATATAGCCACCGATTCATCTAAGTCGTCGGACCCACAAAGGATCGATAGGTAATAACCCCCGCAATGACCCACAAAGGATCTGACCCATAAAGGATCGATAGGTAACTAACCCCCGTAAAGACCCACACAGGATCGGACCCACACAGGATCTGTAGGCTCTGGCTCACACAGAGCCGCTGAGCGCTGACCCACACAGGATCGGTAGCACTGATTCACATAGGATCTCTGAGTGTTGTAGTCGTCGTTGTCGAATCCACTGAGGATCTATGTACAGTCATCGTCGTCATCACAGTCGTAAACGCAGCCAGCTCTAGGGTTCCCGCACACAGCAAGCTCGTTCGGGAGGGTCCGCTCCATGAGCCGAGAGGCTGATACATCAACCGACACATAGTACGCAGTTGATGTATCCAAAAGTTATGTATCGTCAACAGGAACTCAGCGTCATAGACGACGCGTCAATCGGACGCCCGGTCTGGAAGTTATTGACTTTTTCGTCCCAGGGGCCCAGCTGGTTTTTAATTCAAAACCAATCCGACCGTACTCCACCTGCGTCCAAACCTTGGGCGGAGTAATCCAAAAGATCTTTCTCACTAAGAGGAATCCAACAAAGTTGACGGCACGTCAATCGGACGTCCAGAGCTCAAGATATAAGCGTTTCCGCTCCGAGGGCCCGGTTGGTTTCGTGTACGAACCAACCCAGCCGGACACAAAGTTCTTCGAAACCTTGAGTGCAATATACCAAAATGACCGTCTCGATTCAAGGATCGCATCGCCACTGACAACGTGTCGATCGGAGCTCCGTAGTCCGAGATATGGGCAAAAGACCATAGAGGGTCCGAAAACGGGGGTTTCGGGCCCGACCGACCTGGCCCGAGACCCCCTGGGTCGGCCTGAACCGGGTTGACCCGACCCGGGTCTGGGTCAGCCCGGCTGGCGCGGCCCGGCCCGGCCTGGGCGCGGTGTGGTGCGCTGGCGCGCGGTGCCAGCTGGCTCGCCCCCCCCCCCCCTTGTTTTGTAACCACAGCCCCCCTTAATGGGGGCCGCTAGGTGGCCGGCCGGGGGTTTGAACCCCCGTCTCCTCTCCTGCCCGGCCGGCCGATTTCTGCCGCCACAGGACCGGCGACAGCTGGTCCCCTCCCTGCTTCGACGCCGGCGGTCCGTTTCCGGCCGCTGGTCCTACTCCGACGCCGGCGGCCCATTTCCGGCCACCGGTTCCCACGCTCCGCCGCGGCCCGGTTCCGGTCGTGGCCTTCATCTGTCCGGTGCGGCGTGACGACACCGCACCCCTCCGCCGCAGCCCCGCTCCGGTCATGGTGTCTTCGGGTTTCTCCGACGCGGCGCGATGGCGGCGCATCCTTGTTCGTTTTCACGGCGCGGCGCGACGGTGCCTCGCATTCCTTGCCGCACGATTCCGTGTGGTGCGACGGCACCGCGCCATTCCCGTTTCAATCCACAAAAGAAACCAACATGGATAAGGAGGAGGGTCGGCCGTGTTTGTGCGGTCCGGCCCCCTCTCGTTAATCGATAGCAATTGGTCATATTTTACGAAGAACGTCAAGGTAGTAATCACGAACAAATTAAATAAACCCCCTACATCAAGCGTATCTTGAACGGAGGTTCGTCGAACGAGGATTCATCGTGGAAAAACCGTCGCGGAAAGAGACGTCGTGAAAGAAGATGTCGTCGACGTCGCGGTACACGGCGTCGCATAATCGGTTTCTGAGAACTCGGCGTTCTTCGTCGGAGACCGATGTGTTCTTCGCGTTCTTCGTCGAAGATGAAGAAGTTCCTCAAGTCCTTAGCCTTTTCTCCCATAGACTCCACCACAAGAAGCTAACCCAAAATAAATTAAGCCCTCACTTAATTTATTAACTAGACATTAGTTTGAATTTCAAACACACACATTAAACTCACTTCATTAATATCACAAGTTATAAAAACTTAAGTTATCAAAATTTAAATGTGAGTTTATGGAGTTAAGGAAGGTGAAGGGGTAGGGTTCGTGTGGGCCCCACCACCCTCATAACCTCCTTTGGGAAGTTGATTAGTTACCCAACTTCCACCCAAAGCTAAAATCCACTAAGAGAAAATAAAAATTGTAGTTAAATTATTAATTAAACTTCCACAATTTTTATCATCTTCTCTCGTGAAAACGCAACTTTGGAAAAGGTGTTCCTAAGAAATTATCGGTGCTACAGTTCCATCGGTGCCCTCAGAATTAGATTCTGAGCACCGGTTCAAAAGTTATAATTTCCCGCTCGTTCATTCACTGAACGTACTCGAGCTAAACTTCGGATAGGAATTCCGGGCACACCGGGCCTCGGAATCAAGTACCGTCAGAAAATGCGTTCTTGTAAAATCCCAAAGAAAATTAAGAAAAAAAATTCCCTTGAATTTTACGGGTCTTTACAATATAGGAAAATAAAATCCATGAATTTATTCAGGTATAAATCATAATATTTTATCATCAAAAACTTAATCATAAATAGTACTAATAAACTATAAGATTGTAACATAAAATCGTTACCACATTAGTAGCTTTTGATTCGTAAGAAATATGAAAGAAATAAAAATAAAAATATATTTATATATCATAATTTTAATGGTAATAATATTAAAATATATTCATGGTAAGTATATACTCTACACAAAAGAAACAAGTAGTGAATATGGCATGTGTCCCACATAAATAAAAGTGGGATGAAAATCCCTTACCTCAAGTCTCAACTTTCTTCGTACACATTAAAACCAAATATATAATAAATATAAGTTTATTATTAATATATTAAAAACCATAATAATATATATCATACCATATACGATTTACTTATAACCTTTTATTACCTGTTTATTAATAATTCATTATTAAAATCACTGTTCTTTGTGATAACTGCTTCGTTTTTTGTGTATGTTTTGGTTTGGTAGTTTTGGAAATTATAGTTTGTTTATAGTTCCATAATATCTATAATTTAAGTAAATATATAAATATAATATATATTAATTATTTACACCTTTATATCTATCCATAAAATTTATATATAGAAAAGTTAATTACACCGTTCATGGAGATGGTAGGTCGTACGTACGCATGAATATTTTTTTAATTTTTCGACAGACTGAATGAAATAAGTTAAATATTAATTCACAATTAAATAATAATATTTATATCATATATATAATATATATTAATTAAATTTATCCTTGTTTCCATACATTTCTAAATAAAATAAAAAACATGTCATATCGCTTCGTGGAGGTGGTTATCCACACGTACGCACAAGCGACATTATTATTTTTCACGGAATTTGAAGGTAAGAAGGTAGTTGTGATATTATAAATAAATATGTATAATTATTTCCTAAATATAATATATATATATATATATACTTTAAATACATCATTATATCAATCCATAATATGTGGTGATCAAAAATGATTTACATCGGTTTGTGGTGCAGTAGTCCGTTGTACACATGATTGACAGTTTCATTTCCCATTTTATAGAAGATGAGATATATATAGGTTATTAAATTTATATAATAAAATTTAATTATATATAATATAATTATTTTATTATATAATAATATTTTAATAAAATTTTAATGTGGTGGAAAAAGAAATAAAACAAAATGGCTCGGTTAAAAATGATACATCTTCTTCGGACAACCTCTTTAGGTTTGCACTAAAATACATATAGGAGGGTTTCCAAATAAAACTAATTCATCTATTATGTGGTTATAGTATTAAGGAAGTTATTTTTGTTAGGTATTTTCAAAACTAAAATGCTTTTGAATAGTTAATATGATAGGATATGGAGTGGCCTTTTTTATGTTGGGGAGAGGACACACATGGAATTTTTGAAAAGAATAAAATATGCACACGTTTTACACATGAAAAATGGATACCAAATAGAAAATTCATGAAAAATAGATGATATTAGTTTTCAATATGGACTTAAAATATAAATTATAAATTTTTTTAGTTCATTTTAACTTATATCGTTTTAGTTTAACTCCTCGGTAAAACTATTTTAACATTAACTGTGGTGATAAATTTTTACTAATTTTACTATTCATTGTCACAAAAAATAAATTTGAACATGTTACATAATATTAATTATTATGATTAAAAATATTTGATCCATTTTTTCAAATTCAATTCATATAATTGGAATAATTTAATTTAAAATCAAACCCATAAACGTGATGAAAAAGTGGGTTTCCAAAGACAAAGTTTTCGAAAGTATAAAATGTTTTTATATCCAAATTCTTTATGATATTTATTTTAATTACCTAAAATGGATTAATAATAATATAATTGAACTTATTTTACTTTTAAAATAATATTTTAAAATAATAATTTCTAGATTCTATAAACAAAAAGGAAGTTTTTAAGAAAAATCTATATTTTTCACTATGCATCGAAAAATTAATCTTTTCAGAAAATTATCAAAAATTAACTCTATGATAATTTTGATATTTTGATTCGAAAAATAAATTTAATTTTTAAAAATAAATTTTATAAAAGTGTAATAAATTTATTTTATTATATTTTTAAAAAAATAATCAAAATAATTTTTGAGGAAGAAAATTATTTTTTGAATCATATAAAGACTTTACTAAAAATAAATTACTCATATATAAAAACTTTCTTTATCTAAATAGTTTATACTTAATTTTAAAAATGCAGTGATTCCAATTATTACATCCAAGTTTAATATATATGTTATAATGGTCATGTTTAAATAATAATATTAACAATATATTGTGATTCCTTAAAAATCAATGTTATGTTTAATTCAATCTATCAAAGAAATTAAATTTGTTTCAAAAAAATATATTTCATAAAATCTTGGGGTGTTACATGAATTTAATTTTAAATAAAACTCATGGAATTATTTAAAAATAACTTATTTTGTAAAACCATTAATCATGGGGAAGAAGTTTTAAAATAATAGGAAAACCATTCTTGTGAAAAAAAATTAAAAAGAAGTTTCTTATCCTTTTTTTAAATAAAATTTATGTGATAAAGTCCCCAATTTATTTTGAAAATTCATTTTTACACAGTTTGGAAAGAAAAATTTTATGATATATTAAAATTTTACTTTTGAAAAAATATTTAATAATGGAGTCTGGAAAAAGATATAAAGTTTTTTATAGAGAAACTTGGAGTATAATATAAGGAATATTTCCATGATATGTAAATTTTTTTATTATTTTGAAAACAGCTTTATTGAAAACCCACATCATAAATATGGTAATAAATTTATATATTAATATTTTTAATAATAGGTAATGGGATCACACCAATTAAATTATATTTGAGTTTACAAAAATTGATTAAAAAATTTTTGGGAATTAAAATATTGATATGTAGGAGAAAGATCCATTGAAAAGAATGAGAGTTATTTTTACTAGTTTTAAACATTTATTTGAGAAGTTATTTCATCAAATAATTTGAAGAAAATGAAAAAAAGAAACATACCTTGGGAAAAAGAGAAATGTACATTTTAAAAAGGAAATGGAAGGATAAAAAGGTCTTATAATATCATGATCAAGTAGAGAATTTATGACACAATGAGGAACAATTTTAGTCTGTAAATCAGTTATGGCTTGAGTAAAATATAAATTTAAACCCCTTAAAGTATATGATTTAAGAAAAAAACCTTTAATATCATTAATAATTATATTACCATGAAAAAAAATATTAAATTATAAATAGATACACCATTCCAAATAAAACATGGTGTACAATAAGTAATATGTATTAACGAGAAAAAATTTGATGTAAAAAACCCTTATTGTGGTCTGAATTCTCCCTCCACATACACCTAACTTCCTAAATAATCATATTAATTTAATTAGATAAAATATTATGAAACATATTAATATATAATTATTTTAATAATTACTATTCATTATCATTTTTTATTTACTTATTAAATTGTTTTTTCTTATGTTTTTTATTTTCCATGAAAATTGAATCAGTGCTGGATTTTTTTGGAAATTTTAGCGACCACGATAAAATTTTAATAATAAGTTAAAATAATAATATAAACTTCCATATACTATTAAAAATGATTATTTTATTAATAAATTATAATAATATTATTATTATTTATTTTTTCATAGTCATCCAGGATAGAGTTTTATATCGTAGTTCATGTTGGTGGTTAACCGACCCAAACGAGAACACTTTATAACTCGATGGGTGAGTATAGTTAAGGAAGTGTATAATATAATTATAAAAAAATAATATTTATATTTTTTATATTTTTTTATTTTATTGAATCTTATTTTAAATATTTTTTATAAAATATAAAATTCAATATGAAAAATGTATACAATTATATTTTATGAAGGTGGTAATCCACACAATGCATGGTTGATGTTCTTTTTTTCTAGGTGGTTGGGAAGGAATAAATATGTTTTGATACCATAATATAATTACAATTCAGTATACTAATTTTAATTATTTCATTATATTTCTATGGTTAGTGTAGTTTTGGAAGATAATTATTAAGAAGAAAATGATAAGGATTAAGTAATACTCACTTTGGAACCTTTAACTTTCTCTTGAAAGTCTCATTGAAAATGAAGGGATTATGATAACTAATTGATACCAGAAGCTTATAAACATCAAGTAGGATTATATTAAGAGACAAATTTTAGATATACATGAATTAATTTTAATGAATGGGTGTGGAATGAATGGGTGTAAATTTTCCATTTTATAAGTGAAGAAAATGAACTTTTGTAAACAACTGTTACTTTTCTATAATGGAGTGAAAATATTCATAATTTTCTGGTTTAAAATGTGATAAATAATGGATTTTTGGGTTATATAAGGTCTATAAATACCCAAAAATTAATTTTTCCACATGTTTTATACATGTTTAAAGCCATATACTACTTGATTTTAACATTTTTACCATTTTGGTTTTTACCTTGATAACTAGTTTTTACACAAGTTGTTTTTATTTTATTAAAAATGTATGAAAAACCTTATGAAAATTTGATTTTAAAAACCTAAATTTAAAAACCATATATTATAATTAAATTTATAAATAATATAAAATTAACTTTTAAATTAAAACATTTTATAGAAAGAAAAACTATTTTGTAGAAAAAAATATTCTTTTGGTCATTAACTGTTCATAATCTTATAAAACATTGCTTAAAAATTAATTGAGTGATAATGTGTTTTTATACATGTGAAAAATTAATATTATAGTATTTATATGAATTTATAATTTTAATTTCTCATATAAAAATTACACAAGATTAATAAAATAATTCATTGAAAATAGCACTTTCACAATTATTATTATCAATAACATTAATCTTAATAATTATACCTTTATTACAAAAATTAAATTGAATATATTTCATGATATAAGAAATTTAAAATAAAATATGAAATAAATTTTTTTATATTTGGTATTTACAAGTGATGGAAACTAATTATTAATATAAGTACAAAAAAATAGTTTTTAGAGTAAAATATTACTTAAATTTCTTAAACGAAAACCATAGGTTTTGAAAATTCAGAATATTGTTTTTAAATTGTTTTTTAATTTATAAATATATATTTTCATATAAAATTTTTTCAAAAACTTTTAAGTCATTCTTGAATTATGATAATGTCATGAAAGCGATGGTATTAGAAAAAACATTATTTTTTACTATTCACCTAAAAATAAGTTATCTTAGACAAATATCAAAAATTTATCTTAAGATAATTTGTATATTTTCAATTAAAAATAAATAAATTTCATTTTTAATAATTAAAATACTAAAATTTATAAATTTATCTTTTAAATGAAAATTTAATATATATAAATAAAAAATGAATTTATTGAAAAAATAATAATTTTAGAAACTTTAATTAAAGTTAGTCATATTTTTTCTTAATTTTTAATTGATTATAACCATTTTTTTACTATAAGTGTTATTATTATTAAATATTATTAATAATATTCATTAAATATATTGTGGATCATTTTAGCTCAGTGTTTCACACGAAACAACTTATCAAACACATTATCAGTTTAGAGAAAAATATATTTCAAAATATCAGGTTGTTAAACTTCCAACCACATTCTCTTTCCTATATTGTTTTACATTTATTTAAATATATAAATATATATATATATGATTCAAAAAGTACACCCAAACATTTCTATTAGAATCATTAATCAAAGTTATAAATTAGAGTGCACCTTTGAAGGATTAGATAGGGGAATGTAAATAAACATCTGAGTGAACTAGTTCCAACTTCTTAACTTTAGGATTTCATTCATCTAAGTTGAAGGAAACTATTATCTATATCCCAAACACAAAAAATTTATGCCTTCCAATATTGGTGTGATTAAACTTTAATATGCCTTTATTCCTATGAACATTCATGTTCTTCTTACTGAGATAGTCGAGCCTGCAATTTTAAACTTATGAATCTTTCTATGAGGTTGTTCTATCTATTATTTTGGTAAAATAAATAATTTTATCCTTTACTACTTTTTAAAACACCAAGTAACCTCAAGACACTTTCTATACTCCATCTGAAAAGCTGGATTCATAGCCTGGCTTGTCAAGTTTCCCTATAGAAATTAAGTTCTTCTATAGACCTATAATATACCTCACTTACTTTAATCTTAAGAACCCACCATTCTTCATCAGGGTATTTACATATCATTTCCTAAATATCTTTGGAGATTTATCATCCACCAAATGTGCTTCTCTAAAATTTCTAGATACATAGTTATCCATGCATCTCTTCTCTCCCATTGAGTGGAATGATTCTATTGAACTCTTTGTGAGATGGTTATTTTAATAATCCCAAATCATTTTTGTATGTATGACACTTTAGTCTTTTTGTTAAAATTATTCTAAATGTGTTTATATTTGTTTAAATCATGCTTACACATGTTTATCTATGTTAAGTTATATACTACTAGTGACCTGGAAGTATTCTGGACAGAACAGACAATTTGTGAGAATTTCTTGTCTTGACTCACCGTTAGTTATATTCTGTCGCACCGATGATGAATGGTCGCACCGATGATGAATGGTCGCACTGATGATGAATGACCACACTGATGTTGAACGGTCGCACCGATGGTGAAACGTCGCACCGATGATGAATGAACGCACTGATGATGAACGGTCGCACTGATAATGAACGGTCACACTGATGGATACCGATGATTAATGAGCCACCGATGCTGATGCTACTGAAACCAATGCAGATTCAAAGTGACTCACCGATCTCATGACTCACCGATAGTCATGAAAACTGTTTGAATTTCTATAAACTCTTATTTAATTCCAACGGTCATATTTTATGTTTTTAAATGAAATTAATGATATTCAATGTTAGTTGTTGGCATGTCAGAAGACCGTACCTCATACCTATGAAAAGGTAATCATTCCCATTGTTGAAGATCGTGGAATAAAAGGAAGATCGAGCTGCAGTAAAAGTTTATGCGTAAAAAAGGCATAGAGAGGGAATTCTTCTATGAATATACATACGAAAAGGGAGAACACACGAAGAAGTTGAAGGGGGCATTGGAAAGATCTCAAAAGAACTCTCATTCATGCAATCTAGTACTACTAAAGAACACACGAATAACACTGGAAATCAGAGAACACACTCACTTGTGAAGGACATCAAACTGAACCACAATACACTGTTTTCAACAGAAAAACCACAGAAGGACTCAGAAGTATCTCTGCTAAATCCAACGAGTACAGAGCTGCACTACCGATCACTAGATCTTTCTAAACATTCATATACTCTCTCTAAGTGACTTATTATTTATTAATTGAGCAGTGTGTGTAATCTGTATATCTTTTACACATAAATTGTCTCCTATTCTGAACTGGAGGATACTAAATCCTCATTCCAAACTCCATACATCATACTGTATCCCACTGAGAATAGTGGAAGAGGTCAAGTGTGACCTGGACAGCCTGTGCATAGTTGACTTTGTTTTCCCATGAATAACTATGGTAGAGGTCTTAGGACCTGTATAGTATTGAACTATTTTTAACCCCGATCCAGGGTGTGGATCAAATTTTTATATATAAATTTGAGAGGACTAAGTCTCTGCTTGAGACTGAACCTATTGGTTACATATGTTGTGCATTTTAATTTAAGTCATAAATATACTATATATATTTCATATTCCGCTGCTGTTACTTTGAAATACAAATCTATTTTAAAGTTACTTTGATAGTTAAATTAGAAAGTGTTTATACTTTTTGTAAACCAGTAAGTTAGCTTCAAAAGCTAATTTAATCTTGTAATTAAATTGACTGAGATCTAATCAATCTTTAAGAAGCTAATTGAACATTTACAATCTGTATAAATTCACTACAGTTTAACTTTGTTTTTAATTGGGGGATTTTAAGACAAATCTTTTTAACATAAATTTTTATTGGAACTCAATTCACCCCTCTCTTGAGTATCCACTCCGACCAACATTTAGTATCAGAGGTTGTTTTTTTATTAATACAAGTTTTCAAAACTTTATGCTTTTCAACTGTGATTTTAGTTTCATCTTTAAAGATCTTAAATTTTTTTTAGTTCTAAATGTTATCTATTTATGGTTATTTGATAAACTCTAGTACTCTAGTTATGGATAATAGATTAGAAGGTGTTGTTACCAACATGCCACCTTTCTTTAATGGTAAAAATTATTCCCAGTAGAAACTGAAAATAAAAATTCATTTAGAAAGTATGGGATTTGATATCTGGACTGCTATAGAAACTGTATATAAGATTCCATCAACTGTTAGAACTACTTGGGATGAAGCTACTAATACATCTTAAAATAATAATTGTAAATCTATGAATGCTCTGTATTATGCTTTGGGAGATGAAGAGCTTAATAGAATATCTGCTTGTAAAATTACCTATGAAATATGGGATAGCTTGAGTGTTTCTAATGAAGGAACAACTAATGTTAAAGAAATGAGATTGAATACATATACTATTAAATATGTTAATTTTAAAATGAAGACTGATGAACCTATATCTGACATGTATTTCATGTTCAATGATATTGTCAATACAATGATCTCTCTTGGAAGAGATGTCACTACTAAGGAACAAATCATGAGGATATTAAGATGCCTACCAGATCGATGGAGAGACACTTCTGTCTCAATTAGAGAATCGTGTGACATAAGAAAACTACCAGTAAAGGAGATTATTGGTAAGCTTATGATGTATGAATAATAACTCAAGGTGAATAAGGAAGAAGATGATGAACCTAAAAGGAAGTCTGTAGCTTTTAAATCTACTACTTCAAGGAGCAGGGAAAAAAGACAATGTTTAAATACAAACAAAAAGTTCAACAAGTGAAGATTCAGACTCTGACAGTGATGCAGAGATGGCTCAAATAGCCAAGAGATTCAAGAAGTTCTATAGGAAGAAGAGATTCTTTATAAAATCAAACTACAAAGGAAAGTATGACAATAAGGGACATTGGAAAAAGGATTAGAAAAACCTAACAAGAATGATGAAGTTGTCTGATATGAATGCAAAAGTAAAGGTCACATTAAAGAAGACTGTCCAAAATTGAAGTTCAAAAAGAAATATGACTACAAGGGCAATAAGTACAAGAAATCCATAAAAGATACTTGGAGTGATTCAGAAGATAGCACAAGTGAATCTAAAGTTTCTGATTCTGAAAAGAATCATGACAACATGTGCTTCATGACCAATACCTCTAAGGTACCTGTTTCCCATATACTGAATGATTATTATTCTGGAACTAATTCTGAATCTGAAAACATGTCTAGTGAGGAACTATTTTAATATTGTAACATGATAGAAGAAACATGTATTGAACTTAAGGACACGTACAAAGCCTTAAAAAACAGCATGCTCTCACTGCCAATGTTAAATAAACTTTTGATATAGAAAAGGAAAAGAATGCTCAAATGATAAAGGAAAATACTGAACTGAAAATGTCTAATGTGAAACTCAGAAAGGACTTAGAAAAATTAACAAATGGAAAGGATACTCTAACTCAAATGTTAGGAAAGAAAATTTCACCAAAATATACTATTGGTTTGGGATACCAACCTGGAAAAAGACAGCTTACTAAAACTAAATTTATTCCTAGGTCTGGACAAAATTCTGCTAGTTCCAGTTCTCGAAATTCGTATGCTTCAACTACTTATCCATATGGTTATAGAACAAATAAAGTTTATCTTTCAAAATATTTTGATTTTGTAATTTTTATGAAACCCATAAGACAAATTTGGGTACCAAAATAATTTATTACTAACCTGTCTGGACCCAAGAAGATCTGGGTACCAAAGTCATTTTCCATCTAAATCTGCTTTCTAGGAAACATGTTTGAAGAGTTCTCACAAGAAGGTATGGTACTTGGACATTGGATGTTCAAGACAAATTTCTGGAGATTATTTTGTCTTTAAAAGCTTAATAAAGATTGATGGAGGCCATGTCACCTTCGGTGATAATTCTAAAGG
The DNA here is from genome assembly GCA_963277665.1 of Viscum album. NCBI lineage: Eukaryota > Viridiplantae > Streptophyta > Magnoliopsida > Santalales > Viscaceae > Viscum > Viscum album. The sequence continues at coordinate 1,337,138,895 of OY728150.1, read as the reverse complement.
AAAAATCATCGGCCTTGGCTAGATTGGTAACACTGATTCAGTTTTGATTTCTAAAGTTTTATTTGTTTATGGAATTAAGTATAACCGGTTAAGTATTTCTCAATTTTGTGATGATGGTTTTAATGTTAAATTTGAAGATGATTCCTGTGATGTTTTTAACTCTAAAAATGTTTTAGTGTTCTCTGCCTTGAGAAATGAAAATTTTTATGTTGTTGATCTGAATTTTTTAGTCAAACAAAATGTTACTTGCTTAAATGCTTTTCATAAAGAGTCTTGGCTTTGGCACAGAATATTGAGACACTGCAATATCCTTTCACTTAGAAAACTAACTAGGAAGAACTTGGTTAGAGACCTACCTAAATTTGAATTCCCAAATGACAAAGTTTGTAATCTCTGTCAAAAGGGAAAGCAACATAAAGTTTCTTTTAAATCAAAGAAAGAAGTCTCAACTTCTCAACCTCTTGAGTTGGTTCACATGGACTTGTTTGGACCTTCTAGAGTTTCTAGTTTAAATGGGAATAAATATGTCTATGTCCTATTATATGAATTTTCTAGATATACTTGGGTATACTTCTTAGCTTACAAAAGTGAATCTGGTTCTTACTTTATCAAATACTCCAAGTCTGTAGAAAACCATAGTGGACTTAAGATTAAAACTCTGAGAAGTGATCATGGCCGTGAGTTTGAAAATCAAGAGTTTGAATATTATTGCTCACACAATGGCTATAGTCACAACTTTTTTGCTCCTAGGTCACCTCAGAAAAATAGTGTAGTAGAAAGAATGAATAGAACCCTTCAAGAAATAGCTAGAACCATGCTTAATGAGTATGACCTGTCTGTTTACTTTTGGGCTGAAGCTGTGAATACAACTTGTTATATTATTAATAGAGTTCTGATTAGACCTATTCTTAAGAAGACCCTATATGAACTATGTAATAATAGAAAACCCAAAGTTAGTTACTTTAGAGTCTTTGGTTGCAAAGTTTTTATTCTTAATACAAAGGATAATCTTGAAAAGTTTTCTTCTAAGAGTGATGAAGGAATTTTTCTTGGTTATTCTTTAACTAGAAAATCCTATTGAGTCTTTAACAAAAGAACAAAATGTGTGGAAGAATCAGTTCACATCAAGTTTGATGAAACTGATCCACATGAGCCTAAAACCTCTCTTAAAAATCTTGAAGAAGATTTGATTGTTCTGGACCTTAATGATAAAACTAAAGAACCTGCTATAAAAATATCTAGTTCTGGAAATATTCCGGAATCTGATTCTGTTGAACCCGAACTTGGAGATGAACCTAAAATTTCTAGTCCTACCTTTACTAGATCAACTAGGATTCTAATGAATCATCCTTTAAATGTTATTGTTGGTAATCTTGATAGAGGGATACATACTAGATATTCTCTAAGAAACCAGGTTGAACATCAAGCCTTTCTTTCACAGCTAGAGCCTAAAAATTTCAATGATGCTATCAATGATGAATTTTGGGTAATTTCTATGCAAGAAGAGTTAAATCAATTTGAAAGAAACAAATTCTGGGAATTAGTTGACAGACCTAAGGACACTTTAACAATAGGCACTAAATGGGTTTTTAGAAACAAAGTTGATGAGCCCAGAAACATAGTTAGAAACAAAGCTAGATTAGTTTCACAAGGATATTGTCAAGAGAAGGTATAGACTATGAGGAAACCTTTGCACCTGTAGCTATATTAGAATCTATTATAATTCTACTTGCCTATGATGCTCATCTCAATTTCAAGTTATATCAAATGGATGTTAAAAGTTCTTTTCTAAATGATTTTATTGTCGAAGATGTTTTTGTTGAACAAACACCTGGATTTACTAATCCACATTTTCCAAATCGAGTTTTTAAACTTTCTAAAGATTTATATGGCTTAAAAAAGCTCCAAGATCTTGGTATGATAGACTTAGTAATTTTTTTATTTCAAAAATTTTACTAAAAGGATTACTGATCCAACTCTTTTTATTAAATGAATTTCTAAAGATGTTTTAGTAGTACAAATCTATGTTGATGATATTATTTTTGGATCTTCTAAACACTTCTTATGTACTGATTTTTCAAATAGTATGCAAAATGAATTTGAAATGAGTTTAATGGGAGAACTCAAATATTTTCTTGGATTTCAAGTTTTACAAAATGAAAATGGTATTATTTTGAATCAAAGTAAATATACAAAGGATATTTTAAAACGTTTTGGTTTGGATAGTATTAAAGAAAGTGATACTCTTATGAGTACAGTCTGTAAATTGGATGCAGATGAAACTGGGAAACCAGTGGATCAAACAAATTATAGAGGTATGATTGGATGCTTACATTACCTTACTACTAGTCGACCAGATATTATGTTCAGTGTATGTATGTGTTCAAGATTTCAAGCTAATCCAAAAGAATCTCATTTACTTGCTATTAAACGAATTTTTAAGTATCTTAAACACACTGTAAAATTAGGTTTGTTTTACCCAAAAGGACAATCCTTTGAGTTAATGAGTTATTCAGATGCTGAATTTGCTGGTTGCAAGTTGGATAGAAAAAGTACATCTGGAACATGTCATTTATTGGGAAAATCTTTAGTATCTTGGTGTAGTAAAAAAGAAAAATTTTGTAGCCTTGTTTACTGCTGAAGCAGAGTATATAGCTTCTGGTAGTTGTTGTGCACAAATTTTTTGGATGAAACACACTCTTTTGGACTACGGATATGATTTTAAGCATGTTTCAATAAATTGTGATAACACTAGTGCAGTTAAAATTTCAAAGAACCCTGTGTATCACTCTAGAACCAAACACATTGATGTCAAACATCACTTTTTGAGAGATCACTACCAAAAAGGTGATATTACTCTTGAGTTTATAGGTACTGAATATCAATTAGCTGACATTTTCACCAAGACCTTAAATTCTGAAAGGATAGACTCGATTAAACAAGAGTTGGGTATGATAGATCTGTGAAACCGATCTATCAAACCGATCTATCAAACCGATCTGTCAAACCAATCTATGAAATTGATCTGTCATACCGATCTGTTAAGTTGATTAGAGCTACCGATTGGGATGTACTATTTTTCTTTTTAAAAAAATCTTTATTGTTTTTTTAAAATGACTCTATTTTACTTAATCGATATTTTATTATTTTTAACCCTAAATGATACAAATAATGACACGTGGCTATTTCATTCTCTAAAGACTGTTGACCTTCCATTTCCCGCCAAACTCTCTCTTCTCTTCTCTATAACCCGAGCCTTTTGAATCTTTCCAAGCCTCTCGATTGTCTTAAACCTCAGAATGGCCAAGAAAAAGAGGCAGGGCAAGGAATCTAAAGAAACTTCACCTGTCAAGCGTGCTTGAGTTGAGTTGAGTAGTATGACGCATAGGTCTGTGAACCCGGAGCTAGAAGAACGACAAATTCTAGCTGAAAAAGAAATATGTTCAGAATGGGTTTTATCTAGGAAGTCTATTCTCTTAAAAGTATTGGAAATGCAAGGTTGTAAGAATTGGTTCTGTGATAATGATAGGGTCTTTTACCCGAAGTTGGTGCACGATTTCTATTTTGAACCTGGATATAGTTTTGGACGGAGTAGAAGCTGCGAGATTGTCTTCTATAGTAAAAGGGAAAAAGATCACTTTTTTATCAAAACAGTGGGCTGAATGTTTAGGGGTACCTCACAATGGAAGATAAGAGGACTATTCTGGTAATATTCCTCCCATGACTGATTATTTTCTTATGAACTAGCCCTGGATTTTTGACTGGAAAGTCTAAATCATGAAGGATAACTGATGTTGAGTTGGATGGTGAGAATCGAATCCTGTTTAAATTTATTCAACATCAAATATGTCCTAGAAAATGTGATTTTTCTTCAGTAAAGTATCAGGATGTTTTTATGCTATTCCTTTTGTTGAATGGTGAAAATATCAATTTGTGTATATATTTTTCTGAGCATATTGTTGAGATGATAAAACCTTTAAAGAAACCTACTACTCTGTTTTATTCTAAACAGACTTCTGCCGTGCTGAAATTCTTGGGATGTGTGGATGATGGAGATGAGTGTATCTCATCAATTAGCTTTTGTTTCAATAGAGTTATTTGTAAGAGGATGAAAATCAATTGGAACCCATGGAAGAAATCTTGGGTTGCTGATAAAGAAAAGTTATATGAATCCTTCAATCCTACTGATCATACAAGGAGACCAAAGGAGATAAGAGATCCAAGTTTAAAATCTGGTGAGGAAGTGATTTATTCATATGAAGAAGAGGAAGCAGTAGTTCCTAAGTAAACTGGTGAATCCAGTAAGAAAGGAACAGAATAAGAAGAAGAAGAAGCTACTGATAATCTGAATGCTGAAGAAGAGGCTAAATCATCCCATGATGAGAGGAGTGATCCTGCTACTATTAGCCTAAAGAAAAGAAGGATGGAATTTGGCTCAACAAGCCCTCCTCTCAAATTACCAGAGATTGAACCTTTTTTAGATGATGAAGAAGAAGGTGAGACTGATGAATCAACTTATCAGGAAAATGAATCCGGAAGTACAGACAGTTCAAGTGAGATATCAGTTAATGATGATGATGATGATGATGAAGGCAATGATATTGATGGTGATAGTGGTGGCAGTGATAGTGATGATGGTGATGATGATGATTCAAATACTCGACCTATAGAAGGTCTGAATGTGATCCAAGATGATCCTCAACCCCAACCAATTGAGAAAGAAAATGTCCCTGAGGCTGAGAGGGCAGAACAATTGGAGAGTGATGGGGATGGGGAAGTTCTTCCTGAAAATTATGGACGAGCTCAGTTTGTGAAACCTATGTACCCTTCATGCAAAGCCGCATGGGAAGAACATCCACATCTTGTTGTTCATGGATTAGATTACCCAGAGGAAGAGGAAGGTGTAGAAGTGGATCTTGCAGGCATAAGTGAATCAGTTAAGGCTCAATTAGTTGACAAGTTTTTGCAAAGAGCAGATGTCCAACCTGATCCTTCAGTGTCTCAAGCTAGACCTGATCTTGTAGTTGCTAAATCTGACTTTGATAAATTTAAGGTTGAATTGATTCAAGATGTTAGGGAGACTATGAAAAGTTAGTTATCTCATATTCATGCTCCTGCTCCAATGACTTTATCTGAAGCTTCTATGGATGATTTGGCTCCAAGAGTGTTAAGCCTTATCAAACTAGACCCGTGCAATTATAGTGAGTCGATTGGAAGACACATTACCTCTTTGAATCAAACACTCACATATTTAGGTAGAAATCTAATTTCTCTGTCATGAGAGTTCAAAACAACCATCTCTAGTATGATGGAAGTTTTAAGAAATCTAATAGAACATTTGAAGAATCCGGATTTGAGGAAGTTGAAAGCTGAGATCACACAAGTTGTTACTCAGGCTAGTTCTTCAAAAGTAACCAAGATTAATGGTTTCGAGCTTAATGCTTTAAAAGATGTTGTTAGAGAAGAGATGGCAGCTCATGGGAAGATTTTTGGATTTAGATTCTTTGAAAAAGATGAAAGAGCATAGTGATCATATTCATAAGTTGGTTCAATTGTATTCAACTGATGCTACCAAATATCAAAAAGAGATTAAGGAGAAAGTGGATCATTATTTCTCTAAGATCTACAACAAGCATGAGTTGAATCATCATTTTAAAGTAATGGCTAATAATTTGACTCCCTCCAGTGACTCAAGCTTTTAAAGCTCAAGTTCAGCAGTTGAAGGATTTTACACCTACTTCAGAAAATTTCACGCAGAATAAGGATGATTTTGAAAAGGATATGAAGTACGGTGGAGAAGTAATTCAGGACTTCATCAATTTTCTCAAACCCTACCTTCATGTGAAAGCTAAAATCATTTTTTTTCCTACTGCTGAGTCTCTGCAATCATCATATGTTACTCTCGGTCAGATGATTGTTTCTCAAGATCTCTCCAGTATTCGACCAGTCTTTCAACAACATCCTTCAGAAAGACCTTCTCCGCAGCAGGTGACCTTGGAACCCACAATTCGTCTAGATTGAGTTGTCCTACCTCCTTTCTCCATCCGGCCAGTTCAACCTTCCACCCAACCACCATCTGGACCATCCATTCCTCCCACTGCTAAAGGAAACTCTCCCTTGAAACCCGAGAAATAACTGTTTCTGTCAATTTTTGATAGGGTTTCTATTTCTTGTACTTTTTACTTGTGTCTATACTGTTTATCATCATTTTAAATCCTTATCTTTCTGTGGAATCTTCTTTCTTATCTTCCTTCTCTATTCTTTTTTATAATCCCAAAGGGGGAGAAATTTGTGAGAAATCAGGATGCTCATGAGAAATCAGGAAGCTCAGGCATATGAGTGGGTGAACTGAATGTGCATATAAACCATCATTACTACATGCATACATACACAGGGGGGAAAATGACTTATCCAACTTGTATTATATGGGGTGAATGAATTAGTTATATAAGTTCTGTTTGCTATTCTAACCCTGTTTTATCTTTTTTCATATATTATTTTTTATAGGGGGAGCATACTGAATGACCAACTATATTCTGTCTTCCTTGTGCCATTGATTTGTGATTATCAAAAAGGAGGATATTATTTAACTCTCTGTGAGATGGTTATTTTAATAATCCCAAATCATTGTTGTATGTATGACACATTAGTATTTTTTTCCCAAATTATTCTAAATGTGTTTATATTTGTTTAAATCATGCTTACACATTTTTATCTATGTTAAGTTATGTACTACTAGTGACATGGAAGTATTCTGGACTGAATAGACACTTTATGAGAATTTCTTGTCTTGACTCACCGTTAGTTATATTCTGTCGCACCGATGATGAACGGTCGTACCGATGATGAATGGTCGCACCGATGATGAACGGTTGCACCGATGGTGAATGGTCGCACCGATGGTGAAACGTCGCACCGATGATGAATGGTCACACCGATGATGAACGGTCACACCGATAATGAACGGTCGCACTGATGGCTACCGATGATTAATGAGCCACTGATGCTGATGCTACCGAAACCGATCCAGATTCAAAGTGACTCACCGATCTAATGACTCACCGATAGTCATGAAAACTATTTGAATTTCTATAAACTCTTATTTAATTCCAACGGTCATATTTTATGTTTTTAATGCAATTAATGATATTTAATGTTAGTTGTTGGAATGTCAGGAGACCGTACCTCGTATCTATGAAAAGTTAATCATTCCCATTGTCGGATCTTGTGGAATAAAAGGAAGATCGAGCTGCAGTAAAAGTGTATGCATAAAAAATTCATAGAGAGAGAATTCTTCCCTGAATATACATACGAAAAGGGAGAACACACGAAGAAGTTGAAGGGGGAATTTGCAATATCTCAAAAGAACTCTCATGCATGCAATCCAGCACTACTGAAGAACACACGAAGAACACTGGAAATTAGAGAACACACTCACTTGTGAAGGACATAAAGATAAACCACGATACTCTATTTTCAACAGAAAAACCACAGAAGGACTAAGAAGCATCTCTGCTAAATCCAATGAGTCCAGAGCTGCACTGCCGATCACTAGATCTCTCTAAACTTTCATATACTCTCTCTAAGTGACTTATTATTTACTGATTGAGAAGTGTGTGTACTCTGTATATCTTTTACACATACACCGTCTCCTGTACTAAAATGGAGGATACTAAATCCTCATTCCATACTCCATACATCATTCTGTATCCCACTGAGAATAGTGGTAGAGGTCAAGTGTGACCTGGACAGCCTGTACGTTGTTGACTTTGTTTTCCCATGAATAATTGTGGTAGAGGTCTTAGGATCTGGACAGTATTGAACTATTTTTAACCCCGATCCAGGGTGCGGATCAAATTTTTATATATAAATTATAAAGGACTAAGTCTCAGCTTGAGACTGAACTTCTTGGTTACATATTCTGTGCATTTTAATTTAAGTCATAAATATACTATATATATTTCATATTACACTATTGTTACTTTAAAATAAAAATCTATTTTAAAGTTACTTTGATAGTTAAATTAGCAACTGTTTATACTTGTTGTAAACCAGTAAGTTAGCTTCAAAAGCTAATTTAATCCTGGGATTAAATTTACTGAGATCTAATCAATCTTTAAGAAGATAATTGAACATTTACAATCTGTATAAATTCACTACAGTTTAACTTTGTTTTTAATTGGGGGATTTTAAGACAAATCCTTTTAACAGAAATTTTTATTCGAACTCAATTCACCCCCCTCTTGAGTATCCACTATGACCAACAGATTCTCCTTAATCAACCACCCATATATCCACCATAATATTCACACTAATAAATAGTGTGCTTCTTACCTTAATAAAACAAATGGAATTTGAGATTCTAGAAGTTGATTCCCTTTTATAACTCTCTTTGTGACATCTGTAATTATTCTTGATATGTATTTTCTTCCCACAATCTAGCATATAGGACCATAACTATCCAACTTTCCTCAACTCTTCTCTTGAGATATCTTCTAATGGTTTCTTCTAATATCTCCTCTCATGTGACCATCCCCACCCATCATCATTAAAATAAGTAAAAAAAATAGAATTCCTTTCAATGATTTTATTCATTAAGGATTAAATTTTAGATATCCTCAAACACTAAATTGGTCTTTTCTATAGAATTACTAAAAACAATCATCGTCACATACCATATCTCCAGAAGTGATAATGGAAAAACTAAATCTCGTACTACATCAGTGAATTCCACCTTCAATTATTTTTACTACCATTGGATTGTATTTAAATCATTCAAGTGATTCTCTACTAGTCTTACTTCTAATAACCTCAAGATGGATAAACACAACATCATGAACACTTTATTAAGATATGTAGGTTTCTCATAAAAATATTTTGTGGATTTAATGATCTTGGATCTTATCTTTATATCATGGATGTTAAATCCAACATTATATATTGAATACATTCTTACCAATGTCAGTTCCTTCCTATCCAACTATTAACATTATTCATTTTTCCAATTTCTATGTTCGAACTATAATAAGTATAATATAAAAGACTTTTTAAATCATATAATATTCTATATATATTTTATAAAAGAAGAAATAAATTCCATAAAACATTTAAAACCAAATATTACCTTCATATAATGAAATGCCTTTCATTAACAGAAAATTCCCACAAAAAATAAAATCCCATTAAGGTAAGAGTGATCAAAACCTACCCCACAATATGAAAACTCTAATACCACTTATATAAAAGTGGGTATCACTTTATAAACAAAAAAAATAGGATCTTTAATCTTCCAAAAGTATACATGTCATAATTTCTACATAGTGAAAATAAAACTTTTAGAACTTCCCTTCACTGAGCGTACTAGAAGTAGGAAGACTAGACACCCTACTCACTGGACTAAGTTGACCCTCACATGCTGAGGTAAAATCTCAAGAATCCAAAGTAAATGAAATATATGGAATAGAAGTATATAAATCTAGTAATGAAAACAATGGATTGATGTTCTTTGTAAAATGAGTCTTATATTCATGGGAGAAACACTACTACTTTTTTATTATAATCAAAAGTACTATAGATTACAAATAGATTACAAATTACAAGTAATAATTTAAAGTAATTATAGATAATCAATTTATCTCTCTCATTTTACCATTATTAATCATCCATGTGTATGTTTTTCACGTATTACCAAGGTCTCACACACTTACATAGTGAATTTTATTTGGTAAACTAGTAAAAATTACTCCCATGAAATCACAATCAACATAACATGACTGCCATATATTTTTAAACCAAAATGGTCATCCCCACTCACTGAACATCCATAGGAATTTGGAAAATTCAACACTCTATCATAATATATTTACTTCCAATGGTTAAAATGACTTCAGGATAGATCATATTTTCATTGTCTATACACTGAGCCAACTAAAATATTAGTGACCAAAAAAAACTGGTAATGTAAATCTGTTGAATGGAATCTGGTGAACTAAAACAAACTTCACATCCCAACACATTCTTCATCATTTCTTATCCAAAATGTCTCTAACTTAAATCTTTTAAGACTACATTCAAATTCAAAAGGATATTGTAATCATTTATCTTACATACTGATAAGGAATATTTGTTACCAATTCTTTAGCATTATTTGGGTATTATTTATATTCCTTGAAGACCTTTTATAGCTTGGGTTCAATCCCAATGGTTTTTAAATTCCTATAATATTATTATATGTATGTTATTTTTTTGTTTTATACCTTCTTGATATACTTTTCACTGTTAATTTATTTTAAAATTTAAACTAAAAATTTATATCATACATATAAAGAGTTACATGCTAGGTTGGAATGACAGATAGTTTCATTAAAATAATATTATAATTTATTTTTTGGTTATAAATTCAATAATAAAGGATAAATATTTTTTATGAATATTAGTTGTTTTGATTTTATTGTAATTATGGGATCTCCTGAGTATTAATTTAAAAATAGTGATACTTTGGTTTAAACAACTCTCTTACCATTACATCTTAAGATCTATTATATAAATGTGGATGTTGGGTTCCTTTTACACCATACATTATCTTGAGTATATTTTTATTTCATTTTATTTTAATATTTATATAAAAACCCTTTATGTACATTATGCGTGGGATGAATTTAGATATTTGTAGATATAATTATTTTTTATCCTTAAGTAAGAAACACAAGTAATTAGTTGTATAATTTATTATAAATTTATATATCTTGAATATAATAATTTTGTTAAAGGTACAAGATAAAAAATGAAACCATTAAAATCATGCATGAATTCATGGAATACATGATATATGATGGTGAGGTCAATAGGCTTAAATTTTCCTTTATAAACTTTGTGCTTTCTTAGGGTTTCTCACTTTTTCCTTAAAAGTGTATCTGGTTATAATAAAAAAATGAAGTTGGAGGATGGTGAGGTCAAACTAAAACACCTTTAAAATAATAATATCTAGATTCCCTATAAGGTAAGAAATTTTCAAGGCATTGATCATCCAAATGGGTAGGTTATTTCCAAAATAAGTGTTCATGGGTTATTTTTTCCTTAGAGGATTAGGTGACTATATATGATCTGGTCATTGGGTTATACCTATTTGGGTGACCCTAACAAGTTTGGGTGCACATTGTAATAGAGTTGGGACTATCCATATGAAAAAATTTGGCAATGATTTTTCCACTTGACTATCAAAGAGTTACATATGATATAATTGACATAAATATCTACCAAAATAGATAAAAATGATAAAAAGGTAAATAGAGAGTCAAATTACAGTGATTTATAAAGATGTTCCCAATAATTTATAATGCATATTGAAAAGGGTAATAATTTTAGTTTGGTCATGGTAAATAGAAACCCCTAATTAGATATATATAAAACATGAAAATTATCAAATAAAATAATTTATACAGATAAAATGAAATCATTATCAAAATTTTGTTTGATATTAATGTTAAAAAAAATAAAATATTGACAAAATAAACTTTTTTAATAGTATAAAAACACTATAGTTATTATCAGTCAAAAAGAAAAAAAAATATGTTTTGGAGTAACTCTTTTTAGAATAATTTATTGGTTAAAAACATCAATAATCATATCTTTATGCTAATGAGAAGCATAATAATGCACTTTATTATTTTATCTATAGAGACTAAGTTGTAAATAAAACATTAGAACCTAGATGAATACAATATTATAATTATCTTAAAGTAGATCTAACATGAAAAAAAATGACATAGATATATTATATTTCAATGATATATTTTAAATGAAAAATAGTTAAAGTAACTTTAATAACTATTCATATAATCAATATGAGTTGGTATGTTAATAATATGAAGGTGTTAAGATATTATCTAAGTATGGATTGGGATATATAGTCTATTATATTGTTAATATTATAAAATTTTCAATAATTTATTACAAACTTCAATATGTATGAGTTTAATAAAAAATTTCATGGTTTCCTCAATATTTTGAACATAATGGATTTAAACACAGAAGTTGAGATTCCTATAAGAATGTGCAGACACCCTAAGAGTGGGGTGAATCATGGGTGAAAAAAATATTATTGATTGATTTGAACTTAAATTCTTCCTTACTTTAAGTTGATCAAACCATTATTATCATTTATGACTTATAGATAATTATAAATTCACCCTCACCAATTTTTCCTTCTGATATATAGGCAACATAAGGTAAAAAACACACATATCTTTTTATAAGTATTGGCCTCAATGTGATAACCTTCCCCTTATCATGTCAACTCTCATCAGATCATGAATTTTTCACTAATATATCAATCACAACTTATTGGTGGTGTGGAAAATAATCACCTTTAACCATTAGCATACATCACACACACTTATAAAACCAAAATATTATGATTTTTTTTGAGCTTACTCCCAAAATATTATTCTAACTCTAGAAATTTATTATACTGAAACCACCAGTCTTAAAGTAATCTCCTCAAACATCCTCATGGATAGTTATTTAACTTTCTTATATATTATACTATACAAAACATGAAAGTTGACCATATCCTTATGCTTCTAAAAGAATATGATTATGGAACACTCAATACCTAAATCCTGAAAACCCATAAATTACATAGGTTAGTACTTGATTTTGGTTTTTACACCCTCATTATTATCTTTTGGATCTTTGAAACTAACTCTATACTTTGGAACTTCAAGTTAGGATCTTTTAAACATCGAACCATCTGATCTTCTGATGGAAGGTCTGGGATAGGTTCTTCCTCTCTTTAAATATAAATCAATTTTTATTAAACCTTTATATAAGAATCATACCTTTGATAGATATGGGTAATTTATGAGTTTATATTTTAAATTCTCACTATATCATCTCTTGAATTGAATACCTTCAATATCTTTCTAAGATATTGGAATTTGACTTCATCATAGCTCCTACAAAACATTGAATTAATAATATTCAAATCTTACATTATTCTTATCTTAAATCATGAACTTTAATTCCATTAATATTTCTCTTTGAATATCCAACTCATCATCATAATAATAGTTTGACTTTAGAACAATGTAAATTCCTTCTTACATATTCCAAAACATGTACTTATGTATAAGTCAATCAGTGCTTTCTAGTTCTATATTTTTCTAAAATAAATCTACCATATCCCTTGGTAATTTTAAAATTCACTAGTATGATTTATCTGATTTTAGTGATCTCCATCTGATGTACCTTAATTTAGTTGGAACTTGACCTGTAGTTTCTTCTACCAATTGAATCAACTTCAGCCTCCATCTTCTGATATTACTCCTTCTTCTTATCTGGGATTCCATAGCTTGGATCACTATTAGTCTTCATCCAAAGGGATGTTATTATAATTTATGAACAATATATAATCACATATCCCTTTATTCTATAATATATTTCTAGAACATTGAACACTTCACCAGTTTAGGTTTCTCAACATTCTCTTTTCCATATTTATAATAGAAAATCTCTTTACTTTCATCAAGAATTAATAATATTGAATTTATCAATTATTCATTGTGGTTCATCCTTCCAATTAACTTAGTTTCATCAACTTCACTGGTTACTTTTTGATGGTTTTACCTTTAGTCTTACATTCTTCAATAGATCTCTATTCTTCTTCTACATCTTCATTAGGATCTCAAATATTCCCATTTTATACCACTTACTTATTTAACTCTAAATGATGTTTCTAGTTCTTCTTCATCCTTCAGTACTTGTCATAAAAAAAATAAAGATCATCTTTAAAATCTTGTAATGTATGTGTATTCTTTGGTCTATAAAAAATCCATGTATTTCTCATTCATCTATAAATAAAACTAAATCCACTCATCTTCATTACTTATGGTCATCATCCTGAAGTATATCTTTCATCTATAGAGTTTCTACTTATGATGATTCATCCATCTAGAGTATGTTATTATATTTTATTTCTTCTATAACATCCATAGGAATATTATTCCTCTTCAAATTTCTGATTGACTTTTTTATATAATATAGAAAAATAATACAATATTTCATCATCATTTTTCGATTGGAACATCAAAGTGTATAATATATATTACTATGATTAAAATATATAAGGGTAAAAATCTATGTTAGAAGTAAAATAAAACTATTAGAGGGTCCAATAGTCATAAAAGGTCACTAAAACCTAAATTTGGTGTTGAGAAGGAAGAAAAATATTTTCATTACTTAAATCTTATACATTGGAGACATAATTTCCTAAAATACCTGAAGGGTTGTGAGAAACACCTTAGTACACCAATATTAGATATTATTATTATATAAATAAATTATTCTATTTTGAATGGTATATAATAACAATTATGCATTAAAATTTTGTGTAAATTTGTACTAGGCTTCAAAATTAATAAAAGATCCAAAAATATAGAAGTTTTTATAAATTAAATGGATAGAGTTACTATTATTGAGAAAAAAGTGAAATGTATTGTTTAAATTTTGATTGATTTAGAAATTATAAATTGGGATATTTATTTTTATATCATTTTTCTATTTTTTGATAAGATATTTTTTTGTAAAATAATGTTTTATTTCAATTAATGGGGTATTTTATTTATACACATGTTTTATGATTTGATCTATTCTATAAATTAGTTTGAATTGAAAGGATAAAAGTTTTTTTATTCAAGATAAAAGTGTTAACTCCATGTTATTTATTAATACATGATATAAATGATTCTGAATATCTCTTTGGTAAATTTATTAATAATCTTATATTTACGTTTTTTATTAAACAACCCAGGCTACCCCTTATCTAAGTCCACAATATGGTCTTATATAAGGCCTGATGTGTTTTTTTCAATCACATCGGGATAGAAAAATGTGTTAGGGAATCAAGTTATAATCCTTGGGAATGATTTCTCCTGATAAAACAATATAAGAAACAGACCTCCACCTAGAAATATGACATGACCATTCCATACATCGACTGATCAAGAAAAATATATATGTAATTCCTTAAATGATAAAAAATAAATGATTTTTAAACAAGTAAACCAAACTCATGAATAATAAACATATACAAAGGAAACATCCAATAAATATCAACATCAATAAAACTAAAAATTAAATACAACTCAAATATGAAGATGATAAGAAAATAAATATAATAAATTTTGATATGGAATGATATGTCAAATAAACAAAATACCAAAATAAATAAATATAACACCATTAAAATACATACTCTATGTGAAATATCCTCACATAACACCTCCAATAATATCAAAAAAACCATGAATAAACCACTGCATACGAACAGAACCAATGTTAATATAGAAATATATTAGGAATGAACAACAATGAAAAATAGGTATCTTACCCACACCCCAAGCATAACCATTAAAAATAACTTCATTTTATTATATTTTAAAATAAAATTGTAAATGTAAGATTTTCACTTTTTTCAAAAACCAATAACATACTAGTATTATTTATAACTATTAAAATTAAAACTTGAATGTTACAAGTTCTAAAATAAAATATTCCCTTATAATTACAAAGAGAAATAATCATGTTACATGAGAAAAAAATACACAGTGGAAATATATATTTTTGTGTGTTTATACAAAATAAAATATACAAACACACCCTCAACTTTGAACACCCTTCACAGAAACAACCACTTTTCAATAAGAACAATAATATAAAAAACATGTCTTATAATAGATATAATTATATCTCAATCAATTGAAGAAGGGAAAAAAACCCTTTTTAAATCAAATAATTCCATTAATTTGAATAAAAATCCTTTAGATATTTATTGAAAACCCATACCATACTTTAAAATATATATTTTATTTGAAAACAAATGCATATATATTTAAGATAAAACTATTCTTGTGCTGTTAAATGAAAGAAAATTTTATCACTTTAATATAGGAAAAACCATTTTTTAATCTGATAGAAACCAAATGAAAAAAAACATATTTTGGAAAAAAAATAGTTAATCATATAATAGTATTTAAAATATTTAAAACATTTAATGTAACATTGATCCAATTTTGGTTTTAAATTTAAAACTTCTTGTATGGAGAAACCTGCCTCAACTGACAACCCTTAAATTATGTTCAAGCTCCCAATGACATTTCATGGGCTCTCAAGAACCTAATTCAACCACGAACACCCTAAAATCAGTAAACCAAAATCAAAAACCAAAATCTAAAAATGGAATAATAAAACCCAAACTCACTGGATGGTCCAAACGCACCGAATGAAAATTAAAAGTGGCATGGTCCGCCCTTAAAAGTCACTTGGACCTATGACACATGAAATTCCAAAATAAAACTATTGAGTAAAAATCCATTTCATTATAAAGTTTTCAAAACCTCTAAATAAATTTATAAAATGACATACCTTGAAGAAAAAAACAAACAACGACATGAAAATCCCATTCTGGGACCTTTTATGCAATGTAAAACCACAAATCCCAATAACTAGAACACAAAATTCGAAGATTATTAAATCTATAAAAAATATTACAACACCTATGAAAAAAATATATCATAACTTTATCTCATCTTGATGAATCCAATGAAAATAATGGTGTGACATTCTAATTAACATTGAATGAGATATTGAAGTGAGAATATAAGACAAATTAAGAGAGATTAGGGGGAAGATGAATGGTATTTCCCCCTCTCCAGTGCACTAGCACAACTTCCCCTATTATGTTCTTTTCATTGCATTATATTTTTTGCATTTCCTTTTTTCTATTTATCTTATTTTATTTTTCTTCCTACTTCTTTTTATTTATTGCACTTATAACCACTAGCACCCACCCCATATTGTTTTTTCCTTCTATTTACCATGTTCTTTTATTTCAGTTTTTCTTTATTTGTATATTTATAAAACAAATAATTAAATTTTAAATAATAATATCATTATTAATATCATCCCAATATTATCATTACTGTTATTAAATTTGTAAAAATTTCTAAAATCTCATATACATACATATATACATATATATATATATATATATTGGAATATAGAGATATGTATATATACAAATTGATTTTTAATTTCATTTATTTATAAACTTTTATTAAAATTTAAAAAAAATCTCATAATTATTGTATATCCAACTACTATTTAAACAAAGCAATAATTTATTTACCAATTTTAACATTCTCAAAAAAAATTAAAATATTAACTCAATCGCATTTTTCTAGATTTTTACGAACACACGATGACACTGTTAGTTACAAAGTTTCAAGATATTACTTTAAATATAACAAAATACAAATGAGATATTGTTAATAAAATTTATTTCTTCAATATTCTCATAAAAATAAATTTTAATTTATTTAAACAAAATTGATTGTCTCTTAAAAATATGTTTTTTAAAATGAAAATATCTAATAGAATACAAGAGTATATTTTAATATAGAAAAGTTAAATATATAATAAATAAATATTAATATTAGGTTAATTCAATGTATTTTTTTTAAGACAATCGGGTTATGAAGTGGGATTAAAGACACCCTGGGAGGGGTGGTGGTAAATTAGAGTGATGACTAAAGTATATTTTTTCCTTTTAACACTCACACATATTTATATCTTATTCCCTTTTAAACAAGAACAATGTCTCAATATATTGAAATATTAATATTTTCCTACCAAAAATAAAGCATATAAAGAAATTAAAGAGTGAAAGGACAAGATGATTGACTTGGTTCAACCACACTGGGATACATCTAAGGATCATACACATATTAATGTGCTAATATACCAAATTTACATTATAAAATATTATCCTATGGTTTAAAAATTTAAGAAAATCCCCCTGAAATTAAGGTACACTGCCTTTACATGATATTTAGGTTTGACACACTACCTCTCAAGGAATATTTTTCTACTAATTTTATTTAAAACAATTACACAATATGGGATGAATGAGTTCTTGAATTTAAGATTTTAATATTTTAAATATTCTCTCTTTGAATTAACATCATTAATATGTCCTATTTAATTAGATATATATCATAAAATAAAAGGTAAAATCACAAATAAATATTTTATAGCGGTTCAGGGTCACCAAATTAATCTATTACTCCACTCTACCAATATCTGATATATATTTGGTGATTTTAATCAGATCCTTTTATTGGGGACCTATATAAATGTGTAAATGCAGCAGAAACCTAATTTTTTTTAGAAAAGAATAAGTTTAACCATGTTCTTTACAAGAATATTTATCCTCAGACTTACAATATAATAATTAGATAAAGAAGTGTGCACTGAAAATAAGGTATAAAATATATAAATTTAAATTAGTAAAAAACACACAATTTTGATAGAGTATAATTAAAAGATAATGATCACATTTAAAAACAAGTATTTAAACATTTATATTAATTATTGAATAAGGTCCTTATTTAAAATATGATCTTTGGAAACACGCTTTAATTGTTAACTTATCAGAGTAGTATAAAAATAATGATTAGATTGCGGTAGAAAAATAATAATCAGATTATAAAAATAATAGTAAAATAATATCCAACTTCTCTATCCTACATTTCTTTATTATCTATTATAATTAATAAATTTATAGTATTAGTATAATTGTTTCTTTAGAATTACATGTTTCTTTTTTATCATAAAGACTTATTATAAATACTTAATTTAAATTTTCTTAAATTTTAATTTTCATCTTCCATGAATTTATCCTAAAAATTAACTAATCATCTCTTAAAAATATTCTATCTTTTATAAAAATTTCTCATGAAAGACTTAGTTAACTATCCTTTTCAATCATGCCTTTTTAGAACTGTCTATTTCAAAGTTAATCAAATCATTCTTATAAATATGTAACTAAATTTCCATGAAAATATCTTCAAATTTTAAATATATATAAATAAACTAATCTTGATTATTTATGTTATATTAATCTTTAAATAGATTTATCATGTAATAATAAAATTTTCATTCTTGTGTTGTCATATGAATAAGTCAATCTTTGAACCCACATTAGAATAGAACTATCTTTATGTAACTTTAAAATCAGAACATACCCTTCTATGCAAGATAATTTTATTTTTGAAAATATATCACTAAAGAATATATTTTTACATCAATAGATTATATAATATTAACTTATATTTACATGTTACTTAAAACTTATCAAACTTCAATCACATAAGATTAATCCTCACCATGACCAAATTTTCTTATAAATATCAACATACTACCCAAAATAATTTCGTTAAGGTAATAAAAAAATTGTACCTTGATAAAGTCATAGAAATTTATTAAATAACATTTCACACACATAAATTAAGACATCAAAAACAAACATTTACTTTTTTCAGAATCGAAACTAAGATATATTTTAATTAAATAGAGTGTAATAACTCTATAATAATGTCCCCCTCTTTATGAAAAGAAAATTGATAAAATATAAACATAAAAAATTATATATTAAGTAATAAAATTTATTAAACAATAATTCATTCAAATATATAAAAATCAATTATTTTATGAATGTAAAATTTATATTATATAATCTATTTCCACTTTTTATAGTATCAGAATGAATTAAAAACTATAAAAAATCTGTATAACACACTAAATTTATAATGAAAAAATATATCATTAAATGAATAGGAGTTTCGATTCATATTTTATTAGATATGAATAAACACATATATAAAAATATAATCCCATAAATTGACATTAGATTTCTTACAAGATCAAAGAGATAAAAAATAGAATAATTTTTCCTTGTGAGTGGATTCTATGAATTAGCCAACTCCTTTATATATTTAAATGGTGGGTCATTTTCTCTGCCCTGATATCCTCACTTCTAGTATGAGTAACCTGATCAACCCATGCATTTGTGTTGATGTGGATGTGTCGAAGCCTCCGATGGAGTGGATTTGGATTACAGTTGGTGTAGAGTTTAGATGGAAACAAGTTGTTGTTTTTTAGTCATGGGTTAACTATTGTTTGACATGATATCAAATGGAGAATTTGGTGTCTAATTATCATAGTGAAGGCATAAATAGAAGGACTTATGATCCAAAGATGAGGCCAAGTGAGAGACAAAGGCATATGCCTGTTTTGGTTTCCTATCATGGCAAGGCTCCTAGTTTGGTGAATCGGGATGCATTGATAGTGAGTAATGATGTAGGGGACTCTTCCAATATTATGGTTTCTATAGAGTTTAATCAGATTAAAAATGATATGAAGGTGTGGGATGTTGTAAAGCAGGTTAATGCTAAGGATGTCTCTGGTACTGAAGGCAAGTTGGTTAATAGAACCACGAATGATGCTTGGGTCGAGGAGCCACAACCTTTGGTAGTGGAGAACTAGAATTTTGCAGTGTATGTTGATGGTTTAATTGGGAGGGATTTGGAAATCTATGTCAATGGGTTAAATGGATGAGCTAATGATAATGGAGGTGTGATGATAAATATTTATATGGATAACTGCTTCCATAATTTGAAGCATGAGGATGTGTAGGAGGTTACTCCAATAGATGATGGTGTCAACATGAATATTGAGCTCCCTTCTCATGCGGATTCTACTAGAAATGGAGTTATAAATAAGGGGATAAGTCAAATTTATGACTTGGTATAACATCCACACTACTTATCAATTATTTACACAAATAATCAATTGCAATAGAACTGGATAGTGAGTTATCAAGAGGTGCATATCCCTGGAAAATGGGGGGATATCTTTGAAAGTGACAATGAAAATAAAAGTGAAATGGTTAGGCCCTCATATAGTAACATTGTTTATAGAGGGAAGAATAAGATGTTTAGGAACCAGGAGGTCATGATTGCTTCACCACGAAGAAGGCCGAGGAAAGATTACTCCTATATTCCAAAGTCGGTGTCCACCTAGGATTCTGTCAGAAAATAAGGTGGGGTTGTCACTATATTCAATAAGGGTATGAAATATCCTAATGAGTTTCTATCTTTTGAGAAAATGAATCTTAGAAGGAAGTATTCCAAAGTTATGAAGCATTATGAAATCTTGGAGTGGAAATCAGCTACTACAGAGGAAGCATGTTACTAAAGATGTGGCGACGAGTATGGTTTTGATGATCTGTAGTTGTTGTTTTCAGATTGTGGTACTTTTTTGCTGAAATTTTCTTTTATTTTAATAAATGGTCAAAGGTTGGCCTATGACTGCGCTTTTCTAGTCTTATTTACCAATATAATTATTAGAACATTGATTCAATCTGTAATTTCATTTTTTTTAAATATATCTATATAGACATCAGGATTTTCTTCTAAAATTTTTAGCAATCTATCGAGAACTCTAAAATATGCCGCAAGATATTTCAATATTTTCTAAAAATAAACCATATTTAATAAAAAAATTCAAAATATTTAATCAACTATTTAAACATTTCCAATTTTATATGTATAAATAGATTTCCATCCTCTCTAGCATTTTCATCAGGAGAGGATTCAAAATCTAAAAAACAACATGATGTATTTTTTTCCTAAAATCATTCCCATACATCTAAAAAATTATAATATTTATCCAATTTCATTCCAATATAATCATTCAGCTTAGAAAAAACAATGTTACTTTCACAAAAAAATAATGCATTATATTGAACAAAAATTCATTTACATTACACTTCAATAATAATATTTAATTTCATATATGTTATATTATTAAATGTAATAATATCATTCAAAATAATATTCAACTATCAATAATGATTATAAAAATATTCAAACATGTCATAAGAGGTATTTTATCTTTAACTTATATCAATTGTTTCATTAAAAAATATAAATCACTTGTTTTAACATGTTAATTTCTTTTAAAATTTTCAATCTAAGCTTTCAAAAAATCATTGATACCATTAATTTTAAAATAATAAACCATAATTGAATTCATCTATTTAAAATAATTTTTGAAAATAAAATTAATCATTAAATCCATTAACTTACTTATGACATCATCCAATCCATTCTTCAACTCTTTGAATTTATAAAATATTTTCAAAGTAAATTGAACAAAATTCTCATCACAAGAAGACTCATATATCATTTGTGATGAAATATTTTCATCCATAATAACTCTTAAAATGTGTACATTTTTTCAGTCACATCATCATCAAAATCACCTTCAATGATTTCATTAACACATTTTTATATCAAGATCAACATCAATTTCAACACTCTTATCAATATCAATAACAAAATCATTAATTGAAATATTTACATTTATAGTTTATTAAACAAAAGATTTCGTATCATTTTCACAATAATCAGTTAATTCAATATTAGTATTCAAATAAATTATTCATTATCTTTTTCAATTACAAAAATTGATTTACCTACACTTCCAACGACACTATTATCAACCTCAACATCGGATCTCTCATCGCAACTTCAACATCAAATGTCATAGTTGTTATCTCTATATCAACAATCACAATATGAATATTTTTAGTTTAATGGTCATTTTATTTAGAAGTTTTAGTTTCAATATTAGAAAAAAAATATTTTTCCTCCTTACAAAATTCAACTTCCAATGATCCCATGTATACAATAATGTAACTATTTATCACAAAAAATATGTTTTTTGGTGTAAGACTAGTAATTTCAGCCGCCTATATTATATTTACCACAACTTAAATAGATACACTTTTAGAATTCACATTAATAGTTTCCATCACAATTATAATTTTGATATCTTCCTCATCTTTATCATCATTAGCAATTTCCACCTTCACATTAATTAAAATATTTAAATATATATTTCAAAGGTATCAAATTTTCCTTATCACACTTGTAGAAATATTGTTATGGTGAATAAATTTAGAGGAAAATATTTATTTAAAGAAATTTATCTCTTTTCAAACAAAAGAGACAATATCATTTTATAAGATAATATGTTAATATTATCTTACCTTGGCTATAATTATTCTTCACTCACATAATATATCTTGATAAATTTATTCTCTTCTCATTAAACAATATATAAAGAAGATACATTCAATGGTGAAATTTTTTCTCAAACTCACTATCTATTTGTGCATTACCAGTTTGTATAAAATTCGCTAAAAATATTTTCTCAATCTCTATAATTTTAAAATATTTAATTATAATAATAATTGAACTAAATGAGAAAAACATCACATCCAATAATTTTTTCTCACCGTAATCAAACAAATATTTATTAAACATAAATATACCTTCATGAGGATAATGTGAAAATTCTTTATACATAGTATAATTAAATAAAATTTCTTTTTCATTTAATTTTGAATTCATATCATCATTAATACTACCAAAAATAAACTTTTCATTCACATAAAACTCATAAAATTTATTTTTATAAACAAGAATAGTATTCTTAGAATTTAAAATATTGTGTCACTAATAAAATATTAAATCGTTATTTAATTATAAAGTCATTATATTCATCCAAGAAGAATAAATTCCTTTTCTTGTTAATATATTTTTATCCAAATCAATCTTTTTATCCCTATTTATAGAACCATATGAAAAAAGCTCTTATTTTCTTCATTTTCCCTATTTCAATCCACTCATTAAGATTTAATCAAAATTTGATTATCTAAGGTTCAGTTTTGAGAGAGTGATAAATTAATTGAGGTTTTAAATGGATTAAATTTCATACTAAGGTATAATTGATTCAATAAAAAAAATTATTATAATACCAAACAACATTAAATAAACTATATATATGAAATACATAAAAATTTTAATTATATGTGTAAGTATAAAAATTATTAATCACATGTGAGAATAACCCTAACTAATTTAATATAATGTAACTAGAACAAAATATAATATAATATCATGAAATAATAAATTTACCCATACATAACAAGTAAAATAAGATTAAATAAAAAAAATTTAAAAAAAGTTTCATAGGATTAATAAAGTACATTTTGTAAAAAAAAAGTATAATATATGATTAAAAACCTAATATTGGAAACATACAAATACTTTTAATAAATTTATAAAAACAACATAAACATAATAAACTCAATTAAAATAAAAAAAAACCTAACTAACTCTTAATAAAATAAATCCTTTCAAAATTAAGAGGCTTTATTAATATATCTTATAACTTTCATTTGGTATATTTAAATCCAAGAGATATATCACCCTTTTGAGAATGGTCTTTTAAGAAATTATGTCATATATCAACATTTATGGTTCTAAAATAGATGATACTATTTTTAATAATGTTTATAAGAATTATTTTATTACATTTGACGAGCACATAGTCAAAATTAAAAAATCCTTCAAATTGAGTTTCATCCAAAATACTATATCTCAATAACATTAAGTGACAATATATTCCCCAAATAGCCCGAATGCCTCCTTTTTTTATTGATTTTTGATAACCACTCTTTCAAGGGATTAGGGGGAACCCTTACAAGGCCCGTAGGATAAGAGATTACATGACCCTAGGTCTTAGGAATTATACAGACTATACTTGGAACTCCTATTCCTAGCATCTTCATTGTGATATAATATCTCCACCTTCACATAGATGTTCGGCTAGTCTTCTTATGAAATCTCGATCTAGTCCCGATGGAA
This sequence comes from Viscum album, assembly GCA_963277665.1. Taxonomy (NCBI): domain Eukaryota; kingdom Viridiplantae; phylum Streptophyta; class Magnoliopsida; order Santalales; family Viscaceae; genus Viscum; species Viscum album. The sequence continues at coordinate 1,337,114,281 of OY728150.1, read as the reverse complement.
ATTCCATACCCTCTCTTTCTAAAAAATCTACATTGATTCTGCTCTGGTGAATGTGTATGCTCTAAATCCCCATCAAGATTCTTCTCCTTGTAGAGCATGTCTAAACATTTAATCACAATTTCAGGTGACCCGAACGCCTTGAGGTGTTCTGAAGGCCTTGAGGTGGCCCAAAAGGCTTACTGGCCCAAAGGACTTGGGCGGCCCAAAGACCTTAAAGCACCTGAGGCCCAAATCAGTGGACTGAAAGCCCAAACGGATGAATAGTTTTGGATGATATAGTACCGAACAGTTCCCGCTATAGTACTGCTGCAGTAACCCAGAAATATGTCTCCACCTGGTTTTGAACTCGGGTCTCTTGGATGCACTTGTCGAGTCCTCACCAACTGGGCTTAGGCTCTTGTTTAAGTGAAAACATATTCATCTTTATCTATTGAAAGTGTAAAATTATGTTTCTTTCTCCAAGGAATAACCATTTCCTGTGGGACTTTTTTATATAACCTATAACCTCTAAAAAATTTATCAAAATATAAAATAAAATCAAATCCATCGGTTTTAATAAACAAATAAATTGTCATTCATATTTCATTTTAAAGACTTAAAATTATCATGGTAGTATTAAAATTATAATCTTTATAATAAGTTTAAAACCTATCAAAAGTATGAAAACAAATATGATGTGTAAGGACCCTACCACAGTATCCCAAAGCTGGTGCCTTATTTTATTTCATTGGAATGATTACAAGAAATTCATATCTCAAAGGAATGAATAGTTTAATCAATTTTGAAAACAAGATACAAACATGAGTTTAACATTAAAACATGAAATTAAATACAAAATAGAAAATCCATATGACTCCTAGATTGTCCCAAAAATTCATTCATAATATTCATCTTCAAAACATGGGGAAAATAAAAAATAATAAAGGTGTGAGATCATATTCTTAGAAAGGGTAAGTAATATAGTGGAATTTTTCATAAAAATAAACACAATTCATGGTGAACAACTAAAAACACTGGCCTTTAAAAATATACTTTAGCATAATATGGTAGGAATGAAAGCTGATTAAATATGGACATATAAATGATAATAAGAAAATGAAACATAACCATTGATATTATACAAGTTGAATGATCACATGTTTTATCAATTAATAATACCATAATGATTGAATTCATAATTTCATACATCTGAAACATATTGTCAAGGCCTCAGCCAAGATGTCTGAAAATACTGGGGTAATGCCTCGACCAAAACCCAATTATGTTTTGTATCATGAGACCTATTGATGAATCTAGGGGATAAATAAGGACCCAACCATAACATGATATCCAATTCATTCCTCATATGAAAGGGGATAAAGATAAACAACATGAACATATGAAATAACTTTCCCTAATTTGTACACATAAACACTAACCATTCCGAGTCATATGGTGAATGGTATCAAGATAGAACATCCATAATAAAACTGATCATAAATAATTTTATATAATATTTTATATTATAAACATAAGATATTAACCTAAATAATATATAAAATTCAACATAGGTGTTGAGATAGACAAAAATACTCTAATAAATTCATCATGAAATTTTTGAAAGAAATACACTTTTACTTTGAAAAGAAGAGTTATTTTAGAATAATATTTTTATAAAACCAAATATAAACTAATATATTTTTTCAATAATTAAATGAGTGGTTTTATAAAAATAATTCTGGCTTAGAACATATTATATAGAGCTCTTAAAAATAGGTAATAATTTGAGAAGTTCCCTTGAATCAGGCTTGTTTATTGGGAAGAATTAAAAAAGATCTTTATAAAAAAATTTACTCCCCATAAAATAAATATGGATTATGATTGGTACAAATATATATATAATTATCACATAATTTATGAGGATTTCATAAGAATAATTATGAATTTAATTTGGATTAAGGGAGAGAAATAGTAACTCAAATGAAAATGGAGGTTCTTATAGAAAACCCTTACCATGTGTCTGAATGTGTTATGAATTTGAGCTTAACATCTTGGATAATAAGAATAAATCCATTAATTATATAATTAAGAACCTTATTTAAATTTTTTTTATTCTGTATAATTTTATTAACTTCATTTATGGCGTTTTGATGAGTTATTAGATACAAATTTATCGCTCGGGGGCGTTCGTTTCCTTGGTTTTCATGATTGATATAATTGTATATGATAATGGAAGTTCATGTGGAATGGGTATAATTCTCAAGAATTGAATTTATATTATATTGATGAGAATAAATTATTGTAAATGGTTATAAATATCATTTGGTTATATAGTATGAGTAAGAATCATTATATAAAACATTTAGTGATAATCATTTAGATTTTTACGGCAGTTATTCGATCACAACGAACTAGTTCTATTATATTATTTAATATCATGTATAAAATATGGTAATAGAATAATTAAATAATATATAATAAATATTTTAGAATATTTTCCACCCATAAAAATGGTTTCATGATTATCCTTGATGAATAAATTGAAGAACAAAACTTCGGCGTCCACAAAGGTTGTAAATCGGCACCTCTCGGACGATGGTTTTCTTTTTAAAATAAAAGAGAGGGATAGTAAAAATATTGATGATGTATATTTAATTAACATGATATAATTATAGTATATATATAATATTGGAGTTAAAGTGATCATTTTTACAGAGGATATGAGGAGATAATAATAAAATAAGGAACATAAAAGAAATTAAAAGGAAAAAAGGAAGAGGATTTTACCTCTTGACAACTCCTTGAGAACCTCTTTAAGGGAAGGGGTTTTGATCTTTTGGAAAGAAAAATAGCTCCTTGATGTGGGAAGATACTAAAGAATATTATTTTGGAATAAATTTAAGAATCTTCATTTCTTAGAGGAGTGAAGAGAAGAGAAAGTGGGGGTAGTTTTTATTACGGAGGAGATGAGTGATTTTTGAATATCTTATTCATTATTTAATTATTTTGCTTAAGACAAGCAATATTGCATGATTATTGTGACCAAAAATAGTAATATGTGCATGTGAGTTCGAACCAATGTCCATTTACATCATCCATGAATCAAGAATGATGCTGAAATTAATTTATTTAGCATATTTTGTAAACTATCGAATTTCACTATTCACAAAAAAATTCAAGTATTTCAGAAAAATTCAAAAAAATAACCCTGACCATTTTTTGATGTATTTAATTCAAAGTTAAACTCAATTTTATCAAAATACTTTTCTAAATGAGAGAAACTTATTTTTTAAATAAAATCATTATTTACTTAAAAAATACATATTTTAAATTTAAAACTGATTTTATAATACTTACAAAAATTAACTGAAGTCTCATAAAATTTTCTTAAATTTATAAGAAAACAAAATCTTTATTTAGGAAAACATTTTATGAAAATAAATTTTATTTTCAATAAATTAATTAATTTAAAATTGTAATTAAATATTTATTACTCAGAAAAATATCAACACTTAATTTATAATTTTTAAAATATTCACTCTCGTTTATATGGAGCCTAAATTTTGTTTATACATACATGGGTGAGGTTTCTATTCATAAGGGTATATTACTATTCATAAGGGTAAGTTACTATTCATATGGATAGATTACTATTCACCAAAAATGTATGTTAATCTTATCAGAGTCTAAATATCTTATTGATCACAACTGTGTATATCAGTTTTTCTAAAATCATATCACAAAAGTGGAAAAATTATGTTTAGTGGCTATGTTATAATTATCTCTTATAACAAAGTATTTTTTCCCCAGGGGATCATTATTTCCTGCATTCTATATTAAATTTATTTTTAAAACCTTGTGGTTTTTCTTGAGGTATGGTCTACTATAAGTAATACAAAACAAACTCTTAATTATTCCTCTATACAATATTTTTAGCCAGTTTTTTAATTTCATACATGCCAAGTTTAATATTTGAACTCATAAACTTTCTCAAAAAATCCTTTGTATATTTTATTTTATTTAATATATTCACAAAGTCTATCCAAAATAATTGGAAAACAATAAATAATTTCAACTCACTCATCATACCCATTTGAAACACATATTACATGAGTTTAGAAAATTCATTACACAAATTCTTGTTAGTTGAACCAAAAATCACATCATCAACATATATTTGAACATGGATGATATGTATTGGTGAAAAATTTAACCAGTGTATCCAATACCTTGTTTATTATTAGAAAACAAATAACAAATTTTTCTAAGTCATCCCACCCCTTGATTAAAATTAAAAGTAGTTAACATTAAATTATAAATTTCATATAACTATTCATAAATTTTTTTATCATGATATGTAGAAGAATATTAATCGTTAAAAAATTAGATTTAAACTATGAAATCAAATTAGTTAACATATCTTCTTTAGAAACTACATAATCATAATATTTTTTAAGTTATTAATGTGCTTTATTCAAAGAATCATTTCTAGATTCATGTAAAAAACAATACTCATTAATTTCGTCAAAATAATCATCATCATTTTTAGGTATAAATGAACAAAATGGATATAATTCTTCTATTTGAGACATAAAAAATATATTATCCTACTAATTATATTTCACATCCTATAAATTAGAATTAAATATATAACTTGAATCTTAAAATTCACTTTACATGTTTTTCATTGCCTACTTTAATTTCATCTTATAATATGTCCTTATGTTTTGTAAAAGTAAGTATTTCATTTATTTTCAATGTTTCAATATGTTTTTATTTGAGTTGATTATGATGCTTAGAGGAATGTTATGGATTTTTTATAAGTAATTATATGTCATTGTTGATAAATAATCCATGTAATTCCATAAGATGGTCGATCTTCTTCCATGTCCTATAGAAAAGGAACTATGAGGATAAATCTTGAATAACTCATGTCGAGAATTTCAAGATAATGTGGCATTCATTAATTATGAAGATTGATAAGTTTATCATAAAAGGAATCAAAAAAACATGTATTGGTGGATTAAGGAGAACCATTTATAACATTCTTTATAAGTGCTGAAGTAGTCGATAAGGGATGGATGTTTTCTAAGGTGGTTTTAAGTTAATTTGATAGAATTATATAAATTTATAGATTCATATAATCAATTTATGTGACTGATACAAATTTACATAGTTGATATATAATACATAGTATATTTTTATAATTCATGTATCCAAATGTATCACACTTCTAAATCACCTAGATAAATAGATCATGTATCCTATTTCAGATACATATAAGAATTTGGGTCTGATGTATTGGATTATATCATAGATCCAAATTTATATAGGAATTTTAGTATAACATATGATTATGTTGTGATGTAGTCCATGTGAACCACATAGCTGATGTGATCCACGTAGTAAATTTTTTTATGCAGCCTATGCAAACCATGTAGTCAATGTAAGCCACATATCCCATTGTTGTGATGTAGTTGACATGAACCACAAAACCAATTTGATCTTATTATCTAATTGTTGTGACATATCCAATTTTAAACATTCATTCATGCATTAGATTTTTGGCTTTGTATGAACTAAAATTATATACATTTCTCTATTTTTGTGGTAGTATTTAGTGATAACATTCACATGGGAACATCTAATATTTTTTATAAATAATATTTTGTGGATGTTGAGGGTTATTAATTTTTTAATATCATAGGAAGAAATATTACTTGAGTCTTTTAGGAATTTAAATGAGTAGGTGAGTCCTATGATATTTATATATCATGTGAAAGATAAAGATTCAATCTTGATAATATTTAAATAAATATTTTAATAGGAATTCAATTGTTTTTTAATGAGTGATTAATCAAGAATCTATTGACTGATTTGAATGAGATGATCTTTCTCCTAAAGATTATGGGGTTTCCATAATTGAAATTTTGAAATATTTACTATGATTCTTTTGAGAATAATACTCATAATAATTTTGTGAATACAGTTATATAGTGCAAGTATCAAAGAAAGGGGTGAGTGAGGATTGAGAAATATTGTTCATATTGCAAAATCATTCAAGGGACCTATGCATCTAGTATCAAGTAAAATATGGTGATCTGAAGCCATGAGTCCTTGAAGGAGACAGACCTTAGTGTTTGAATAATATTATTAGTATCCAAATCACCCCAAATAAGGATAGAGTATTGATACTATCATTGTTTTTGAAGATATTGAGGGAGTATGTGAGCAATCTTGATCCCATGGGATCATGGAGGAAGATCACTCTAAAGAATGTTGTGGAATTCTTATTACTGGATCATGAAAAAAAGTGAAGGATCTTATAACTGGTGGAAAAAACTAACTGCTGAAGAGGATTTTGAATGAGAGATATAACTGGTTAAGGAAGATAAGGTGATTTGGGAGTATAATTAATCACACTCCAATGGACTCAAAAGACTGTCTTAATTAATAATAATATTATAGTTGATAATTCTTTTTTGGGGGGGAATAACAAACATTTCATGGAGTAGGATTTTATACAAAAATATTTAAATAATGTGTATTGATTTATTCTAGATTATAACTGCATATTTTGTGAGGTTGTGATAAATATTCTTGGGTGTATCAATAACTTTAACCAATTCAATAGGTTAAATTTAAAAGGAGATGAATTCATAAAAGAATACAATTAATGCCCCCCCCCCATTTAGTGGTCCATCTAGCCTAAAAATATATAATTGGAATCAGAGTAAGGTTCCCTTTAAATATCCAAGATTTTACATTTTAATTTCAATAGTTTTAATAAAATTAGTATTTTAGGAATTTTATGAGGTAAACTAGATAGAGAAAATGAGGATACTATTTTCAATATAAATCTAGAGATTTTATCCAAGAATTGGAAAAATAGGAATATAAGAGAGGGAAATAATAAACAAGAATTTAATAAATAAACACCACTAAATAATGGTAATAAGTGTGGTACAAGTTTTAATTATTATTTTGATTAATATTATTCTAATGAAGACCATTCAAGTTTTGATTAGGATGTATCAATTATTAATATTTATTCTAAAATTAGAGAATATCTGAAAAAAGATACCAATAAATTGGTAAATTATATCATTGGTACTATAAAGGGACTTATTTTTTATAATTCATGAGTATAAGAAGAAACCTAGTGATGTACCTCTATGAATAAATTCTATGAAGGCCCTCCATTAATTAAATTCATAAATAAATCTCATGGACTCCCTATGCTAAAGTCCCTACACTTTCATCCCTTTTTAAACACTATGTATCCACTCATTTTGGGATAGTGGTTTCCCAGATTTGTCTTATAAATACCCCATACCTTCTCTAAATATAAGAAAAAATTTATAGGGATTTTATGAGGACCTAATAGAAATACCTCTTAAGTAAGATTATCAATTTTTTTACTAGAGTGGTCCTACACAAAGAGATCCCAAAAGGCCCTCCATAAAGTAATACTATGAAATACCAATGTGAAGAAATCCTGTGAAGGCCCTCTACAAAGAAACCATGTGAAGTGCCTATATAAATAAACCCTATGAAGTCCCTCTATAAAGGCCATCCATGAAACAAATCCATGAATTAACTCCATGATGTAATCTCATGGACACCCTTTGCAAAATTCCCTATGCATACATCCCTTAGTGAAGTGATAGACAATCAGTGTTATATAAACAATGTTATGTGAACATCCCTTCATGAGGTCACACTCGTGAGGCTTCACTGACACCTATGAATATTTGAGAATCATACTGCGAACTTTTCAAGATAAGTCGAACAGATTTTAGGTGGAAATACTTGTGATCTAAATATACATCCTATAAAATTCCATGAGTCGAGATACTCAATATGGATTTCAAAATTACCTTGAGTTCATATTCTATTATTGATTCCTAAGTTACCTTGTGTCAAGATACTCCTATTGGTTTCCATTTATGGTCTTCGTACTAGGTTTAATACTCAAAACATACTTTCACTGGACTCACCTATTAGTTCTGGTATCTCCAAGAAGCTCATGTGTAATCCCCACTCAATCTCCTATTATCACCCCTTTTATGGAATAGGTATCTCAAGGAAGCATACATGTGTAATACCCATATGACTACCTTTAGTAAATATACTATTAATGGATTTTTTAAAATACATTCACTCAGATCATCCTTCATATTAAACCCCTAAATGGTGTCCCAATGAATACAGCCCACTCAAACCTTTATTTTGGTCTCTAATGAAATATGGTTGATCCTGGAATATCTATTATTTCTCACACCAATCATGAATAACATGGACTTAGAGTTATTTGTTGATCATTTCCTAATAATGATATAATGCATCATAACTAAGAGTATGGAACACATCACCCTAACTACATTACTCTAGACTACATATCACTCATCCATACCACAAAACATGAAACTGCATGCATTAGTCTAGCCACATGAAGATAAACTGTATACAGCGAACTATGTGTTCTTTGATTCTTTTCAACCAAAATATATAGGATGATCTTTGAGTCTCAATCCCAATATCTCAAAATTCAGATTTTCTCTTATGTAATTATCGTAGGATTTCTCTTTCTTTAATACCTCAATTCAATATATTATATACCTAGAGTCATGATGGTCCTATCAGCTTCACCATATCTAATCCTCCTTCAAGGTGTTAGTCCCAACCTCTTTAGTTTTCCTTCCTAATCTAGTTATGAATATAAAAGAGATTTAAATTCATATATGGGCCTCTTAATAGATGAAATCTCCAACCATATCTTCTCCTATATAGTAACTAACAAGTATGATGAATAAAAAATGTTTTTTAAAATGTAATTTCAACACCAAACATTACTAGTCACCTTTCACCTATTAGTCCTTATCACATGGTGTTAAAATACATGGATTGGCCAATTTCACATGAAAATAAAAGGTACAAAGTGTCTCATTAAGTGTAACTAGATGATGTGGGATATGGTTACCTTTAAAGGGATATATATATAAAGCCCTGTTTATCAGCCTAATCCAAATTCACATCATCAAATGCCTCCCTAAAAAACGATAAACACCATATTTCCCAGTTATGAAGCTTTAAACCAAAGCATGACTAATTAATAAGATATTGGTAGAGAACCTCTTATACACAAATATGTTTGCATATCCACATGGTTTAGATTTGATCATGGACACAGGGATAACCAGACCCATGTTGGGATTTGGAAAGAATTCATGAAAAAATATTAAATATATAAAAGTCAAAGAGTAAGGAAAGATACCATAAAAAATATGTGATGATCCCGACCTACCACCCTCTTGGACTACATGAATTCTGAAGCATCGCTGTAAAAAACCCCAATGACCACCTTCCTTTAGAAATCAAGTACACAATGATGATTCACATCAAACTATCATGGATGCATAAGCTCATTGGAGTTTTCATAAAAAATCTGGAGTTTTAATTCATTTAATTGTTTTTTTTTGTAGTTTTATATTTTAAAAATATTTATTCATTATGTGAGGTATTTCATCATCTAGAATAGTTATTTTAGACTTCCAAGTGGAGGTTAATATTTTATTTTATAATTTATTAGTCGAAACAATTCCTAATTTGAGTAAGGTTTATTCCCCAACATTATTTGATATCTCATGGTGATCATAAACATGTTTTGGGTCTTGTAGTGATCCAATTTGGGAACCAGGATAAGGTATTCTAGGTTGGATTGTTACAAAATGGTATCAAATCCAATACTCAATTATAAGTGCAGTGGAAATGCCTGGGTTTGAGGTTTAGGTTTTATAATAAGGGTGTCGTTCTTTAAAGTAGTGGAGAGTGTAACACTTATGGAAATGTGAAACTTAAAAGACTAAATATTATTACACATGTCATCAAGATGTGCCTTTCCTTTTAGGAGACTCCATTATTGGAACTCCATGTTTAAGCATAGTTGTTCTAGATTTTTGGATGGATGGGTGATCTCCTAGGTATTTTCCCTAAGTGTTTGTAAGTGGGGGAAATTATATTGAAAGAACATGTTTTTTTACAATTATTATAGTCATTAGTTTGATATGTGTCTCTGATGGGTAATAGACCAAGGTGTATTGTGAATATAGACAAGGTATTATAGGAGACCCATAGGGTCATATGACTAGGTTTTTCACCCTGGGAGGTAAATTCATAAAAATCACACACTTAAAGAAAAAACTTATAAAAGATAATATTTTTTTGAATCAAATAGAGTATAAAAAACTCTCTAATAAATACATCCTCATACACTCTCTCCATGTACAACTTTGAGGTGATTATTTAAGATTTTATTGTTATGAGAGTCCCTCCATGATATGTATAAAAATTTCCTTTATTTTCATGATCAAATATAGATGAGTTTCATCTATTTCATTTATTACACTAACCATACCTTTTATAGAGAGATACATACAACTCTTTATTAATGGATTTAAAATTATATACTTAAAATGATAATCATGGAAATGTAAAACGCCTTAAAAAAGTTTTATATGAGATCAATTCCTTGTTAAAATAGATATATATAATAGGCCATATATTCTTTTTTACTTAACAAATAGTTATTTTAATGATATTACATAGATGATGTGACTCCTCTCTTATAAACTAATTTTTTTAATAAAACTTCTTCATCAAATAAGTGTAATTATACCCTTCTCCCTTCTTCTAGTATAGTAGAATAAATAAAACTCTTAAATTTTCAATACATATGTCAAATGAATAGAATCAATTTGAGTAATCAATATCCATCATCAATGAAAATTGTGTCACACTCCATAAATTGTTGTTAAATAATTGAAATTTGGTTTTATTGACTCTCCAAGTCTAGATACATAAGTTTTCATATTTTTGAATATTTAAATCTTTAAAATTGTAGATATTCTATAAATTATATCATAATGTAATGCGTTAAAATGTAATTTACTTTAGTTACTATCTCTTTACAAAATTAATAGTCAAATAGTTGTATCAAATCCCATAAATCATGGGCTATGAATTCTAGAAAATAAAAAAAAGTTAATTATAGAGTAATATAAATATCATGGTAAAATGTATTATTCTAAACAAAATTATTGAATTTGATTATAGTGTAAACTAATAATACATAACACATATCCCTACAACCTTATTCTAAAATACTCCTTCATAACACATCGCAGTATTCCATTACCACATGGATATGAACTTAAATTGCAGTATTGTCCTGAAAAAATCAACTAAAAATTCAAACACAATTACCATTATTATTAAATTATGGAATAAATTCCCTAACTTCCATGAAAAAAACTAATCTGAATCTTTATCTATAAATCATGAATGAAAAATAATGGCCACATATTAAGTCACTATGACATAATATATACTTTACCATCCTACATAAAACTTATAATTAAATCATGATATAACCAAAGTAAATGTGATGTCATTTTATTCATTCTTCAAAAATTTATTTTTCATACTTCACCAAACTTATCCAACACTAATAAACATTTATCTAATGCCTAAATATTCCATAATGATCACCATTGACCATTTAGATTATTCACCCAATCCTAATTTTAAATCTTCATTATTCAAGAAATACTTATAATTATTTCATTTTCCATGAAATATACAGTCACTATAAAATCTATAATACATGATTTATAAAATATATATGTATCAATTTTAATTTATCACTATACTCATTTTCATATAAAAATTTCATGTATCTCTATATCCTTTTATTGGACTATGTCTTTCCAAGGACTTCTTCAATAAGTATGATATTATTACATGAATGGATCTTCATCCAAATTTATTATTGAAATTTATTATGTAATATATAAAATAATTCATTATAACTTATGGTTAAAAAGTTATTGAAAGGTTATTGAAAACAAATTCAATAGAAACATTTGGTTACAAAATATTCCATCTTTGGTTTTTTTCAACACAAAGCAACGGGTCTCTTTCTTCATAGATCCATCTATAATTTCTTGTCTTCCATAAATATATCTTCCATAATTAAATAATTGTCTCCATTATTTTATAAATGGATAGATATTTATACCTCTATATCCATTCACATAAATTTTTTTATTGGAATCTCACTCCTCGTTTGACAGTAAATCCAAAGCTCTAACAATCATTGTTTTCTTTCATTCAATGGGAAGTAATTTCATATCATACTCAAGGATTTATTTAATATTATATCCTCTCATATTGATAATAAAATTCAAAGGATATTTTTTATAGGTTTTTATTATATTTTATTTTTAATAATTAGAATTTTTAAATTATCTACTTGAAATATAATTCATTATTCCACTTTTTCTTCCTTCATTAAACAACCCAAAAATTCAAATTTTTTCTTCCCCTTTGACATGAAAGTAAATGGGCCCTAATACCACATATTATAAACCAATCTTAAATGATATATTTATAATATAAAAAAATATACCCTAAAATAATTTTTATCAATTGTTTCTCCTCCTTAGAAAACACTATATTGTTCCTCTTTTAGCTCCATGTTTGAGACCACTTGTTATATTGTAAAAGAAAACAAGAGAAACCCATTGATCATCATACAAACATACTAAAACCACTTGATAAGAAAATCATATATTTTATTATAAATCTATCCATATTTTTATAAATTATATATTTTTAAATATACCCCACCACCACTTATTTATTCATATATCATAACACTCACAAATTAGATGAACTTTTTAGAGATTTTGTGAAGGAATGAATTGAATTTTATAATTTTATATTTGTAGTTTTAATTTAATTTTGACTATATAAACCTTTTTTGATAAAAAAATGAGTTTAATAAGGTTTTAATATGAATTTATAGAGATCAGAGGATAATAAATTATTTTTTGAAGTAGAAGTGGCACCAGGAACCTGGTGTGTAAAGGAATAGATTTTCCCAAACCCTTAATTTTCCATTTCAGGTGGTTAATATTTCAAGGAGAATTTAGTGGTATACTATAGGGAGAGGGGTATTTATTCTTATGTTTTAAATTATTACACTGTGAACATAAGGGTTTCACCATGGTTTGTCGACTATAAATAAATTTCGTTACAATCTGGTGCATTGTAGTGTGAAGTATAATATTTAAGTGTGTTGATTCAATTTAATTTTTTTGTTTTAATCACATATAAGTGCAGTTGTGATCAAAGTTTAGGTATTATTCTGTGAATCCTTGGATATAAAATTATTTAGTTATGCCTTTTTGGGGGTAGTTTTATTGTGATGAATTTTTTGTGTCATTTTCTTGATCTAGGTTTGATCATCTTTAAGGGAGAAGGTTGGGGATTACACCATGATTCCTGGAGTTCAAGAATTATCGCATGATACCTCTCATTTCACCATAATCACTAATGTTATTATAAAATAAAATGGTCGTTATCGTGAATAATAAGGTAATTCAAGGGATAATTATGTTTTCAATATCATATATATCCATTTTTGTATCGTAAGGCTATAAATCACATTATGATGATGTATTTCTAAATTGTTATAATAAATTTAAATTTTCAATTGAATTTATTTCATTTTAACATTATTATCTCAAACCTTGGTGTGTTTTGAGAGTATTTATTAGTTTTTTTAATTGCATATGATAAACCATTAAGTTATTACTTCTATTAATCAATTCACTTAGATCCAAGGTTTCATTTTCTCTATTCCTTCTCCATTATATTGGATTTTAAATTATTTACGACCATGGAAGCATAGTTGTCTTGTTTTTAGGGGTTTTTATCAAGTTATCTTTGTTGGTATAATGGTTATAAGTTTTTTTGGGTCCTCTTTAAGGATTCTTGGTGGTTTCTTCATCATTTTTCATTATGTTCATGTATTTCATTCATTGAAGATTCATTTGAGGTATTGTATTTAAAAATTATCTTGTATTATTTGTGATATTAGAATTTTAATGCCTTTTTCCCTAGGTTAATGACATGGAATTTACTTTAGAACATAATTAAGTATAAATTTAAGAAAATGTGTGGTAAAAGTGATCACCGGTGTTTGTTATGACTTCTATAATATTTTAATATGATCTTGGATCCCATGATATTATTTATATGTTATTGAACTGTTTTTTGATATTTTATTATAATTTTATATTTTTTCTTATTGATAGATATCACATTCATAAATTCTTAATAACATAAGTTTTTAAAGAAGATAGGGTACTGAAATTGAACAAAAAATTGATATTAGTTATTCCTATAATTGATTATGATGCTTGGAGAATGATTTAAGTGTATAAGATTATTATTATTCATTACTACTAATAAAGTTTAATTATATTGAATTTTTTATGTCATATTGGTTTATACTAATTTAACGTTCTCATAAATGAATAATAATCAAAAAATTGTAAAAAATTCAATTTTTGAATTATGGTATTGGTGTTTATATTATCTGTTCTTGTTTAATGATTCTTGTTGTTGTTATTATAGTTAATACCAAAGATTAAATAATATAAAGATTATAATATTGGTACCCTTTATATATTTATATAAATTTTAGTATGATTGGGTTACTGTGGTGATTTTTGGGTAGTTGATGATGTTTTTATGTCAACAGTTTGATGTAAATGGTGATGAAGTATTGTTGTTAATGTTGAGTAATGGTGGTGATGATGTTGTGGATGTTTTTAAGAGATATTTGTGGTGAAGATGTGATAGTGGGGTCGGTTTTTATTAGTTTGTATATTTAAAGTAGAATTATATGTTTCATAGTAAGATATATATAAAATGGTAATAAATTAATGAACTAGATAATGGTAATGGGTTGTCATGATATGTTGATGATTTGAAAAATAAATGGAAAGGAAAAATGATGATATGTTATAATGATGAAGTGTTAATCAGTTTTTATGTGGTAATTGAATAGGTAATCAATGTAAAAAGGTGTTCATTGAGGATAGAATGGTTTTAATATTCATGTTAATTAATATATGTAATTTGGATAAATAATGATAATGTTATTATTGTTGAAATGGAAATTGAGTGATAAGAAGTTAATGATGATGAAAATGAATAAATTAGTAAATAATTGATTAATTAAAATAGGTAACCATCATATTTATGATATTTATTATGATTAGTGGTAACACTGGATCATATTATGTCTATAGGTGGTAGTATATTCAATGTTTGGGGTTAATAGTTATAAATCTAGTGTATCATGTTAGACAGTTAACCTTAGTTAGGACATGTTTTTTTTGTTATATATTCATTATAGTTTTTTTATTTCATATGAACCAACACCCAATTGGAGTACTAAGACTGATACCCATATGAGGTTTTGGGTCACACATGTCTTCCCAACATCATGACTGTAGAGGTTACAGATGCATGACTACTCCCATTACATCACTCTCTCTTCCATAAGTAGTGTGGTGTGCATATATATTGTGGTTATGATGGATCCATGCTATATATATATACAGGATGTAATGGGTTATAGTTATGACACATGTATATGTAGGGGATGTAATGGATTAAGGTTATTATATATATATTTTTAAGTTGTGATGGATTACTATTATGATATTTGTATATATACATTAGATATAATATATTAAGGCATAGTGTGTATATATATATAGGTTGTAATAGCTCCAGGTTAGGATACATGATGATGTGGATATGTTGGTGATGTGATTGGTATTATGTGGATGTGACTATTATTATGAAAATTCAATTGTGATATGGATATAAAAATGTGTGGTATATGATTATATGACTTATGTGAGTGATGGGAGCACTAGGACATGTTACATTGGGGTATATGGTGATGAGTTCAGTGGGAATGTGGATTCAGGGTACCTTTCTTATTATGTTCTATTCATTATTATTTTATTTATACTTCTATGTGATATTTGGTTTGTGAGCCATGGTAATCATTGGAATTTAGTTTACCTAGTTTAGGTAATGATTTGGTTTCACTTTTTATTTATTAGGGATTTAGTATACTTCTTCCACATTTTCATGAGAGGTTTTCGGGAAGATCTTACTCAGTATACTTGTATACTCACCTCAATCTCTCTCTCTATCTATATATATATATATATTAAAGACTATAGTAAAAGGATACTGAATGGGATATATATTATTTTATCTCATATTGGTTGTCTCTGTTAGCATGACTTAGTGGTGTGCTTTTTATATTATCTATTTTTATTATATTTCATTACAATTTCTTAGTTTTTGATTTATTTATGACATTAAATTCATGTTGGTTTTGGTTTATTTAGTATTATTTGGATTTAATTCTTGGTTTTACTTTATTTTAGGTATTTATGAGGGTAATTTCTCATATTCATGTGTTCTTATACCCTCAATGTTAGTCACTAACCCATGGCCTATTTCAGGAAGGCTTTAGGGCTTATTTTAATTTTCATTGCAATATTAATAGGGGTTTTAATAGGGGTGGTTCATGATAAATTGTGATCAAATATTTTAATTGAGAGAAATTATGGGTTTTAGAGTTTTACATTGGTTTCTATTATATGGGTTTGGTGGGATGATGGTTCCAATTGACCTTAGTACATGATATATGAAATGGAGGATGACTAAGACACAGGTGATCAAGACCCAAAATGATCCGACATAAGGTATTTAATTTTTCTAATAATACTAGGTGAAATGATGTTGTTTTTTGGGATAAATACCTAGGTAAGGTTCATGTATCATACTTGATTATTTATATGATCAAGTTGGGTAAATTATGGAAAAGTTAAAATTAAGGTAATTAAGTCGTTTAAAGAAATATATATTTATAGGATTATGAGTCCCTAAAGTTTTTTTGTCTTGTAGAGATGTATCATGGCCAGCATCCTCATGAGTTTTAGTCAGATGAAATATAGAAGGATGCTCCAGTAGATAATTGAAGAGATGATGTTAATGATATTTACTATTAGACGAATACACTACAAGAGTTTTATCAACAATATCTATAAAAGTGTGAGGGTTTTGTTTCTAATTGGGGAATGAGAAATGGTTGGAGGAGATGAAAACCACTTTCAATCTAATCCATACTAGGAAGAAATATTGTATTCCATTGGTAGTCATTTTTATATATAAAAATACTAGTTAGTGGTGGATATTATTTATTAGTGATCATAATGAATCAAAATCCTCATGGCATAAATGTTGTGATCTATTCTAGGCTATGTTACTTCCTTAAACTATGAAGGTGACCTGATGACGAGAGTTTTATTTTCTATGGAACGGAAGATCTGTTGTGTGGGATTATAAAAATTAGTTTAAGGTACATCTTATTTATACTATATAACTTTTACTATGTGAATATTATAGAGAAATTCACATCAAATAGGTGGTATATCTAGAGATCTGGTGCTATGTAACACCATTTACATTTTTGATGCTTCTAGAGGTACTGAAAAAATGTAGATGTTATAGAGAAGTTTTAGGATCGGATCATATCATATCATGATGGAATTCATCATAGATTATCAAATAGTTGCAATATGGATGGAGGTTCTTAGTTATTCAATTAGTTAATGTTTCAACCAGTAAGGAGTTGGTCTAAACTTCCCTACTCATGTTTCACCAAATTTGTAAGTTCTTAAGACATTACTCAGAACCTAAAGGTGTTATTTATTTTTATATATAAGTCATGATCATTATAATTTATAGTTCCTGAACTTATTTTTAATTCAGTGAGTTATTGGAATCCCACTTCAGGTACAACCCTTGCAGTAGCTTCCTTAAAGGCTATATCAATAGCAGTAGAGAGGAGTGGAAACTTTTTCTATGTCTATGGATACATATATGATGTTATCCTTAGATTTAATTAGTTATATAATGTATATTATATAATTTATTTCTTTTGAAATGGGTTTTTTTATGATGCTAAAGGTGAGTGTGTTTTGTTTTTTATTGAGTGAGAGAATTAGGTGGAATGAATGTATGTGGAGCCTCTTTCTTCTCTATTAGAAGAGTTAATGTTGGGTTAAATTGATGTTTAGGTGATGTAAGTTATTTAGTTTTTGGAATATTTACCTAATTTATTCCTTGAAGAGGTTGTAATGTTACCCCCACAACATGATATCAAGTTTGGGATATATTTACAACATTGTGTGTCTCTAATTTCAATGTATCTATATAAGATATAGCCTTCTTAGTTGCAAGATTTATAGATTTAGATCAGAGATATTTTTCAGAAGGGTTTCATCTATTATAATGTGTCTCCTTGGGGAGATATACTTTTTTTTAGAATAAGGTGGATGTAAATTTTTGGTTTTGTATAGATTACCTTTAATTTAATCAAGTAAAGATGAAAAATCATTTCCTCTGTTGAGGATTGATGGTTTATTTAATTAGTTGAATAGATCTAGTTGGTTCATTAAGATTAATCTATGATCAATATATCATTAGATAAGGGTGGAAGGTGAATATATCATAAATAATACCTTTAGATATTGTTATGGGATCTTCTCTTTTATGGTAATTCTTTTTTTAGGAAATATTAGGATTTTTTATATAACAGATTAATTTTTTGTTTCATGAGTTCTTGTATCATATTTTAGTAGATTTCATAAATGATATACTTATATATTTTAAGTACAATGAGGATCATATTGACTATTTGATAGATATTTTAGAGGTTCTTTGGAATTACCATATATTTGGGGAGTTTTCTAAGTCTAAGTTTTAGATGTGGGAGGTTCATTTCCTATAGAATTTTTTATCCCAGTAGGACATAGCTATTGATCCTTCAAATATTAAGGAGGTTATTTATTAGGTATCCCATAAGAATGTTTTTGTGGTTTTGAGTTTCTTTATTCTAAAATGATATTATAAGAGGGTTGTTTGTGATTTTTCTTATATTTTGACTCCTTTGACATTATGGACTAGGAAGGATCATTTTTTATTGTGGAAAGACTGGTGTTAGGGTGCATTTTAGTATCTTAAAGGAAGCATGTTAGTGCTTCTCTTTTTTTTCTAGAGTAAGTACTTATATTTTGAGGTTTTTAGTAATTCCTTTTATCTTGGATTTGGTTTTGTTTTGATGAAATAGATAAAATCTATCTTTTATGGGTCTTGTGTGTTATGGACCCATAAACATAACTATATTACCCTTAAAATTGATTTATATACATTGGTTTTTTTAAGTTGTGGTGCAACTATATCATTATTGAATGCTTTATGGTCTTTAAAAATATCAAAATATTGAAATATATTTTCTTAGTGTAATTTTAATTTTTGTTAGTAATGGTTGATAGAAATATTGCATGATTAAGACTTTGATATTTGTAATACCCCAATGATATTAAATGTATTAGCAGATGTGATAAGTAAAAAGACACATAGAGACTGACTGAAAATTAATTTTTTTTATTCAAAAGCACTTTTGAGGAAAAAGTGGGAAACCCGATACATGAAAATACCCAGATCAAGACTACAAGGAACTGGAATTCCCCAGCAATTACATCATTATGTTAAGCCTCCACCTTACATGACCACTCAACAAGTTGTCCCATGCAGGGTTTCATGGGCCTGGTACCGATGGAAAATCCATACCCTCTCATTCGTCCAAATCCGAATGGTCATGCACAAATGGAAGATTCCTGCTCCGAAACCTCATCTGGCAGTGCTCCTTATAGAGTGCTGGTTTCATCCACCATTAAATTTTAAAATAAAACAAAATACAAAAACTGCATCAAATCCAT
This sequence comes from Viscum album, assembly GCA_963277665.1. Lineage (NCBI taxonomy): Eukaryota > Viridiplantae > Streptophyta > Magnoliopsida > Santalales > Viscaceae > Viscum > Viscum album. The sequence goes on along the minus strand of OY728150.1, from coordinate 1,337,094,575 downwards.
CCCATTTCAGAATTCAAAAACTGCCAGAGTAGAAACCAAAAACAAAATTCAAAGTCACCAAAAGACTAATTAACCTATCATCACCGATGATTTCTCTGAACTGAACACTCAAACTCACATTCCAAAGGACCAAAAATACCATCGTGCCTCTCCGCCTCAGAGAGAATGGAGGAATCATAGAACCAGAGCAGAGACCAAGCAAACAGAGGCAGAATGAAACGCCGGTGATGAAAATAATGGATATGTTTTTTTGAAAAATTATTTGTATACATGGAATGTGTTTTTATCCTAATAAATTTAATTAATCACTATTGGTGAATTATTTCAATTAAATTTACATATTATATATTTGATAAAAAAATTAACATTTATTTAATATTTTTTAGTCATTGGATAGGAATAAATCTATTTTTATGCTTAACACTGTAATTATCTAAAAAATAGTTTTCATCGCGTTTTTCACATTTATTTTAAAACAAATTTATAAAACATATAAAAATTTAAATATTAAAAATGGATTCTATATTTTTAATCATGATTCCAAAATTTTAAAATAGGTGAATTTTATATTTATGTATTTTGAATAGTAATCATGGTAAAATTCAACACGACGATAAAGAGTAAATCTGGTTAATCTTGGTTAAAACAAAGTGTTAAGGTAAAAAAAATTCATTTAAATTCCTATTAGATAAATTTAATTTTATACTTATCACCATATTTATGAAATTTAATTTTTTAAGAGACACTTTTCTATGTAAATGACCTATATAATTTTTAAATCATATAAAGTTACAAAGTGTCACTCTCTTAGTTTTAAATATCTTTTTTGTGTTTGAAAAGTAAAAAGAGAAAGATATGAATGAATAATAATGTTAATTTTGTGCATAATGAAATTATATTATTTATTTTAATTTATTTATAATTTTTTTATTAAATAATTACTTTAAAATTTTGTACAATGCTAATACATTATTTATTCAATTAAAAAAATAAATGATTTTTAAAATATTAAAAGTAATATGATTTATGGTAGTTATAGTGTTCCGTGTTTTTTTAGATAGATATAACATATTAGGGATTTTTAAATGGATTATATTCTAATTTAATCATTTTATTAGTGTCTTTAAAGACAAATTAAATAAATAGTTTTAAAATTGACATTAATGATATTTTATAATAATTAGTATTTTATTAAATTATTTAAAATTAATAGAAATAATATCTTCAGACATGTGAATGGAATATGGGTTAAAAATAATACATGGTCTATTTATGAGTCATGTTTCCACTTATGATATCATTCTTAACCTTTTGTGGTTAAAAAAGTTGTTACTGTAGTTAAGGTCAAAAATAATTAACAAATAGGTTAATCAAAATGACACAAAAACCTATCTAAATTTAATTTTATGATTTTATTTAAATAATATACACTTTTTATTCATATCCATGTCCATTTGGAATCATTTTTCTTCATAATGACTTTATTATATTTTAGTCTTTTAAGAAATTCTAAGTGTGTCATCTCTCTCCCTTATGAAAGGACACCCCACCTTCCCCTTCCTTACAACACTTTTAGAAATCTTTCTGGACCATCCCATACAAAAAAATACCTTCTAAAATTACATATCCACATTCTATAGGCTATTTTCTTTCCATAATACCAACCCTAGGATCCTTAAAAGGGGATCTAAATAAGTTCTTTTAAAGAAGAGGTAATCACCTTAACTGATAAATTTATTTTTCACTTATACTTTAAATACTATAAATTTATGGTATTTATCATAAAATAATAACTTAATTGTCCTAAATATTACAAAATTTATTATTATTTTTAAATCACCATTATCCACCATCTTTCTCTTCTAATAAGAAGTGACATTATCACCTGTTCGTACGTACAACTTACCATCTCTACATAGTGATACAATTCATTTCCCACTACCATATTCCATGGTGGTTATTATGATTGGTTTAATGATTATATATGATACTTATGATATAATTATACTTATATAATTATAATATCATATCTATATTCTTACCTTCCAATCCATTGGAAAACAATAACATCTCTCATTCGTACATATGGAATGCCACCTCCACAAAGGGATTTGATTTGTTTTTCATTTCCATTTTAATTGGATGTTAGTAATTAAAAATTTAATTAAAAAATTGATTTATATGGAATAGTAATGATTATTTAAAGGTGAATTATTATTTTCTTTTCTTTCATTCCATCTTTCGAAAATTGAAAACAATGTTCATGTGTATGTATGTCCTACCATCTCCATGAATGATGTAATTAATTTTTCTATATCTAACTTTTATTTATGAATATAAAAATATATAACTAATATATATTATATTAATATCATTATTAACATTCTATTTACTATTAAATCATTATCAAAGTAAAAGTACTAGAACTAATTAACTGAAATACACATGATAAATGAAACAGTTAACACCGAGAAACAACAATTTTAATAAGGAATTATGGATAAATGGGTGTTAAAATGTTATAAAGGGATCATATATGATATTATAAGTGTATAAATTGTTTTTTTATTGAATTATAATAAATTTAAATTTATAATACAAGATTTTATATTTCTTTCAAATAAAGAGGAACTCGAGGTAATGTTTTATCATCTCAAATTATATTCATTGGGACATATATTATGCCATGCACCTATCTTCCATTATGAGGTGTTTTTATACAGAACTTTTACATGTTATATCATGATTATCCATATTTTCATGATATTTGAAATTTATTTTGAGGTTATTATTTTATGGTTCTTATTATTCAAATGTTACCAAGGTGGTAAGGGTTTTATGTTACAATCTCATTGTTTATCAGAATTGTTTATGATTAAGTTTATGATGATGAGATCATATGATATAAAACTCAAGAAACTCACAACATTTCTTCTCCTATAAATTTTTTTATAAATTAAATGTTTTTATTTTATCTTCCTCTCTTTAAGTACTCAAGATACTAAAATGGTTTTTATAGGGAAAAATGACTTCATTTCTCTCTCTAGTCAAAATTTTTTTCTCTTCAATGTATATATTTTATAAAAATGTTTTAAAGAGTTTTTATAAAATTCTCCTATGATTTATTAAATACAATTTTATCCATGATTTAATTTTTAAAAAATGGTTTAAAATTAATCTTCTTTTCATTTTCTTAATATGGAACTTTAACTTTTTTGTAACAGTATGAAAGGAATGTTTTTTTTAACTTATTTGACATGAAAAAAATTCATATCATTATTACCACTTAATGATTTGAAGATTCCTTTATATTTTTTCAAATATTATTTTCAAGAAGAAAATTATTTAATATTTTGGAAAATTTTATATTTTAAATAAGTGTTTTAAAATTGAAATGGTTATTTTACTCAAGAAATTCTATAAGTAATATTTTAAAATCATTTTCCATCTAAAATTACATCTTTGATGTTTATTAATATTTATTGAGGATATAATACAATTATACCCTATTAATTATTTCACTTCATGTTTTACGATTATGATAAATAAATTTTTATGAAAACCTTTCCTTTTCAATGGGTTATGTTGTGATGAAATTATAAGATGTTTATGAAACCCATTTATTTTCCCTGGGTTTTTCTATGATTAATATTAACCCAATTTCTTTTCATGGGTTCTAATATGATTAATGTTTTATGATCTTGTGGAATAAATATATATGATTTTAATTATGTTATGGGTAGGCTTCAAGTTATATATCCCTACAATTCATTGGGTAAATAAGGATATCTAATTACATAATAGGACTAGAATGGGGAGTGAACCCAATTTAGTAAGGGACTCTATCCACTATGATAGTCTTAGGGTTGAACATTGACTATTATGATGGTTTGGGGAGTAAACCTATTTCATTATTATAGTCTTGTAAATGGTCCTTTACTACTAATGAAATTATTTTCTATGCTTATGTGTATGTCACAAACTTATGTATTATGCTAATTTTATGATCTTATGACTCATGTTCTTTGATTACTTTATGATTTATGTCTTATTATCTTCCAATAATTATTCCATAACTCAATATTATGATCCTTGATATGTAGGGTATGGTTGTAAAATGTAATGTTCATGTTCTCATACCCTTATTCTCAAGTTATGCTCATGTGATAATTGATATATCCCTTTTTTAACCTTACTGATCATCTGATCTCACCCTTTTCTTATGTTTCCTTTCCCCAAGTTATGAAGAAAGGTACTAAGTATGATATTTAGAATAATGGTTCTAGATATGAATATTTTAGTGGAATATAATGTAGAAAACTTATGAACCAGTTTTTTATGTATCCAAGTTTCCAAAGATACTAGACCTATATGATTCTTGTGTGGATCATTGTGTTATCTATTTAATATTAATCTAAAAAGATGTAATATCTATATATTAAATATATGGGGTTTTATATTTGGTATCAGAGTGAGTTTCATTTACCATTGGAAACTTACATAAGAAAACTTTTGTGAGAACCCTCGGGATAATTTTAAGTATAATATAACAACTTAATGTTTTGGTAATAATCACATATGACCTGGGTTAAACCTAATGTGTTATAGATTGAAAAGAAATTATCTTTATTTAGACATTATAAAAATGATTTTTCATTATTATGTATTTCCCCAATATGATTATTATTGCTCACACTATTCTTTTTGGTTTTATTATATCGTTGAAACCTAAAGTAATCATGTTAATACTAAATGTTATGGAAAATGGAATGTTTTTCCTCCTGAGAAACCAAATGTTATGGAATCTATAATGAAAAATATCAATTTCATGCTTAGGAAAATTTCTCAAGTTATCAATCATATTGATCTTTGAAATGATTAAATGAGGTAACAATATTATATTTAGTACATCATGAGGCAACACCTGTCTTCTTTTAGCAGGTCTTCTAATCTAATAGTTTCTGAGAAATGGATTGGTACCACTAAAAATTTATTTTTAGTTCTCCATTGTTTGGAACATGAATTTTTTTTTTGTATGTTTATAATATGAAAGGAGATTAATATCCATGGTGTAATCTTATCATAAATATGATGCACCAAGAATAAATTTACTCTATAGAGTTAATTGAGTTTAAGATATTATTTTTCAATAAATAATTTCATCACATTATTTATATGAAAATAAAGAAGGAATTCATTAATCTAAAGAATAATAATGATAAATATATTGGTACCTATGAGGAAAATTTTACAAGAATTTTGAGGTGAACTTACAGTATTTTCAACCATCATGAAAGTAAGGTTGATTGATTCTTTAGTGAATTAAAACCAAGACTCTAAAGGGATTTATCCATAATCGAATTCAGTAGCTATGAAAAAATATTTCGATGTGATATCAAGTTGGAAATAGATATTGTATTTAACTATATATCTCATAGTTTAGATAAGAAAATAAATATTAAATTCAAAGGAAATTATAAAAAACATGGAGATAATAAGATGAAATTTCCTTTATGCTTGAAGTATGGAATTAAATATGGTGTAAATTTTCTTAGGGGGATTTGTAAATGTTTTAAGTGTGTAAAATAAGTCCATAGAGAAATAGAATGTAGAAGTTATGGGAATAAGTTTTTTAATGATTAGAATATATATAAATCTTCACAAAATGAACAACTCACACTCCAGTGTTTGAAATTCAAGGAGTATAGATATTATGCTAACTATTTATCAAATCTAAAGGTTAATGAAGATAATCCAAGTCATCAACCTCTTAATCCCATAAATAAATGTAAATCTCATGAAATCACTATTTCTGATGTGGTGTGTGATAACTAAGTGGTGAAAGGTACACGTATCATCCAATCTATAACTACTAATTTCTTATTTTATTCTGGATCTACACACTCTTTTATATCTGATAAATTTTTTAAGGTTATCACATTACCACCTCAATAATTAGATGCCAAATTAGAAATTAAACCCCCTAATGTTATGATGATTTAATCACAAATATATGATTCTTATATGATTTATGTTTATAGGAATGTGCTTCCTAAAATTATCACTATTAAACTTCTATTTGAATTTGATATTAATTTGGGAATAGATTATATTTCTTTACATAAAGTGCACATCCATTTATGAGGAAGGAAGGTCACATTTGAAATTTTAAACCAACCTATAATTATATATCAGTGTGATGATATATATCAAATTCCAATGGAAATTAAATCCATTGTATGGGTCTTGATTCCTATTCAAAATGGGTGTTTATCTCTAATGGTTGGGGAGAAACACAACATCAATTATATTCATATGCTGTTGGAGTTTTTTGATTTCTTTATAGAAGATTTTTCTAGTATTCTACTAAATTTTGAGGTTTATTTCTCAATATAAATGACACTTAGTTCTACTCCTATTATAAATAATCCATATAAAATGGCCCCAATTGAGTTTTTGGAATTAAAAAACAACTCTTATAGAATATTGACAAGGGATTCGTTCATCTAAGCATGTAGAATTGGGGTGCACTTGTTCATTTTTTAAGAATAAATATGGATCAATGTGAATATTTATTGATTATTGGGAACTTAACAAGATCAAAATCAATAACATGTATCATATACCATGTATTGATGACCTGTTCGATTAAAATTGTAGATCTCAATACATTTTTATGATTGACCTTTGTTCTAGGAATCTTTAATTAAGGGTTAATAGAGAGGATATACCCAAGAAAGTATTTCATACATTGTATGGAAAGTATAAATTTATAGTGATGCCATTTGGTCTTACTAATTCCCCTTATATCTTAATGTATTTATTTAATATATTATTTAGAGATTACCTTGATTAGTTTTTGGTGGTATTTATAGAATATATTCTTATATATTCAAATATAATGGAAGGTAATGAATATTATTTTAGAATTGTATAAAATACCATGAGGAAGGATAGGCTTTATACAAAATTTAATAAGTGTGAATTTTGGATTTAGAAACTTTCATTCTTGGGTCATATAATCTCAAGTGAGGGTGTATCAATATATCCTTCACATATATAAGTTATTAAACATTTTCCCAGACCAACCACTATGATTGTGATCTATAGTTTTTTTTGTTTGGATATATATTATTAGTGATTTGTGGATATTTTATCATGACTGTCTAATATACTGACCAAGTTAACATAGAATGGATCCAATATCCTTTGGATAGATGAATGTCAAGAAAATTTTAAGGAGCTAAAGAGAAGTCTTGTTGGTGCACCTGTACTTACTTTACCCTATAATGGAGAAGGGTTTTTAATCTATAGTGATGCATCAAAGAAGGGGTTTGGATGCGTTCTTTTACAGAATGATATAGCGATAGTGTTTTCCTCATTCCAATTGAAGGTTCATGAACATAATTACCAAAATCTTGATTTGGAGTTATCTGTGTTGATTTTTTCCTTAAAGATATAGAGGAATTATAATTAATAATCACAAAAATTTTAATGTATATATTCACACAAAAAGAGAATAATATGCACAAAAGAATATGGTTGGAGTTGATTAAAGATTATGACTAATTAATACATTACTATCCTGAGAAAGAAATCAAGGTGGCTGATGCTCTGAGTCAAAAAGATCATTCTAGCTTATCTATGATAAGGATCACAAAAAGAACTGATATTTATATAATTGAAAACAATGAATCTTGAAATCTTGAATGAAGGGGAGAAATATTATCTTTCCCAAATTAGTGTTCAACCATCTATCCAAGTTAATATTAAAGAGGTGTATAAGGAATATGTAAATATAAATTAGAAGGAGATAAATGTTCCTAAGTATAACCTTAATTGTGATGGAATAATAAAGTTTATGATCCATATATGTGTTCCATCCATACCAGATTTTAAGGAGCTATTGGATAAGGCTCATAGGTTATCATTATTTATTCATACTATAATTTCGATGATTTATAGTGATATAAAATAGTATTTATAGTGGGATATAATGAAGATAGATATTTATAAGTATGTATCTCAGTGATTAGTATGTTATTATATTAAGGATGAGAGATATAATTCTAATGGGATGTTATAACCATTTCCTATACTAGAATGTAAATGGGAAAACATCACCATAGAATTTTTAATTATACTCCAACAAAATTATAAGGACTATAATTCCATTTTGGTTGTAGTAAATAAACCTAAAAAGTCATCACACTTAATTTCCATTAGATAATAGTTCTATTTTGATCATATTCCATAATATAAATTAAATATGTGGTATGTTTACATGGAGTACCATATTCTATTTTATCTAATCGGGATCATAGGTTTACCTCGAAGTTTTAATGAATTGTTTATCAGGATTTGGATATAGATTAGAGTTTCAATATGGTGTATCATCATCAGATAGATGGCCATTCTTATAGATCCATTAAAACTCTAGAGGATATGTTGAGAACTTGATCTATGGATTTCAAAGTTGGTTGGCATAAACACCTTCCTTTGGTCTAGTTTTCTTTAAAAAAAATCTTTCACTTGAGCATTCATATGGCTCCTTATGAATACCTATATGAAAATTACTATATACATCTAACATGATGGGATGAAGTTGGAAAAAGAAATCTATTGGGACTTGATCTAGCTAAGAAAATGGTAGATAAAATTAAATCTATTTTTCAGCACATCATGGTAGCTCAGAGTTGACAAAAAAGACATGTCGATAATCATCGATTAGATATAGAGTTCAAATTTAGTGAGAAGTTTTTTTTGTGAATTTCTATATGGAAAAAGGTTATGAGATTAAAATGGAAAGGAAATTTGATCCATAGGTATATTGGCCCATTTGAGATTCTTGATCGAGTACGGATGTTATCTTATCACTTGGAGCTTCTACTGAACCTCTCTCAAGTTCATGATGTGTTCTATGTATCTCTCCTAAGTACATACCTAATCCTTAATATGTTATTAAATCAGAGGTTATATAGATAGTAAATGATCTTTCCTATGAATAAAAACTCATATAAATCTTTGATCATAGAGATATTTTTTTATGGAACAATACTTGTCGCTTGGCTAAAGTTCTCAAGAGGAATCAAAAATTCGAAGAAGCTACATGGGAACTTGATGATTTGATGAAACAACGATATACTCATTTTATTCTGTTAGAGTTGTAGAATTTATAGGAAGAAAAATTCATTTTAATGGGAGTATAATGTAACACCCTAAAATTTTAGATTATGTTTCTCTTTAAATAAATTTTATTTATTGGATAGTTTTCTTTACACGCAACACCAATTTTATATGAAACATGATATAATATTAAAATATTATTATTTAATGTGACAACTATAATATATTCATTAGATTGGAGGGTATAAATAGGTATAAATAGATTATTAAAAATGTATATATAAAAAACAATTGGTTATCAATTAATTAGAAATAGAAATAAAGATCATTTGAAAATAAAGGAAATGTTTTTCGTGAAAAAAAAAATTTATGCATGAAATGTGTTTTTATCTTAATAAATTAAATTAATTATTATTGGTGACTGATTTTAATGAAATTTATATATTATATATTTAATCAAATGTTTTAACATACATTTAATATTTTTTCTAGGTATAGGATATGAATAAATATTGTTTTATACATAAAAATGTTTTTTTATAAAAAATGGTTTTTATCATTTTTGAGAACTTATTTTAAAGTAAATTCCTAAAAATTATAAAATTTAAATTATGAAAAATGGATTCCAAATTTTCAATCAGGGGTCCAAATTTGGTAAATATGTCTTTATTTTTAAGCATTATGAATAGTAATCATGGAAACATTTATCATCATAATAAAGGATAAATCAAGTTAATATATGTTAGAAATACATGTTAAGGTTACTATTTTTTCATATTAATTAGACCTTTATCACCTTTGGATCAAAATTTACTTTTTAAATAGATACTTTCCCATTAAAATGACCTATAAAATATTTAAAGAAAAAAAAGTTACAAAGTGTCACTCTCTTAGTTTTAAATATATATTATGTGTTCACATAGGGAAAAAATAAAGATATGAATAAATTTTAATGTTAGTATAGTGAATAATGAAATTATATTAATGATGGTTATTTGTTTTTATTTTTTTATTAAATAATTACTTCAAATTATTGTGCAACACTGATACTATATTTATTCAATTTTTAAAAAATGAAATAAATGATATTAAAAATATTAAAAGTAATATAATTTCTGTGATCTATAGTGTTAAATGTTTTTTAGATAAATATAACATATTAGTAATTTTTAAAATTATTATATTATAATTTCACCTTTTTTTAGTGTCTTTAAAATAGATTAAATAAATAGTTCCGAAATTGACATTAATGGTATTTTATAAAAAATAATATTTTATTAAATTATTTAAAATTCATAAAAATATTATATTTGGCCATTTGAACAGAATTATGTTTAAAAAATAATCCATGGTACATTTATGATTCACTTTTTCCATTTATGATAACATTCTTAACCCTTTATAGTTAAAATAGTTGTTACCACGGCTAAGGTCAAAAATAATTAACAAAGGGGTTAATAAAAAAGATAAGGCTTAAAATGAAACAAAAACCTATATAAATCTTATTATTTTATTTTATTTTAACCCTAGACACTTTTTATTTAAATTAATGTCCATTTGGAAGAATTTTTATTGATAATGAATTTATTATATTTTAATCTTATATGAAATTCCAAGTGTGTCATCTCCCTCCCTTCTAAAAGGACACTCCTTACACTTCCTTGCAACACTTTTAACCATATATATAGACTATACCCTACCAAAATAGCTTATCAACTTCCATATATACATTATCTAGGTGATTTTATTCCAAAAATTCAAACTCTCAAATCCTTAAGAGGAGATCTAAAGGAGTTCTTTCAATGAATAGGTAATTGCTTAACCAATCACTTTATTTTATCTTCTACTTTATCTCAACTAAATATATGTAATTTATCATAAAATAATATCCTAAATTTCCTAAATATACTGAAATATTTTTATTATTATTAAATCACTATTATCCACCCTCCTTCTCATAAAATGGTAAGTGAAAGTATTGCTCCAGCGTATGTACGTCTTACCGTGTCCACATAGCAATACAATTCATTTTCCACCACCATATTTCATGGATGTTTATTACGATGTATTTAATATTTAAATATGATACTTATTACATAATTAATATTATGGAATTATAATATCACATCTACCTTCTTACCTTTCAATCCATTGGAAAATAATAACATTGTTTGTGCATATGTGTGGACTACCACCTCCACGAAGCGATGTGAATTATTTTTCATTTCTATTTTACATGGATGGTAATAAGGATAAATTTAACTAATATAAATGATTTATATGATATAATAATGATTTTTATAGGTTTATTATTATTTACCTTTCTTTTGTTCTATTTTTTTAAAAGTGAAAATAATGTTCATGTGTACGTACGGCCTACCATCTCCATGAACAATGAAATTTATTTTTCTATATCTAACTTCTATATATGACTATAAAAATATATATAATTATTATATATTATATTCACATAAATATTAAATTTATTTATATTATTTAACCATGATCATAGTATAATTATTAGAACAACTTAAATGAAATACTCATTATAAATGGAACTATTAACACCCAGAAATAATGGTTTTAATAAGGAATTATTGATAGATGAGTGATGAAATGTTATAAAGGGATAATATATTTTATTATAAGTATGTGAATGATTTTTTTATATAATTAAATAAATTTGAATTTATTATATAGGATTCTATAGTTCTTTCAAAGCAATTGGAACTTGAGGTAAGGGTTTATCGTCTCAAATTATATTATTTGGGACAAATGTTATTTCATGAACCAATATTATTTTATGAGGTGTATATAATTAAATTTTACATGTTATTCCATGATTAACCTTATTTTAATGATATTTAATGTTTAATATGAAGTTATTCTTTCATTGGTCTTATGATTCAAATGTTACCAAAACAGTAAGTGTTTTAGGTTACAATCTCATTATTTATCAGGATTATTTATGATTAAGTTTAAAATGAATAAATATTTTGAGATAAATCATAATAAAATCATAACTATTCATATCCTATATTTATTTTTGTAAATTAGTTTTTTTCCTTTAATATTCCAAACTTTAAGTACTTAAGAGACTAAAAGAATGTTTTTAAGAGAAAATGAATTTATTTATCTCTTCAGTTGAAAATCATTTATCGCATGTACATGTTTTCTAAAAATGTTTTCGGGTGTTTTTTTAATATTATTATATTATTTTTTAAATCCATTTTTACCCATGGTGTAATTTTTAAAAAATAGTTTAAAATGAATCTTCTTGTTTTTTTTTCAAATGTGGTACTTTTGAGTTTTTTTTACAAATTTATGAAATGAATGTTTTCTTCAACTTATACAAAAAGAATGGAATTTCCCACCATCATAACCGCTCAATGATTTAAAAATTCCTTAATAATTTTATAAATATTATTTTCAAAGAAATTTTTTTTATAAATAATTGGGAAATGTTTATATATTAAATGAGTTTTTTCAAAGTGAAAAGGGTATTTTCCTCAACAAATGTTCTATGTGGTATTTTAAAATCATTTTCCATCTAAGATGAAATAGTTGATATTTATTAAACTTTATTGGGTATATGATCTAATTATATCATACTTATTATTTATATTTATGGTTTATGATTATATTAAAAAGATTTTTATGAAACTCAATATTTTTCCATGAATTATACTATGATGAAATGATGAAATTTTTATGAAACTTGTTTATTTTACATGGGTTATACTATGATTAAATGTTTATAAAATCCATTTCTTTTCATGGGTTATGATATGGTGTATATTTTATGATATTTTTTAACACATATATATTATTTTAATTATGTTATGGGTGGTACCAAAATTATATATCCCTATAATGCATTGGGTAAATATGAATATCTCATGAGATAAATAGGATTGCAATGGGGAGTGAACCCAATTTGTTAAGGGACTCTTTCTACTATGATAGGATTGGGAGTGAACCTTGAATACTACAATGGTTAGGGGAGTAAAACCACTCTATAATGATAGTATTGGAAATTATCCTTGATTAATAAGGAAATTATTTTCTATTCTTATGTGTATACCAGAAGCTTATGTCTTATGCTAATGTTATACTCTTATGGCTCATGTTCATTGATTACTTTATGGTTAATATCTCATTAACAACCAAGAATTATGAAAAAACTCAATATTATGATATTTTATATGTAAGGTATGGTTTTCAAATGTTATTCTAATGTTCTAATACCCTCATTATCATGTAATGATCATGTGATCATTGATATCTCCATTTTTACCATTACGGATCATATGAGCTCACCCTTTTCTTATGTTTCCTTTCCTTCTATTGTAAAGAAAGGTACTAAGTATTATATGTATAATAATGGTTATTAATAATTAATATTTCATTGGGATATTATTTAGTAAACTTATGATTCATTATTTTATGTATCCATGTTTCCAATTATACTAGACCTATATGATTTTGACATGGATCTGTATGTTTTGTATTGAATATTCATCTAAAAAGATGTAATATCTATATATGAAAATATGTGTTGTTATATACATCATTTTATATTGATATGGTAGAATTTACTGGTAGTTTTTTTATCTATAATAATATAGTCTAGTCATATTTCATACAGTGGGTAGAGGAGTCTCAGTTGTGATATCCTAAGGTGGAGGTTTGGTGGGATCATGATATCGGTGGTGATCCTATTTAGGGATTGTCAAAGTTTTATTGGAATTGGGTGTTTTTTTAGCATGGGATCTTTATTTTGATAGTGTAATTGAGTAATAATTTAATTAATATGCATCATTCCTTAATGAGTCAATATTTTTAGCTAGGGATGAGGAGGTCAATAATGGGGTTTACTTTCAGTGTTTGGTTTTCTAGAAGGTTATAGTTGAACATCATGTCCTGGTTGATTTTTTATAGAATTTAGATGTTTTTAAATATAATTAGTTGGAAATATCAAAGTATATTATTACTATTTTACCTATATCATGGGTATTATGAAATGTTATTTTTTTATTGATTAGTCTGTGAATTTGACTCATTTATTGGTGATTAAGGAGTTAAGCATGTTGAGTTTTTTATCAAGGTTGTGTGTAGAGGATATTATTAAAATTAAATGGTTTATGAATACTATCATATTTTATAATGATTATAATTTTACCTTACATGTATGGAGGTTTCTTCGATGTGTATTTTTCACTTATTTGTTCCTCAACACTTCTTGTCATCCACAAATGGATGGTCAGACGGAGCATACTATCCAGACATTGGAGGAAATTTTGCATGCATGTGGTCTAGATTTTAGAGGTTCATGGGTGAAGCACATACCCTTGGTTAAGTTTTATTATAATAATATATATCACTAATCCATTATTATGTAATCGTTTGAAGCACTATTTGTTCAAACTTTCATATCTCCATTAAATCATACAATGGTTAGATAGATAGTGATTCTTGGATTGGAATTTATATAGAGTATGAAAAAAATCAAGTGATTTATAACTAGATGAAGGTCACTAAAGTTTTCCAAAATTTATATATTGATCACAAAAAGTTACCTTTAGAGTTTTATTTTGGTGATTGTGTTTTTTAGGGATTCTCCTTGTCAGGGGTAGTATATTTTTTGTCAGGGCTGTAAAATTTCTCCTTAATTAATTGGATTTGTAGAGGTGTAAGATCACATTGGCGAGGTGTATTATCAGTTAAAATTCCCTCCATATATGGATAAAATTCATGATGATTTATATTTTTTAGGCATTTTCCTTTATATTTATGAGGATTATTATTATATTGATTGGGGTGAGTTGGATATTGAATATAATATGAGATTCATGGAGAGGTCTGTTGATATCCAAGACCATTTGGATAAGGTGTTGTGTAGGAAATATATTCCTTTGGTTTTTGACTTATGGTGACTTGATGGTTTTAAATAATTTACCTAGGGACATGATTAAAAATTCATGCTCAATACCCTAATCCATTTGATGATTTATTCTTGTTGAGATTATGGTTTTATTCTATGATGATGACATGATTTAAGTGGTTTTACTCTTTATAATGTGGTTTTATTGATGTGATCTTATGATGAAAATATTCATATTTAAGGGTTATCTCAAGATATTTTGGTTTTGTGGATGTAATTTTTTGTTCTATTTCTAGTTTGTGACTCGATTCAAGAGGAAATTAATCATTCGAAAGGTATCTAATATAAATTCTGAGATTTTCTCAAACCCTTAATTTGTAATTTTGGTAGTCAAAGGTGTTGGGGAATGTTTAGATGTATCCCAGTGTGAGAGATGAGTAGTTCTAGATATATTTTTTATGTTTAATCATAGATCACATTGTGACCATTGCATCATGGTTTTTTGGATAGTATATAAAGGTTTATAAAATATGGTGTGTTGTTTCTTGAGGGATATAATTTTGGCATCAAGAGACCTCTGAAGTTTTTGGTTTAATATTATGTAAGGATGGTTGTGTTTGAACAGTTGGCATTGTGTAATGAAGCCTTGGTTCCAGAATTATTTGCTTCATCCTTTTGGGAGATAATTAAAACACGATGTATATATTGCACCATGTTCTTGGTCATGGGTTGATTAGGTTTGAGGGAAATGTATAAGTATTTCACTGTGATTCCCATGGTTCAAGTATTATAGTATGATGACTCTAGTTACACCATAATCTATTTTTTCATCATCAACATATATGGTCATTGATCGTGAATAATGAGGGAACATATGGGATAATTTCATCGTGAATATTAGATCTAAAAATCATAGAAGAGTGATGTTATTCATCATTCTATTATGGTGTGTTTCTATATTTTTATTATAAATTTGAATTTACCTTGTAATTTTTTTAGTCTCCTAATTCTCTAAAATCTTGTCTTATTGTGAGATAATTTCTTAGTGTTTTTAAGACTCTATGATTGGCCATTGAGTTCTTACTTTCGGTAATAAATTCCATCGAATCCAAGGTTATTTTTTCTCTCTTACTTATATATTTTATTATCTGTCTTCATTCTTTTTTTGGGATCACTTTAAGGATTATTTGTGGTGTTTTTTCATTATTCCTCTCATTCTTGCATTGCATTGATAAAAGCTTCATTCGAGATAGTGGATTAAAAAATTCTCTTATATTATATATTAATGTGGTATTTTAATTCATTTTTCCTTTTATTAAAGATATATAATTTTCATAAAAAATATTATGAACTAGAAATTTAAATAAATAAAAGGTAAAAGTGATTGCATGTAATAATTGTGACTTCTGTAATATTAAAATATGATATTTTTTCTTATGCAATTTTTTGTATGATATTTTTAAGATTAATTGGTTGTTTATTATAATGTAATAATTCTTTTTATTTATAGATATCATATTTATAATTATATAATAACTCAAATATGGTAGGGAAGAGAGGTTACTAAAGATGAATTAAAAATTGATGTTGGTTATGCGTAGAATTGCTTATGATTTTTGGAGAATAATCTAAGTTTATAAGATTTTTGGTGTTAAATGTAATTATTTTAGTTTAATTATGTTGATTTTTTCTATTATTTTGTTTTTTATTCCTTTAATATAATCATAAATGTTTAATAATCAAAGATGGTAAATGAATAAAAGT
Source organism: Viscum album (assembly GCA_963277665.1). Taxonomy (NCBI): domain Eukaryota; kingdom Viridiplantae; phylum Streptophyta; class Magnoliopsida; order Santalales; family Viscaceae; genus Viscum; species Viscum album. The sequence goes on along the minus strand of OY728150.1, from coordinate 1,337,077,801 downwards.
GTTGAATTTTGATATTGGTATTGGTGTTTTTTGTTCTTGTTTGATGATTCTCATTGTTGCTATTATAGTTATTAATGAATTCCCTCTACTTAATATATTATCATATTTTTATTCTTTTTGTGTTGAAATACATTATATAATTTGTGGTTTACTATGGTGAGTGTTGGGATGTTGATGATGTTATTGTAGCAATAATTTTATACAAATAAAGATAGAGTAGTATTGATGATGGTGAGTAGTGATGGAGATGATGTTTTGGTTATTGGTATGATATACTGATAGTAATGATATGATGGGGGATTAGTTGTTGTTTTGTTACTTTAAATTAGAATTAGATATGTCTTGGTAACTCATATATGTAATGGTAATAAATTAATGAATTGATTAAAAATAATGATTTATGGTGATACAATTATGATTTTAAGAATAAATAGTAATGATAAATGTTAATATTTTGTAATTATAAAATGTTAATTAGATTATATATATTAAATGAAATGGTAATTAATTCATGACGATGCTCATTCAAGATAGTAATATTGGAATATTCACGTGTCTTAATAATTTTAACTTGGGTGAAGATTGATAATGTGATTATTTATGAAATGAAAATTGAATAATAATAACTTAATAATGATAAAAATGTATAAATTATTAGGAAATTAACTAATGAGAAAAGGTAATAATTAGATTAATGATTCTTGTTGTGATTAGTGTAGTTTTTGGTTCATGTTTTAGCAGGAGGTGCTAAAATAGTCAATGTATAGTGAAAATGGTTGTAGCTATAGTGTAGCATGTTAAAATGTTATTTATAGATAAGTTATCTGTGTTATTATATATTCAATTTATTTTTTTTATTTATATTCTTTACCTCTAGAGTTGGAAAACAAAATCATCCCTATACAAGGTTTTGGGTACTGGGTCTCTTCCTAGCATCTAGGTTGTTGATGTTACAAATGGATAACTACTCCCCCTCCCCTACTTTATCTTCTATAAGTATAATTTTGTTTATACATTTACATTATATGATGGCTCCAAGTTATAGTATATATATAAATACATGTTGTGATGGTTTACATTTTCAACACATGTATATTTAGGTTATATAATAGATTAATGTTATCATATATATATATATATAGGATTTAATGGATTATGGTTATTATTTGAGTATATATAAATGGGATGTAATTGATTAAGTTATAGTGTATATATACAAATTGTAATGGCTCTAGGTTAGGATATGTGATTATGTGGATGTTTAGGTAATGTGAATATGATTATTTGGATACAACTATTATCACATGAATTTTATTTTGATGTGAAAATGTGGATGTGTGGTATATAGTAATATAACTTATTGGAGGGTTAGGAGCACCAAAATGTGTGATGTTGGGGTATAGGGTGACTAGTTCAGTGGGAATCTTGATATGGGGTACCTTTATTGTTATTATTATTATATATATGTGCGTTCAATATTATATTAATTATACTAATATGTGATATTTAGTGATTGATCCTTGGTATGGATGAGAATTTAGTTGACTTGGTTTGGGTAATGAGTTGATTTCATAGTTTATTCACTGAGGATTTAGTATTCTTATTCCACATTTTTATAAGAAGTTTTAGGGAGGATCCTATAGAGTATACTTTTATTATCATCCCAATATATATAAATCTATTTTTTAGGAACAAAATATGAGTTTGGTAAACAATCTATACTTTGTTAGCTCATGGTGTTTGTTGGTGTTATAATTATTTGGTGGTGTTTCTACCATAGAAGTTGTTCTTGGAATTTTACTTTAGATTTGTTAGTTTTTTTTTATGTATAACATTACATGAATGTTGGTTTCTGTTTATTTATTATTATTCTAATTTGATTAGTTTTTTTACTTTATTATTGGGATTTATGTGGGTAATACCACCCCGGTGTTTTCATATACCATTAGTGCTAGTCGTCTACCTGTGGCCTATTAGAGAAAGGATTTGGGGTAACTCTCATCTTTACTACTAACATGGTTGGGGTTCTAGTGGAGGCATGTTGTGAGATGGTGGATTAGTATTGGGTACTCAATAGAATCTAGTAGGGGTTGAAAAAACCCTTAGTTCGGATAATGGTCACTCGATAGATTTACACCATATAACTAGTGGCATTTCAATTTTTCAGTGGACCATCATTGAGCACCCAATGGGATCTAAGATTTATTTTTCAATTAGGGGTAAAACTTTCATTTTATATAAAACTTTTTATCCCATTTAAGGGTTCCTTTTGTTTTTTTCCATCCATAATCAACTAGATCTCCATAAAAAAATCTATCATCTTCCCTTTATTCTTCTATAAGGTGGTCTAACCTTTGATCTTGATCTATATCATCCCCAATCTATTACAAGATATATTTTTTAGTGAGTCTAAGGTAGGGTAGGAATTTATTTACTTGATTTATTAATTTTCCTTTAACAATAGATAAATTCAAAATAATCATTTCTTATTGGTTTATCAAATCAATCATGTGGTGTAATATTCACTTCCTTCCACTTCCAGATTACATTCAACATGTTATTTGGTAATTAACCCTCCTCTATCATGCATTATTGAGTTTTTTTGGTTAGAAAAAACATGGGTAGAGTAAAAAAAATAAAAAAAGGAATTTCTATCCTAAATAAAAAATTTATTGATTTTAGTTTGTTCATGATTTGGATTCAGATGATTTATTTATTCTCACATTATTCATTATTATTTGTCAATGTACAATTTCATAAGTAATATTATATATGTATTTTCACCTTCAAATAATTCATTCTTGTTATATTTTTTATTATATATGTGTTTTCTTAACGTGGTGGATTGGTAGAAACTTGTAGACCATGTTATAAAATTATTATAGGTTCCTCGGGTTTTGATGATGGAGCATAGGGAAAGCCTTTGAGATGTTCCTAGGTAATATGGTATATATATATATATATATAATTATATCTCTCTTGAATATTTTTCAATCCAAAGTGGGGGGAGTAATCCCCTATACCTAATATATTTTCAATACTTTGAGAGAATTTTGATTTAAAGTGAATATTACCTCTTTATTTAACTAATGAGGATGTAGCCTCTCTTCCTTGAATTTGATCTATGCTCGAAGCACATATGTTTAGTTTCCATTGTAACTTTGATAGAACATGGAAATTTAAACCCATGGTAAGTTAATTTATTTAAATTTTGAACTTTTATGATAAACAACTTTTATGTTTTTACTTGTTTATATGCCTAGTTTATATATATACCAAATATATTCAATCTTATTATAGATATGGAGGGATTTTGTGTTTATTCCCTACTAGGTATGTTGTACTCACAAACAACACATGTCCCCTTGGATATATTAAGACCTTATTATCCATTATCAATGTAAGGGAAATTCATTGGTGCATGAATGTTCTTAGGACTTTGTGATAGGAGTTAAGGTGGATATTTTGAAGATAATAATGGAAATATCACCCATAGATTTACATAATATTCTTTTTTTTACCATGATGTGACATCATTTTACTTATGTTTAGAGATGGTTTTGTTTATTTTATGTCATATACAAATGGGATGTGTTACAGTTGAATCTTCATGATTGATTTTATATTTTAAGTATATTGTTTTATTTTATCTATATACATATATATTATTGTATTATGTTATTATACAGATATGGTAAGTAACCTATAGAGTAAAAATTTCTAATTTTTTGAATATTCAATATATAGATGGGTCATAAAACAATTTCAGTAAAATCCAAAATTAACCTATCTTAACTCCAAAAAAGTTAAAATTTCTTCCCATATTATCGTAGTTATCCCTTATCATTTAATCTAGCCTCAAATGATCAGGATGTAAGCTTGAGATCTTGTGTAAATTTAGGAGATACCATAAAATCTAGATTAGGCCATTGAAAAATGATATAAAATCCCATCTAGGGTATAGGGTTTAGAATTATCTGAAAGATATTATTTTAAAGACTTAATAAGTAAGACATAAATATGTATGTCCAATATAATTATTGTATAAGATTGAGTTATCAAGTTAGTTTTATTTTTCTTTTTGTTTATTTTTTTATTTAGACTTAGTCCAGTCTGATGTATCATGAGTAGATAATTTTATATAGAAACTTCTAAGATAATATCATATTGTATGTTTATTTTTGTTTTTTAAATTAATTATTGTCATAAATTAGATGTTTTTATTATTTTAAACATTATTAATAAATAAATTGTTCTTTAATGCTTATTTTTTAGTGATGATTATATTAATATAAATCTTTAAGTTATTCATTTGATTGAGAAATCCCTTTTATTATTACTTTAAAATAGATTTTAAATGATTATGACTAAAGTAATATTATTGAAAATATTTTTAATTGTGATTTAAAGTGTATAAGAATATAATAAATGGAATTAAATGAAATATATTTTCAGTTTATTCTTAACATTATAATCTTATCCATAATTATTTAATGTTTTCAATCCTTAGGAAATGAATATAATATTATTCTCTACTTAAATGTATAGTATAATTCTTTTTCGACCACCTATGGATATTCAAAAGGGGGATGATGATAATACTCCACTAACTAGTCTTGTTTTTGATATTAAAGTCCTATAGGGGAGTGTATAACTACTATAGGATGAAAGCTATGGAGTACCTTGATAGGGACCTATTTCTATTGATTGCCTATGAGAATTCAAGTTTCATCACACTTAGCATTTCATGGTGATGTTTCAATATATGACGAAGAATAATGGATCAAACATATTCATCACATTTTTAAGAGAATTAAGACACCTGATAAGCACTAGGTATGTTTTAAAACCTTTATACTCAAAGGGGGTACTTTCTGATGAGGGAGGTTATGATCAAAGATGAAAAATGTTAGTATATAATGGATTCCTGAAGTTTTTCTTTTAGAAATATAACCATGAAACCCTTTTGTAAGTAAATGATTTGGAATTTAGGGAACTTGATAAAGGGACGATGATAGTGATTTTGTATGCTACTAAAATCACCAATCTGCTTAATTTTTCACTATACTTAGGTAGGGATGAGGAATTAAAAGCAGGGAATATTGACATGGGTTTGATAGAATCCCTATAAACTCAAGTAATGTTATTCAATATATCCACCTTATCAGATGTTCTAAAGAAATATGTATTAGCTAAGACTCATTCCAAGGGTGGTTTAGGGGATGGTGGTTCACTTCCTAGATGAAACATAAAAAATGGATCTTTTAGTGGATTGAAGCGGCATTATGAAGATATTATTCATGTTATATCCTTTTAAGGAAGTCAGTGTACCTTTTCCTCCATGCTCTAGGAGGCCTCTAGTTATATGTTAGTAGTGTAGACACCTATAACACACCAAGTCTAACTGTACCATTAAAGCAAAGTAGATTCATTTATGTGGCAATTACGGTTATCTATAGAGGTTATTCAAAAAAAATTAGAGAAAATTAGTCAATGTTCTCAAGAGAATAAATAATTTCATACCAATCCAGGTGGGTAGTTGATAGGAGAGAGTTTATCACCCATAGAGAGATCTGGTCAGGAACGTAGGTGAGGTAGTGAGATTCTATTGTCCTCCCATTATAAGAAAATTGGTATTTTTTGGTAGTTTAAACCACCACTAAATGATTCAAAATTATTTTTATGAACCATTGGGATTTTTTTCACAGTAGTTTTTTACCACTCTGCCAAACCCTTCATGCGGTAACTAAACAGACTTAAATATATTCATATATATAGATAAATACATGTAAAAACATATATATGTGTACATATATTTATTCATAATATATATATATATAATTACATATATATATACCAACACAACATATATAAATGTATGAAAGTACACATAAATAGATATAAATATATATATAAATATATATAAATATATATAAATACATATTTATATATATGTATATAATTAAATATAATTGTAGATATATACCCATATAGTATATATAAATATATATAAATAAAAATAAAAATAAAATATAGATACATGTAAATATATTTAATTATACATAAATAGATATAAGTATCTATTTATATATATATAATTATATATACTTATATATAAACATATATATATATATATATCCACATTATATATGTGTGTGTGTAAATATTTATAAATATCTATATATATAAAAACATATAAATATACAAAAATATACATAAACACATATAAATATCTATAAATATAAATAATTATAAATAAATATACCTAGATATATAAATATATATATAATTAAAGATAAATAAATATAAAAAACACGTATAAAGATACATAAATACACACAAATAGATATATATATATATATATACACACACACACCCACATAAGATATATAAATATAAATAAATATATATAAACACACATAAATAAATTTTCTTGAACAAGTTTGGGATAAGGCACTAAGGTCATATCCCATTTATTAAAATAAAAAAGGTAAAACTGGGAGAAGAGGTCAGAAATGGCATAAAATCCGTCAAAAACAAAACCAATAGATGTCAAAAGACACCAACATAAAAAAAACCCAATGAAGCCCTAAAAGTCAAAGGAAACTGCATGGGATAGATTCAGACACTACCAACCCATACCATGAGGGGCTCTACCACATGGATGTCAGTCATGCTTCCAAGTATTTACTCTCTTCCAATGCTTATGGAATTTATCTAAAGATGGTTTGGTGGATTTTTTTTTCACCCATATCACTGGAAGTTTCCACATGAAGATTCCTTTACAACAGTTGATGATGGACCTCCATTTCCATAGGGGTAGTGATTCGAGAAAAATACCTCATGTTGTAAGACATGTTATCCTTCTCAGCTTACACATACCCTAAAAGGGGAGGATCATTTCAAATAGTAACAGATTGGTTAGCGTCAAAAAGAGAAAATGAATTGATAATTGGCACCATAGATTTGTTCTTTGTATCTTCTATGACCTATTGTCAAGTATTAATCCCCAATTCTTTTTCAGAAACCATCTCCCTTCCCACTACCTCAAAGGTTGGTGCCTTTTCATTGTCATTACTTACACCAACCATTATAATATAAGGATTTCTATCCCTGTTTTCACTAAATTGATTATTGATAACCTTTTTAGATTCAATTCATTTAGCTCCACTGGTGATGGGAAATTCATAGGGAGAAGCCAATCCAGTCTCCACCACACCCAAATATTATTCTTGTATGTGAACTGAAGAAACCTTTTCCACCCAAATAGCAGCTAGAGTCTCAGTGATGAATTATTTGTCCAACATGTTTCTCTTATTAGTATTGGAATGCATTAATTCTGAAGTCATACCTTGATCTTTTCCATGAGAAGAGGGTATTTGATCTCATCCTTATCATGATTCCCAACCATGGGTCCATCCACATTCTTTAAAGACTCAACCACAAAGTAAGGAGTTTCAAAGGGAAGCCTGCCTTAAGAATATTTTAATCCATCCATAAGATTTTCTATCCCCAACAATTTCTTCCCCTTAGATTTATTTATCTAGAGAGAAGTATTCACCCCCATAGACCATTTCATGACTCTACTATTAAGAAATTAGTTAGTCTGTAGATCAACTTGGTCTAAAATAGGTTCATCATCTGATGTAAACAGCTACTCCACCACGTATATATCATAATTTCCTACTTGTTTTTTGGTAGCACCAAGCTCATCATTGTGAGTGTGGGAAATGTTAAAATATTATTTCTATGTTTTCATAGAAAAATTCACTTTTTTAGATTTATATAAGGGAACTCTCTTTGAGGATGACCCATCCACATTATTATTTTTTGAGACTCAATCTAACTGACATCCTCATATCTCTACAAGGGGCTATCCTGTAAGTGCACTCTTTCATTTATATCTCCCCATGAAGTGGTGTGATATGAGGAGGTACACTTCTTTTCTTAGGGGGGTGAGCTTCTCCCTTCGGTTGGTCTAAGTCAATATTAACCACTTGTTTCTTGGAATTCCTTCAACAATTTTCATAAGTGTGTCTATTGACACCAAAAATGCTACAGACAAGTCTCAAGAGACAAATATCCACTTTATGACCAATTTTATATCATCTAGTGAAAAAATTAAATCTTTCATACTAAATAGTCAAATTAAATTGAATACAATTAGAAGATAAAATAATCAATTTAATAAGGGGATACTGAGGTTAACCTCCATAAGGATTCGAGTAAAGTGGCTATATCTAGTGTTTTCATCTCTCTATCCATTTTAATTGGGAATCCTATGGAAGAAGAAATGTTACATAAAATTTTTGGTTTCCAGAAAAACCAACTCAGACTACTAATTTGAATCCAAACTTCAGTGATCGAATTATTAAAATTTAAGGGGTTGAAAAGGGGATCCCAATCTTGAATGCGAAGGGTTACCAATTTCAGATTAACAAAACCAATCCGCCAATATTTTTATTTCATCTCCATATAGGGGAAAACAATATGGAAAGAAATCCTTTCCAAGGGATGTTATAGTCCATCCATAAAATCCCCAAACCACCAATAATCATTTCCTGATATCTAAAATACTTAGAAAATTTTTTGAAAGAATAATTGAGAAATTAGAAATAATAAAATGATTTCATTCATTTAATCTATTAAATAATATACCATAATTTTCTTCAAAAAAGGTCATATAAACTTTTTTCTTAATATTTTGTGAAGAAAAATTGAGGTTACAAAAATCTTCAAAATACCTCACATCTATATTGAAAGCTCCATCTTTTGAAATACTTAAAATGAGATATGTAACCTTCGATTCCACTATATCCTTATATGAAACATGGGTAAACAGAGTAGTAAATCCTTCCATAGATTGAGTATATGAAGTGTTACCAATCATGTCTCCCTCCAGATCCCTAGGGTTCATAGAATCAATCCTCTCTTACACCTTATCTTTAGGATCAAGGGATGTGGAAGGAGAACTTACAAAGAAACCATTAGTGTTACCATTTTCTGAAGAAGGCGTCTAAGAGAGGATTGAGAGAACCAATGAAGTCATTGCTGAGGAGGAGGGTCACGCTCGCCATGGTCACTCGATCGCCACTCTCCAAACCCTTACCATAAAGTCATACACATAAATATATATAAATATATATAAATAAATATAATTATAAGTAAATTTATATAAGTATACATATATATATATGATTATGATTATATATAAATAAGAATATATATAAATATATTTATATAAACATATTTAAATATACATAGAATTATCTATATATATATATATATCCTCATAATATATATATATTAGATATTAAAGGTATAATTTCAAAAAAACATACACACACCTCACACATGCAGCTTGGAAGGGCAGGTCATATCCCCCCAAGGGATAACCCACCCATAAATCCCAATTTATTTAAATATTAAAGGCCCGCATACCCTATATTAATATGGTACAAAGTCCTAATTTTTTTCTCGAAGGCTCGGTAACTCTTTTGTTATTGGAGTATTATTTTTTGGAAGCACCCCCCACCTGTAATGTCTCCTCCAAGTTGTCTTCAATGCCTGCTCGTCATTGGGAAGACAACACCCTCTTATATTAAAGGCCCGCAAACCCTATATTAATATGACTCAAAAGCCCTTATTTTTGGCCTGAAGTGTTTTAAAATTGGGTTCCCTAGACCTAACTTAAACAGTACTTTTTATTACCATATCATGTATATAGTTATCTATGAATGATGTTTACTTACCACTATAGTATAGATATTTCTACATCTAATATTTAATGGTAATGCCCATAGATTAATTATCATATCAAAAGGTTATAGCATATACTAGGCTACAATGATAACCTTGAGATATCATGACATTAATCTTAAAAAAAATATCTTATCGTCTAGATAAATCTTACTGACTGTCCATAGTAGATATATGACTTTCATGTGCTGGGGGATCATAAGTATTGAGACTTTTTCTCATGAAGTTCTCACTTGGTGATCTCTAGTAGGGATATCATGAGGACAGACCCGTCAATAGTAACACCAAAAGTTTTGGGTGTCATTGGTTGTTCCTATCTACAGATATGTGTATTAGTCTCCTGACTTGAGATCATTACTAGTGTGTGACATTTGATCACATAATTTGATGCAAGGTAAAAACCATAATAATGAAATTGTGGTGAGATAGTTTGTGTTGGGTGATTCATTGGTGTTATGGTATTGGTTGAATGGTCAAGAAAGGAATTGTCACTTCCTAGTTAAGGAAGTAATATATCTCAGGCCTAGTTGATCAATATGGTGCCACCTTCATAAGTATTTGGACAAATCAGTCAAAAAGTAAATTCATCCTGTTAGAACAAAAAAATAATAATGAAAGAAAATGTTCAATGACACAAGTGTGAATCCTGTTTTTTGATATATTTTAAGATAAAGATATTATAGTTCACAGTACGTGTTTTTAGGTTGGTTTCCATTGCTATGACAATCTTTATCTCTTTAGGGGACATTATGGGTTTCTAGACTCTCTCTTGGTCTGTATATTTTATTCACTACTATTGAGATAAGGATCTAGAGGGTCACACACAATAGCGTATTCAAGAATACACCCTATTTTGGGGAATATGTATATTGGATATGGTGGGCCCCACCACGGAGTTCAAGTATTGTCTTAGTTTTCGATCACCAAAGAAATAAATAAATTCATTATTATTCAAGTTATGAACAATTAGGTTGAATTTATTTGAAGTATTTAAAAGTTAGTTAATTATGAGAAAATATTAATCAAATGAATATTATTTTAATATTCCAGGTTTGTTTAATATTAAGTGGGGTTGGCGAGTCAAGTTAAATGACTCGGTTTTAACACATAATATATTTTATATATTACAGGAATGTGATAGAATAATAAATATTATTGATGTATTATAGTTTTCCATAATTATTTATTTAGTAGATATTTAATAAACAAGGTTCGGGGAACCCAACTGGAAATTTCATATATCCACTATATATAGGGGGAGAGAGGATCTTTCCATATACTATTCAAAGAAAGAAATCAGGAACCTCTCTATCATCTCCCACTTTCTAAAGAGATAGACTCTTGATTCAAGTGCTCAGATCATGATCTCCCTCAGGCATCGAAATAATATAAATGTGATGGTCATCGGGGCCTCAAAGTCATCGTTAGATTTCTGAATTAACACCCAAAATTCGATGTACAGTACTCCAGCAGATTTTTGAAGCACATGGGGATGATTTACAGAGATCCTACTATGGATCATTCAAGAAATGATCACCGTTGATGAGTTGCACTCAAGCAAAAATTTATATCTGAATGGATATGTTTTCAGTTTATGTTTATGTTCTCCTTTAATTTATGTGAGGTCCTTGGGACCGTAACAGGGATAAAATTATATGAGACGACAAGTTTCGTCAATATGATGATGAAAAAATTTAAAATTCTTAGCTCAACGGCTTCTGCTAAGCACCCTGTTACCTTCAATTGGTATCAGAGCGAGTGCGTAAAATTATCTAATCCAAGAAAAATTAAATTGCTTTAAATTTCAGTAGAAGGTTTTAAATGGTAATTGATTTTTTAAAAATCATTTTGTTTTTGGTAAACCTGTCGGTTCCAGGTGGTGATGGCAGGAATAGTTTTATCCGGAAGATGTTTTAATTTCACCAGAAATATTTTTTTATTATAATTATTATAATAATATAATTATAATAATTATTTTGTTATAATAATGTTTTTATTATTATAATGAATGGATAATGTGCCAACCTTTGGTCAAATACAAGGATTTCGTATGGAAAATTTCACACAAAACAAAAGAGAAAAGAAATGGGGCAGATGGAATTTCCCAGCTAAAACCAATTTTATAATATTCCAAAAAAAATGGTCTTCAAGGAAGGGTCCACCTTGTCAACACAACCACCACCATGTGTGCTCCACCAGGTGGTGCGCCCTCCGTCCGACCTTCCCCTTGGGTGCACCTACACTGGGAAACCTGCACAGACCACCTAGAAAAGCCGTATTCAAGCTACTCCATGGAATTATAGGGCACTGCCTTCCCTTGGCTAGCAGACCAGACCTATAGTGCACCTCCATCCCTTACGGCCAAAGCCGCTGCCTTCCCTCCTTCACCTTTATGTTGTCGAATCACTACCCCCGACTCGTTACTAATCCTGCGAACTTCCACACCAGCAATCCCTCAGATCCGACTCGATCAGTTCCCACTAAAAGCTGGTTTTGTCTCCTCCATACAATCGGACCGCAGCAGCCCCACTGAAATTCTCTTCCTCACTCCGCTCGTCCAAAATCTCAGATGTTAGATCTCCCTCAAGCAGACTCTACAGGACCCTTCCCAAACTCAAACGGGTCTGTTCTGATCTTTCTAGCACAGTTTAGCCAAGAACGAGCTTTGTCTGGCCTATTAAGAGTCCGTGCAGATTCAACGAATGGGCCAGAGTGGTGTTTTGGGGCCCAATTTATTCAAAGTTATTATATTTAATTAATTTAATTTTAGAATTAAATTAAAATAATAATTTTGAATTATAATTTATGATTTTTAATACCTTGGTTAAAATTAATTTAATTTTTATCTCAAATTAAATTAATTAGTTAATTTAATTTTTATAGTTAAAATTAAATTAATAGTGGACCAAATATAATTAAATTATTTGAATTGAATTAATTTATTTATTTTAATTAAATATCCCCCATACTTAGATTAATGAAATTTAATTTTTTATAACGCATTTCATTTACCTATGACTGGTATTGAGCATTACTCGACCCATGTATGTTTGATTTGTGTAATTAATTATTTTTAAAATGCATGTGATGTTTGTAATAATTAATTAATTAATTAAGAAATCTATGCATCACCTTTTATTTTAGTCCAGTTTGTATAAGGGTCTGCGATCCTATCGTCTTATGTACATTATACCCCTTAGTCCCCCTCGACTATGTGCGAATAATTTTGTATATTGGATAAATATGGTGTATAGTGTGGACATCACCAAGAATAGGTGGTACCCTTGACGAAGATGATGCACGATGTAGACCCCACCAAGATGAGGCAATACACCAGATGTGATATGGACCCTGCCAAGATGAGGCGAAGTCTAGACGGGGAGTGGACATACCTGACAGCGATAAGCTGCTTTCCGAGTCAAGTTACAACTCAGGTATGTTACCCCTAGGTCATGATTGATCCATTAAGTTTAAAGGGATCAATCAGTTTTAGATTCTCAAGACCAGTTGGGTAATATATTTCCTTTATGAATTTATTTATTATTTTATGCATTTTATAACAGTGGGAAAATATATAAAATAATAAATAATAAAATTCATAAATAAGCGATGAATGTTTTTTCTATTAATTTTCAGTTTTGAGTGCAACAACGTAGATGGATAAGATGAATATCAATAAATTATATTCATAGAGATAAAAACAAAAAAACTTAAAGAAATGTTGAGTTTTTAACCGCCTTCCATCATTCGACTTTGAACAAAACCGGGTGTTCGGGGTGCTCGTCACACCATAGCTGATGGTGTCTCTTACTACCGAGGAGTTATTATGAGAGTGGTGTGTTGAATTAACTAAAGTGGTATTAATAATTATCCATAGCTAACTTGCTATCATTTTATAGGAAAAAGTTGAGAAAATCACGTTATGATTTTAGAAGCTGGGAATTCATTGAACAGATCAAGGAACCATGAGTGAATGCGGTTGGCTAGTCAAACACCTACCTTGAACTCATCGAGTAGTGGTGTAGTTATAGCTTGTAGACTATGAGGGTGGAATCAATGATTCTTTCCCCTAGAGTAATCAAGCAACAAATTATTCCAATTATAGTGTAGAGGGTTCCTATAATTCGATAAAATAGGGGGAAACATTTAATGATTTAATTAATTAATCAATAATGTCTAATTTTTCAATCTAGATAAAACTACTATATTCTATAATTTTATTTTTTTTATAAAATAATCATTAATGCCACAATATAAACTATGATAAATATTGGAAAAAGTAAAAGGTCCAAACTATCATGAATTTCCAAGTGTAGTATAAGCATTTGCGCACACTACTGTGATTTAGGAAATTTAAATTGTTATTGTCCTAATACCTGTTAATCCACCTTAGGAAGTGTGGGTATAAAATTACTTACAGTAGACTCATGTATGGAGCATATGATGGTTATTTCATTATGATATCATCAACATTCGATGTTTTTTTGTTACAACATCGAGACATGGATGATATAACATGTAGTTTCATCTCCAAGAAGTTAATGAGGATAAAGAGAAGAAAGATATATAATGGGTAATAAATTACACTGGCTTTGTGTAAACATGAAATACATATCACAATCTATCAAGGAATCCCATTCTTACACTCAATAACTCTAGTTTCATTTAAAGCTACAAAATGAAAAAAAATGGATTAAACGCTTCATTACCTTTTAGGAAAGGTTTTCCATGTAAATAAAGAACTCAAAGAAAGTTTAATCTTTAATTCTTCTGAAAAAAAAATTAAAAGACAAGGTGAAAAGTCCATTGGAAAGTTACACCAAAGACACCTTCATAATATCCTTCAAATAATAGATGTTGTTTATTAAATAGGAAGTTATTTTCATCACATATTATGAAATTAATTTATGGATATTTAAACGCAATGAACTTAATTGAATAAGCAAAAACCAGCTACTTTAGTGAATATTCATCAATATAAAATGTAATGTTTCATTCATTCTTCTTGGGTATTAAATAAAATATTCTTTTCACATATATGTATTAAAATACAATAACTAAGTGTGAAATAAAAACACTACAATAAGTAAGGTGTATTCTTCAAGCAGTTGAGAAAGGGTGATTCCTATGTCAACGGTGAGAAGAACACAACTTCTAATTTCCAAGTAAATGATTCTAGTTGAACAAGTTGTTGAGTATAACCAAAAAAATTATCTCATGTGTCCATTGGACATAAGGAGACATTGTTCTAGGTTTAGGAATTAATTTTTTTGTGGTATATCATACTCAATAAATAGTTCAGTGATACTTGGGTCATAGGAAATAAGTGATGAATACATAATGTAGTACTTTACCCAATTATGGAAATATAATTCTTTTTCAAGAAAAACTAAAAACAAACATCAAGGATATAACCAATTTGGTTTTTAGAATCAATACAGTTAAATACCTTTGGTATTATCGATGTATTTATTTTGGAAAAAGAAACCTTTCAAAAAAAGGTATGTCACAAAGTTTCTAGAATTAGTTCAACAAGAGAGTTTGAACTATTCCAAGGGTAAGATAGTGATATATATATATATATATATATGTCATAAGATTACTTTAAGTAATTAAGGAATGGTAATGTTAGGTATATGCATTGTAAGAATATATGAGTAGCTTCAGGCCGGCATGCTGAAGAATATCTTGACAAAAAATTCATCGATTATGATAATGTAGCATGGAGTAATTCCTAAACACATATTACCTTATCTACATCACAAAATTGATGTTAATAAAGAGGGTCTATGATAAGTCTTACATGTTAATATTGATCAACAAAATTTACCATGGGGTAATTCCTAAATGCACATTTTATACATCAAAGTTATGATGTAAGTAGTATCAATGTTGCAACTTGTAGAAAATTCCATTATATTTCATGATGTGCTTTAAAAATAATGGTGACATACCATAACCATATGAAACTATAATGAAAAATGGATATCATACGAGTCATAGTATGATGGAAATCTATTATTTCATAATACATGTGTTTAGATGAAAAGATTTTGTTAGGATATAAACAAACTTTCATCAAGCTAAACACATTGTGCATCTTAGTAATCATCCTAGAAGTTTCTTAGGATATTACATAAATCCATAGTATGTAAAAGTAGTAGTAAAGTGATAGAATACATTTCTATGTAAGGGTTCACATCTCTATTAGATATATTGGGATCCATATTGACATGGGTTTAATAAATACTATAGATTCATATATAGTTGGCATAGTAACAAGTTCCACAATACATGTGGAAGAAGAATGTTCTAGAGACACATACTGCGTAGGAAGGTTAAAGCCATAATGATTGTTTTAATCATCGCGTCTGGCGATACATTATTTAGTGAGAATAATAATTCCTACAAGTAAGTAGTATATATAAAATAGCTAATATTTACATGATAAATTAAAATTCAATAATGGATTCCATGTATCAAAATGAAAATGGGCTTAATATTTAGAATACGGCGGTGGGTATTCCAGTAAGATGATACATGGTCAATACAATCATGATACCAATAAGGCTTGATTGGTAATACCAAGTTGTTATGACTAAATCCATTAGAATTTTACTTATCTTAACTAAATTATATGATTATTTTATTGAGCATTGTATGACATGAACACCATTAATGGAAGGTGTCTAAACAACACAACCAGAAAGGGATGGTCACATCACAGAATGCTAATAAAGGTTTCAAGTTACTGAAATCTAGTTTAGGATTGAAGTAAGAAATAGGATCATAGAATATTCATTTTTAATTAATCTTTTCTATGTGTATACTAGAGGTTAGTGGGAACACCATAGTTTTCCAAGATAAATATGTTAAGCAACATATGGAAAACTAATATTGGTCTTACAATTAGTTAAGACTATGATAAAATAAATTATACAATGATTGACTTAAAGTAGAAAACTATGTTCTAGGGAACGTGATCTACTGAGGTAGATTTGAAGGTTTCTTGGACCTAGTCAATAATACATATACTGACATGGTATTGATAAATATGAGTTGGAACAATTCAACAGAAGAATTGTTTCCAGTGTCACATGACATAAATCTCTTCAAGTTGACATGCAATAAAATAAGAGGATATTAAGTGATGAGTTGAGTTTCATATGCTTGAGTGATGGATGAATCATGTATTCCATGATATGTGTAAGAAATTATATTGTAAACATATACGTTATAGTAGGAAAATATCAATTATATCTAGGAGAACTGCAAGGGAAGATTTCAGAATTATCTTCTTATACTTGGGTAAGTACAAATGATATGTACCTAGTATATGGATAAGAAGGGAATCTAGTTATATAGTGGGAAACAAAATAGTATTTCATAGATAAACATGATCTAGTATCACATTTAGGCTAAGGTGTTGAGTGAGACAAGATTATAAAATCAAGTGGTAGACATTTCTACAAAACTGAGTATGTTGCAGCTTTTGTGGCAGCAAATAAGCAGTTATTAAATGTAATGATTTGTTCTAGTTCTTATAATTTCACCTAAAAAAGTGAAGTTTTATCATTATGGTAATTTTTTTTGTTGGTACTAGACAATATTTCAAGTTATGAAAGTGGAAAAAAGAGATATACTTAGGGTTTACATCTCTTGAGGAGTTTTACTCAATGAGGTGAGGTCAAATATAAAAGAATAGAAAAATTTTGTAATCATAGAAAACCTAGAAACTAAATCCATTACTCATTAGAAACATGATCTTTATCATGTGATAGATAACAAGGTTCATTAGCAATTTGGCTCTAGTGCAAGTGGGAGTGTTGTAAAAGTGGGTTCCCTAGATCCAACTTTAACAATACTTTTGATTACCATATCATGTATACAGTTAGCTATGCATGATGTTTACTTACCATTATAGTGTAGATATTTCTATATCTACTATTTAATGGTAATGTCCAAAAGTGAATTATCATATTAAAAGGTTATAGAAGATCCAAGGCTATAATGAGAATCTATAGAAACCATGGCATTAATCTTAAACAAAGGTTTTATAGTCTAGATACATCTTACTGATTGGAAACAGTATATGTATGAATATCAAGTGATGGGGTATCATATGTATTGAGACTTATTCTCATTAAGTTTTCACTTGGCGAACTCTAGTAGTGAGATCATGAGGACAGACCCGCCAATAGGAACACCACATGTTTTGGGTGTCATTGGTTGTTCCTATCTACGGACATGTGTATTAGTCTCTTGACTTGAAATCATTATCAGTGTGTGAAATTTGATCATATACTATGATGCAAGTTGAAAATTGTGATAATTAAATTGTGGTGAGGTAATTTGTGTTGGGTGCGTCAATGGTGGTATGGCATTGGTTGAATCATCAAGAAAGGATTTGTCACTTCAATGTTAAGGAAGTAATATATCTTAGGCTTGGTTGATCATGATGGTGTTACCTTCATAAGTTTTTTTCCAAAGTAATCAAAAGGTAAATCCATCCAGTTAGATCAACAAATAATAAAGCAAGAAAAAGGGAGATGGCATAAATGTGTGTCATGCTTTATGAGATATTTAAATACAAAGAGATTATAGTACACAATATGTGTTCTTAGGTTGGTTGTTATTGCCATGACAATCCTTATATCTTTAGGGGCCTTGATGGGTTACTATACTATACTCCGAGTCTATGGATTTTATTCACTACTATTGAGATAAGGGACTAGAGGGTCACACACAATAGTATATTCAAGAATCTTCCATATTCTGGTGAATAGGTATATTGGACATGGTGGACCCCACCACGTGGTCTAAGTGTTATCTAAGTTGTCGATTACCAAAGAAATGAATAAATTCATTATTATTAAAGTTATGAATAATTGGAGTGAATTTATTTGAAGTATTTATAAGTTAAGTAAATAATAGAAAATATTAGTTGAATGAATATTATTTTAATATTCTAGAATCATTTAATATTAAGCAGGATTAGAGTGATAGGTTAAATGGATTAGTTTTATCATGTAATATATTTTATATATTACATTAATGTGATAAAATAATAAATATTATTGATTCAATATAGTTCATTGTAATTATTTATTTAGTGTATGTTTAATAAATGGGGGTTGAGGAACCCAACCGGGTATTTTATACAACCACTATATATAGGAGGAGAGAGAATCTTTTCATGTACTGTTCACATCAAAAAATCTAGAGCCTCTCTCTCCTCTCATCCTTTATAGAGAGATAATATTGATTTAGGTGCTCGAATCATGATCTTCCTCATGCATTGAAAGCATATTGATGTGGAGATCATCAGGGCATCGAATACATCATTGAATTTCTGCGCCAGCACTTGGAATTTGACATACGATGCTCCAATGGATTTTTGAAGCATGTGTGGATGATCTAGAGGGATCTTGCTATGGATCCTTTAAGAAATGATCATCGATCACGAGTTTTAGTCGATCACAGATTCAGATCTGAACAGGTATGTTTTCAATTTACATTTATGTGCTCATTTAATTTACACGAGATCCTCGAGACCATACCGGGGCTCGGATCATCAGAGACAACAAGTTTTATCACTCTGACGATGAAAAATTTTAAAATCCCTATCCCATTGGCATCCACTGATCACCTCAGTACCTTCATGAAGGCCCGTAGTATCTAACTTGATGGCCCGACAACTCCTTCACCATTAAAGCACTATTTTTGTCGTCAATGCCAACTCAACATCGGCTAGTAGACACCCACAACACCTGCTGATAGGGTCGCTCCCTGATATCGTCACATCGAAGTCTATCGACATCTTCCCAGTTGTCTCCCTCCATACTCCCCAAGAAACCCCATTGGCCACATAATATATATAAATATAGATAAATATATATCTATATAGATATATATATACATAAATACATATAAATATCTAAAAAATATTAAATATAAATATATTTATACACACACACACACATACAAAGATATATAGATATATCTTTAATTAAATAGAATTGTATAAAAATAATATATATATATATATAGGTATAGTTGTGTATTTATATGTAAATATACACATATATAAATAATTACTAACTAATAATTAATTATTAGTAAAGAATTATTAATAAAAAATATTTCATTATTTAAAATTTTAAATAATAAATAATTATTAATTATTAAAATTATTAATTATTAATTATTAAAAATTAAATAAAATTTTAATTAATAATAGTTATTATTAACTATTATTAATTTAGTGTTACTTTATTAAAAACTACGACAACAAATAATAAAAATAAATTAAAACTAAAATTTTGGATTTAATAATGATTTTTACCATCACTAAATGGCAACGGTATTTAATCAACCATTATGAATTAGAGAAAAATTTCTAAAATAATCACTACAAAAATAAAAAAACATTTATCAGTGATTTTAAAAACAACCACTAAAAACTGCTGCCAAATCTCATTTTTCTTATAGTGATGACACCATCTTTTAGAGAAGGGCTTCAGCCTTAGGGTCATCTTAGAGCCACTTTTTAGGGGATGAATTGTTATAGAAGTCCATATGAAATATCCAATGTAACACCCTAATATTTTAAAATAACACTATTGTTCATAGAGTATTTAACATGCAACACTGAGTTTGAACAAACCATGATATAATATTAAAATATTACTATTATAATCTAGATGTTAAATTAGTGGGTATGAATTTTATTAGATTATTTATGAAATATATATAAAGGTCCTACTCAATATAAATTTATTTAAAAATTATTAATAAATAAGTACTCAAATTTAATAAAGATAATTTATTCTACAAAAAAATATGTTTCCTTCAAAAATTATTTTTGTTCTTTTTTTGAGAAAATAATATAATTAATTTTAAAAAAATTAGATATTTTATTTTATAAAACTAAAATAATTTTTTAAATAATATTATCTATATTAACTTAGGATGCAATTTTGTTATTTTTTAAAAAATATTGATTCTTCAGTAAATATTGAAAATATCTATTTTTTATAAACCTTTCATTTTTTTATAAATTAACTAATTTAAAAGAACCATTATTAATTTAATTTAATTTAAAATTAATATAATTATTATTTATTTATATTTAATCCAATTAATTACATTTAAATCATTTTTATACTATATTTTAGTATAAGTTTATTCTTAGGCTTAAAAATGCATTTTTCAGAAAATTGTTTTAAAGTTGATAATGTTTATCCATTTTAATTAATGAAAATAACCCCTAAAAGGGAATTATTTAAATTAAATTTATATATTATTTATCTATATTTATGAATTTAAATTCATATAATTATTATTTATATTCATATTGTTAATATAAGACCATCTTTTCCTTAAAAAATAAATTTTTTAGAAAACCAATTTTTCATCACGCTTGTAGGTTTTATTTTAGATTAAATTATATCAATTTTATGAATTTAATTTGATAAAATTGTTTTAATATTTTTAATCATATATATTTATATTATATAATATGTTCAACATAATTTTTGGCCCTAATTAATAATAAAAATAGTAAAAAATAGTTACCGTCGTACAAAAATTAAAATGTTAAAAGTGAGTAACCTTATAGGTAAAGAGGATAAAATGTTTAAAACATGTTTATTTTGATTTTTATAGGTTTTAATTGGCCTTATATTTCCTTAAAAACATTATTTGTCAATTTTGGAGGCACGTGGATTGAGAGTCACTTCCCATTATTGAATAGTTTTGGGTATTTATAAGAATGTCACCCCTCCCTTATAAAATGGAACCCCTATCCTGTCCTTTAAATACATAAAAACACATTATTATATCATAAAATACCTACCCAAATACCTTCCTTAATTTTCGACCCACATCTTAGAGGACTTATTTTGATCATAAAACCAATATAGTGAGGCTTCAGGTATAATCCTAAAGAGGTGGTTTGAAGAAGAGGTAATGTTCTTAACCGAGCATCTTTGTTGTATTTCTTCTTCCACTTACTTAAAATATTAATAAATAATTATAATATAATATAATAAGTATCTAACATATACTATTATGTTCTTATGTTAATTCCATACCCTAAATCCATCTCATGTTCTATTAAATGGGAAATGAAACCATCAATCTTATGTACGGAGGACTACCACCTCGTAAACCAATGTAATTCATTTTCCATCATCACTTCTCATGAACATTAATGATGATTGAATTAATTTTTATATATTTTATTAATTTAAAATTAATAATTATATAAAATTAATATATCGTATACTTTATTACCTTGTCATCTATTAAAAATGATAACGTCGTTCTTATGTACAACGAACTACCGCCTCACGAACCGATATGATTCATTTTTTTATTACCGAATCATATGGATGGTATATGTAAGTGTATTTAAAAAATTAATATGATATTTATGATATAATTATAATTCTATAAAGATAAAATATTAATTACCTTATTTCCATCATGATCGTTGAAAAATGGAAATGTTACTCATGTGAAAGTATGACCTACTGTCTCCATGATTGTAACGTAGTTTATTTTTCAAAACCATATTTCATGGTTGGTTTTAAAAATAAAATTGATTTATTTAAATGATAATTAATTCTTGATTATTATTCTGGATATTATTAAACAATAACCTATTTGACCACATTCAACACACTGACACACTGATGTTGTTTTGAAATTATAAATCAAGAATCCTCAAAAAACCCGACATGGACATAACTGATTATGTAATTAAATTCGCCATTAAAATAAATTAAGTAAATTTTTTGAATATAAGAGATTAAACTTAAAAAAAATTCTAAAGAAAAAAATTTATATAAGTTTATTATACATAAGATAGAATACATATATGACAAAGTATATACTCAAGGTGAGGGTTTCATCTCAAAACTTACTTCTTTTAGACACATGTTCTTTTATGCATCTAATTTGTTTTAATGTTGTATATAATGACCATTTACATATTATTTCATGAATCATTTAGAATTAATTATTTTTTACTTTACAATTCATTTACTTCATTCATGGTAGTTATGATTCAATAATTATCAAAGTAGTAAGGGTTTATGTTTCAATACCATTTTAAAATGTTTATACTTGAATTTCTGTTATAGGAAATTATTTTATCATTGTATAATAAAAATATTTCATTTTCTTATCTTATTTTTATTCAGGAAATTATCATGTAATAGTACCATTTTCTTCGCTTTGGTACTTAAAATGATTGATAAAATGGTTTTAAGAAAAGCTAACTTAATTTCTCTCTTTGGTTGAAAATCATTTTTCTTACATATCCATGTTTTCTAAAAATATTTTCAAGAATGTTTTAACATTATAAAAAAAATTTATTAAAGACATTTTTATCAATGTTTTACTTTTTACAAAATGGTTTGAAAGGAATATTCTTGTTTTTTTCCAATTGAGGCACTCTTTAACCTTTTTACAATTGTGTGAAAGAAATGTTTTTTTAACTTATACTGTAGAGACCCAAGATTTATGTACATGGACATTAAATTACTTTTGCGGAATACTTAATACATAAAAAAAACAAACACCCAAGGACCGTAATAGTTTAGTGTATTTGGAAACTCGAAACATAATCTTCTAATCATGGTGAAAGATCTTCAACATATCCCATAAAGATCTTTCTATTTTGTTTTCTTACCTAAAACCTTTCTTTATGTCCTAGGGAAAAGAATGTATAGAAAATGGTGAGCTCAAATTCTCAGTAAGGGTAATAATGGAGAAAATAAAACAAACCATATACATTTGAACTTAAAAACATGAACATAAAGTTTAAACATCAAAATCTTGTGTTGTGAAATAAATCTTGGTAGTATGTAAGGAATAGATCATAAAAGAACATTAATCATGATAAAATAGCATGGTAATAAAACATTTTATTGTGTCAAACCATTAAGAACATTCTATGATTTCCATAGTAGCCAAGGCATTGCTTCCAAGACTATCATAGTGGACAAAGTCCATTACTGAACCGGGTTTACCAGCCGTTCTAGCCCTATATTACTAAACAGGATTTTACTTTCCATTTCAACCAAGTCTATATAATGAGATATAAATATTTACCCAATTAATTGGAGGGAGATATAGGTCTCATCCATCTCATAATGAAATAATTCTTTTGTGTTCCACAAAATAATCATAAATCATTCATCATAACCCAAAGAATAAAATGGGTTTCATAAACATCATCCCTTCATAACATAATCCATATAAAACAAATGGATATCATTTCATCATAAGAAAAATAAATCCATTTAAAAAATATATACATTATACTTGAAACATAAACATACAAAATAATGTCATCTTAGAAGAAAAATAGTTTTGATAAAACACTTGAAATCGATTCTTGAGGAAAATATCTTTTCTTCTTCAAAATCATTTTCTTTTCACAAAATGCCATGAAATTTTAAAAGAAAATGATTTTTTTAAAATAATCATGAAATATTGTAGAGTAATCTTTATTAAAATAAGTCATTATGAAACCGTAAAATTCCGTTCACGCCATTTATGTTAAAAAACATTCTTCTTGTACTTTTGCCGGAAAAGTCAAAAAGTACCTCGTATGATAAACAAAAGAAAGATTCTTTCCATACCATGTGGTAAAAGTAAAAAAAGGTAGAAATGAATTTAAAAATAAATGTAATAATATTAAACATTTTATTAAAAAAATTTGAGAAAACATGGACATGGATGATAAACATAACCCCAGTAAATACTTATGAATAAACAATCTCGGATAAAAACGAGATTGGAATAATTATCCCTTACCTTATGTCCAATTTATTCCATATGTGTCTGAGACTCCTATATATTAGGTTTAAACATATTATTAACTTGTAATATAACCATAATAATATTTATGATATCATATATGATTCACTTATGAATTTATATTACCTGTTCACTTGTCAATTCCATGTTAAAGCAGTGTTTTGGGTAAAATCGTTTCATTTGTTGTACATGTTTTGACTTATAATTATTCATATGATTAATTAGATAATGATTAATTAATTCTAGAATATAAAACATGATTTATATATAATATATATTCATAATATAATATATATATATATAATAGATCGATAAATGGAATGAAATACACCGTTCATAGAGACGGTGGGTCGTACGTACGCATGAACGTTGTTTTCGTTTCCTTATTAAATTGAATGGAAGTAAGTAAATAACATATAAATAAATCCACTATAATTATTATGTCATATATTTTAAGATTATTTATTATATATATTTTATAATCATTCTTTAATGGTTAACATAGATAATGAATCTCATCGCGTCGTGGAGACGGTAATCTGTACGTACGCACGAGATATGATATCATTACCATAATTATTGAATGGAATTGGAGTGGATGATATAATATCTCAGAATCATTATGATGTTATAATAATCATATATAGTTATTATTTCCACCATTTTACCCATCCAAGTATGGTGGTGGTGGAAAAACAGATTACACCACGGCGTGAAGACGGTAAGCCGTACGTACGCATGCGTGGTGATTTTGTTTTTCGTATGAAGGATATATGGTGAAATAGGGTTGTTTAATATTTATAATAACATATCAGTATATTAGTGATACTTATGTTATTACTTTATAAGGAAAAAACTAAAGAATTGTAAGTAAAAGAAGAAATAAACTTGAAAGAATCGGTAGAAGAGATTACCTCTTCCTCGACGTGCCTCTTTTAAACTTCCTATTAGGGAAATAGAGTTGGTCTTTTGAGAAGACCAGAACCTATAAAATATAACTAGAGTGTTTTAGAAGAGTAATTTTCATGTTTTTTCTGAGCTTTAAGGCTTAAAATGGAGTGAATAGAAGAGGGAGGAGGTGACCATTTATAAGAGTGGAGAGGGGCACTTTTGGAAACCTCCAAAATATTAATTTATAATAAACTCAAACCCCACCTAAAAACATCCAAAATGACTCAAATTAGAATATTAGATGATATAGGGTTGTAATATCATCATACAATAAAATTTAGACATGTTGGAAAATTATTTTAAACCTTATCAAATTGATTTATCCTTATTTAATCTATTTAATCTTATTTGTGGTAATAATATTCTAAATTTTAAATTGTTATAAATACTTACTTATGTGTTGGTAATTGTCCATAATTGGATACATTATAAAAATTTAGACCATATAAATTTCAATTTATAATTTTTAAATATTTTTGTGATTTTTAAACAATTTAATAATATGTTATTTTTATAAAATATCAATAATGTCAATTTTGACATTATTCATTTATTTGAATTTAAATAAAATACACATAGAAGATATGTTTGAATCAAAATATTTAATAAATTTATAACATGTAATATTCATCTATAAAATTTTTGGATCACACTAATTAGTTTATATAATATTTATTTTAATATTTTTAAAACAATTTATTTGATATTTCTCTTAATAAAATAATTACTACAACATTTTTGTATAATTATTTAATACACTTACCTGTAGCATAAAAATTAAAAATAAAATACTAAGATGAATATATATATAATATATTTTATAAGAATACTTTTATTAGAATTTATCTTTTAAAACACCCAACCTTTAAAATGATATGTTTATTAAATTATGAAGGTGACAACTTTGACATCATTTAAAATAAAATAATATAAATGTCATAATATTTTTATAAGGCTCCAAATGGTCCACAAGTATACCCTTAGATGATTAGGGTATAGATATACTCGGCCAATAAGGTTTGGTCAAGTTTCTGGTCCTTTTTATGGGTATTATTATTTTAATAAAAACTATATTATTGATTTTTCACTAAATAAATAATTTCTGCATCATTAATATATAAGCTATTAAGATAATTATATATTTCTTAAAAATCACAAATAAATTACCATGATGAAGAAAAACATTTTATATTTCAAATTATTATTTATAATTGAATTTATATTCTGTATAACCTTATATTAAAAATACTTTAATTATTAAAGTTTGAGTGAGACATATTTCACTTTCTTTAAATAAAATAAATTAAAGGTCTTAATCACATCCAAGTGGGTTCCAAAAGATACCATTTCGACCCAATTATATTTATGATAAAATATAATCATCAAATTATATTAATACAAGTGTTAGGGTAATTTTATAATATTATTTTTACCCTTAATTATACGATTTACCTTTAACTGTAGTAAATAAAATTTACCGTAGTTACTATTCATAATGTCTAAAAATAAAAAGTATCCTATTAAAATAATTTGGACCTAATGATTCTGAATATGGAATCCATTTTTCCAAATTTAAAACACAGAAGTTGCAGTATTTAATTTAAAATTAATCCCGCTGTTGAGAAAACGAGTTCTAAAATTTAAAACATTGCAAAAGATTGAAATGTTTTTTACCTATGAATTCAATGTAAAATTAATGATAATGACATAAATAATATTAAATGGTAAAAATATATTATATTTAAATTTTAAAACTATTATATATTATAATTTAACCATATAAATTATCTTGATGAAAAAAGTTGTTTTTAATTAAATTTTAGCGTATTTTTACTATTCGTCAAAATATGAAAGTTAACAGAAAAATATTAAAAAATTATCCAAAGTAAATTTTTATATAATTATTGCAATGAATAAGATTATTTTTTTCAAATTTGACTCATAAACGTGTCAAAAACTAGATTTATAGTGGGTGCGCCATCAAAAGGCGACAAAACTGCATTTTTTGAAAAATACTTATTTCACCTGAAAATTTTATTTTCTTCTCATACAATGTTCTAGAATATGTTTAAGATGAATGATAATGTTATAAAATTCTCAATTTATTTAATACTATTCATAACGGCTAGTTTATAATAATTTTATAACAATATATCATTGTTTAGTGAAACTCGGTATTGCGTACAACATACACTATTGAGGAATGTCACTCTTGCATGCAACACAAGCCAAGAATAGTGTTTGCATATAATACAATATAATACGGTGTTTAATATAGCGCAAGCTAATCTTGGTGTAGCATACAACATAAGTCATCAAAGAAATTAAAAATAATATTTCTCATCAAATCTCGGGGTGTTACATTCTACCCCCCTTAAAATGAATTTCACCCTTGAAATTCTTTGGGGTTATAAATGGTTTACTACTTGAAAGTTCTTTTCATAGAAAACCACATTGTAAAAAGGAATACTAAAACTTAATTTTAAAAACTAAAGTATGAAACATAATGGTTACCCAAATTAACTCATCCCTGGGTTTCCACATAGGAGAACATAGGTGAAAATATGGATATGGAAGAGAAATCTAACCATCAAGTTCTAATGGAGAGTGGTAGAGAACATGGCTTTGAAAAAGTCAACAATCACAATGCCATAAATTTTTGATGATATAAGGTAGCATCAAATTCATCAGATATGAGGATACTCAGATAACATTTTTGGTTTTCAAGATCATTTCCCTAAAGTTGATGAATTTCTGCATAAGGAGAAATACTTACTTGATTTCAGTATAATATCATTGTTGGTCATTCCATGAAAATTTTCCACTTCATCTCTTATTTTAATAAATGAAGTTGAATTTTTCATTCTTGAAGTATTAGTAAATCATGTGATAGAATGATATTCCATTCCATCTGTCTCTATCACAAAAAAGGTTAGCACAAGATATTAGATATACATAAGTCCATCTATGGTGAGGTTAATTGTATATGGTTCCAAAAATGGTCTTATACTTCATCTATCATACCACTTGATAAAATAAAAGTAATTTCTACTAACCAGGGACTTCCTGTAGGCCAGTGGTAGGCGATAAAGGCCTATCACACTTCAGTTGTGGGTTCGATTCCTATACCCTTGTCTGATGTGACAGGTTGTCGCCCGTCCTACAGGTTGTACTTTTTCTAAAACTATACTATTATAAAATTTCGGAAATAATATCAAAAAGTTATAGCCTTAAACAATTCTATCTGATTTCTAACTTAATCCATTCCAATCTTTAGGCTTATCCAAAATACTTCTGTACAATCTCATAGTATAAAGAAAAAGATTACTAGAGAGGTCATCTATTAAGCATGTGATTACCATCATTTATCCCCCATATATCATAAGATATATATTGTTGGTCATATTCCAAACATGTGAATACCTTAATCATGTATTCTCTTGAAACATGAAATACCATAGAACCTTAGTGAAAACATGAATTCTGTCAGAAGTTAATTATTTCCACATACCAAAATCCCAAAATTTCTATATACTCAAACCATGATGTCACTCTGTCCTTATATCAGTCATGATCTCATTAATATTATCAAACATATTATTTTCTTTGTATCCCTTCATTATATGCATATCATCTTCTTTCCAAAAATATTTCAATCACTTTTCATGTTTACCGGTACCCTTCAACATATACTTTCAAATAATCAAGGAAAAACAATAGTGTAACAATCCTTATATTTTTATTTATTCCATAGTACCATAAATTATTCTTGATAAACATTTGATCATTCTACTACCTTCTTAAACCATTGACAAAGATTCATCATTTTATTCATCAACACTTTTTTCATATCATATACCATTTGTAGTATCTTCATCATCAACAACATAAATACTACCCATACGACCATGCTCATTCTCCTCATGAGATTTTCCCTTAGGGCGTCGATTTACATAATGCCCATACATTCCACATTTAAAACATTTAACCATTGTTGATGTCTTAGCAATACTGTCATCCTTTTCCATTGTGTTAAATGAACCTTTTTCTTTGCAATTATTGGATTTCTGTCCTTCTTTTCCACACCAAAAACATCTTCTAGTTCCTTTGAAACATTCTCCTTGATGTCTATTCCCACATGATTTACATGAGGGAAATTGACCTTTCTTTCCTCTATGATCATCATGAAACTCCATATTTCTCTTATTAGCTGAGTCAGGAAACTAACCAAAGTTGAGATTATTGATCATATTATGAGATTGTTGATTACGAATAATAATGACTTTTGGACTTCCAAATCCTGTTTCATTTGGTTGCTCATTAATAATATCATTCCATTGTCCACCATATCCTCTATTATCATGAATCTTCCTGTTTCCAGCCATTTTTCTAAAACCCAAAAAAGAATAGTGTGAGAGGAAAAAATCATGCTGAAAAAACAACATAATCAAGGGGGTTACTTTCAATATCTAACATCTTAGGTTTAATTCTAGGTTATTCAAGATCATTATCATAATTCTAGGACTATAACCTATATTTATACTTAACCTTAGGGACATCCCAAGACATACCTTAGAAATATCTCTAGGGATCTCACTAAATTTTTCACAACATAGTTTCCAAATTTTAACTAAACCTTTCCTCTGATACCAACTATAGAGACCCAAGCTTTACATACATGGACATTACATTACTTTTGCAGAATACTTAATACATAAAAAAACAGACACCCAAGGACCGTAATAGTTTAGTGTCTTTGGAAACTCGAAATATAATCTTCTAATCATAGTGAAATATCTTCAACATCTCCCATAAAGATCTTCCCCTTTTGTTTTCTTACCTAAAACATTTCTTTATGTACTGGGAAAAAGAAAACATAGAAAAGGGTGAACTCAAATGCTCAGTAAGGGTAAGAATGGAGAAAATAAAATAAACCATATACATTAGAACTTAAAAACATGAACATAAAGTTTAAACATCAAAATCTTGAGTTGTGAAATAAATCTTGGTTGTACGTAAGGAATAGATCATAAAGGAACATTAATCATGATAAAATAGCTTGGGAATAAAACATGTAATTTTGGAAAACCATTAAGCACATGATATTATTTCCATAGTAGCCAAGGCATTGCTTCCAAGACCATCATAGTGGAGAAATTCCATTACTGAACCGGGTTTACCAGCTGTTCCAGTCCTGTATTACTGAACCAGATTTTACTTGTTGTTCCATCCATGTATATCTCATGAGATATAAATATTTACTCAATAAATTAGAGGGAGATATAGGTCCTACACGTATCATAATTAAATCATTCTTTCATGTGCCGCAAAATAATCATAAATCATTCATCATAACCTAAAGAATAAAATGGGTTTCATAAACATTATTTCTTCATAACATAATCCATATAAAACAAATGGATATCATTTCATAATAAGAAAAATAAAACCATGTAAATAATAGAGACATTATACTTGAAACATAAACATACTAAATAATTCCATCTTATATGGAAAATAGTTTTGATAAAACACTTAAAATTAATTCTTGAGGAAAATATCCTTTCTTCTTCAAATTCATTTTCTTTTAACAAAATGACATGAAATTTTAAAAGAAAAATATTTTTTTGAAAATAATCATGAAATATTGTAGAGTAAGCTTCATTAAAATAAGGCGTTATGAAACGGTAAAAATCTGTTCATGCCGTATATGTTAAAAAAAATTATTCTCATACTTTTTCCAAAAAAGTCAAAAAGTACCTAATATGGTAAACAAAAGAAAGATTCCTTCCATACCATGTGGTAAAAGTAAAAAAAGGGTAGAAACTACTTTAAACATATATGGAAGAATAGTAAACATTTTATGAAAACATTTTGAGAAAACATGGACATGGATGATAAACATAACCCCAGTAAATACTTACGAATAAACAATCTCGGATAAGAACGAGATTGGAATAATTATCCCTTACCTTATGTCCAATTTCTTCTATATGTGTCCGAGACTCTTGTATAGTAGGTTTAAACATATTATTAACTTTTAATAGAACCATAATAATATTTATGATATCATATATGATTCACTTACGACTTTATATTACCCGTTTATTTGTCAATTCCATGTTAAAGCAGTGTTTTGGGTAAAATAGTTTCATTTGTCGTACGTGTTTTGACTTATAATTATTCATATGATTACTTATATAATGATTAATTACTTCAAGAATATAAAACATGATTTATATATAATATATATTCATAATATAATATATATATATAATAGATTGATAAATGGAATGAAATACACCGTTCATGGAGATGGTAGGTCATACGTACGCATGAACGCCTTTTTCGTTTCCTTATTAAATTGAATGGAAGTAAGTAATAACATGTACATAAATCCAGTATCATTATCATATCATATATTTCATTATTATTTATTATATATAATTTATAATCATTTTGGATTGGTTAACATGGAGAATGAATCTCATCGCGTCATGGAGACAGTAATCTGTACGTACGCACGATCGATGATATCATTCCCATAATTATTGAATGGAATTGTAGTGGATGATATAATATCTCAGAATCATTATGATGTTATAATAATCATATATAGTTATTATTTATATCATTTTACCCATCCAAGTATGGTGGTGGTGGAAAAGCAGATTACACCACGGTGTGGAGACGGTAAGCTGTACGTACGCACGCGCGGTGATTTCATTTTTTGTAGGATGGATATAAGTTTAAATAGGGTTTTTTCATATTTATAATAACATATAAGTATATTAGTGATACTTCTGTTATTAATTTATAATGAAACAACTAAATAAGAGGAAGTAGAAGAAGAAAGAAACTTGAAAGAATCGGTAGAAGAGATTACCTCTTCCTCGACATGCCTCTTTTAAACTTCCTCTTAGGGCACTAGAGTTGGTCTTTTGAGAAGACAGGAACCTATATAATATAACTAGATAGGATTATAATAGGTATTGGAAGTGGTTGTCTGAGATTTAAGTCTTAAAATAAAGTTAAGAGAATAGGGAGGAGGTTCCCTTTTATAAGAGAGGAGAGGAGCACTTTTGGAAACCTCTAAAATATTAATTTATAATAAACTCAAACCCCAACTAAAAACCTCCAAAATGACTCAAATTATAAGATGAGATGAGATAGGGTTGTAATATCATCATCCAATAAAATTTAGACTTGTTGTGAAATTATTTTAAACCTTATCAATTTAATTTATCCTTATTTAATCTATTTAATCTTATTTGTGGTAATAATATTCTAAATTTTAAATTGTTATAAATACTTACTTATGTGTTTTTAATTGTCCATAATTGTAAAATTTATGAAATTTTAGACCATATAAATTTCAATTTATAATTTTTAAATTTTTTTGTGATTTTTAAACAATTTAATAATATGTTATTTTTATAAAGTGCCAATTTTGACACTATTCATTTATTTGAATTTAAATAAAATCCACACATAAGATATGTTTGAACCAAAATATTTAATAAATTCCTAACATATATTATTCATCTAGAAAATTTTTGGATCACACTAATTAGTTAATATAATATTTATTTTAATATTTTTAAAACCATTTATTTGATATTTCTCTTAATAAATTAATTACTACAACATTTTTGTATAATTATTTAATATAATTATTTGTAGCATAAAAATTAAAAATAAAATAATAAGATGAATATAAATATAATATATTTCATAATAATACTTTTATTCTAATTTATCTTTTAAAACACCCAACTTTTAAAATGATATGTTTATTAAACTATGAAGGTGAAAACTCTGACATCATTTAAAATAAAATAATATAAATGTCATAATTTGTTTTATAAGGATCTAAATGGTCCAAAAGTAAACCATTTTATTATTAAGATATATATATACTCAACCAATAAGTTTTGGTCAAGTTTCTGGTCCTTTTTATGGGTATTATTATTTTAATAAAAACTATATTATTGATTTTTCACTAAATAAATAATTTCTGCATCATTAATATATAAGCTATTAAGGTAATTATATATTTCTTAAAAATCAAAAATGAATTACCATGATGAAGAAAAACATTTTATCTTTTAAATGGGTATTTATAATTTAATTTATATTTTTTATAACCTTATATTAAAAATACTTTAATTATTAAAGTTTGAGTGAGACATATTTCACTCTCTTTAAATAAAATAAATTAAAGGTCTTAATCACATCCAAGTGGGTTCCAAAAGATACCATTTCGACCCAAGTATATTTTAGGACAAAATATAATCATCCAATTATATTAATACAATTGTTAGGGTAATTTTATAATATTATTTTTACCCTTAATTATCTGATTTACCTTTAACTGTAGTAAATAAAATTTACCATAGTTACTATTAATAATGTCTAAAAATAAAAAATAGCATATTAACATAATTTGGACCTAATGATTCTGAATATAGAATCCATTTTTCCAAATTCAAAACAAAGAAGTTGCAGTATTTAATTTAAAATTAATCCTGCTGTTGAGAAAATGGTTTCTAAAAGTTAAAACATTGCAAAAGATTGAAATGTTTTTACCTATGAATTCAATGCAGAATTAATGATAATGACATAAATAATATTAAATGGTAAAAATATATTCTATTTATACTTTAAAACCATTCAATATTATAATTTTACCATATAAATTATCTTTATGAAAAAAGTTGTTTTTAATAAAATTTTAGCGTATTTTTACTATTCATCAAAATATGAAAGTTAACAGAAAAATATTAAAAAATTATCCAAAGTAAATTTTTATATACTTATTTCAATTAATAAGTTTATTTTGTCAAATTTAACTCATAAACGTTTAAAAAACTAGATTTATATTGGGTGCGCCATCAAAAGGCGGCAAAACTGCATTTTTTGAAAAATACTTATTTTACCCGAAAATTTTATTTTGTTCTGATACCATGTTCTATAATATGTGTAAGTTGAATGATAATGTTATAAAATTTAAAATTTGGTTAATAATATTCTTAACATCTATTTCATAATAATTTTATAACAATATATCGTTGTTTAGTGAAACTCGGTATTTCGTACAACACACGCTATTGAGGAAGGTCACTCTTGCATGCAACACAAGCCAATAATAGTGTTTGTGTATACTACAAGTTAATACGGTGTTGCATATAGCGCAATATAATCTTGGTGTAGCGTACAACACAATACATCAAAGAAATTAAAAAGAATATTTCTCATAAAATCTCAGGATGTTACATATACAACATGTAAGGAATTACCCACCATCATTAACAATCAATTATTTGAATCTTCCTTTATACGTTTACATGTTTTTTAAAATAAAATGTTTTATATAATATTTTTTAATTTTTTTAAGATTTTTAATAAGTGATTTCAAAGTGAAAATGGTATTTTTCTCAAGAAGTATCCCATGTGATCTTTTAAATACATTTTCATCAATGAAGAAAACCTTTAATGTAATGGATTGATTATAAATTATATATATATGTACCTCACATATATATACCTAGCTTATTCTCCCTTAACTTTATAGGTTAATACATGAATTATGTTTATCTCTCTAATTCCTTCATTATGACATTTCATTTGATTATGATATGAGACAAGATTATGTTACTCATTTTCTTCCCATGGGTAATTCTTAAGTTATGAATTATGATTGATTTTATTTTTGTGGAATGCATAAATAATGAACATGTTATGATCGGTGTTCCCATATAGCATCGTGTGAGCCCGATATAGTTTATATGATGGGTGCACCTAGATAGCACTCCAATGCATTGGGTAATGTTATATTCTAATGAGATTTCATGCATGGGATTAGGGATTAAACCTAATTCATTATGGGACTTTTTCCACCATGTGATATTGTGTAGTCATTTAGCCTTGAATCATGTTTATGTCATGTTATATGTTTACACCACATTTCATATGATGTTACGTTCTTATGATTCTATGATCTTTATATTATGATACCATGTGATTACTCATGTGCCTTCTATTTTGAGATATCATGTTATACCTTTGAATCACATGTTATGTTTCCTCTTCATGTTTATTCCATTACTATTTTTTTAGATCACCATTTTTTCTATTTATTCCCTAGGTTATCCCATGCAGTTTAGGAACTCAAAAGGATATAGGAGCACATTATGGAGAATAAAATAATAAGTTTTATTTTAGTCTCCCTTTGATGTATTATAAACCTAGTCTTCCAATGACACTAGGCGTCATGATATTTGGATTGTAATTAATGGATTTTTATGTTAAAAATAATTTAATAATATGTGTAAAAGTATTACTTCACTATAGTTTGTATCTGATAAAAGGTTTAGTTAAACTTTGTAAACTAGGATGAGAATACTTTGATGAGATCCTAAGGATAATTATAAGGATAAGTATAAGGATATGGCTAGGTAAAATAAAAAAATCATAAAATTTTGGTGAAGTATAGAGTAAGTGGGTTCCAATAAATTATATCCCTATCTAGATACTATAATTAGTTGCAGCTCTGATATGGTTATACCTAGGGGTAATAACTCTGAAAAGAGTGCATTGACCTAGAAATGATTTTCACCTGGTTTTTGAAAATGGGCCTTACTGCACACCTAGTTTCACATTCCTATGGGATATTATTTAGAAATTCACAAACTTTTTATTAACCAATATGAAGTATTTGAAAAAATTATTAGGTTGAAAAACCTAATATAAAATGTTATAATAGATAACCAATATTGAAACCTAGATACTCATAAGTAATTATATACTTATCATTTATAAGTTATTCATTCTAGGTTTATAGTTTCCCCATTTATATATTAATGTATTCTCATATTTTTTCTTTTTTCTTTTTAGTCAATGATGGGAAATAGGAGAAATAATTCTAACAAACAATGTGGTGGGAAATATAATGTTTTCCCTAATGAGTTGCCTAAAATAATGGGAATAGAGGATAGACATATTATTATCATTACAAACTTTATCTCTCAAATTAAGAATAAAAAATAGAACATAATTGAATTTCTAATCCCATAAAATAAGAGAATTATGGTTTATTATATAAATTCAAGTGTTAAATATGATATAGAAAAGAATACTCAATTTATGACATGTCAAAAATCTGGGAAGAGGAAGAATGGAAAATTCCTTAAGGGAACTTGAAGATGGTTTATGTGTGGAAAAAGAGGCCACAAAGCAGCTAATTGCTAAAGAAAAATAAAGACTCTAGTTAACAAGATGTAGAGAAATAAAGTTCAGCCAAAGGAACCACTAATAATTCAATTTCTTAGATTTGGGGAACTTGTTCACTATCCACGTCAATTCCCTAATGTAATGACCACCTCCCTCCAAGGATACCCCCCGGGTTGTCAATGAAGAAAGGTATATAATGACCCCTGAGTCCTGCCTCCAGTAGGCCCCAAGTTGTCAACTAAAACCAAGGGTGTACAAATATCACAATATACAAGGAATTACCCTTTATAAGGAAAGAAATAGTGAGATATTATGTATCAACCAAAACCAACTCTACGACATATATATAAGAAAAACCAAAAACCATCCCACAATGAATCTGTAAATAGAACTGATACAAGTAACAAAAAACAAAATTAGAGTAGAAACTAACCCAAGGTCTGAGCTAGTAACGTCCAACATGGTCTATGAAATTCTCATGGAAACCTGAAAATAGTTTTATATATATAGGGTGAGCATATGGGTATACTTAGTAAGAAAACAAAAGTATCTCATACAAAAGTGGAAAGAGCATACTAATGCACCCGTGAGGAAACAACAAAACCAAACAGCACATAATGGTAGACTAATCATACCCTAACCTCACAAAGTCACACTCACCAAATAATGAAAGCCAAGTAATATGATATAATATAAAGAACCTTGATGATAGGGTACCCCACACAACATTCCCACTGATTAGATGATCTCGCACCCAAACAACAGACATCCTTGCACTCCCACCTCTTCCAAATATACCATAGCACATCCCGCCCACAAACACCTAGGACACACACCACATCACATACTACCCACAAACACTTGTTCCAAACACTACAACACATCACATCACATCACATGTCATTCTGAAGAAACCTGGTAAAGCACATCACAACTCAGCCTGAAGACACCTGGGACACCTCATCAAAACTCATCCCGAAGAAACCTGGGACAACACATCACAACTCGACCAAAGAATCTTGGGCCATCTTTTCCTCGAAGAGGGATCAGGGAATATAGGGTGGCCAACCATCCATCCTCCCACTGGGATATTGGGAAAGACACCCCTCGAGTGACTATGCGGGTATTCATCACATAATGCTCATCATGGGTGGGGCATGTATAGAAATTACAAGAAAAATACAAGTATATATTTATATTTAGTATCAAACACTCAAGCCCAACCTATGCGTTCTCAGATAAACAACCAACTCATAACACTGTCACCTTTTCTACCACATCTAAATTCATAACATCACACATCAAGCCACAAACCCCACTTCACATTTCCAACCAAATCATTTAATCACCCTATTCATTTCATTATTTATAATCAACCACATTTAACCAAATGACCCACCATTTAATTATCCATTAACCATTTTTTTCCATTAACCAAACCAACCCTATCCATTCCAAAAATTATTAAACAACTATTTATTTATTCCATCACTACTTATGAATCTAGTACAAATAAACCACTATCTTGCCTCCCTAAAAGTATGGCCCACAAATCATCCTACCACCCCAAAATAACGGAAAAAAAATCACCTCCTCACTAGCCTAAAATCATATCCAAACAAACCACACATCACCCCCACACCCCATTACAACTACACATTATCTTCCCAAAATAAAGGCCACACATCACAACACATCAAGATCCAATTACATATTTATAAAGATGATTTTATCAAATTCCACTTTGTTTTAGGGGTGTTATCAAACAAACCAAAATCCTGAGGCAACCATTTCATTGTCCAAGTATAATTAATTAACCAATTTCCATTTATTGTGACATAAAAATAGTCAAAACAATCACAATAGTCACAATACATCTATATAGCACAAAAAAAGCCTCCAACAACCACAATTTTCTGTGGGGCATCTATCTTGAATAATCATAATATCATAATCATATCAAAGATGTAAAAAACATGTGAACAAACCACTTTACCCTTTAATTTCAATTTAACCAAATCATTATATTTAATTAAGTCAGAAAAACTATATTCTATTGGTATAAAAAATCAATCCCCTCCTGCATGATACAAAATAAATAGAAATGAGGGAAACCCTACCTCAAATAATCTTTTTCAACTCATTATGCACTGTAGGGTGAAGAAGAACACCCACAAACCATAACCGCACCACAAGAAACCAAAAATAAACCTATAATGCATAAAATATCGTCAAAAACATATTAAACACACAACCCAAACCAAACTGCAACACTGTAGTGAAACCTATAAGAATAATGGAAGGGAACAGATGAGAATGAAAGGAGAACTCACCAAGGATCGAAGATGAAAGCCTGAGGATAGATCCCCATCAAAATGAATCTATAAACATGGAAGGAGAAGGTCATAGTATTCCTAAAACAAGATAATATCTTCTTTACATAGGGTTTGGAGAAAACCTGAGTGGATAAAACCTTTAAAAATGTACAACATCGGGGAATTACATGACATGTATTTCCCTTTCACATCGTGTAATCTTGGGATTCCAGGTTCTGCCAAGAAATGCATTGACTTTTTATTATTTAACCTTGAAAATATAAACATTGTGAACCATCCTTGGACAATCCATGAAACCAACTTTCACATCGTGTAACACACTTACATGACGTGTATTTCTTAAAGTAACTCTACTATACCTCAAACTCCCCCAAAAACTTCCAGAACCTCCCATGAACACCTACAACACTCAAAACTGGAAATGAAATAGACCGGGAGGGAATGGATCATTATATTAGATACCTATCAAATGATTCTCACCCACAAGAATCTAAAACCAAACCCAGAAGGAAAGGGGTCCAAATAACCACCCTAGGAGATACCTCTCAAGGATCTAGTCATACCTCAAACTCTACCACCAGCCAAATATGCCAACCAAAACAACCAGAAAATGTAATACACAAACACAAGAACCTCCTCTCACAAAAATGCACTACCACACATCCACTGCATAGCCATCTCAACCTCTACGCATCCCAAACCAACGACTACTACAACCAATGAACACTACCACAAAACTGGGTTTCCACAGTTCCACCCATTATCAGCGCTAAAAAAAGCACTGATAAAGGTCATTTTTAACAGCGCCAAAAAAAGAGTTGTTAAAAGTGCCCTTTATCAGCACTTTTTTTATCACTAACAAAGCCCCCTATCGGCGCTTTTTTAGCACTATTAAAGGGGACCCCTTTATCAACGCTTTTTTTTAGTAGCGCTGATAAGGGAGGGCTTTATCAGCGCTTTTTACTAGCGTTGATAATGTTTATATTTTAAAAAAACCATGAAAAGTAATATATTATTATATAAGTATATTGATATTGATATAAATATAATATATATATTTTAAATATGTTTTAGATAAGTATAAATATACTATTACATTTAATATATAAGAAATTTAGTGAAAATGGATTTAAAATATTTTAAAAAATATTATTAATTAATAATTTTCTAATTATCATTGATTAATAATCATTTAATAACAATTTAAAAACAAAAAAAATCAAAAAAAAAATCTAAAATAAGTTGAAAATGTAACTCATACTTCAAAAGTCCATAACTTTTGATCTGGGTGTCTATTTGAGCTCTAAATCATATCAAATTGAATCTTGAGATGAGATCTACGCGCTAATGAACCAAGGGAACCTTATGTCACATTTTTTGAGGCCAAAAAGGCCCAGAAGGCCTCCAAAATTGATTTTTTAGTCAGGATACCCTGATTTTTTAACATTCAAATAGGTATAACTTCTGATCTGGATGTCCTCTAGACTTATACCACATATCATATCGAATATTGTTTCATTTTCTTCGATTTGATTGGTTGTGGAGTAGAAACGTACTTCTAGATTAGAAGTTATAGTCATTTTAACATTCTATGGTTTTTCAAATACACATATATATGTATTTATTCATAAATATATGTGTGTCTATGTGTGTTGTATATATGTATGTATGTATTTATTTATTTATTTATAAACACACATGAAAAACGTATTTTATAAATCTATTTAAAACTAATCTTATAAATATATATTAATATACAAATAAATATACAGATAAAAAATTATAACTAAAAATATATATATAAATAAATATAAATACAAATTAATATACGAATAAATATATATATATATACTAATATATGAATAAATATACATATATTAATATAACTAAATATATTTATATTAATATGAATCTATATTAATATACGAATAAATATAACTATATATATAAATATATATAAATATATGAATATATATATATATTAATATATGAATAAATATATATGTATGAATATAACTAAATATATTTATATTAATATGAATCTATATTAATATATGAATAAATATAACTATATATATAAATAAATAGATATATTATTAAATAGATAAAAAACTAAATAGCTTAGTGGTATAGGTGCAGGTGCGCAAGGGGGGAGGTCTCGGGTTTGAGTTCGGGTGGAAGTAGGGAGGGTGCGCAGGCAAGTGTGGGATGTACGGGCAAGTGCAACATACGAGAGAGTGGGAGGGGGTCCGTCTAGAGCTGATAAAAGGGGGTGGTCAAGCACTGTTAAAAGCTCCCTGAGTATTTTAATTTTTTTTAAGTTTTTTTTGACTTTTATCACTGCTAAAAAAAGTGCTGGTAAAAGGGGTCTTTTATCAACCCTAAAAAAGTGCTGATAAATGACCTTTTTATCAGCGCTTGTTTTTAGCACTGATAAAAGGGGCCTTTATCAGTGCTTTTCTGAGCGTTGATAAAAGGGACCCCCCTTTATCTTCACCTCGATTAACAGTGCTTTTCTAGCACTGTTAATGCCCTTTTCTAGCACTGATAAAGGTTATATTTTCAGTAGTGGAACCACATCATCCTAAACACACAAATCACAGAATATCTTCCTCCATGTCAAGATATTATTTAATTTGGTTGGAACTGACTCACTCGTATGGGTTTAATTTCATTTTAATTAATGCATCTCGATTGGGAGTTAGTTCCTCCTCTTTTAATATGTCAGGACTTTATCACACATCACGCCATGCACATAACATCAAGGGGAAAATAAACATATCTCGTAAAACAAAAGGATTCAAAGAGTACATCCCAAGGAAAAAGGAAATAGAAGGGAAAAATCAAAATAAATCTGGGTATTAGGCTTTCATCTATATCTCACACTCCCAAATACTCTATTCTAAGACACCATGCCTCCATAGAACCCAAACCAGAGGAA
Organism: Viscum album; assembly: GCA_963277665.1. Classification (NCBI taxonomy): domain Eukaryota; kingdom Viridiplantae; phylum Streptophyta; class Magnoliopsida; order Santalales; family Viscaceae; genus Viscum; species Viscum album. The sequence continues at coordinate 1,337,035,750 of OY728150.1, read as the reverse complement.
TGGTTCACCATCACAACACCTTCTCTCAATAGTCTTGGACCTCCATTGGATTCTCTTTGAAGGTTGTGTCATCCTTAATATCCAACATTCCCTAGTGAATGAAATTGGAGTCATTGTGAAGATATTGATAGATCTGAGAGACATGGAAGACATCGTGGACTTGGTCCAGTCGAGGTGGAAGTTCCAATCGATAAACTACCTCACCAAATTACCCTGACACCTCAAAGGGCCCAAAAAAACTAGAAGAAAGGTTACTTCATATTCCAAACTTCTTCTTCCCATGTCAAGGGGAAACCTTCAAGAACACATGGTCCCCAAACTAAAACTCCAAGGTCCTACTTTTATGATCGGCATATGATTTCTACCAGTCTTGTGTTGCTTTCATCATCTCAAAAAAATCTAAACTTTCTCTATCGTGATTTGTACCACATCGGGACCAAGAACGACTATCTCCCCAACCCCAATCCAGCACAATAGAGAATGAAACAATAATCCATACAATGCTTCAAATGGGGCCATAAAAATGGAAGATTGATAGATATTATTATAAGAAAACTCAAACAAAGGTATGTGTCGTACCCAAGATCCACCAAATTCAAAGACGCATGCCCGAAACATATCCTCTAGTATCTGGATAGTCCGCTCTATCTGCCCGTATGTCTGGAGGTGTAAATTAGTGCTTAGGTGAAACTAGGTGCCAAAAGCATGCTACAATACCCTCCAGAATCATGAGGTAAAATGTGTGTCCCAATATGATATAATGGAACTTAGAACTCCATGAAACAATATCACATAATTCATGTACCTATTAGCCAAAGAATTTGTAACACCTGACTCCTTGCTCGCTAAGAAGTGGGCCGATTTCATCAACCGATCCATGATCACCCAGATAGCATCACAAATTCCTTGAGTTATGGGTAACCCTATGATGAAATACATAAATATGTCATCCCATTTATACTTGGGAACATCCAAGGGATACAAAAAACCTCCCAGAACACGATGCTCAATCATTACCAACTGGAAAACCAGACACCAAGACACAAAATATTCCACTTCCCATTTTATTCTGGGCCACCAAAATGGTTCCCTCAGGCCATGGTACATCTTAGAAACTCCTGGATGTACCACCAGTTGTGATTTATGAAACTCAATAAGAACTCTCTTGTGAATTTACACCGGAACAAACAACCTTCCTTAAAACAACATCCAGTTCATACTGTTCTTCAAACATCCCTCTGAATCATCACCATATCTAACACTGTCATGCATCACCTTTACTTCTAAGTCTACCCATAGAAACTCCTCCACTTTCTATATCAGATAAGACTATACTATCATCTGACAAAACATCCTTTACCATCATCCACCCTTTCATCTAAGTTCAGGGCTGCCAACTCCACCATCACTCTCCAAGCATCCGCAGATTCCCAAACAACATCCTCCAATGACTTTCTTCTCAAAACATCATCCACAACATTAAACTTTCCTAAGGTGTAGGAGATATGAAAATCATATTCCTGAAAGAATTTTATCCACCTTCAATATCACAGATTCAGGTCACACAGGGAAAAGATATACCTCAAACTCTTGTGATCCATGAAGACCACAAAGTGTTCCCCAATGAGGTAATTATACCACAACTTCAGTGCCAACACAACCATTTCTATCTCCAGATCATGGGTGGCATAGTTACATTTGTGGGTATATAACTTCCTAGATCCATAAGAGATCACTTCCCACTACTGCATCAACATGCATCCCAATACCATATGGAAAAGATCACAAAACACAACAAACATCACCCCTTCCCCAGGAAACCGTAGAACTAGAGCACTAACGAAATTACCCTTTAGGTAACCGATTATTTCCTAGCACTGATCACTCCACAAAAAATATTGTTATTTCCTAGTCAAATATGTCAATGGGGATGCAACTCGATATAAATCAAGCACAAACCTCAAATAATAGCTTGATAGACTAAGAAAACTACGAACCTATGCCACATTCTTGGGTGCTAACAAATAAACAACTGCTTCAGCCTTAAACGGGTATACTTCCACACCCTATTGAGATACCACATGCCCAAGTAAATTCACCTATCGTTTCTAGAACTTACACTTGGAAAAATTTCCATAAAGATGGTGGCGTCAAAGAAAATTCAAGAAAGTTCTAAGATACTTGGTATGCTCCACCTCTAAGTTCTAGTATATTAATATATCATCGATGAATACGATGAAAAACCAATCCAGGAACTCATGTAACATAGAGTTTATAAGCCCCATGATCATGGTTGGTGCATTCATAACACTGAATGGAATGACTAAAAAATCAAAGTGCTCATACCTACATCTGAAGGTATTCTTCAAGATATCACCCTCCATTATCCTTAACTAGTGATATCCAAACCATAGGTTGATCTTAGAAAACCAAATCTCCCCTCTCAGTTGGTCGAAAAGATCATCTATCCTCAAAAGAGGGTAACTATTTTTTATCATCACCTGATTCAACCTTCGATGGTCTATACACAACCTCAGACTATCATTCTCCTTCATAGAAAACAACACCAGAGAACCCCATAGTGATAAACTCATCCAGATGAATCTTTTACAAATTATATCATTAATACGAATCTTTAAATCTTACAACTCATAGGGATCCATCCAATAAGGATCCATAGAAATCAAAATCACTGAGCTACAATTCTATCACAAACTCAACATCACGTTGAGGAGATAGTGTCACAACCTCCTCAGGGAAAACATCCAAGAACTCCCCAATGACCCTGGGAACCTCTATTATCCTAGTGTCCACTAATTCCACTAAAAACTCATCCAAAAAGTAAAGAAGGGGATTCATATGCTGACTTCCCACTTGATAACTTTTCTGACCAATGAAAACCATGAATTGGCCATCCACATTCAAAAACATGATTCTTCCCCAAAGGAAGTTGATAATAGAATACATAGAATACAAACAGTCGATTCCATGGATAAAATCATATAGCTGCATTTGAATAAAGAAAACATCCCCATGGGATTGATGCAGCTTCACCATTAGTTTACACCCCCTGCACACATCAAACGAGCTGTTCTAGCCTCCGACTGGCGTAGTCAACACCAGAGGTATAGGAAGCCTCTCTAAGACTAGTCCCAAAGCATGGACTAGAGAGGGTAAAACAAAGGAGTGTGAAGCTATTGAATCAAACAAGGTATTAAAAATGTTATATGATAAAATGATCATACCAATAATGATCACTAGCCCATCTGGTGATACTACCTCTGCTGCATGCAACTGACCATGCTCAACTCCCCTACCTCTCTGTTGATGGACATCTCTATGAACACACTCAGATTAAGGTCCCTAAGCTTGAGGAACATCCTAAGTTCAGCCTCTACCTTCTCTATCTTCCCTAGTTGGATCATAATATTTCCTCCCCTATTATTGGAATAGCCTTGTTGGTAACTACTGTTGATGCTGATGTTGGACCTATTCACCTCGGCCAAACTATGCTCAAGCAGTCAATGGGAACTGATTCTAAAGATGTTTGTTAATCCCATAGAAGAAACACATCATACCCAAGGTTGAGGGAAAGGAATGGAGACCAAAAGGTTGAAAGAGAATCTACCGAGGTCGACTCCCGACTAGTCGAAACATCAAAGGCCCTGACACCCAAGGCTTTCCACTACAAAAACTGCTCCTTATGAATCCCTATTGGTTCCCCTCTCATGAAAATACTCCTATTGAGTGCATCTGATAAATCACCTATTCCTTCTTCTGAACCTCTAGGTACATTGGAAATCTAAAAGGTGTAGCTGCATACTAGATCTAAAGATGAAGTTCTTTCTCAAGATGCCTCGCTCGGGAATCCTCATCTATAAAAGGATCAGGGAAAAGGCGTAGAAGGTCCTTGAACTTGATCCCAATCTCTCATACATACATACTCCCCTTCTGAAGGGATAGTAGCTCCTACCTCTTATCAGCCTTCATTGTTGATGAAAGTAACTCTTCACAAAACTCTATCTATAAGTTGACCCATGAAACATTTTCCTCCTTCCACTCACCAAGATACAATGTCCATCACTAACATGCAACTCCTCGCATCTGAGAAACCACCAAAGGGACCCTATACACTGTAAGGGATTGGATCAAACTGAAATCGATATCCAACTTTTAAAGACCTTTAAATTTCAAGGAAATTTTTTTTCTTAATTTCTTTGGGATTTTACGAGTATGCAGTTTCTAACGGCACCTGATTCTGAGGCCTGGTGTACCCGAAATCAATTTCCAAAGTTTATCTCGGGTACGTTCAGTGAACGAACGAGTGGTTTTTTATAACTTTTGAACTGATGCTCAGAATCAAAATCCGAGGGCACTGATGAAACCGCAGCGCCGATAATTGCTTAAGAAGACCTTTCCTGGAGTTTCGTTTTCTTGGGTGATGTTGTTAAATAAACGGGTTAACTGAAGAGTGAAATAAAAATTTATGCTACAATTTTTATTTCTATTCTAAGAAGTTATAACCTATGCATGTAAGTTGGAGTGGTACCCACTACATCCTAACTACACTTGGTAGGATATTAGTGAGGTGGGACCCACATGAACCCCACCCCCTTCAATTCCATTAAACCTCCCTCTTGCAATTTAATTTTGTAACTCACCCACTCCCCAACTTTAAGGGCATGTAAACTCTCACATTAATTAGATTGATTAAATATAATCAATTTATTTAATTAGAGTTTGAATTTAGAATTCTTGAATTCTTTACACGAGTTAATAAAATAAGGACCTACCTTATTTTTATTTTGGGGTGGTTTTCGTTGTGTGGAGATTTTGGGAGAGTTTACGCTAAGTCTTGAAGAACGTCAAGACCTCAACGAAGAATGTCATCACTACAAGGGTGATCATTGTGCCTTCCATCTCCTCTCTGCAGCCAGTGTGAGATGCCACTCCACCTCGGACGATCTCCATAAAACACATACGGAACTTTACCTCACGACACCATTTCCTGCGACAATCTTATTTCGAAGACTTCTTTGAGGTAGGGGTTTTAAGTTCAAATTTAATGGATTAAATTTGTGCTTTGATTTGTAGTTGGTTTATGTTATTTTGGCCGCCTGTTATAAATTTAATGAGAGGAGGTTGGACCGCACAAACATGGTCGATCCTCCTCCCCTTTGTTGTTGATCATCGACGTGGTTTGGAACGGAGGTGGCGCGGTCCAACAGCACTACGTGGGAACAAGGAAAAGCACGGAGAAAGTATGCGGCGCCGTCGCACCGCGCCGGTGAAGCCTTAGGAAGCCGCGGTCGGTGTGGGCCGTGGCGGAGGAGGGCGGTGCCGTCGTGCTGCGCTGGAGCATCACGGAGGGTCGCGGCCGGGGTGGGCCGTGGCGGAGGAGGGCGGTGCCGTCGCGCCACGCTGGAGCATCACGGAGGGCCGCGGCCGGGGTGGGCCGTGGCGGAGGGGCGCGGTGCCATCGCTCCACGCCGGTCAGACAAGGCCACGGCCTAAGGTCGCGATGGTGCAGGGCGGGGCGGCCGGAACCGCCGGCTGCCAGCACATGGAAGGCGGGACCTGCGGGGGTCTCGTAATGGCACACCAGCCGGCCAATTCGGCCTGCCGTTTTTGGAAAATCCAGGGGTCATAACCCCCAGTTGTCAAAGAGGCGAGCCCCCCATGCGGGGGTCGTTTCTTCAATCATGGGGGGGCAGAGCCCCCCTCCGCATCCCGCTCGGCCGAACGGCCGAGCCGCTGGCCACGCGGGCTGGGCCGCCCGCGTCGGGCCGGGCCATGCCGACTGGGCTGGGCCACCCCAGCTAGGTCGGGCTGTGCCCTAGTGGGCCGGACCTGGACCCGGGTCGGGTCTACCCGGTTCGGGCCGACCCAGGGGGTCTTGGGCCGGGTCGGTTCGGGCCCAAAACCCCCTAAAATCAGACATCTTTGTTCAAAGGCACATAACTTGGGCTACGGACCTCTAATTGACGCACCATTAGTTCCGATGAGATCCTTGCATCGAGATGGTCGTTTTGGTATATTACAATCAAGGTTTTATAGAACTTTGGGTAAGGCCAGGTTGGTTCGAACACAAAACCAATCGGGCCCTCAGAGCGGAAATGCTTATAACTTGAGCTCCGGATGTCCGATTGACGTGCCATCGACTTTGTTGGATTCCTCTTAGTGAGAAGGTTCTTTTAGCTTAATACGATTGAGGTTTGGACGTATTTGGAGTACGTTTGGGTTGGTTTTGACTTAAAAACCAACCGGGCCCCTGGAACGAAAAGGCCAACAACTCTCAGACCGGGCGTCCGATTGACGCGCCGTCTGTCACGTTGAGTTACTTTTGTCGAGACGGAACATTGGGGTACATCAACTCCGGACTACGTGTCAGTTGATGTATCAACCCCCTTGGCTCGTGGAGCGTATCCTCCCGGAATCGAGCATGCTGTGTGCGGGAACCCTAGAGGTGGCTGCGACTACGACGACGATGATGACTGTACTGAAATCCTCCATGGGTTCGGCAGCGACGACGACCGTACTGTAATCCTATGTGGGTTCGATGGAGATGACTACTGTTCTTGTATCCTATGTGGGTCCGGCAGTACGTGACTAATGTTCTTGTATCCTACGTGGGTCTGGCAGTATTTGACTCTGTACTTGTATCCTACATGGGTCCGACAGAGTAGCTGGTCTTGTATCCTTTGTGGGTCCGACAGCTTAGCTGGTCTTGTATCCTATGTGGGTCCGACAGCTTAGATGAATCAGTGGCTACATCTGATCATCTCTATCATCTTACGAAGAAGTATACATGTGTGAGATGAGTCTTGAATTTCAATCATTATCTTCGATATGATTGTTTTTCTATCCTGTGTGGATTGGGTTGTGTTAACCTGTGTGGATTGGACTGTGCTATCCTGTGTGGATTAGATCGAGCTTGGGCTCGGATGTTGGAGCTGAACTGGAATTGATGACTTAGGTATATGTATGGGCATATACCTAAGTAGAATTGGTTGTTACTTCGTGATTGTGTCTTTCCTTTGTGGTTTATCCTTCGTGGATTCTGGGAGACCTTCAGGGGTATCGGGGTCCCTACTGAGTAGCGTATTCTCACCCCTTCACGGCCTTTGCCCGCACTACATTGTGTTGGATGCAGACGAAGGACATCGTTGATCGAGGTGGGAGCTCGTGGAGATGGACGGTACCTGGAGGTGGATCACTGGACGAGACATACACGGAGCAGACAACTGGACCCGAGGAGCTGAGGAGGCTATCTGTACCCACCCTTCAGGTGGGATTTCCAGTGGACAGATCGGCGTTGCTGCTTTAATTTTCAGTTGTTGTACTTTCTTTTCAGTTGTACTTTATTTTCAGTTGGGTTTGTATTCTGACCCATTTACTTTCCAGCACTTACAATTGTACTCAGTTTACTTGTGTTTACTTCAGCTTGCTTACTCTGTGGTGTTTGTTTACTTTATAAAGGTAATGCCTTCCCTTTTTAATGGGATTTACGCCTTTGGTTCTAGTCGTCAGCCCCTGGCCTATGGAAGGCGGGCTTGGGGTAGTCACGGAACGGGCCCCGAGGACGGGTCATGACAAATTGGTATCAGAGGAGTTCAGTTCTACTGCAGAACTCAAGACTCTGATCTTTCTTCTATGTGAATCAATAGTGTTAAGGGTATTGAGTGTGGTTATCAGTCCAGGGAGTCCAATGTTGGTGCGGCGGCCGATGTATCCATATACTAGGACCCTGACTTCTGATTTTCGACTCAGTGCATGAAAACATTGATTGCATGTGTGTTTCAAAAGTTTTCTTTGTGATTACTTTGTGTCAGCTCACCAGGTATATTGTATTGACCATGGCGCACCTGTCTCTTTTCAGGATGGCCCCACGATGGTAGCCAGCTAGGGTTTCGAGATTTTTGTGAGACGATAGCCCATCGAGCGACGAGGCCTCGGTGCAGGGCCCTATTACAGCGGAGGCACCGGTGGTACCTCTACCTACCGAGCCACCGATTCCACTAGCCCCATCCGCTGAGAGTGCACGTCGCCTTAGTGCACTGCATGAGTTTCAGTGTCAGAGACATCCCAGGTTCTACGGGGAGACGGATTCTCAGGCAGCTGAGGATTGGTTGTAGGCTGTTTAATGAGTTTTCAGGTTAGTAGGGACAGCAGTTGACCTCATGGTGATCCTTGCAGCGAGTCTCCTGCACGTGGCAGTAGGCAGATGGTGGATCCTGATGTTCCAAGTGCACGACGAGGCATCTCTCCTTTTTTCGGACTTTGAGAGCCTCTTTTACTCGGAGTTCATCCTAGCCACCCTCCGTGCGGTGCACATTCAGGAGCTACTACAGCTTCGGCAGGGCAGCATGACGGTAGCCCAGTACTCGGCGAGATTTACCGATCTCTCACGCTATTCGACAGACATGGTACGGGACCCATTCTTCCGGGCCCGGACCTTCGAGCAGGGACTGAGGCATGAGATAAGGGCATCGATGATCTCCCTCAGCATTCCGACGCAAGCAAGAGTACTGGAACGAGCCCTTCTCGTAGAGAGCTTTCTTGCTGAGCCTACACCAGCAGCGAGACCTACCGCAGGGCAACACGTAGCAGAGTCTTCTAAAGCTGGAAGTCGACGGATGTCACAGGGGTCCAGGCGGACCATACCATCAGGTGGACGACCTCAGGACACTGTCTTAGAGGTGAGGGGAACACGACGTAGAGCCAGTATTACGAGGAACAGGCAGTGCTATGCATGCGGCGGGCAGGGCCACATGGCTCATGACTGCCCAACCTGTCAAGCAGAGGAGCAGCAGACGGTTGAGGGACCACCCAGGCAAAGGCAGAGGTTCGACTGTGGAGGTCCGCAGGGAATAGGCGGATGAGGCAGAGGAGCTGGCCGAGCATCAGGTGGTGGGCGGCGCTTTGAGGCTCTACCACCACCACCACCAGGAGGTCCACCCCAACCATAGGGAGTTGGCGGACAGAGGCAGGCTCAGCTTCAGGCAGTGGAGGCATGTGACCAAGGTGCACCAGAGATGATTTGAGGTACTATCTATGTCTTCTCCACCCTCGCTGTAGTTCTTATAGACACAGGAGTGATTCATTCTTTCATTGTCGCTACCCTTGTTCAGAGCTCGGAGATTCCGACGGAGCCGTTGGCTCAATCCTTACGGCTAGAGACTGCTACAGGAGAAGACTTGATGATTACGCACTGGTGCCGGTAGTGTGCGCTTACTCTAGGAGGCGAGAGCTTTGGCTGGGATCTTCTTGTAGCAGCGTCGAGGCCTTACAACGTCATCTTTGGCATGGATTAGTTATCTACAGTTCATGCTCAGATAAACTGTATTAGGCGCAAGGTGTGGTGTGTTCGCACCGATGGGAGCAGGTTCACCTTCACCGACGAGAAGGGAGCCTTTGCAGTGCAGGATGGACTCATGCAGAGGAGAGGACAACCCATCACTCATCAGTTGGCTAGCCTCATCCTAGGAGCAGTTGACGTGCAGATTCTGAGTTTTTTTGTAGTGGTGGATCAGTATGCGGACGTCTTTCCTGACGACGTTCCAGGACTACCTCCTCGTAGAGATGTATACTTTTATATTGACATGTACCTCGGGACAACCCCGATATTCACTCCATCATATCGGATGGCTCCCGCCGAGCTTCGAGAGCTACGGGTATAGCTGGAGGACTTGCAGGGCAAGGGATTCATCTGACCCAGTGTTTCACCCTGGGCTTCCCCGATTTTGTTCGCCAAGAAGGCAGACGGGAGCTTGAGACTGTGTGTTGATTATCGTCGCCTAAACTAGGTGACCGTGAGGAACAATTATCTTCTACCTAGGATTGAAGACCTCTCCGATCAGCTCAAGGGAGCACGATGGTTCTCGAAGATAGACCTCAGGTCAGGATATCATCAGCTCAGAGTTTGGGATGAGGACGTGTAGAAGATAACCTTCAGATGTCGGTATAGCCACTATGAGTTCTTAGTTATGACTTTCAGCATAACCAATGCTCCAGCAGTGTTCATGATTCTCATGAACAGGATCTTTCAGCCTTACCTCGATCGATTTTTCGTAGTCTTCATCGACGACATATTGATATACTCAACCACTGAGGAGGAGCATGCCTACCACTTGTGGGTTGTAATGGATACACTCTGAGAGCACCAGCTTTATGGTAAGCTCTCAAAGTGTCAGTTCTGGATACACGAGATCCACTTATTGGGACACGTCATCTCTGAGGCAGGAGTAGCGGTGGATCCTGTGAAGATCGAGGCAGTGCTTGCTTGGGAGCCACCCAGGAGCATGACGGAGGTGTGGAGTTTCTTAGGTCTGGCTGGGTACTACCAGATATTTGTTCCAGACTTCTCCAGAGTGGAATCACCACTTTCAGCTTTGATGAAGAAGGGTAAACCCTTCGTGTGATCAGATAGATGTCAACAGAGCTTCCAAGAGCTGAGACAGAGATTGACTAGCGCACCCATCTTGAGGCTACCGGAAGAGGGAGTAGGGTACGTAGTCTACTACAATGCATCATGGACCGGACTCGAGTGAGTCCTGATGCAGGATCGGGCAGTGATCGCCTATGGATCACGATAGTTGAGGCAGCATGAGCAGAACTACACTACTCATGACCTGGAGTTAGCAGCAGTGGTCTTCGCTCTGAAGATGTGGTGGCACTATTTGATGGGAGAGCGCTTTACAGTATACTCTGACCACTAGAGTCTCAGGTACATCTTCTCACAGATGGAAATGAACCTGAGACAGCGGCGATGGCTCGAGTTCCTCTTTGACTATGACTTTGAGATAGTCTATACTCCCAGAAAGGGGAACGTAGTAGCTGATGCTCTCAGCAGAAGGACGGGAATTTGGCTACTTGGGGAGGCGACGGAGCAGCTAGCCGCTTTGTAGATATCCTTCATGGATAGAGATGGAGCAGCCTTTCTACAGTCACTCACAGTCACTCCTCCACTACTATAGTGGGTCAGATAGGCATAGCGTGGGGACGTTGACTGTGAGACGCGGCATGCACAGATATCCTCAGGACAGGCACCTGATGGATTCTCTATGGGAGGAGAGCACATCGTCCTTTTTATAGGACATACCATGGTACCAGTTTCTTTACAAGAGGAGGTGTTGAGAGAGTTTCACACTTCCCCTTTAGCGGTACATCAAGGAGTAGCGAAGATGTACCAGGATCTCAGACGACATCACTGGCGGCTGGGAATGAAGAAGGCTATGACAGAGTTTGTTTCCCGATGCCTCACCTGCCAGTAGGTGAAGGCAGAGCACCAGGTACCAGCAGGCTTGGTACAGCCCTTGGAGGTCCCGGAGTGGAAGTGGGATGGTATATCTATGTATTTTGTGATTGTAATTCCATGTACTTCCAGAGGTCACGAATACATTTGGGTGATTGTCGACCGACTCACCAAGTCAGCCCACTTCTTACCCATTAGAGAGCAGGGCTCACTGGAGAACTTGGGACGCCTCTACGTTTAGGAGATCGTATGGATTCATGGTGTGCCATAATCTATCATCTCTTATTGAGACAATCGCTTTACTTCCTAGCTTTGTAAGGGTATGCAGGAGGCATTCGGGACGCAGCTACGTCTGAGCACCGCATTTCACCCTCAGACAGATGGTCAGACGGAGAGGACCATTCAGACTCTCAAGGACATGCTCCGTGCTTGTGTCCTCGACTTTGGTGACAGCTGGGAGGATCACCTACCCTTGGTGGAGTTTGCATACAATAAAAGCTACCACTCCACCATCGGGATGGCACCATACGAGGCATTGTACAACCGACCTTGCAGATCGCCTCTGTGTTGGACAGACCCTGGGGAGTCAGCACTTATGGGACCGGAGATGGTCCAGGCCACGACAGAGAAGGTCCAGGTCATCCAAGAGGGGATGAGGACAGCTCAGAGCTTATAGAAGTCTTATGCTGACAGGAGGCAGAGACCACTAGAGTTTGAGGATGGCGATCACAATTTCTTGCGGGTCTCACCTCGACGTGGATTACGGATATTTGGACGGGGTGGAAATTTATCTCTGTGCTTCATCGGACCATTCCAGGTTCTCAACAGGATAGGCGAGGTGGCTTATCGCCTGGCTCTACCACCTCAGTTACACCGAGTTCATAACGTCTTCCACGTATCTCAGTTGAGGAGATATGTGGACGACCTGACGCATATCATCGACCATGGAGAGCTGGACGTGGATGATGGGGCGAATTTTGCGGAGGTCCCAGTGGAGATCGAGGATTGACAGGAGCGGGTCCTATGTGGGCGGTCAATTCCTCTAGTACGCATCAGGTGGCAGCACGGGAACCTCCAGGAGATCACTTGGGAGCGAGAGACTTAGATGCGTGCTCAGTACCCTCATTTGTTCACCTAGTCTGTGATGTATCTTTATGGGGACGTAAAGCCCTGAGGTTGGAGTAATGTAAAGACCCGTAAATTTCAAGGAATTTTTTTTCTTAATTTCTTTGGGATTTTACAAGTATGCAGTTTCTGACGGCACCTGATTCCGAGGCCCGGTGTGCCCGGAATCAATTTCCGAAGTTTAGCTCGGGTACATTCAGTGAACGAACGAGCGGGTTTTTCTAACTTTTGAACTGATGCTCGAAATCGAAATCTGAGGGCACCGATGAAACTGCAGTGCCGGTAATTTCTTAGGAAGACCTATTCTGGAGTTATGTTTGCTCGGTTGATGTTGTTAAATAAATGGGTTAACTGAAGAGTGAAATAAAAATTTGTGCTGCAATTTTTATTTCTATTCTAAGCAGTTATAACCTATGCATGGAAGTTGGAGTGGGACCCAATACATCCTAAATCCACTTGGTAGGATATTAGTGAGGTGGGTCCCACACGATCCACACCCCCTTCAATTCCATTAAACCTCCCTCTTGCAATTTAATTTTGTAACTCACCCACTCCCCCACTTTAATGGAATGTCAACTCTCACATTAATTGGATTGATTAAAGATAATCAATTTATTTAATTAGAGTTTGAATTTAGAATTCTTGAATTATTTACATGAGTTAATAAAATAAGGACCTACCTTATTTTTTATTTTGGGGTGGTTTTAGTTGTGTGGAGATTTTGGGAGAGTTTACGCTAAGTCTTGAAGAACGCGAAGAACGTGAAGACCTCGACGAAGAATGCTGTCACTACAAGGGTGATCGTCGTGCCTTCCATCTCCTCTCCGTAGCCGGTGTGAGATGCCACTCCACCTCAGATGATCTCCGTCAAACACATAGGGAGCTTTACCTCGCTACGCCATTTCCCGCGACAATCTTCTTTCGACGACTTCTTCGAGGTAGGGGTTTTAAGTTCAAATTTAATGGATTAAATTTGTGCTTTGCTTTGTCGTAGTTGTTTTATGTTATTTTGGCTGCCTGTTATAAATTTAACAAGAGGAGGTCGGACTGCAAAAACACAGCTGATCCTCATCCCCTTTGTTGTTGATCATCGACGTGGTTTGGAACGGAGGTGGCACGGTGCAACGACACCGCGCAGGAACGAGGAAAAGCGCGGTGAAAGTATGCGGCGTCGTCACACCGCACCGGTGAAGCCTTAGGAAGCCGCGGCCGGGGTGGGCCGCAATGTCGTCGCGCCACGCTGGAGCATCACGGAGGGCCGCGGCCGGGGTGGGCCGCGGTGGTGCAGGGAGGGGCGGCCGGAACCACCGAACACCAGCGCATGGAAGGCGGGACCCGCAGGGGTCCCGCAGTGGCACACCGGCCGGCCAATTCGTCCGGCCGTTTTCGGAAAATCCGGGGGTCGTAACCCCCGACTGGAAAAGAGGTGGGCCGACCAAGCGGGGGTTATTTCTTCAATCAAGGGGGGGCTGCTCCCCCCTTCGCATCCCGCTCGGCCAAACGACCGAGTCGTTGGGCACGCGGGTCGGGTCGCCCGCACCGGGCCACCCGCGCTGGGTCGGACCCCGTGCCAGGCCGGGCCGCGCTGGCTGGGTCGGGGCGCCCCAGCCGGGCTGGTCCACGCCCTAGTGGGCCAGACCTGGACCTGGGTCAGGTCAACCTGGTTCGGGCCAACCCAAGGGGTCTTGGGTCAGGGCGGTCTGGGCCCAAAACCCCCTAAAATCGGATAGCTTTGTTCAAAGGACCATAACTTGGGCTACAGACCTCCAATTGATGCACCATTAGTTGCGATGCGATCCTTGCATCGAGACAGTCATTTTGGTATATTAAACTCAAGGGTTTAGAGAACTTTAGGTATGGACGGGTTGGTTCGAACACAAAACCATCCGGGCCCTCGGAGCGGAAATGCTTATAACTTGAGCTCCGGACGTCCGATTGACATGTGGTCAACTTTGTTGGATTCCTCTTAGTGAGAAGATTCTTTTGGATTACTCCGATCTAGGTTTGGACATAGTTGGAGTATGTTCGGGTTGGTTTTGACTTAAAAACCAACTGGGCCCTGGAACGAAAAGGCCAATAACTCTCAGACCGGGCGTCCGATTGACGCGTCGTCTGTCACATTGAGTTCCTTTTGTCAAGACGGAACTTTGGGGTACATAAATTCTGGACTACGTGTAAGTTGATGTATCGAACCCCTTGGCTCATGGAGCGGATCCTCCCGGAATCGAGCTTTCTGTGTGCGGGAACCCTAGAGCTGGCTGCGACTACGACGACGATGACGACTATACTGAAATCCTCCGTGGGTTCGGCAGCGACGACGACCGTACTGGAATCCTCCGTGGGTTTGATGGGGATGACTATTGTTCTTGTATCCTAAGTGGGCCCGGAAGTACGTGAATACTGTTCTTGTATCCTACATGGGTCCGGCAGTATTTGTCACTGTACTTGTAACCTACGTGGGTCCGGCAGAGTAGCTGGTCTTGTATCCTTTGTGGGTCTGACAGCTTAGCTATTCTTGTATCCTACGTGGGTCCGACAGCTTCGATGAATTAGTGGCTACATTCGATCATCTCTATCATCTTACAAAGAAGTATACCTGTGTGAGATGAGTCTTGACTTTCAATCATTATCTTCGATATGATTTTTTTCTATCCTGTGTTGATTGGGTTGTGTTAATCTATGTGGATTGGACTGTTTTATCCTGTGTGGACTAGATCGAGCTTGGGATCGGATGTTGGAGTTGAACTGGAATTGATGACTTAGGTATATGTATGGGAATATACCTAAGTAGAATTGGTTGTTACTTCGTGATTGTATCTTTCCTTTGTGGTTTATCCTTCGTGGATTCTGGGAGACCTTCGGGGGTCTCGGGGTCCCTACTGAGTAGCATATACTCACACCTGCACGGGCTTTTCCCGCACTACGTTGTGTTGGATGTAGACGACAGACATCGTTGATCGTGGTGGGAGCTCGTGGAGCTGGACGGTACCTGGAGGTGGATCACTGGACGAGACATACACGGAGCGGACGGCTAGACCCGAGGAGCTGAGGAGGCTATCTGTACCCACCCTTCAGGTGGTATTTCCAGTGGACATCTCGGCGTTGCTGCTTTACTTTTCAGTTGTTGTACTTTCTTTTCAGTTGTACTTTATTTTCAGTTGGGTTTGTATTCTGACCCATTTGCATTCCAGCATTTACAGTTGTACTCAGTTTACTTGTGTTTACTTCATCTTACTTACTCTGTGGTGTTTGTTTACTTTATAAATGCAATGCCTTCCCATTTTATCGGGATTTATGTCTTTGGTGCTAGTCGCCAGCCCCTGGCCTATAGAAGGCAGGCTTGGGGTAGTGACGGCACGGACCCCGAGGATGGGTCGTGATACAACTCCTCTAGCTAACTCTTAGTTTTTATATTAGAAATCATCCCCTCGTACTTTTCCAAATCTTACCACTGAAAAGTGTGAAACATCCTCTGGCACTGATCATCATCCTCAGCTAGATCAACCCTTCATCGATCAACCAGATCGGCCTATAGAACCTCTACTTCCTGAGCCACACATGGATGATGACCAAGAGCTATAGCTAAAATAAAAACAAGTATTTCCTAATCTTGAGTAGTATGGAATTTCAATAAAATTTATTTTAACTACTTTAATTAATTTTTATCCATTTAAACTTTCCCAAAACAACCTAATTCAAACATGAACAAAAATTATCATTATTCATGTACCTCTCCTAGGTCTCTAACCTACAAGTATTCCCATCTCACTTGGTCACTCAATAATATCAAAGTCCATGCACTAGATCATGGGGGCCCTAAAATCCCATGTCCTATCCAGTATCCCTGGCCTATGTCACGCACCAAGGTCAACTAACACTGTTTCCATACCTAACCATGAATTCCTTACTATGCCGAACTCTAAACTCCACCCTATCTCAAAACCATCACCTTTGATACCACTATATCATTACCTCATCCATACAAGGATACCCCTCCAGTACTGGAAATGATGAAAAGAAAATAATGAGCCTCGAGTCCTGCCTCTAGTAATCCCAAGGTTGGCGACTAGCACCAAGGGTGAACAAATATCACAATATGGGAGGAATTTCCCTTTATAATGAAACAATATTAGGAGATAGGATGTATCAACCAAAACCAACTCCAAGATATATATATAATAAAAACCAAAAATCATCCCTCAATTCATGTGTAAATAGAACTGATACAAATAAATGTCTCCAAAGTAAGTACCAAAAAACAAAACTAGAGTAATAATACAGCAACTGACCTAAGTTCTAAAAAAGTAATGTGCAACATGGTCCAAAAATTCCTCCTAGAAACCTAAAAATAGTTTTATATACATAGGGTGAGCATAAATGTATACTTATTAGGAAAACCAAAGTATCTCATGTACAAGTGGAAGGAGTATACTATTGTACCCATGAGAAAACAGAAGAACCAAACAACACCTAACAGGTAGACTAACCATACCCCAACCTCACTAAGGAATTCTCACCAAATAACACAATCAAATTAATATGACATAAAAAAAATCACATCAATGATAGGGTACCCCACACCACTTTCCCACTGATTAGCTGCTCTCACACCCCAACGACAGACGTCCTAGCACCCCAACTCTTTTGAATATACCACATCACATATCACCCACACACACCTGGGACACACACAATAGCACATCCTACCCACGCATACCTGGGCCACACACCACAACACATCCCTCTTGCACACACCTGGTCCAAACACCATATCACATTCCTCCCATACACATCTGGCCCACACATCATAGAACATCACATCACATCACATCACATCTCATCTTGAATACACCTAATAAATCACATCACAACTCATCTCAAAGACACCTAAAAACCACATCATAACTCCTCCTGAAGACACCCGGGACACCACATCATAACTCACCCAAAGAAATTTGGGCCATCTTTGCCTGGAAGAGGGAATAGGGAAGAGCGGGTGGCCATCCATCCATCCTCGTACTAGGATGTTGGGAAAGACACCCCCCCTCCATGTGACTATTTGGGTGTTCGTTACATGGTTCTCAACATGGGTGGAGAGTATATTGAAATCATAAGGAAAATAGAAGTGTATATATATATAGTATCAAACACTCAAGCCCAACCTACAGGTTCTTAGAAAAATAGCCAACTCACAACACCGTCACCTTTACTGTCATATCTAAATGCATAACATCACACATAAAGACACAAAAACCCACTTCACATTTTTGACCAAATTATTTAATCACCCCATTCATTTCATTATTTAGCATCAACCACATTTAACCACACAACCCACCATTTAATTATCCATCAACAATTTCTATTTCATTAACCAAACCAACCCAATCCATTCCAAACATTATTAAAAAATTATTTATTTATTCCATCACTAATCGAGCATCTATAACAAAGAAACCAATGCCTCTTCAACCCAAAAGCACGGCCCACAAATCATCTTGTTGTACCAAAATCATGGAAAAACAAACCACCTCATCACCACCCCAAAATCATAAACAAACAAAACATCGCCTCACACCCCATTGAAACCACACTTCATCATCCCACAAGTATGTTCACACATTAAAACACATGAAGAGAAATTTATATATTTATAAAGGGTATTTTATCACATTCTGCTTCATTTTAAGTTCGTTTTTAAACAAACCAAAATCCTAAGGCAACCATTTCATTATCCAAGTATAAGTAATCAGCCAATTTCTATTTAGGGTGACATCACAAAAATCAAAATAGTCAAAATAGTCACAATACATATATCTAGTGCAAAAAAATCCTCCAACGACCATAATTTTCAGCGGGGAATAAAGCATGAACAATCAAAATATCATAATCATATCAAAGCTATAAAAATAACGCAAAAAACAACTTTACCATTCAATTTAAATTTAAAAAATTCTTTATCTTTAATTAATCTAGAACAACTGTAATCTATAGGTATACAAAAGAAATCCCCTCCTGTATGATACATAATAAAGAAAAACAAGGAAAATCCTACCTCAAAGAAGCCTTTTCAATTCATTGTGCACAGTAGGACGAATAAGAACGCTTGCAAGCCACAAATGCACCACAAGAAACAATAAATAAACATATATGACACCAAAAGATCATAAAAATGCATCCCAAAAACACAACCCAAACCAAACTGTACCATTTTAACAGAAGCCCGAGGATCGATCCCTGTCAAAATAAATCTCAAAACATGGAAGGAGAAGGTTATTGGATGCTTGTAATGAGATAAGATCTGATTTCCATAGGGTTTGGAGAAAACCTGAGTGGCTAAAACCTTTAAAACTATACAACATCATGGAATTACATGACGTGTAATCCCCTTGGACATCGTGTAATCTCAGGATTCCAGGTTCCACTGAAAAATGCATCACCTTTTTATTATTTAACCCAAAAAATATATACATTGTGAAATATCCATGGACAAGATTTGAAACCAACTTTCGTGTCATGTAATACATTTACATGTTGTGTATTTCCTACAATAGCTCTGATGCACCTCCAACTCCCACAAAAATACCCGAAACCTCCCTTGAACACCTTCAATACTCAAAACTGACAAAGTAAAAAACCTGGAGGGCATAGACCATTACACCTAATACAAGGATTAATTACCAATGAAATATGTTATGAAAATAATTGAATTGGAATGATTGAAATTTTTATGGGTTGGAATTCAAGATTCATGTTTTGTATGTATTTTTATTAATGGTATGTTGGTTATATGAATCATGAAACTTCAATGGATTTTTCTATAGTAGTTTTTCTTTAAGAATTTTCAAGAATATGTTTAATGGTAATAATAAAAAATAAAGGTGATTTGATGGTAAGGTGATATTTTATGGAGAACGCATGATTGAGAAAAATGAAATCTTTAATATGTTCTTAATGTTAAGGTAATTATAGTTAATTTTTATTAATTGATTTCATGGAAAAAATATATTGTGTAGAATAATTTGGTAGTTAAAAATATTATTTGATTATTAATGTTATTTTGAGGATGTTCATCATATTTATTGTAAATTTATAAAAATTATATAAATATGGTTTTAGAAAATGGACAACTAGCATTCTGGGTGAAAACTCATTGCATCTGGTAAGGTCGTGAGGCATGAACCCACAACTGAAGGATGATAAGGGTGCATCATATGCCATGGGACTACTTGATGTATTGGTTATTATGACATTATTTTTACTTAAATGCTTTTATCATTGAATATTAATTTTATTTAGGGAAATATATTTTCATGATCAAATATTTTTTAATTTTTAGGATTTTGAGGTGATTAATGATGTTTTGGGAAATTTTTTATTAGGTTAAGATTTATATAAAAACTTTAGGTTTAATGTAAAGGATTATTTGGGAAGAATTATATTATGATTTTGGATATGTATGTTTAAGAGTATGAAATAAACTTTGAGGATAAAACCTTATTTTGTTTTTAGGTAACTGAGGGTATCTGGGATATATGTTTATTTATTTACAGAATGATCAATGTTAAACTTTTGTTTTATTTTTGAATTTTGGATTTTAATATATTCATAATAATTTTTGGTATTATCTTACATTGTGCTGACCATTTTGATTTTAAAAATGATTGGATAAATATATTGTTACTATTTTATGGATTATATGATCCATAAAAAGTTAATTTAAGTGCTTCATACATAAAAAAATCATATTATATTTTCATTAATTAGGGTAATATGTGAAGTGGAAAGTGATCAAAGAACAACCAAAGAATGAAATTATGTTTATGAAATAAAAAATATATCAAGAAAGTATATTATATTGTGCTCCATATCTTAATAGTAAAATAATCCATCAAATATAGGAAAAGGATATTGTAAACAAATGTTATCTTGTTACATTCATATCATATGAATCAATGGTATTTTAAATCATCATAAATATTTAGTTTTGTGATTGTTAACTTTCTCTTGATTTTTCACTTTATTTTGATCAATGATATATATTACTACCCATAATAATTTATTTTTTATTCAATGTCCATATTTTTACTTCCCACAATTTTTCTCCTACTTAGAAACTTGTTCATGTCTTATTCCAGATGATCTTCATAATTCCCTTTCCCACTTTTAAGAGGCAGTTTTATTAACCCTTTTTATGATGTGGGTTTTCCACAAAGGAATTATTATATTTCAAACCCCTAATTACCGAGCATGAGTTTAAATTATGAGGAAGAAATTTATTTAAGGTGAGTAGAATTCAAAACCCTAATATTTTTAAAATAACACTATTCTCTATATGTATTCAACACACAACACTCAGTTTGAACGAACAATGATATAATATTAAAATATTATTATTTAAATGTTACCGTTATAATCTAGCCATTAAATTAGTGGGTATGAATAGTATTAATTTTTTTATGATATATATATATAGTTCCTAATAAATATAAATTTATTTAAAAAATCTTAATAAATTAGTGCTCAAATTTAATAAATATATTTTATTTTATAAAAAATGATTCCTTCAAAAATGATTTTTATTCCTTTTATGAGAAAATATTATAATTAATTTTTAGAAATTTTAGAAATTTTATTTTAAAAAATAAAAATATTTTTTGAAACCTTCATATTGATATTAAATTAGGGTAAATTTTTTGGGATTTTTTAGAAAATATTTATTTTTTAGTGAATAGTGAAAAATACCGATTTTTTGTAAAACTGTCATTTCTTTTTAATAAATGAAGTAATTTAAAAGATCTATTATTAATTTTATTTTATTTAAAATTAAAATAATAATTATTTGATAATATTAAATTAAATTAATCATGCTTAAATCATATTCATACTATAGTTTAGAATAAGTTTATTCTTAGGCTTAAAAACACATTTTTTTATAAAACCGTTTTAAAGTGTATAATGTTTCTCCATTTTAATTAATTAAAGTAACCCCTGATTAGGAGTGATTTAAATGAAATTTATAGATTATTTATCTATATTTTTTAATTTAAATTAATATAATGATTCTTTTTATTCATACATTTAATATAAGATCATCTTTTCTTTGAAAAATACATTTTTTGAAAACCCTCTTTTTCGTCGTTCTTGCGGGTTTTATTTTAAATTAAATTATACAAATTATATGAATTAAATTTGATAAAATGGATAAAAAATTTTTAATAAACATAATTTATATTATATAATAAGGTGAAATTAATTTTTTGTCATAATTAATAGTAAAAACAACAACAAAATAGTTACCATAGTATAAAAATTAAAATGGTAAAAGTGAGTAACCTTAGAGGTAAAGAGAATAACATATTTAAAACATGTTTATTTTAAGTTATATAGTTGTGGATAAGACTCATATATCCTATTATACTTTATTTTTTAATTTTTGAGGCACTTTTCTTGAGAGTGACATCCCATTATTGAATAGTTTTTGGTTTTTATAAGAATTCCACTCCTCCTACTTTATAAAAGGGAACCTCATATACTTTATTTTACACACTTAAAAAACCATTATTCAAAAAATACCTACCCAAATACATTCCTTAATTCCCTCCCCATTTCTTATAGGCCTTATTGTGATAAAAAAAATCAAATATAGGGTGGATTTAGGTATAATCCTAAAGTGGTGGTTAGAATAAGAGGTAACGTTCTTAACTAAGCATCTTTGTTGTATTTATTGTTCCACCTCCTTAAAATATTGATCAATAATGATAATATAATATAATAAGTATATAAAATATACTATGGTGTTATTATTTTAATTTCATACACTAAATCCATCTCCACTATCAAATGGGAAATAAAACCATCGATTGTGTATACGGAGGACTACAACCTCATGAACCGATGAAATTAATTTTCCATCATCTCCTCTCATCGTCATTTATGATAAAATATTTAATTTATATATATATATATATATATATATATATATATTAATGATATATTAATTATTTAGTAAAATTAATATACCATGTACTTTATTACCTTACCATCCATTGAAAATGATAATGTCGTTTGTGTGTACGGCGGACTATCACCCTGCAAAGCGATGTGATTCATTTTTTTATTAATAAATCACAAGGAAGATATATTTAAGTGTATTTAAAGAATTAATATTATATTTATGATGTAATTATAATTCTGTAGAGATAAAATAACACTTTATTTCTTTCCATCATAATTTTTTAAAATGGATATGTTACTCACACAAATGTACGGCCTACCGTATCCATGATTGTAACGTAGTTCATTTTCATAACCATATTTCATGGTTGGTTTTAAAAGAAAAATTTATATATAAAATGGTAATTATTTCATTATTATTATTCTGGATATGATTTAACAATTACCCCTTTTACCATAGTCAACACACTAATTCCATTTTGAAATTTTGATCCAAGCATTCTTAAAACACTTGATGTGGATATACCTGATTATGTAATTAAAAAAATCATTAAAATAAATTAAGTAGATGGTTTAATTATAATGTATTGAACCTATAAAATGTTTGTGAAAAAAATTGATATAATCTTATTATATAAGAGATAAAAGACATACATGATAAATTCTAGACTTAAGGTAAGGGTTACATCTCAAAACTTCCTTATTTGAGAAAAATGTTATTTTATGCACCTAATTTATTTTAATGGTGTATATGATTTCCCATTAAAATTTATATCATTAATACATTATAATTTATGGTATTTAAGTTACAATTTATTTACTTCATTCACGAGAGTTATGATTCAAAAATTACCAAAGTAGTAAGGGTTTATGTTTGAATCCCATTTTAATTGGGATTGTTTATACTTAAATTTCCATTATAGGAAACTATTTAATCACTTTCTAATAAAACCCTTACATTTTATTCTCCTCTGTTTATTCATTAACTTTTCAAGTAAAAGTTCATTTTCCTCTCTTTGTTACTTAAAACTAATGAGAATTTTTTTAAGAAAATATAACATAATTTATCTCTTCGTTTGAAAATCCTTTTTCTTTCACATCCATGTTTTATAAAAATATTTTCAAGAATATTTTTAGAATTATAAAAATGATTTATTAAATATCTTTTTACTCATTTTTGAATTTTTACAAAACAATTTTAAAGTAATATTTTTTTTGTTTCTAAACAAGGAGCTTTTAACCTTTTTATAATAGTGTGAAAGGAATGTTTTTTTACTTATGTGGAATGTATAGAATTACCCAAATTCTCTTTTATGATATCATGTTATACTTTTGACTCACATGTTATGTTTCCTCATCATGTTAATTCCCTTATTGGGTTTTTTATCTTACTAATTTTTTCTATGTATTCCTTAGGTTATCCCATATAGTTTAGGAGATTGAAAGGATTTCAGATCTCATTATGGAGAATAAAATAAAAATGTTTTATTTTAGTCTCATTTTGATGTATTATACACCTAGTCTTCCAAAGACACTTGGCCTCACAATCTTTGGGTTGTAATTAATGAATGTTTATGTTAAAAATTGTGTAATGATATGTGTAAAAGGCTTGTATCTATATAAAAAATATTTAACACCCCAATATTCTATGGTATGTTTCCCATTGAATAATACAATATCTTGCGTTGTACACAACTTCGAGTTCTAGCACACCATGACAAATCAAACTAGCCGTTTTAAAAACAGTTATGAATAGTAATACCCACTTTTTGAAATTTTATAAATTTTATTTTTCAAATTGGACTTAATTATTGGATTCAGAATATCAAAATTATCTTAGGGTGAATTTTTGGCACTTTTCTGATAAATTTCATATTTTGATGAATAGTGAAAAATACTAAATTTTAATTAAAAACAACTTTTTTAATCAAAATAATTTATAGTGTTAAATTATAAATTTGAGTGGTTTTAAAGTGTAATTAGATTATATTTTTATCATTTAATGTAATATAGGTAATTATATTCAATTTCACATTTAAATTGTACATAAACACATGTCAATCTTTTGATAGTTTTTACTTCTTAAAAACACACTTTTTTTGGTCTGACAACGGGATTTAATTTTAAATTAATTTCTGTAACTTATGTATTTTGAATTTGGAAAAATGGATTCCATATTTGTAATTAAGAGGTCCAAAATGTTTAAATAGGTAACTTTTATTTTTATACATTATGAATAGTAACTTCAATAAATATTTTATTTACCGTGGTTAAAGGGTAAATCCGGTAAATAAGGGTAAAAAATAATATTATAATAATATTAAATTACCCTAACACATATACTAACCCTATTTTATGATACATTTCTGACCATGGGCATCCTTGGGTTGATTTTGGGACCCCATGGACCACTTGTAAGTGAAAATGACACTTTATAAAAATTAATTTAAAGATAAGGAAAATGTAACATAAACATATATATTTTAGTAAAACAATTTTTATATGAGTTAATATAATTGATATCTTAGAATATAAATATTAATTAAAAATCTAAAAATATTTCCTACATCATGATATTTTATTTATAATTTTTAGACATAATATAAATATATTTATTTATGACACAATAACGATGAAGTATTTTCCTTATTAATGAAAGAATCAAATAAATGATATTATAAATATTAAAATAAATATAATTTGAAAGTTTTTATGCCATTAAAAAAAATTTAGGTGCATATGAAGTTTTATTATTAATTCAATGTATTTTTTCAAAGTAATCAAGTTATGATGAATTTCACAAAAACCAAATACGAAATAGTGTCAAAATTGACATAAATGAGTTTTTAAAACCAATACTATTTTATTAAATTATATAATAGTCCTAAAATTCTAAGGTTTAGAAAAAAAGACTTATATAATTATATATATTTTATTAATGAACAAATTTAGTTTCTCTTTTTATTTTATAGTAATTTTATTAACCATGTATTATAATAATATAAGAAGACATGGTAAAAGTTAAACTATTTAACTAAGTGTTAAATCTAAAAGATATGGTTAATATGGTGACATAAACTTGCCTAAAACCTTTTTTTTGAGAGGTTTTAGACCCATACCCATCTTATCCAAGAAATAAATTCTTTTGGATCCATTATAAACTGAAAATGATTTCATAATAAAATAATATTTCAAGATTTTCCTAAAGTGACCCTCACCTCTCTTATAAAAGGGTACTTTTACTTCTATTAAAATAACACCTCCAAATCTATTTTTCTTGGCCAAAAACTAATGAAATATCCTCAAAAATACACTCACATAAACCTAGAGTCCTTACTTTTATCAGAAAGCCAACCTAAAGAGCCCTTTTGATCAAATCAAAAGGAAGCACCCGAAGAAGAGGAAATTATTTCATCACCTCTTTCAAAGTTCATTTCTTCTTCCACTTCCACTTTATTTTTTGTTTCCATACCAAAATAATAAATCCAGTACCTTATACATACTATTATGTTATTATAAATTTGTTAAAACCATACTCATTATTCTATCCATCCTATGAATGAAAAATTCACCATACGTGTGTACGTATGGTTTACCGTCTCCACATCATGGTGTGGTTTGTTATTCAACACTTCATTATTTGGATGGGTATAATAATGAGTATAATTGATGTAAATAATAAATATAACATGTTAATTATTTTTTATATATGATAAACCATCCAATTACATACGATTTCACCATCAATAGAATGGTATTCTCTCTTGTGCGTACGTATGGATTACCGTCTCCACGAACGCGATGAGATTAATTCCCCATCGTAACCATTTAGGAATAATTTTCATTTTATGATTAAAAATAATTTTTAAGAACTTAATATCATTCTGTATATTAATCAGATATATCCTATCCATAACAAACATGACTTAAGTAACAAAACATATAAAAGAAAATGAATCGGTTAACACTCGAAACAATGATACTACTAAAATATTATTAACAAAGCAATATTAGAAGATCATATATGATATCATATTTATGTATGTGGTTATTTTATAATTTAATAACAATTATTTAACTATTATACAGAATTTTAACTTACCCTCTACCAAGGAAAAGTAAAATCTAATGGTTAATTTTACAATCTCTTTATTATCTGAGGTTGTTTATATGTGAGTATCTATCGGGACCACTTTATCATCCACATCTGTGTTTCTTAAAAATGTATTTCAAAACTTTTTTAATATTTACTAGAATATGGTTTAAATTCATTTATAACCTTTTTTTAATTTTATAAAATGGTTTGAAAGGAATATTTTTATTACTTTCCAAACAAGGTACTTTATGACCTTTTCGAAAAATTAATGAAATAATGTTTTTTTAACTTCTACGATGGGTGAGAAAATTTTATGTCATTATAACACCTTCGAATCTTACCTTAAAAGCTTATAAAGATATTTTCAAAATAAGTTTTTTTATAATTACGTGACTTTTAAATGATTTCAAAATAGAAAGAGATATTTCTCTCAAATAGTTTTGATTTCATCTATGTCAACATCCTTTGTTGGATTTTATGCTTATTTGAAGTTGATTTATTATGATACAATCTCACATATTGTATTTAAGGTTTTGTGATATTTTTAAATGTGGATGTGTTATTTTTATATCATTCATGGTTTATGGTTAAAGTATTGACATTTCGTATTCTAGTTTTAATACGAATTTTTATGTTATGTTTCAATATTTTCATATGAGGAATGAATTGGACTTAGTAAGTGATGGGTGGAGCCCGTTATAGCTTCTCGATACATCGGTAGGTCTCATGAGACAAGATAGTGTCTTGGAACAAGGTCTTGAACAAATATTATTTGTAGTCTTAGGATGATGGCTTGACTATGTGGTTATGTTGTCCGATATTTAGCATTCCATAATTATGAAATTAGCTAATGATATTACATGTGATTATTCGACTAGTAAAATATCCATGTGAATAATTAAATGGAATTATTTGATTTATCTTTTCCATATTATTCTGAAGTTTAAGTTTAAAAGGCTTGTGTTTTATTCATATACATTTTCTTAAATGTTTATGCTTATTTATGATAGTTTCCGCTATATTATTATCCTTACTAAGAATTTGAGCTCACTCATTTCTTATGTTTTCTTTTTCCTAGGATGTAAAGAAGTATATTATGATTGACTTGTAGGGATAGGCTAAGGGATATGATTGTGTCCAAAGGGGACACAATGTTATTTTTTTTATTTCATGATGCAATGTAAAACTTATGTATGTATCTAGTACTTCCAAGGCTACTAAACTAATCGGCCTTTGGATACTTGATCTCTTATGATCATACTGATGTTATGTAATAATGCACCGACTCTGGGTAACTAGGGTTGGGGTGTTCCAGTTGGTATCAGAGGAATTTTAGTACAAACCTTGGATGGTAAATCGAGAAAAACTCTGATTAGATAACATTACCCTAAGATAGACTTTGAGGATTAGTATAGAAGAACTTCTTAGAATTTTGGTAATGTAGAGATTTTGTATATTTTCTAAGAAATACATCCCTGTTTGGATATGAGCAGGTAGAGGCAGCTCTGACACAGATGTACCTAGGAGTGAAAACTCTAACAAGGAGTTTTAGGCTTGACCCAAGGTATCCTGGTACACGATAATGGGTCTTGCTGCACTCTTGGTTATGACACTCCCGGGGGATATGCTTAGGCTAATTCACATTTTCTTTATAAACCATTATTAAGGATTTATGAGTAAATACTTCCTCAAAGAAAACATTTTTTTATAATTATGGTTTATATGCATAAATTGTTCAATTTATTTTAGGTATTTTACTAGTTTGTAATTATGTATTACGATTCATAAACTAATATAGTGTATACCATTTTTTAGAAATGGGGAATAGTGGAAGGAATGGAAACTGTATAAATTCACATAATCCATATAGGTATTTCCCTCCTACTCAAGATAATTATAGTGGAGCTGGTGATGCAACTAGTGCTGAATAGCTTATAACCATACTAGGAAAACTCACTCAGGTTATGAATAATAACCTTACCCATATGGAGCACCCTGATCCACAACGCAAAGGATCAATGTTAGAACACTTCATGAGGAAACAAACACCAACATTAAATGGGACTATAAATCTATTTTTAGCTGATAAATGGATAGGTTCCTTAGAGAAGATATTTCATGCTTTGGGAGTAGCGAAAGGGAAAAAGTTGTCATGGCGGTTTATCGCCTTATAGGATATGTATATCAATGGTGGTCATTAATTCAAAACACAAAGGAGGATTAAGAAGTATCAAATATGGAATTAAGGGAGTTTAAATATCTTTTATTAGAAAAATACTTTCCTCATGACCATTGATCGGATATGGAAAGATAATTTCTAAGTCTAAGGAAAAAGGACGATGAGAATGTCGCAAACTATGAGGATAACTTTACAAGGTTAGAAAATACATGCTGCAAATTATATACGTAACCTAAGGAGTAATATTGATCGATTATTTTATGGGTTAAAACCATTTCTCTATCGAGAATTAGTCTCACAATCCTTCTTATCATATGAAGATATTGTCTCATGTTCTATCAAGATAGAAAAAGAATTCTCTAAGTCTTATGAATTTAAAGAAAATCAAGAGAAGAATATATCTGCTAAACAATATCCTCAAATGGACCTAAGGCCTTAATTTTTTTTGATTTTGATAATCCACCTTTCAAGGGGTGAGGTGGAATCCTTACAAGGCTCGTAGGCATAAGTATTTCATAGCTCGTAGTCCTTAGAGAAATTCATTGCCCGTAGGATTCAAACATTACATACAACCCAAACTAACTACTTGGAACTACTCCTCCCCAACATCTTCATCATGAAATCAACTATCCACCTTCGCATGGCTATTCGGATAGGCTTTCCCGTGCATTCACAGGATTGTCCTGATGGCAGGTTCCATACCCTCTCATTCATGTAATCCGTTTAGCTTCTGCTATGGAAATAAGGTGAATAAGGAAAAATTTTAATTTCCATCCTGTAGTAAATGTGGGAAGAAACACCCTAGTATTTTATTGAAGGTAATGGGATTCTATTACAAGTATGGAGAAAAAGGCCACCAAGCTTTTGATTGCAGAGGGAAGAAAGAGGATGTCAATGTTAAATACTACAATTGTAGAGAAATGTGGAATTATGAAAATGAATGTCCTAAGTTCCAATGAAACTTACCTTAGAAAAGGCCATGGGAGAAAGGCCAAGCTTATGTGATCACTACTGCTGAGGTTGAAGCTCCGAATGACATGGTGGTAGGTAATTTAATGGTTTACTCAAATTTATCCAATGATTTATTTAATTCTGGATCATCATATTGCTTCATATATTCCCAATTTTCTAAGAAAATTAGATATTTTCAATTTGATTTAACAAGGGATTTGTTAGTAAAAACTCCTAAGGGAAGTATCATTGCAACAAAATTTTGTGAATTAGTTCCCATTAGATCATATAAAATTGCTTTATCTACTGATATCATTGTCATACCCATGATTGAATTTGATATAATCCTCAGTATGGATTGGCTTTTGGACCATGATGTGAAAATTTATTGTAATAAGGAGGTTACAATTTTCGATGATGATAAGGAGTACCTTATCTTTAGAGCAGAAAAGTCAACATCTGATTATTATCAAGATCCAGACCTAGTAACTCTACTAAATTCAATTATTGGGGAGTAAGGTGAGGAAAGGAATGTTCAAATAGAGGACGTACCTATTGTGTAATAATATGTTGATGTGTTTCTAGAGGATTTACCTAGACATCCTCCAGAACGATAGATTCAGTTTTCCATTGATTTAATTCCTAGTTCAAGGCCCATATTAAAGACCCCTTATAGAATGGCCACTGTGGAATTAGTGGAACAAAATAAACAACTAGAGTAATTGAGTAATAAAGGATTTATTTTCCCTAGTTTTTCTCCATAGGGAGACCTTGTTCTTTTTGTTAAGAAGAAATATAGATCTATGACGTTGTATAATGACTATAGGGAGATCAATTCTATAACAATAAAGAACAAGTATACTCTATCTTGAATTGATTATTTATTTGATCAACTTCATGGAGCTCAATATTTTTCAAAGATTGACCTCCGATCTGGATATCATCAGTTGTGTGTGAAGAAGGAAGACATTTCAAAGACAGTATTTCATACCAGGTATAGGCATTACAAGTTTATAGTAATGCCTTTTGGACTGACTAATGCACCATCTGTCATCATGGATCTAATTAATAGAGTTTTCAATGAATTTATTGATGACTTTGTAGTGGTATTTATTGATGATATCCTAGTATACTCCAAAATCTATGAAGATCATGAAAATAACTTGTGCACTATTCTAAAGACTATTGGAAGAAATGAATTATATGGGAAGTTTAGCAAGTGTGAATTCTAGCTTTAGGAGATTTCTTTTCTTGGTCAATTGTCTCTAAGGATGGAATCTATGTTGATCCTTCTAAGATAAGAGCAATAAAAGAAATGCCAACACCAACGAGTATAAACGAGGTATGTAGTTTTATTGGTTTAGCAGGTTATTATCGACATTTCGTCCAAAATTTTTCCTGATTGGCTAATCCATTAACCAATCCCACACGTAAAGGGGTTAAATTTGTTTGGAAAAAATAGTGTGAAGAATGTTTTGAAGAATTTAAGATAATATTAGTCAATTATCCTATCTTGACTCTACCATTAGGTAATTATGGGTTTTTTATTTATAGTGATGCATCAAAGAAAGGACTTAGTTGTGTACTTATGCAAAATGATAAAGTTATTGCCTATGCATCATGGTAACTAAAAATTCATGAACAAAAATATCCTAATCATTCTCTTGAGTTAGAAGCTATAATATTTTCTTTGAAGATATGGAGACACTATATATAAGGTGAGAAATGTGAGATATATACTGATCACAATAGTTTGAATTATATTTTCTCACAGAAAGAACTCAACATGAGAAAAAGGTGATGGCTCGAACTACTCAAAGATTATGATTGCACTATAAACTACCACCCAGGAAAGGCAAATAATGTGGAAGATGCTTTGAGCTGAAAGGATCATAGAGTTTTGAACAAGATGAGAGTTGAAATGGATCCTATCTTCATGGATCTAGTAAAGATGGACATGGGAATAATCATTAAAGGTGAAACATCAATACTTTTTCAAATGGTTGCCAAACCATCTTTATTAGAAAGGATAAAAAGTTCTCAGACTAATGATGAGGATTTTCAAGGGAAAATTAAAACTATGAATGATGGGAGATTGGTTGAATTCTTATATAAAGATGAAATTTTGAAATTTGGGAGAAGGATTTGTGTTCCCTATATACCTAATCTAAAAAAGGGATTGTTGGATGATGCACATTCCTCCAATTTCTCTATACAACCTAGTAGAACTAAGATGTATAGATATTTAAAGTAACATTTTTGGTGGGACAACATGAAGTGGGAGATTGAGGATTATTTGTCAAGATGTATGGTTTTTCAACAGGTGAAAGCTGGAAGACAACATCCTAGATGAGTCATTCAACCTCTTCCCATACGTGAGTGGAAATGGGATGATATTACAATGGACTTTGTCATGGGACTACCAAATACTCCTAGAAGGAATGATGCAATAAGGGTTATTGTTGATCGTCTTATCAAGTCAACAAATTTTCTTTATATAAGAGAAGATTTACCACTTGAACGATTAACAAGACTATATATTAATGAAGTTGTAATACTTCATGGTGTACCCCTATTGATTGTTTCTGATCGTGATCCTCGTTTTACCTTAAGATTCTGGAAAAGTCTTCAGAAAGCCCTAGATACTAAATTTCATTTGAGAACTGCCTACCACCCTCAAACTAATAGACAATCAGAACGGACTATTCAAACCTTATAAGAAATGTTGAGATATTTATCACTTGAATTTCAAGGTATGTATGATCAGTATTTACCTCTGGTATAATTTTCCTATAACAATATCTTCCATTCAATTATTCAGATGGCACTATATGAAGTGTTATATAGAAAGAGATGCCACACACCAACTTATTGGGATGATGTTGGTCAAAGAAAACTCATAGTCCTAGAACTTGTTGAGGAAACAATGGAAAAGGTGAATATTATCCAAACCCACATCATAGCATCTCAAAGTAGGAAAAAGAGCTATGCCAATAACCGAAGGAAGGATTTGTAATTTCAAGTAGGAGATCATGTTTTCTTAAAGGTATCTCAATAGAATGGTGTTATCTGATTCGGTAAGAAGGGTAAATTAAGTCCCAAGTACATCATACCTTTAAAAATTCTAGAATGAATTGGAGTTTTATCTTACCATTTGGAAATTCCTTAAAGTCTCTCCAAAGTTCATGATGTGTTCCATGTATCACTGCTGAGAAAATACATGCTTGACCCAACGCATGTACTCACCTATGAAGAAATAGAACTGGAACTCGATCTGTCTTATTATGAAGATCCTTTCAAGATTCTTGATTCCAGATAACAGGTGTTGAGAAGCTAGATGACTCACTTGGTAAAAGTTATTTGGAGAAACCATAAAATGGAAGAGGTAACGTGGGAATGTGAGGAACTTATGATGAAGAACCACCTGAATCTTTTTATGCAGTAATATTCTAGAAATTTCAAGGATTAAATTATTTTAAGGAGGGAATAATTTAACACCCCAAGATTACACGATATATTTTCCATTGAATAATACAATAGCTTGCGTTGTACGCAACTTCGAGTTCTAGCACACCACGACAAATCAAACTAGCCATTTTAAAAACAGTTATGAATAGTAATAGCCACTTTTTGAAATTTTATAAATTTTATTCTTCAAATTGGACTTTATTATTGGATTCTAAGTATCAAAATTATCTTAGAGTGAATTTTTGGAACTTTTCTGATAACTTCCATATTTTTAGGAATAGTGAATAATACTAAATTTTAATTAAAAACAATTTTTTTAATGAAAATAATTTATAGTGTTAAATTATAAATTTGAGTGGTTTTAAAGTATCATTAGATTATATTTTTATCATTTACTGTAATCTTGGTCATTGGATGTAATTTCACATTTAAATTGTACATAAACACATGTCAATATTTTGATAGTTTTTACTTCTTAAAACCTCACTTTTTGGTTCTGACAACGGGATTTAATTTTAAATTAATTTCTACAACTTCTGTGTTTTAAATTTTGAAAAATGGATTCTATATTTTGAATTAGGAGGTCTAAAATTTTTAAATAGGTAACTTTTATTTTTAGACATTATGAATAGTAACTTCAGTAAATATTTTATTTACCATGGTTAAAGGGTAAATCCGGTAAATAAGGGTAAAAAATAATATTATAATAGTATTAAATTATCCTAACACATTTTCTAACCCTATTTGATGATACATTTTTAACCATGGGCATACTTGGGTCGATTTTTGGACCCCATGAAGCCACTTGTAAGTGAAAATGACACTTTATAAAAATTAATTTAAAGACAAGGAAAATGTAACATAAACATATATCTTTTAGTAAAAAAAATTTTATATGAGGTTATATAATTGATCTCTTAGACTATAAATAATAATTAGAAATATAAAAATATTTCCTAAATCATGATATTTTATTTATAATTTTAGACATAAAATAAATATATTTATTTATGACACAATAATGATACAGTATTTTCCTAATTAATGAAAGAATCAAATAAATGATATTATAAATATTAAAATAAATATAATTTGAAAGTTTTTATGTCATCCAAGATTTTTTTAGGTTAATATGACATGTTAGGGTTGATTCAATGCATTTTTTTTTCAAAGTAATAAAGTTTATATTACTTTAAAAAAACCAAATACTAAATAGTGTCAAAATTGACAGAAATGGGTTTTTAAAACCAATACTATTTTATTAAATTATATAATAGTACTAAAAATATAAGGTTCATCCAAAAGACTTGTATAATGATAGATATGTCATTAATGAAATAATTTATGTTCTCTTAGAATTTTATAGTAAGTTTATTAACCATGTATTATAATAATACAAGAAGACATGGTAAAAGTTAAACTATTTAACTAAGAGTTAAATCTAAAAGATAAGGTTAATATGGTGACCTAAAATTTTATAAAACCTATTTTTTGAGCGTTTTTAGACCTATACAACCATATACTCAAAATAAATCCTTTTTTATCCATTATAAACCGAAAATTATTTCATAATAAAATAATATTTCAAACTTTTCCTAAAGTGACCCTAACCTATCTTATAAAAGGGTACTTCTCTTTCTCTCAAAATCACACATTCAAAGCCATTTGGCTCAGCCAAAACCTACTCCAATATCTTTCCAAATACACTCAATTAAACCTAGAGGCCTTACTTTGATAAAAAAATCCAACTTAATGAGCCTTTTTTATCAAATCAAAAGGAAACACTCAAAGAAGAGGTAATTATTTAATCACCTCTTTCAAAGTTCTTTTCTTCTTCCACTTCTTATTTATTTGTTATTTCCATACCAAAAATAATAACTCTAGTAAATTCTACATATTTTTATGTTATTATAAATATGGTACAACCATATTAATTATTCTATCCATCCTATGAATGACAAAGTCACCATAAGGGTGTACGTACGACTTACCATCTCCATGTCGTGGGGTAGTTTTTTATTCAACACTTCATTATTTGGATGGGTATAATAATGAGTGTAATTGATGTAGAAAACAAATATAAAATGTTAATTATTCTTTATATATGATATACCATCCAATTACATACAATTTCACCATCAATAGAATAGTATTGTCGCTCGTGCGTATGTACGGATTACTGTCTTCATGAACACGATGAGATTCATTCCCCATCGTAACCATTCACGAATAATTTTCATTTTATGATTAAAAATAATGTTTAATAAATTAATATAATTATGTATATGAATAAAATACATCTTATCCATAACAAACATGACTTATGTAACAAAACATATAAATGAAAATGAATCAGTTAACACCCGAAACAATGATACTACTAAAATATTATTAACAAAGAAATATTAGAAGATCATATATGATATAATATTTATATATGTTGTTCCTGTATAATTTAATAAAAATTATTTAACTATTATACATGAGGTTAACATACCCTCTACCAAGGAAAATTATAAGGTAAGGGTTAATTTTACAATCTCTTTATTTTATGAGGTTGTTTATACATGAGTATCTACTGGGACCTCTTTATCATCCACATATGTGTTTCTTAAAAATGAATTTCAAAACATTTTTACTATTTAATAGAATATGGGTAAAATTAATTTATACCCTTTTTTGAATTTTATAAAATGGTTTTAAAGTAATATTTTCATTGCTTTCCAAACAAGGTACTTTATGACCTTTTCGACAAATTAAAGAAAGAATGTTTTTTTAACTTATAGGACAGGTGCGACTATTTTCTTCCATTATAACACCTTAGAAGATTCCCTTACAAGATTATAAAAATATTTTCAAAATAAATGTTTTCTTTTATAATTACATGACTTTTAAATGATATCAAAATATAAAGAGATATTTCTCTCAAATAGTTTTGATTTCATCTATGTCAACATCCTTTGTTGAATTTTACGATTATTTGAAGTTGATTTATTATGATACAATATTCCATATTGTATTAAAGGTTTTGTGATATGTTTGATTGTTGATGTGTTATTTTTATATCATTCATGGTTTATGGTTAAATTATTGATATTTCGTATATTAGTTTTAATTCGAATGTTTTTGTTATGTTTCAATATTTTCATATGAGGAATGCGTTGGACTTAGTAAGTGACGAGTGGAGCCTGTTATAGCTCCTCGATGCATCGGTAAGTCTTATGAGACAAACTAGTGTCTTGGCACAAGGCCTTGAAAAAATCTTATTTGTATTCTTGGAATGAGGCCTTGACTATGTGTTTATGATGTCCGGAATTATTCATTCCATCATTATGAAATTAGCTATTGATATTACATGTGATTATTTGAATAGATGTGAATAAGTAAATGGAATTATTTTATTTATCTTTTCCATATTATGCTGAATTTTAAGTTTAAAATACTTGTGTTTTAGTCTGATGCATTTCCTTAAATGTTTATTCTTATTTATGATAGTTTTCTCTATATTGTTATCCTTAATGAGCATCTAATATCACTCCTTTTTTATGTTTTATTTTTTCCAATATGTAAATAATTATATTATGATTGACCTTCATGGATAGGCTAAGGGATATGAGTATGTCCAAAGAGGATACAATGTTGTTGTTTTTTTATTTCATGACGCAATGTAAAACTTATGTGTGTATATAGTACTTCCAAGGCTACTAAAATAATCGGTCTTTCGAGACTTGATATTTTGTGATCATGCCAATGTTATATAATAATGCATTGACTCTAGGTAATTGGGGTCGGGGAATTATGCAAGATCCACTAAACTAGTTGTATGGCTTATGAAATGAACTCGATAATTTTTTTATTAAGAAATAGAAATAATAATAATGAGAATATTTAAAAGTAAGAAAATAAGGAAATTAAATGAACATGGAGATATAACATGATTGGTTCACTATGATCCTATATGCATATCAAGAACATCACCCCTCACTATATTTATTATTAAAAGAAACTACCATATAATACAAAGTCTCAAAAGAAATAAATAGACCCGAGAAAATATTTATGGAAGGGGCCTAGTTAAACCTAGTGGAAAAGATGAAACCCATCATGAATAGTTAACCTATTTTCCTTCTAGATGGACGCACTCTACGCTCATTCATGGAATGATACATCAGGTTTTTTGGTAGAAAAGAAAACTAAAAAAATGGAAAATAAAACCCTTAAAGTGATGTATCTTTACACCAAGATTTGGATGGTATCTAGAATGGTGTTATGTGGCCTATGATCCCTTCATTCACATCTATCCTGATCTAAATATCAGACTCTCTCTACTAATCTCCACTGAGAACTTTACATTGATAATGGTTGTAGTGAAGGATTGTATCCTTTCATAAGCATGTAGGAACCCTGAATGGAAATATCCTCTAAGAACATATCTTGAATATATATTGTAAAGATAAAGAAATATGGTACTTTTATTCTCTTATAACCAAACTCAAACTCAAATAATATTGAACCATCAAAAGCTTGAAGGTTCATCACAACTGGTGAAATGATGGAATAACAAATAGATGTGTAGAATGAGCACCATGTGGATGGCACATATTAGAGGCATTGTTCAAATGATAACCATGTAAAAATTTGAAATACATGCAGAAGCATGGGATAATTAACATGCTCAAAATGTGGATCAACCTACATATGTGAGATGTAGAAAGAACAACTGAGAAACACAAATAGACATGTGGTCCACTATTGAGTCAGTACTAATCAATGGCCTTGAATACCCGTGGGAAATAATGAATTGGCGTAAAGGTAAATAGTTCCACCCTTACATTTATCCATCCATGTAAAGGTGACCTAAATTACCTTTTTGTAAAATATAGTTTACCCATAGATAAACTGAGATCCCACTAACAATATGGATAACCAAATTTCAAAAATATTTCATGATAAATTTAAACCAGAATATTAAATGGAATGGAGAACGTAAACCTATACTTAATTTATATATAAATGGGAATCAAAAACACAAAAAATAATATTAAGAATTTTATTTCAAGCAAGAATTAAGTAGTTAAAACACATGAAAATTCAAAAACTGAACCTTTATAATAAAAAAGGTTAATTATTGGTGGTGTTCTCAAAACCTATGTCAAGGGAAAATGTCTATATTAATTAACTCTAAATAGTTCCTAAAATTTGATAATTTAATATCTTTAATAAAAATATAAATTAGGTTTTCCTAATTGTATATCTTTTTTACACACACCAACCTATTTTTAATTATTTCTCTAACAAAATATAGCATAATATCTATGTATTTTGACCTACCATGGAAAAAATTATTTTTAAATAAATGCAATGCAGGTTGACTACCACAAAATACATATACATTATAGGATGATAATGATAATTCATTAATCAATCCCTTTAACCATATTTCCTCTTTAATATATTTTTTTAATGATATATATTATTCCTTAGTGGTGGATAAATCAATAAAATATTTCATATTAAATTTCAAAGAAAAAATTCCACCATAAGAAATAAATACATAAAGAGTTATAGATTTTCGAGTGTCAATGTTTGAAGGATTATCATAATCCACGAAACTTTCTATATCATTTCCATAAGCACTATTATTATTGAAATATACTCATAAGTAAATATACATAGAAACATATCTTAGGAGTCACTTCAATGCATGCCAATGGGGAATCTCAAGATTACCTACAAACTTTCTTAAGGTATAAATAAAAAAATAAATTTTGGGTTTATAACATACATAAGGCTGACTATAATAATTTCATATGTTATTTGACTCATAATTTCCATATAAAACTCATTACTAGGGGCTTAGTATAGGGATATCTTAAAGTAATAACCCAAAGGCACATTTACAAGTTTTAAGTGCTTAAATAGTACTACTTCAGAACCTTCTTAACATAGGAAGATTGGGATAGGTACAACACTCTAGTGTATCTCTTCCTAATAATTTATATGCCTAATATTTTATTATCATTACCTAAATATTTTATTTCAAAAATATAATTCAATTATACTTTCATGTGATTCATCAACCATATATATTTTCATATGACAACCATGTCATCAACATGTTAGAGTAAGTAAAAAAAATCATGCATAATATATTTAAAGTGAACAAATGCTCTATGTTTAATTTTATCAAAGCTATTTTAAATAATTTAATAGTCAAAATCATAATATCATTACCTTAAGGACTGTTTGAGTCTATATCAATATTTTTGAGAAAATAAAACATGGTTATTTTTGAATTCTTTAAAATCATTTAGGGGGTTTCTTATAAATTATTTCATCCAATTTACCATGTAAAAATGGTAGTTTTCACATCCAATTGTTCAATGTAAAATTCATTTCATATAGAAAATAAAAACCATAATTTTAATTGGATAAATTCATGAAGAATTATTTATGAATTTGAGAAATGGGTTGATAGTTTCTTGGAATTTTCTAAATGAAATCTTGAAAAAAAAGATGTGATACTATTTCCATGCAAGAAATGTTTGAATATTAGTAAATTAGGGTACCTAGAAATCAAATACCATCTAATTTTCTATAATTTTAGTCATAATTATACATATTGGATCTGGGATAGTGAAATAAGAAACAAGTAAATATCTAATGATGGTGGATATGTTATGCATGGGATACAAGATTTTCTTAAAGAATTAATTCATGATGAAGGTGTTAAAACTACTAAAAAATAAGTGTTAAAATACTATATAGAGATATTGAGAAACCACTATTCTTAGGTTATACTAAATTTACAATGTTATCAATAGTGTTGATATTATTTAATTTAAATAAATACATGGTTTGAGTGATAATTGTTTCACTAAATTTCTTGAACTTTTAAAAGATATACTTCTAGAGGGAAATGGGATTCTATATTCCAATTATGAGGAAAAATATATTATGAACAATGGGATTGGGGTATAAAAAGATACATTATTTCCCTAAAAATTTTGTATTGTATAGGAAGGAATATAAAAGTTTAAAATTTCATAAATGTGAGTCATCATGATATAAAATAGATGAAAAATACAACTGTGATTCATTCTCATGGACAGACATCAAACCTCTCACTAAAGTAATATGGTATCTCCCAATAATTCATTGTGTGAAGCATCAATTTACAAATTCAAATATTTAAAAGAGGATGATATGGAATACAGATAATTATATCTCTGATAGAACCTATTTCATCCTATTAATTCACTGTAATGGAAAAATATTTGATCATAAATTTTCTAATTTTGAAAATAAAGTTATAGATCTTAGCATGTGTTTGTGCATAGATGGAATGAATCTATATCATATTCTTAGTAGACAACATAGTTCAAGGCCTATTTTTTAGTTGTATACAACTTGTACCCATCCATCCAAATTGAATTTTTATTAAAGAGAAGAAAAGAAGGACACAAATCAAGCTAAGGAGGTCTAAAGTAATGCAGATCGAGGGCATCCCCTCTGATCAAATTAACACATTCTGCCTTCAAATTGTTAGTCTGGAAGATATGCACGTCTGTGGACCAGTGATCGTCCATGGAAGCCAAATAGTCTGCGACCTTGTTCCCCTCTCACCATATGTGGGAGAGAGTGATGTTTTGACTAAGCATATCATGACATTTCCTGAACACATACACAATGGACCAAGGTGTAGAGCGATTCTCTTTAAGGGAATTAAGGAGGACAAGAGAGTCCACCTCCACTTCTGAAATGGAAACATCCTCCTGGATGCACAATGAAATCCCTGTGAAGAGATCCCAGGCCTCTGCTTGGATGGAAGTTCCCCTGCCTAGGAAACGAGAGAAAGCCAGTTTCACATCACCCTTAGGATCTCTAACAACACCCCCCCCCCCCCTCCGGAGATCACCCCTGCTGAGAAAGATCTGTCAGTATTGAGCTTGTAGCCTGTTACAGGGGGATCCCATCAAACCCACTTCCCAGCGCCTCCCTCCTCAGGAAAGGAAGGATAGGGATCGTGCGTCTGCATGTAAGGGAAGGGGGAGGACCTCTACCACTCCTTAATGAGCAAAGACATGTCGATGAGCAGGAATCATATGCGAGCAAAGATGGATCTGGTCGAGGGTCTTACACCTTCGTATCAGGCTTGGTTTTTGGCTTGCCAAATACACCAGCACCCCACATTAAAAGAGACAGCACGGGGAAGGCGGGTCTTCTCCAAACCAAGCGCGCCTTCAAACCACCTTTCCAGAAACTCAGACTCAGTCTCCTCATAACTGGGAGACCTGACTCCCCCAAGAAACGACCAAACCTCTAGCGCCCATTCACACTTGAAAAATAGGTGATCCAAGCTTCCCTCCATCTTCTTCTTGCAACAGTGGAATTCTAAGGCCAGGATGATCCCAAGTTTCGTGATATTGTCATCCGAGGCCAGTGCCAGGTTCCTAATCCTCCAAGTCAAGAAATTCATTTTGGTCGGGATCTGACGACAGCAAACATCACCATTCCACCGATCCAAGGGCCTCATGAGGGACCTCCACCTTTGGAAGTCTCTGTTTTTGAAGACCCCCGAGGATGAGGGAGTGAAAACACACCTGTCTTTCTCAGAATTCAACATGATCGAATCAAAGACATCCTGGTGTTCCGCATTCAACACCGCTTTGATGAAGCGGGGATGGCATTGGGATTCCTTGAAAGAGATCAAAGGCATCGGGAACCCTGGGAATGCCAAAATAGAGCATGCCCAGTTCTTGTTCCAGAAGGAGATGTCCCCTGTTCTAACAATCCAGCGAGACCAAGAAGACAAGGAAAGAACTAGAGGGTGAACTTTGGCCCACAGCGGGGAAGTTGGGCCACATCTAACCTCCTCATTACCTCTGAACAAAGGTGATATGCATCGACCCCATAAGGTTTGCTCTTCCAATATCTCCCATGAAAGCTTGGCGTGGGCACCTTCTATAGTATTATGGAGACTTCGACATTGATCCCCCCTTCAAGGGTGGGTCTTGCCAGCCTCTCCCACTTCGTCCAATGCCACTTGCCTTCAGATTTTTCATCCCAGACGAAGTTACAAAGAATGGTGTCCAATACTTTTATGACTCCTTTCGGCACATTGGAAGAGGCCATGGAGTGAATAGGAATGGCAGAAAGGACACTATTCACCAGAGCAATGCGCCCTCCGAACGATAGAAGCTGATTCTTCCAGTTGAGAACATGCCCAGAAATCCTGCTCAAAATGCCATCAAAATCGCATATTCTCATTCTTCCAGAAGAAATGGGAGTTCCCAAGTATTCCATTGGGAAAATCCCGTGTTGCATATTGAGCCTTCTTTTGAGGGAGTCCATACATTGGGACGAGCTGCGATTGGATATGAAGAACACGCTCTTCTCCTTGCTCAGGACCTGTCCGCTCCAGAAGCAGTAGTCATTCAGAAGCTCCATCAGTCTCTGGACAGATCTCCTCCCCCCGTTAATAAAGATCATAGTATCATCTGCAAACATGAGGTGTGAGATTGTAGGGAGGATATATTTCCTTCGGAAAGAAAGAAGATTCCCTTGGAGTATGATCCTGTTGATTGAAGCACTGAGAGCATCTTGGGAAAGGATGAACAGGCTGGGAGAGAGTGGGTCTCCCTATCTCAGACCTCTAGTAGATTTGAAGAAACCGTGCGTTTTTTCATGAAATAAATCCCCAGCCAAGATGAGCTCACACATCTGAAGCCATTGTCAACCACCTTTTCCAAGAATCCCATCGTCGCAAGGACTCTGTTAAGAAATCTCAATTCAATCCGATCATAGGCTTTGTTCATGTCAACTTTGATGGTGAGGTTGGATCCATGAGTCTTGTGGTTGATATCCCTCACCATCTCCTGTGCAAGGGCGATGGCCCCCTGGATCGATCTTCCTCTCACGAAGCCATGTTGTTCAGGAGAAATCCATGAAGGCAGCATTGCAGCCAGTCTTTGGTTGATAAGGCATGCAAGGATTTTATAAGGGAAATTGCAGAGACTGACTGGCCTATAATGGGATAGGGAGTTGGGGTATTTGACCTTGGGAAGAAGGAATAGAGTCGTGGCTGAGGCCACCCGCAGTAGAGACCCTCCCTTGAATAAATCCTGTATAGCTTCAATAACGTCGCCCTTGACCACCTCCCACGCTCCCCTGTATAAGGACCCTGGGAACCCGTCGGGCCCAGGGCCACTTTCCGGATCCAACTTCTGTATGGCTTGAAAGATCTCATCCTCTGATGGATTGGATTCTAGGGTGCAATTCTCCTCCACTGATACTCTATTCTGGATCGCCTCCCATAGCCCCAAAGTGCCAGTAGGATACCCACTGGACATTTTGGGGTTCTGGCCAGCAAGAAGATCCTGGAAATATTGAAGATCCATCTTCCCAACCTCTTCCCTATCGTTCACGTACGAGCCGTCCTCCTGCAGGATGTTTGGATTTTCCCAACGTTTTCGTTCTTTACTGCATGCATGGAAGAACGCGGTATTTTTGTCACCCTCTCTAAGCCACTTCACTCTGGACCAATCCCGCGCCTGTCTCTCTTGTTTCAATAGCTCCTCCGCCCAACTTGCCTTCTTATTTTTCAGTTCATCGGTGGCCTCCTCACTCCAGGCCTCCTCCAGACTCCCTTCAATGAGATCCACCTCCTGTGTAAGGGACCCAAGCCTTCAATCATTATTAGGAAGACTCATGCACCATTCCTTCAGCCCTTTTTTAACTCTTCTAAGCTTGTTATGAATGTCTACCCATGAGAAGCCTTGGGTGGGAGCATTCCATTATTCACGGACCACCTCGTGGTATCCCTTGTGTCCCGACCAGTAGGGGTAGAACCTAAAAGATTCTTGATAAGGCTTCAGGGGTATGATCGAGATCTTCAGCGGAGAGTGATCCGAAATCCCCTGGGCAAGATGAGTAACCTTGGCCTGGGGAAAGGAAAACAGAGCGTTGTAGTTAGCCAGGAAACGATCGAGCCTGCTCCAA
Source organism: Viscum album (assembly GCA_963277665.1). NCBI lineage: Eukaryota > Viridiplantae > Streptophyta > Magnoliopsida > Santalales > Viscaceae > Viscum > Viscum album. Next base: position 1,336,991,719 of record OY728150.1, on the reverse strand, counting down.
CACCTCCTTTTTCCACCCTGGTTGTTGAACCATGTGAAACGATCCATGCGGAAGCCCAGGTCGAGCAGTCCGCTTCTAGACATACAGGAAGCGAACTCCAGACTTTCTTTCCTCAGAAAGGCTCCTCTCCCCTTCTTCTCCTTCGGGTCACTGATGATGTTGAAGTCGCCAGCCACAAACCAAGGAGTTTCCATCGTCCTGAAATGATATTGACATTTATTTATCACCATTAATTGATGATTTGAAATTTTTATGGGATACAGGGGGTACAATATTTGATACATACAAGAAAGTGTATTTTGTTTTTCATTATATGATATTGTTAACTATAAATGAATTTCCTACATATGAAAACTTATCTAGATATAGTGTTAAAGGAAATAATTCTCATCCAATTTGGAAATAGGGGACTTTATGTCATTAGTTTAAGAATGGAAGAAAAACAATGTATATGCGACATTAGATATTTCTATGAATGGATCAACCTTAATGAAAATTAAAAAAACTTATTTTAATAGTTTACAATGGTATGATTATACCCCAAAATCATTGTTAGATAAATAATATTACAAAAAGGTGAAAAACATTGATGTCACATTTGGAAAAAAAGGTAGACCTAGTCATCAACCAAATACATGGAATAAATAATCCATTTTATTTGATTTAACTTATTGGGAATTTTTTGGATGTAAAACATAACATTAATGTTATACATGTTAAGAAAAAAATTGACAGTCTAATTGGAACATTGTTAAACAGAAAATCAAAGACAAAAGATGTATTGCAAGCAAGATTGTACTTAATAAACATGGGAATGCATTTGGAGTTAGCTCCGATAATGAAATAAAACACAGCATATTTTCCTCTATCTTGTTGCACATTAAGAAAGAGTGCGAATATAAATTTTTTTCAATGCTTTCCTAGTATTAAATTACCTAGTGGGATTTATTTAAGTGTGAATAATTTGGTGTCATTGAAGGATTTAAAGTTAATAGGCATAAAATCTCATGACTGTCATGTATTGATGAAATATTTTCTACCGGTAACATTGTATAGTATATTCCTGATAACCATCAGAAAGTTTATAATCAAGTTGTTTTACTTTTTCAATTCAATTTGAAACAAATTCATAGATCCATATTTGTTAGATGTGTTGGAGATTAAATTTGTGCTCAGACTTTTTCAACTAGAAATGTATTTCCCACCATAAGTTTTTTATATAATGGTCCATCTATTGATTCATTTAGTGTGATAGATATGAATATATGGTTCTGTTTATTTATGTTGGATGTATCTTTTTTATAGATATATGAAAGTTTTGAAGGGATATTTTAATAATATATAACTACTTAAGGCCTCTATTGTTCAATAATATATATCAGAAGAGTTAATTGAGTTTTATACTGATTATTTTTTTGGAGTTGATCATGTTGGTCTCCCAATATATCTAAATTTGATAGTTGATGGTGAAGGTAAAGGTTTTTTTGTCTTGATAGTAAATTTAATTCCACATGATGAAGTTATGCATGCACATTTATTTATTTTGAACAATATAGGTGATATTCAACCATATATATCATCACATATTTCTTTATTGAAGGCACATATATAATAATAAATGAAATTTGGTTGATTGATGAACATAAAGATGCATTTATTTCGTGGTTTAAGGAGAAAATCAACATTGTTTTATACGCACAGAAGACATTGAAATACTTAGCAAGGGAATCAAGTTTGAATGTGACCATGTGGTATGGTTTTGATATTAATTGTTAATAATTTTACACAAAAAAAATAGGATAATAAGAGTATCATTCAAAATAGTGGAGTAATGGTTGTCGTTGAAGCGCTGTATTTTTCGAGTGCTGATGATAAAAACTCAATTTTTTCATCAACAAAATATTTTTAAGTTATTAAGGATATATGGGAGATTTATTATACTAAATCCCATGTACCGATATTTAAGTGTAATTGGGTTGACAATAACATTGGTGTGAAACATGATGAATATGTATTTACACTTATTGATTTGAAAAGATTTATTTACAAGAATGAATCATTCATTATTTTTACAAATGAAAAACAAATATTTTATATTGTTGACCCATAAAATGATCACTGGTTTGTTGTTTTTCTAGGGAAAATTTTCATTTGGGTTATGAGAATATTGATGAGGTTGAAGAATTGTCAGAAATTTATCCATCTATTACATGATTACCCAATGATAACAATGACTGCAATGTGGACACTTTCCATGAAACATGAAATGATCATGTAGAAGGGATGTGATAAAATACTCCAATACTCTCCTAATTAATTTGGTAATTTGTTTTTTTGTTTTTGAAACTGATAGAGATAAAAAATATATTTTTTAACTTTGATATATATATATATATATATATATATATATAATTTATTTATTTATTTATTTATAATTCCTACAATTTTTTAATATTTTTTATATTTATTAGATTCAAATATCTATTTTTTGGTTGAAAAAAGTTTTCCTTTATAATTTTTGTGTGACTATTTTCATTGTATTAATCATTTTCAATTATACACTTTTATTAAATAAAATATTTATAATTTTATTCCTATTATAAACAATTAAATTTTTTCATATAACATTAATTTATTTATAAACAAATACAGGTACACAAAATTACTCATTTTTATATTATAATCATTTCTCTCATTTTTTTGTTAATTTTAATATACACTAGTTTTAGTTACAAATTTTTTTGGTGGAAAAATATAACATTCAATGTTTTGTTTTTTATTATGAACTGTAAATATTTTATTTATTTAATTTATTCAATTTTAATAAAATACAGGTACACGTACTTTTGTTTAAGTGGTATACATATTTTTAAATGAAATAAACTGAGGAAAGGGAACTGAGGTATGAATGATTTTTCATATAAATATATATCTATAGTAATTAAATTATTTAATAAAAATTAACTTATATTTCTTAAAATTATGTGCAACTATTCTTCTTCTCCAGATAGGAGGGTACTTATAGATGGTATGTGTGAGATTACATGTTTACCAAAAATTTCCCTTAAACATGCAGAGAATAGGGTGGTGATTAAATTTGATGAGAACGGCTACCCAGATACCCTATATTCCATGCAGTTTAGGACATACTTGGTTATATAGAGTCATTATAGGATAAGTATTTCATTCCCTAATTATAGAAGCATCACCCAGTAAATGAAATAACTATTATAGGAGTCCATAGTAGTAAAATTTCTAAAATCATTTATTTATTTATTTCATTGGTTTAAATATTATAAATTTATGATTATTTTATCTATTAAGTTATAGATTACATTTAACTTTTAAGATATAAAATAAATTAAGAAAAACAATCTATCATTTGAGACATCAATAGAGAGATATTTTAAGATGAATTTGAATTCATTTTATATTTTTGGGAGTAAAAAAATAAAGATCCAAAACTTAAGTATGGGTTCATAGATAGGGATACATGGTATAAGTTTTTCTCTGGTTAGTGGGAGGAGACATTTATGATGTTTTTTTGTGGGAAAAAATTTTTGTTTTATTTTTTTTATAAATATATTTATTATAATTAAGTAAGGGTAAAAAAATGTTATGTAAGGATAAAAAGAAAATTGTACAACTTAATTAAGAGTAAAATAAGGTTAAGTAAAGTTAAAATAAAGTTAAGTAGGGGTAAACTGAAGTTAATTAAGGGTGAAAAAGAGTTAAGGTTAAATTAAATTTAAGTTAGGGTAAACTAAAGTTATATAAGGGAAAAAAAGGTTAAGTAAGGGTAAAGTTAATTAAGGGTAAACTAAAGTTAAGTAAGGTTAAAACAAAGTTAAGTAATGGTAAAAATGTTAAGTAATGGTAAAAAAGTTAGGTAAGGGTAAAGTAAATTTATGCATGGGTAAAATAAGGGTGTCCCCTCTCGCTCTCGGCTAGGGTTTCCCATTAGCGGTAGATTGGAGGGGAAGTCTTGATCGCTACCTTTCAGCATCGTCTCCCCCCTTATCATCCTTTTTCTTATTCCCTCCCTCATCCCTATTTTGTCTCTTAATTTTAGGGTTTTGTCTTGTTTATTCATCTACATGTTCACCTCCCGCTTCCATGTGGGGGTTTGTGGGTCCTGTCCCACTTTCCTTCGCGCCCGTCTTGTCACTTTTCCTTCTTTGATGTGGCTTCTGCCTCTTGTTTTTGGGCCTTTGATTGTGAACCACCACCACTCTTCCAAATAGATCCTCAATACCTAAATCCATTTTAGTCTATATCATTATTATTCACAATGTTTTTTGATGTTCTGGTGGCTTGTGGTCCTGGTTCTCTTTTGAGGCCTTGTCCGGCTCTTCCTCTGTTCTTACGATCTCTTTGGGTTTGGTTGGGTGGTTTTTTTTTTCATCCTCAATGTTGGATTCTTCATTTTTTATGATGATTTTTCTTATAGGAAATTATGTATTGTTTTTTTTGTTATGTTAATTATGGCTAGATTTTTTTTTGGTTTGGTCTTCCTGTAAACAGCAACTCGTTGTTATGCTCTTTTCCCGATCAACTCTGCCATGGCTTTGAGGTTTTTAACTCTCGTCTGAGTTGGTAAGGTGAAATGATTTTAAGAAGGCTTTGGGAGGTGTTATGTGAGTATCCGACATGTTTCTAGGAGGTTCTCTTTCATGGTTGTTCTTCTCCCTTGATGATGGTTTTTTTTTGGATTTTTTTATTGGTTTCTCTGTGTTGGTCCATTTCTCGGTGACATTGTGCAAGTGGTATGGTTGGGTTCCTAGTGATTTGATACATGATGTGTATTTTTTGACGATGATTATGGTGATCAATAATGAAAATGATGGATTCTGGAAGCTTCCACACTAGCAATATGGTACGACTATGGGTTGGTTTTGTGTCGGGGTACATGACACTAGGGGGACGTGGCCCGAGATGTGATGATGTTGTTGTTTGAATTAAAATTTTTAAAGTTGGTCTTTGAATGTTGAATATAGATTTGTGGTTTATGTGTTCCTACGAAAGCTTTTGTTAGGTTCCCACTTAACCAAAAAGTGGTTTATCAAAATAATAAAAATGTAATTGCAGGTAGTAAGGGTAAAATAAAGTTAATAAAGGGTAAAAAGTTAAGTAAGGGTAAAATACATTTATATAAGGTTAAACTAAATTTAAATAAGGGAACAAAAAAGGTATGCGAGGGTAAATAGAAACTTTTATAGGTTAAGTAAGGGTAAACTAAATTCAAGTAAGGGTAAAAAAAGTTAATTAAGGATAAAAACTGTTAAGGGTGAACTAAAGCTAAGGATAAAGTAAAGTTAATTAAGGGTAAAAAATTTGTATAAGGGTAAAAAAAGTTATGTAAGGGTAAAATAAATTTATGTAAGGTTAAAAAAAGTTATTTAAGGTTAAAATAAAGTTATGTAAGGGTAAATAGAATTTTACTATGGGTAAAATAAAGTTATGTAAAGGTAAATAGAAACTTGTACATGTTAATTAAGGGTAGAAAAAAGTTAAGTAAGGCAAATACAAAGTTGTGTAAGGGTATAAAAAGTTAAGAAGGTGTAAAATAGAGTTAAGTAAGGGAAAAATAATGTTAAGCAAGGTTAAAAAAAGTTATATAAGGGTAAAAAAAATTAATTAAGGGTAAAGTAATGTAAATTAAGGGTAAAAAAAGTTAATAAAGGGTAAAAAAGTTTAAATGAGGGTAAAATAAAGTTACGTAAGGGTAAACTAAAGTTAATTAAGGGTAAAACAAAGTTATATAAGGGTAAAATAAAGTTATGTAAGGGTAAACATAAGTTAAGTAATGGTAAAAAAAGTTATGTAGGGGTAAAAAGAAACTTTTACAAGTTTTTTTAAAATATAGTGGCATAAGGACCCTTATATAAGATAATGAAAAAAGTATAGAGGGGGTATAAAAGCAGCAGATGTCCAAAAAAACAAGCCAAATAAAAGCAGTGAAAATTCATACAGCACAAGACCGGGTGTTCATGTTGTGGTGCGGGGAACGCCCACCCCTACCAAAAGGATTCCTCCCTCTTTGACATGTTTTCAATTGAACCCACAGTCCTCCTCCATTATCTGGGAGTCCAGCATCAACAAAATCCTTTGTTTATTCATCTTAAAATGCATGGTTGTATTCTTGTCCATCCTCGCTACTTCTAATTTCAAGTAGAGAAAAGGAGTTTTGCATTATTACCTTGGTATAAATTTTTATCTTAGTCGATTATGAGGTATCACGAGACATAAGAGATCCAAAAGGTTCATTTTTTGATCCCCTATCCTTAAAATATTGTGAAAAGCCCGCATTAAGAGTTTAAAACCCTCTTATGTCATGTGAAGAATCAATTGGCTGCTTACAGGATACCAACATAGTAGTATTACCATATTCATCCTCTTTCCTAGGAGGTAATTTAGTAGAAACATATATTATCTTACCATGAGTAGGTAAAAGATGAATATCCTTACCCTGCACTTAATTTGGAACCAAGGACAACCTTTTTTTTGAGACAGAGGGATGGGCCAACTGCTGAATCAATGAATGATTGGAGAGTGTTTGAGGGCTCTCTGAGGAATCTGAAGGTATCAAATCCCTGTTATGTTTAGTTTCACCCTTACTAGCATGTAACTTGGAAGAGTCCATTTCTAGTGGTTGATTATTAACATCAACCTCTACATAGAATTTTTCAGGTGCAGGGATGCATTTTCTTGATTTCCATTGTTTAGAGGTAGCCCTTTTGCATTTGGATTTCAAATAATTAGAAGACTCCATTTTTTCCTCACTCTTTCGACCCTTTGAGGCTCTTAATTTTTGTTGTTGCCACATTTCTAGATCAACATCAGCTTGAATAGACAATTCTTTAGTACCCTGACTATCATCTGATTCATTATTAGTATGTTCATCCTCTGAACTAGAATGAGAAGCTTCTTTCCGAGACATAGAGAGGTGTGACTCACTTACAAGATCAGCCCATGACAATTTTTAACCTTGAGAAAACCTACATTAATAGGAGGCAAGGGTGCAGCCTGAGATAACTCGGCACCCCCATCAGGCCTAAAGGGAACTTCATCCCCATCCCTAAACTGAGACTTAGGGGGCTCCTCTAAACCAGCAATACTCTGAATAGCATTAGTCTACAGAATCACTTTTTCAGAGGAGTGTTTAGCAGCAGTTCCATCTCGATATTTAATCAACGTAGTGGAATCAGTTTCTATAGTTTTATTTCTTCTACATTGGTTGGACTCATGCCCCTTTAAGAGACAATTTGTGCAGACTTTATTACTTTTACAATTAGAGATCAGGTGACCTATAATACAACAAATAGTACAGAAAGGAGGAGTTCTTTCATATTCGATTCTCAAATGGACCTCGTCTTTTGGGGTTGAGATAATTACACGGTCAGTTAGAATAGCACTTAGATCAACTTCTACTATTATTCTTGCAAAGTGACCAAAAGTTTCCATTTCTATTGCATTATCCATATGGATTGGGATACCAATAGCTGAGGCTATGTCATAGAGAATTTCTGGGTGCCATAGTACCCAATATAGTCCATGTACTTTGACCCAGACCTGAGCACATGTCTCTTTAAACTCATTGAGGTTAAAATTCATATTCCATTCATGAATTCAAAGAACACCCGGTTTGAGATTAATCAACCCAACACCTTAAGAAATCCATTTTAACTTAGCATATGGGAAGAGGACGTGGAAGAATCCACGACCTAAGGACATGCATTTGAAGTCAGAAAACCCCCAAATCATAGATAATATAGAAACCAAATCAGATACCCTCGACTACTTCATACCCTTCTAAAATTAAATATGTGCAATAAAATAAAACTTACAAAGATCAATTTGCTCATAAATAACTCCATCGTAGGCTAAGACGTGTGGAGTTGAACCTTTTCTAATGATCTGTTGTCCAATCTGATCCTTGAGGAATGCAAATGAAGCCCCCTAGGAACCAGCGAGCGGAGAAAAAACTTTTTTGGAATCACTGTCTTAGACCATGGAAATCATCTCATGTCTTTCGATGATATGATTGTGCATATATGAATATAGGTTGAGGCTATGAGGATGATCACAGCCACCGCGATCTCCAAGAGTCCCCGTTGGGTTCCTCTATCGCTTTTCCATCATAGTCTTTTACAAGTTAAGTAAGGGTAAAATAGAGTTAAGTAATGCTAAAAAAAGTTATGTAAGGGTAAAATAGATCTAATAAAGAGTAAAATAAATTTATGTAAGGGTAAAATAAAGTTAATTAAGTGTAAACTAATTTTTAAAATTAATTTTAATTTCTTTATAACTTATTTATTTTTTATTATGTAACAAGCCTCCAGGAAAACTCACAAAGAGGTACTATCTAAAAATTTATACCATCATAAATTGTAAAATGGAGGGTATCCTTTATTACATCATCAAGTGATTTCTAAAAAATTCAGTGAATTAAGAGCCAAGTAAAATTATAGATTCAAAGATGTTTCACTTGACCCTCCATATCCTCCCTCTCATAGTGAAAAATGGAAAAGGATGAGAATTAATAAAAAAGGTAAGTATATTACCAATCCAATAAAGGAAGTAGTTAATAATATTATAAGTAAATAATTATTATTTTTCATCAATATTTTTATTCATTAAATTTATCTCACTAATATTACATTTGAAAATATTACTTGTGGAGGCCCTTTAGAAGAAAATGACATAGGGGACCTTTATCCCTCATGGTAGGAATGTATTCTTTCCACTCCTTTAGGAAATATGGAATACTTGGGTCACATCAGAGGGTATAAGAAGGGTATAAATTTTAAAAAAGTTTTTGGTTGCACCACCAGTGTAGCATCGATAGGGGTAGAATATAAGGGAGAAATAAATTCTTTGAAGGCTCATATATTATGATTAAATTAGTTGATAGAGGATATAATTAAATCATATGTATCAGTTATGCTTGTAGAAGTGATGAGATAGATGTAGCCTGCCTGCCGAGATTCATCACCTTCTCATTCATACTTGACCGTGTACTGTGAGTTTTCATACTGTGGATACCTGTGTATGTATTGTAGAATACATAATTTTACATCATCGAGGGTATTATATACATCATCCTTTTATGTATTCAAGTTAGGTAAGAGTATCAATACAAGATATTATTAATCCCACTATTCCAGTTTCACTGTCTACTGAGGAGGCATCGATAGTTAGATAGAGCCTTGGTCATTTTTTACTTTATCCAGCTAATCTTTATCAACAAGTGGAATATAAGGTATGTATAGTTTTTCATTTTTTATTTATCATTAAATTCATAATTACTTATAGTATTTTCTTAAACTTAAATTATATAGGGGAATCTGAAATAAAAGTAACCACTGTAAATGAAAGGAAATTTTAAGGTTTTAGTACCTTCAGATACACCTCAGGAATCTAATTGGGTAATAAAGTTATCACATGTTTTTTATATTAGATAATTATTACAATTTTCTAATGACTATTTATATGTGTGTAATATATTATATGTTAAATGTTTTTTGAAACAACATAATGTATGTTTTTAAGGGTGTCCATATTAGTGTATTGGTGTTTCAGCTGTTTTCCATGTAAGTAAATTTCAATTTTTAATTTATTTTAATTAAGTAAACTTATGTTATATTGACTTAATTAATTAATTTTCTAAACAGGTATCTCCACAATACTTTAATAGAATATGATTTCACTTTTATTTTATGGTTTTATGGACCTAGAATACATTTCAACATAGGTGAAATACTTGAACCAAGAATCCAGAATTGAATATGCATTTGAAATATTAAAAAACACGTAAATTACATGTTAGTTTTTTCTATTCCTTGACTAGTAAGAAAATATATATAATTATGAACCACTATTCATTATACTATTATTAATAATGAATTTTTTACATTTTAGTGTACATTGGATGTTATGCGTATTCCCCCCCAAAAGAATGCAAAGCATATTGGTTATGCTCTTTATTGGGTGGTGTTTAGATAAGATTTAGTAAGTTGTTAAAGAAGTAGGTTTTATTATATTCTTTTAGTTCTTTCATATTAAATTTTTTATTTTACATTGGTTTTGATAATTAATATTTTAAATTAAAATAGGTTATTTATTGAGTTAAATAGGGATCATTGTTCAATAGTGGAACCATAAAAATTGAATATGTAAAATTTCATGTAGATAAATTTTATATCATTCAATACTTATTTTTATTACATGTTTAGTGTTTTTATTTTCAAAATATTTTTTCATAAATGTATTTTCATTGTTAATAATGGAATTTTGAATATGGATATTTTGGTTTATGATTCATTTATAAGATAATTATGACAAAAAAAAACAACATATTTTAAAAATGTATTGTCATTATAACACTTATAATTGAAACAAATATGTTATTTTTTTAATTTTTTACACTTTATTTTGTATGTTTTTTTATGATGATTATTTTTATATATAAACCAACTTGAAACACCTTCAAAATTTATTTCTAAAATATATTCTATGTTTTATTAATTTAGAATTTCAGTTTAATTTAGTTGTAAATTTGTAAAAAAATGTTGTACAAGTTATCAATGAGTTTTTATTCTCTTATTATATTTTTGCTAATTTTTTAATACTTTTAGTTCTTCATTTTTATTTTTTATGTGTAGAATTATATAATTTTGTAATATTTGAAAAAAAATCTACTTTCCACATCAGTTTTTTATAAAACCAACATGGATAGCCATCATAGTTTCCTTTCAACATCATTTTCATAAAAAATAAACATTAAAAGCTAAGAATGAAGAATTTAAATGTTGGTTTTACTCAAAATAAATTCTGAAATACTTCTATATATTTCCTGTAGGAATGGTTTTCAACTTCATTTTAGAAAAAAATGACATGGAAAGTTCCACATTCAACATCACATGTATTAAAAAATCATTACTGAAATGTAAAAAACTAGCCTTAAAAGAGTTTTTTCCACTAGTGTGTATGTATTATTTTAAGGTTTTAATATCATGATTATTAATATCTAGAGAGATTTTAAATGAAAAGGTATCCACATTAGTGTGGTTGGATAGGGTGGGAGGTCTAATATTTATCATAGTTCTATCTTTCATTAATTAATGATCCCTAGAATCACTTTCTCCCTAAATTTTAAAATCGGACATAGAATCATGAATAAGTTCATTTTGAACTAGTAGGAGAGGAAAAGTGGAGGAAATATCAAGATCAAACTACATTCCATTCTCTAAAAGAACCTCAATTTCCATAGGTTTAGGTGCACTGACGTCATTAGACTTAGTTGAATTCTACTTCACTTCAAAATCCTTATGGAAGACAATGTCATGACTTGTAATACATTTATAAAAACTAGTCTTATTAAACTAAATCTTGTACCCCTTAAATCATTAAGGATAACCCAAAAAGTCATACTTAATATCATTCGGTTCTATTTTATCAATCCTACCCTAAGCATAGGCAGTACAATCAAAAACTATATGATGTCCTAAACTATGGGGAGAACCAATCCAAATCTTCGAAAGAGATTTAAAACTAATGGAACTAGGTGGGAAAAAATTGATTAGATACATAGGTGTATCAATAAATTCATCCAAAAAAAATCTCAGGGAGACCAGAGTGTGAGAGAATGCTTCTCACCCTTTCTAAAATAGTTATATTCATCCTCTTAGATAGTCCATTTTTTATGGGGTTTCCAAAATAGTTTGGTGTCATAAGAAACATTCAAAATCCCAATAGTCAATAAATTTACTCAATAAATACTCAATAATGTTATCTGTACTAAGGGATTTTATTTTATTACATGACTTATTCTTGACACGGGATTTCAAAATTTGTAATGTTTCAAACATTTCAGAATCGTGTTTTAGTATAAATATCCATACATTCTATGGATAATCATCTATAAATTTCATGAAATAATGTCCTCCAACATGGGAGGTAACCCTTGAAGGTCCCGTGTATATGAATGGATATATTCAAGGGAGGCCTTGGCTTTATATGTTTATCTCATAAAACTAACTTGTTTAGACTTTTCAAACACATAATCATCACAAAATGGAAGATCGTTAGGGGTTATATCTTTTAGTAACCCTTTCCTAATAAGTTCATTCATTACCTGATAGATCATGTGCTCGAGTCATCTATGACAAATTATAGCATAATCAGGCATAGACATATGGGAAATATTCAAGTGATTTATGTGTTTCCTACCATCTGATGTATATAACCCATTCATAAGAGTTTCATATATTATGGTGAGGGGTCTTTTAATGATCCTAATGCTTCATAAATTTAATATAAATCTAAATACTTATTTTTCTAATACACCTAGTGAAATGATATTTCTCTTCAAATTGTGTACCTATCTCACCTCTTATAAAGTTCTCACCGACCCATCATGTATTTCTAGAGAAATAGAACTTACACCCATGATAAGACAACTCCTATTGTTTACTAGGTACACGTTACCACTATAAACTTCACTTAAATCAGTGAATTACTCTCTCTCTCTCTCTCAAGTAACATGTGAAATGAACATCCTGAATATTATACCTGTTATTTAATAATAGAATTCAAACACACGCATAAAATATTGTCATTATCAAATTATTTCTCTACCAATAATGAGTGATCATTGTTTATGGTAAATTGTTCCTATATATACAATTCCTCTTAATATACCCCTACTCTTTACAAATAAAACTCTTAATCATCCCTCCCCTATACAATGAATGAATTATAGACTTACTCTTTCTTATCCTCTTACCACTCTTCTCAGATCTAACCCTCACATTAATCCCCTTGACTTCTTATTTATAGAACCCTTATTCTTAATTTATTTAGATAAAAAAAATAGATTTAAACTCTTCTAATTATAGGGAATACTTATCATACATCATTTAATATTTTAAAAAATTATAATAATTATATAATGATGTTAAAATTATTAAAAATAAATCTCCATATTTTGATTTTACTTCTACATTAGAAAAACCCAATATGATTTTATTAAAATCACCGATATGCATCTTGACTATAGTTCCAAAGAATATATAAAAATTAAATAGTCACATTTTATTATGTAGCCTCCCTATGAATTTTTTTGTCATATATAGTCCCTCAAGCTTATATTATATTTGATAAGTTGTGGAATCATAAGTAATTTCATAAAGAACCTTATCACCTAATAAGAAAATCATGAGACTCTGGGCGAAGGTAGATGTGAGGACCAGGCTATTCCTGGCCCCCTCAAATTTATTAAATAAAATGAAGCAAGTCCAAAATGAGTACAAAAAGAGAAGAAAGAAAGAAAATAAAGACCCAAAAGAAAGAAACAACGAAAAAGTCAAGACATAAAGTCATCATACTCATGCCCAGCTCTAAAGGGGTCTCCATCTGCACAGTAGCCATTAGCAGCATCAGGATCTTCCGAGTCCCACTTAGAAGATTCATACGGTGTCGTAGCATAATACTCCCATTGCCTCTTCTTCTCCCTGCATGAGGCCCTGCTTTCATCAGTCCTGGGTAGCATAGAATAATCCTTCTTTTCCCTTCTTTTCTGAGTCCCAGATGAGCTATGTGTCCCCTAAGAAGGTATTTCCATGTCCTCCTAGTCCTGCTCCTGAACAGAAATCTCCATGGCCTCTTGGTTCAAGGCACAATTATAAATTTCACACCTCATACTTTTGAACTAGGGCATATTGGAACTGTTTTCCAGATTGAGAGAGAAAACAGTAGAGGAAGGCCCTGCAAAAACCCTCTCCCTGGGCAAGCCACATTCATAGTTCTCTTTCCCAAAAGGTTCCCCAAGTAGGGCCCTTTCTTTCAAAATCTGATCCATATTTGATGTCATCCTGAAAATATAATTCGATCCATCCTCCCATAACAAATGATCATGGGAATTAAATTCCTCCTACAAAAAAGCATCATGTACTGGTGCCTGCATCACATTGGGGTCCTCCAAAACCCTGTCTTTCAGAACCAGGTATATTGAATTCCCTTTGTCTTCATCTCCCATCTGCCCATACTCATTTATATTACCATTAGGTTCCCTTTTAAATGCGCATGCATCTGACATGTCTATCACAATTGGGACCGAAGACCCCATTTCATGATAACAATCATCATTCGAAACAGGGCAGGCCACCACTTCCAGTGCATCATCACCCTCCTGCCAATCCACCCGAGTAGTGTGACCCTACTCAGGAGATCGAGTCACTATAACCCCAGCAATCCCCTACCCAAAGCCCAATTCCTCAGCCAGCCTATCAAATCGGTTGTTTATAGGAACATCCATGCCCTTCCCACCTGCACATTTTCCCAACACCCCATCCCTCTCCTGTGTCGATTGCAAAGTCACATCCAGGTCATCTCGAGAATCTCGGATAGTTTCAAGACTGCTACTTCCAGCTTCGGAAGCATTCACTCCTTTTCCAAACACTATTACTAGATCATTATTCATCCTATCAAACACTTCACTAACCTTAGGCTCATGCAGTTTATGCGGAACACTCTTCAGTGAAGTGTCCCCAGACCCCGCACAAACTAACTCCTCCTGTCGAGGCATCGCCCCCTGCCTAGCTACCACTTCCTGACCAAGACCAGACACCGGGGAGGTAGCCTCCTCATTGAGAGGTTCCATGGATGAAGCTCGCACCTCATGAGTAGCTACCAATTTCCCATCACCACCAAAAGTAGTATGACTCCTGGGGTAGCCATCCACACTAGTATTTGGAGCCAACCCTCCCATATTGTGCAGAGGTGATTCCCCAACCACAATCTCAGCAAACATTGAAGGAGCTGCAGCAGACGGCCCAGGCACATGATACTATGGGATTTGTTCAGGATTTATGTATAAATTTCTACCTCAATAGTAGTGGAATATCCATATATAAAAATAGTAACTAATTTTTTATTAGGAACAGACTGGTTATCAAAGAGTTAATTATGATCTGAAAATGCACTCATTTTTATCCCCTATAAATTGAAATCATTATCCACATCAAACTTTTCTATTTTGAATTTCATATATCCCATTTTTCTCATTTAGATAGTGTTGATACTAATTGGTAGGGGTTGTGTTGTCATGGAAGTCCCTATGAAATATCCAAGATCCACTAAACTAGTTGCATGGATTATGAAATGAACTAGATAAAATGTTTTATTAAGAAACATAACTGATGTAGAATGGGAGGATTCAATATGAGTGTATTGAAAGTAATAAAAGTGGGAAATTAAATGATCATAGAGATATAATGTGTTTTGGACCACTGTTGAGATACATGAATGGTGATAACACCACCATTTTCTATCATTATTTCCAAAATAAAAAATAGTATAATACACAGAATTAAAAGAAATAAATGGAACAAAAAACTATATGAGGAATGTTCCTAGTTAAAGAGGGTGGAAGTGATGAAACCTGTTATGAGGAGTTAACTACTCATATTTCTAGACTAACACACACTACTCATATGCATGAAAGGATAAATAATATTTCATGGAAGTAGAAACTAAAATAACTATAAAATAAATCTCTTATAATATTGGATCTCTACTTAGATATCTAGATGGAAGGTAGAATGGTTCTTTTCAACCTCCTATCAATTCATGCATGGCCATCCCAATCCAAAGAGCAAGAAATATCCACCAGTATACATTGAATATCTAAACTAAGAATAATGATAGTGAAGTCTTTATCCCTTTAGCAGACAACATGAACCTGAATAGAAATATCCTCCAAGAATTTATCTCAAATATCTCTTAGTAAGATGAATAAACAGAGATCCCTCTCTCTCTTGGAACCTCTCTAGAATCCAAATAATTACAAACCTTGAGAGTTCGAAGAGTCTTCATAGTAGGAGAAGTTATGTCACAATAGATAGATGTGTGGGATGTGCACTACATGGATTGTG
This sequence comes from Viscum album, assembly GCA_963277665.1. Classification (NCBI taxonomy): domain Eukaryota; kingdom Viridiplantae; phylum Streptophyta; class Magnoliopsida; order Santalales; family Viscaceae; genus Viscum; species Viscum album. The sequence continues at coordinate 1,336,975,784 of OY728150.1, read as the reverse complement.
TGGATGATAGGAATCGTTTAAATGATAATCATATAAAAATTGGAAATACATGTAATAGTATGGGAAAGAACGCACACCAAAAATGTGGATCAACCAGCATATGTGAGATGGAGAAAGAACGGCCGATAAACACAAATAGTTATGTGGTCTATAGTTGGATTAGTTTTAATCAATTACCCTGAATTGCCATGGAAAATAAAGAACAATCATAAAGTTAAATAGGTACACCCTTATGTGAATTAATCTATTTAATGGTGAATTGAAATATTTTTGCATGGAATTCAACTTACCCATACATAAACTAAGATCCCACTATTGATAAGAAAAATAAATTTTCATAAATATTTTATGATAGATTTGATCTAGAATATTACATGAAATAGGGAATGTAAAATCATGAAACATCTATACATAAATAGGAATAAAATACACAACAAACCAAATTAATAATTTTATTGAAAACAAGAATACATCAGGTATAGCACATGAAATTTCAAACCATTGGCAGGGTCTATACAGTTGGGTAGTCTACTACTGATACAGACAAAGAGCCTTCTTCTATTAGAGGTATTATTTTAGTATCTTTGATGTTTTCATATTCTGTAATTAATATAATGGATTATAAACCCTTTATATTTTTTCAATTTATATCTCTTATGGAATTGAAATTGGAAGTATCATTTATGCTTATTAATATTTATACTTTATTAGGTAAGTTTATAGCAAGGAGTAAAAAGTTCAAATCTAATGATATTGTGGGGAACACGTATGTGCTTATCTAGAATCTCCTTACCCTCAACATGATGAACTTTGATATTATTTTTGGTATGGTCCAGTTTATATATTTTTAAGACCATTTTTATAGTTATTAAAATTGGTTCTCTTGTTCCTCACTAGATGTTATTTGGTATTCACAAACCTGAGAGTGATAATTTCAAAGAGGTCGGGTTTGACAATATTAGGGGAAATTTAGATATATCACTATTGTGATGGATAATTTGATTCTTTAAGTAGTTAAAGATAAATAATATATGTCATCACCTATTTATCCAACATTATTCTTAATTTTCTTCATAAATTTTTCTTAGGATTTCCTCCTAAACAAGAGGTGGAGTTTTCGATTGAGATATTTCTTAGAGAAACCAATTTCTGATTAAAATTTTCTTATTACCCCAAATAAGCCTAGGGATTTGAAAAATAAACTCTAGAAGATCAAGAATAAGTGATTAATAACACACAACACCTCCCTAAGTATTTCCACTATTATTTTCTATAATAAATGTGATAAGATTCTATGATTATGTGTGGAATATTGGTAATTGGATCAAGAAAAAATCAAGAATCACTATATATTACCTTGTATTGAGAATTTATTCAATCAAAATAAATGGTCTAAAAGGTTTTCAAAGATTTATTTTCATTATATTTATCACCAAAGTTCGTTATGAGAAAAGGAAATTCAAAAGATGTCATTTTGAAATAGATACAACCACTCCAAGTATCTAGTTTTTTTATTTGGATTAACAAATAAAACCAATTGTTTTCATAGATTTAATAAATAGAATATTCCATCTATTATTATACCCCTTTATATTGGTCTTTGTGGATGAAATACTATTATACCTGATATCCCATGAACAACATGGTAGAAATATTTAGATTTTATTGGAAACATTATAAGAGCAAAAAAATTATCCAAAGTTTTTTGAATGTTCTTTTAGATTTAGAAATTTAAATTCATTATGCATTTAGTCCCATGAGCTATAATTTAGGTAGATCCCAAAAATATAGAAGTGATAATGTCCTATAAAGTACCCACAAATACCTTTTTGGTCAGGATTTTTCTAGTATTTGGTGAATATTATCATTGATTTATCCATGAATTTTCCAATATAGTTTCTCCTATGATAGCTATGACAAATAGGAGTGTGAATTTCATTAAGTTTTATTAAGTGGGTTCCCACTATATTATTCAACCTTTTGATAGTAAAATGTGTGTGTTTAATTATGATTACCCTTTAGTAAATCTTGGTTATGTGTTTATGTATCATAATATTTTGGTAGCCTATGGTTATCAACAACTTTTGCTACATGAATAGAACTATCTAACCTCTACTTTTTAAATAGACATTTTTGAACATTACTTGAATTACTGGAGGAACTATCAATTAAAAGAATAATTCATGGAATACAATGATCATAAAACACCAAAATAATTTTTTTACTAGGGGGTCTAAATTTGAGGAAATGATAATGGGTTTAATATTGGAAATCATTTGATTTTGAGATTCATTATTCACCTAGGGAAAGAAACATAATTACAAATTCTATCCAAAATATTTGATGAAAGGGTTAATATAAACCTCTATAAAATAATATTTTGAAATTCCTTAAGGGTGTATCCTAGTGTCCAACCCTTCATTATCTCTCAGATACTAAAATTATTAGTTTTTATCTAAACGGTCACTTATTAATGTTTTTATATTTTTAATTCAATAATAAAAACAAAGAAAATGATTGTGTAATGAATTGAAAAATAAAATAAAGAGAAAGTAATTGGAAAACTAATGAAAGTTATACTGAATCATGATTGTATTAATGAAGTATCCACCGTGATCATTTTATTATTGTTTTATTAATATTTTTCCTTATCATAATTCTTAATAAATAAACACCAATTCCATTAACTAAACTATAATTTATTATTTCAAAATTACGAGTCAGTGAAATATAACCATATATGCACTAATATTTGTATTCCCATTTGTATATTAGTGGGATTCATCCCTCCTAAAAAGATGGTCCTTGACATATCCATATAATTAACCATTTGGAAGAGTCATATCCTACCATAAATAGATCTATTCAAAGTACTAATCTCCATATCCATGTCTAACTCCCCTGATAAAAGGCAATGAAAATGAAGGTGGACTTTGAATCTGTAATAATAAAAGAAGGGAAATTATAAATAGAAGTAAAATAATGATAAAAATCAATTTAAATGTCCTCATACATCCCAAAACCTCAACTAAGTGTGAAAATAGAATGAAAAAAATAAAAGTATATTCAAACTCATGAACAAACATGACTTATACCCTTTTGTTTCACTGTTAATGTGGTGTATCTTAACTGTCTTGGAGAATAAAAGAAAGAAAAGGGAGGAGGATCACATCATAGAAAGATGAAGAAATATAGAGAAGATAGAAAATACCATGAAATTATAATAAAATGTCCAAGTATATAAAATACAACAATATTATTTGAGAAACCTTTGTATTTATAGAAAAAACTAGAATAAAAAAATATTTCAATTACCAAAAAAAGATAAATACATGTGGCGGTGGCTAGGGGTCTTCAGTTGACCCTCACAAAAAAATCCTCATCTTTGTCTCTTAACTTCAGCTTTTCAACTTTCTATCTTTTGAATCCCCTCAAACTCTTTTGAATCCTCTTTAAATCCTTCAAAAAACAGCCCCAAAATATATAAAATATCAGTCCTGAAGTAACTTATACCCATGAACCATTACAAATTTGTACCATTGATCCTTCCATCAAATTATTTGTGCATAGGATCAAACAAGTAGTGTAGTGACTTCCATCGAGCTAGATGAAATTAGCTTGAACCCTTGGATAGCTTAACACAAACCAACAAAAAAATTCACATCAAGCCACCAACAGTACATGATGAACAATGACTCAATAGAACTCTAAAAATTAGTGAAGAAGTGGTTCAACTAGTCTCATAATCATAGAAACCTTCAAAAATTAGTACAGTGGATTCATGATTTTTTCTTCATACAACAGAAAAAAAACATATTCCAAAAATTCCGAAATCGATAAACTATTTCTACAACTATAGGTCAAGATAAAGTTAGTGCTAGAAAAGGCCTTTATCATTGCTAAAAAATGTTATTGTTTTAAGATTAGTTAAAATGGGTCTACTTTTATTAGTTTTAGAAAAGTGCTGATAAAGGTTCACCTTTATCAGTTATTTTCTAGTAGTGATAAAGGACATATTTATGTAATGTTATATTTAAATTACAAAACACTACAATATAAAATACAAGTATATAGAAAATTCATAATTTAATTAAAATAAAAATTATATCACAAATAAAAGAAAAAAACACTACATTATTGAGATTTCAAACATTGTTTTGTATAATTACATTAGCAAGTACAATTTATCACAAATATTCAAAAACATCAATGGCTTAATTATCTTTTGCACCTGACCCCCTCTCAAAAAATCATGATCATGGTATCAATTTCCAAACAAACCACACCAACTCGAACAAAAGAATCTACCTATATAAGAAAAATATTATTACGTTATTAATACTATAAATAAATAAATTAAACATAAATATGAAACAATACATTAATAAAATGTCATTTTTAAACTGAAACCACACAATTTGATCCATATTAGTCACACCATGTATCAGATTGAGGTTTGGATAAATCCTACACATCAAAAATAAATTATGGATTATTTTACTAATGTATCAAAATAATCTTAATGTGTTTTATTATTTTGGAGTATGTCATGTTCATTTTGAACTAAAATATCATTTTTAAACTCAAAACAAACCGTTTGAGTCATACCAGATACATTGTGTATCATATTTATGCGTGGATAATTCCTACATGTAAAAAATGACTTATGGATAATTTTTATAAAGTATCAAAACAATATTAATTCACTTGATCAGTTTTTTAGTATGTGATGTGTGTTTTGAACTGAAATGTCAATTTTAAATAAAAATACACACTTAGAGTCATACCAGTCACACGGTGTGTTAGATTAATGTGAAGTTGATTCCTAAACATCAAAAATTACTAAGTATGGTTTTCATAAAGTATTAAAACAATCCAAATGTGTTCTCTGAGTTTTAAGTATGTCGTGTTTTTTTTACTAAAATTTCATTTTAAATAGAAAACATGCACTTTGAGTCATACCAGCCACATCATGTGTTGGTTTTACATGAGACTGATTCCAAAATGTTACAAATGACTTATGAATTATTGTAATGAAGTATCAAGAAAATCCAATCATTTTTTCTTGGTTTTTAGTTAGTGACACATGTTTTTAACTAAAATGTCAATTTTAAACTGATAACAGATACTTTGAGTTATACTGAGAACACCATGTATCATATTGAGGTGAGGATAAAACCTACCCATCATAAATGACTTATGTATCATTGTATAAAGTATCAAAACACTCTATTTTTTTCTCAGTTTTGAGTATGTGGCATGTGTTTTGAACTAAGATGTCAATTTTAAATAAAAAAGCACACTTGGATTCATGTCGGTCACATCGTGCATTAGATTGATGTGTAGTTGATTTCTATACATAAAAAATGAATTAATGATGGTTTTAATAAAGTATACAAACAATATGAATGTCTTGTATTGGTTTTGAGTATTTCACATGTATTTGTTTACTAAAATTTCATTTAAAACTGAAAAAACATACTTTTAGCCATACTGGTCACATCGTGTGTCAGTTTGATGTGATACTAATTCCAAAACATCACAAATAACTTATAAATAATTTTAAAAGTATCAAAACAATATGTGTGAATTTTATTAGTTTTTAGTGAGTGACACATGTTTTGAACTAAAATGACAATTTTAAATTGATAATGGACACTTCGAGTCATATCAGGCACATCATTTATTAGATAGAGTTTCGACTGATTCCTATACATCAAAAATAACTTATGGATAATTTTACTAAATTATAAAAATAATACAAATGTGATTTCATAGTTTTGAGTATGTGACGTGTGTTTTGAACTAAAATATTTATTCTAAATAAAAAGACACACTTGGAGTCATATCAGTCACATCATGTATTATATTTATGTGTGATTGATTCCTAAACATCACAGATTAATTAAGGATCATTTTCCTAAAGTGTAAAAATAATATCAATGTGTTTTATTAGTTTTTGAGTATGTCACATGTCATTTTTACTAAAATGTAAATTTAAAATGAAAACACACACTTTGAGTCATACATATCACATCGTGTGTTGGTTTGATGCGAGTGAGACATGTTTTGAACTAAAATGTCAATTTTAAACTGAAATCATACACTTTAAGTAATATTGGGCACACCGTGTATCATATTGAGGTGTGGATGATTCTTACATGTCAAAAATTATTTATGGATTATTTTCCTATGGAATCAAAACAATTTTATTTTTTTATCAGTTTTTATCATGTGATGTATGTTTTGAACTAAAATGTCAATTTTAAATAAAAACACACTTTGAGACATATCAATCACACCGTGCATTAGATTGATGAGCAGTTGATTCCTACACATCACATATGACTTAAGGATAATTTTCCTGAAGAATTAAAACAATATGATTGTGTTTTATTAGGTTAGATTATATCATGTGCCTATTTTATTATAATGTCAATTTAAACTGAAAAACATATACTTTGAGTCATATTGGTCACATCGTGTGTCGGTTTGACTTTCAACTGATTCCTGCAAGTCAAAAGTGACTTATAAATCATTTTCCTAAATTATAAATACAATCCAATCATGTTTGGTCAATTTTTAGTGAGTGACATGTGTTTTGAACTAAAATTCCAATTTTAAACTAATAACATACACTTTGAGTCATATCAGACACACTGTGTATCATATTTAGGTGTAGATGATTTCTACATATCAAAAATTATTTATAGATCATTTTAATAAAGTATAAATATAATTATAATGTATTTTCTTTTTTTTTTGAATGTGCGACATATATTTTGAACAAATATTTCAATTTTAAACTAAAAACATGCACTTTGAGTCATACTGAACACACTATGTATCATATTGAGGTGTGGTTAATTCCTACACATCAAAAATAAATTAAGGATAATTTTTCTAAAATATTAAAACAATATGAATGTGTTTTATTATTTTTTAGTATGTGATGTGTGTTTTGAACTAAAATGTAAATTATAAACTAAAAACATACACTTCAAGACATACCAAGCACACTGTGTATTAGATTGTGGTGTAGCTGATTGAGGTGTGGCTGATTCTTATACTATTCATGAAAACATTCATTGTATATCTTTTGTAAATTTATAATTTTCCATTCAACTATTTCAAAATAACTTGGTAGATGCATCCTTGCGATTCACTTCACGTTTCAGGCATCATGTGGTTTCCTCTTCCATTCAAAAGGAAAATGTTCTCACGTTTCTAGCTTGTTGCAGAAAGTTGAAAGAAAAGTATGAATTCCAAAAATATATATAAAAAACTAAGTATTAGATAAAAAATATAATGAAATTAAATTAAAAATAATAGATAAAATGATGAAAAAATAACTAAATATGTATTAGGAATTTATCTTTTCATGATTTCTGTATACATTCTTGACCCATTTCCATATTATCATTATATAAATTGAAACCTCAAAGTTCAATCTCTCATGAGAATGGGAATATTAAAACATGTTATTATCTCTATCATATTGGGCATGTCATGTATTGGATTGAGGTTCAACTAATTTATACATTTCAAAAATTATTTTTGAATCATTTTCCTAAAGTATCAAAAAAATATAAATTTTTTCCTACTTTTGAGTATGTAACATGTGTTTTGAAATAAAATGTAAATTTTAAACTAAAAACATAGACTTCAAGCCATATTGGGCATACCGTGTATCATATTGAGTTGCAGTTGATTCCTTCACATCACACCATGTCTTTTTATTATTCAATGCATTCAAAATTTTGGGTTATCTAAAAATATTATGGTTTGATATCCTAGAATGTTGAATGCATTACAAAATAAAAAGAAAAGTACATCATCATGAGTGTATCATCCCTGTTTATGAAGTCATTTATTCATGATATCTGTGAAAATTAACAAAATAAGTATTAAATAAAAATGATAAGGAAATTAATTTAAAAAATTAGATAAAATGATGAGAGAATAAATTAAATTAGTAGTATGAATTCGCCTCTTCATGATGTTTGTATACATTCTTACACTATGTATTCTTCCCATTCATTTATAAATAAATCTATTTTCTTTTATGAATATGAGGAATATCAATAGTCCTGGTAGTACTAGAAAAATATAAATAAACAAAGGATTAATAAATATTTTAAATCAAAATTTAATTATCATTAGAAATACCTCTTCAGGGATGCTATTTTATTTCTGGAATATGATATCTTTCATAAATTTTCAAACATAATAACCACAATTTTTTCCACTAGTTTATTTCATGCACTATAGAAACATTGATAAAAATAAGTAATTTGTTTTTATATATGTTTTCATAGTGTAATTTTATTATATATACCCTAATACTTATCCTTTCTTATAATTTTATAGGCCTTTTCTCTCATGGACTATCCTCATATCATGATTTTTATGATATTTAAACACCACCCTATCATAATAAAATTATCATTAAAACATAATATAAAATGTATAACTTGAATTTTATTTGCAAAATGTTGCATGTAGTGTATTAAAAATTGATAAACATCGTCGTGTGTGGTCGGTTTGTTTATTATCAATGCATTGAATCAATAAAATAAATCTTTGAAGTTTAAAAATTGATTGCAATGAGTAACCAATTTTACCTAAAAAACAAAAAGTAATAAGTAATTAAAGAAATTAAAATATATTTTATATAATTAAATTATAGAGTTTTAAACCTACATCATTGGTATTAAAAAGTTTCTATCATCTATGAGTTTTCTTTAAAACATTACATCCAGTTTGTACACTATTAATTCATATTACTTTGGTTCTAGTGATAATAGTTGTGTATAAGTGATGTGAGGACTAATGAGTCCAAATTTATATTCATATTGTTGTCCTATAAAATATTATTGATACATAAACTTACAAAAATAATGAATGGTGTTTATCCATAATTAACATAGTAGATCAAATATTAGACAAAAAAATCATGAAAATACACCTCATGTATACAATTACAGTTGAGACTCCTAGTAATTCATTCTTGGGGATTTCACTTACATTATCATGACCAATATAGTCTATAATATCATCTCTATACATCTCTTCTTCAAAATCAATTATGGTTGTATCACCATTTTTTAACGTTGTGTCCACATGAACCTTTAATGTTAGTAAATTTGGAAGGTAAATAGGTGGTGTAAAGTTACTTTCTGAAATTTTTTTCGATTAGTTGGTTGATCCCTTAGATATTTTTTATTAAACCTTTTGTTTCACACCCTTCCCTTTATTCATTTATAATAACATTCATTGGTTCATTCCTGTTTTCAGAAATTGTTAAAGGTTTTATATAAAAAAATAAATTTTAAAGGAATACCTCCTTGTCAACATATATTTTTACAAGATCAAACAACCATGATATGAATGTTCCAATAATAATCTAGACTATATGAATATTTATATCATCAAGTTTAATAGGTAGCTCGATGATTAGATCATGAGTTACATGAATCCCCACCCACACATGACCTATTAGAAGTTTTTTATGTGTAGAATATCTTCTTGGATATTGTACATGATACCCCTTACAATAAGGAAATTTGTGGGTGTTGATAAATATATATCAAAATCATTTTCACCCTATTGAATATCAGTACAAGAAAGGTATCATTTCCTGGATGATTCATATTCCATAAAAACAATTATGAAAATATTTATTACCTATTATAAGCTATCCCTTTGAGGGGAATGGATCCCCTCAAAGATAGTGGGGGTGTGGGACCTTCAAGTAGTGGTTTTTGTTTTGTTTTGTTTTTTTCTATTTGATTCCTTCCCATAAAATATTCTAATAGATCATACTGCTAATTAAGTTTTTATTCTAGATCAGATAATCATGCCTGTATATCTTACATTTTCTTATCTTTATCCCCCTTCACATTTCTTTTCTCAAAATATGTTATGGGTGGCACCCCAAAACCTGCACCTCTGACATGGTCATACTGTTCTATCTTCTTAAAGGCCACTTATAGTAGTTGTTTATCGGGTACAGCTGATGATGATTCTTGTGTCGAAGTCAGATGAATAATACAAGAAAATAAGTAATCATTATTATGTAATATTTATTTAAATCAAAACAAATTTTTATTATGTCATACTTACACATGCTTCCCACACTATTTGTGTGTTTTCATCTATTAGTATCCCATATTTATTTACATGTGCCTCCTTCCATAGCACATGATGTGGGATAGAATTGGATTTGGATTTCAATTCATTAATCTACATATAAACAAAGAAACATAATTATGTTTTTGTTTCATGTCACATAATATTATTATTGTATATTTAAAATATATACCATTTTTTTCAAGTGAAGCATACCCTATCCTTAATTTACAGTATGAGTACATTGGTTCTGATACATGTTGCTTATTTTCATCACTCAGTTCTTATTTCATAAATTAAAATTTTTTAATCAAAGTTATTAATACACATGTTATCAATAAATGTATTTAAAATCACAATAATTACTAAAACTAAGGCCTTTAATAGTGATAAAATATTCCATTATTAGCATAAAAAAGTGACAACTAGAGTGTGATTAAAATACCTAGGATTTTATCATTTCTAGAAAATCATTGATAAAGGCCTACTTTATCAGCACTTTTTCTAACACTAATAAAGGACTTCCTTTATTATCACCTTTATTTAACACTTATAAAGGAATCCTTTATCAGTACTAGAAAAATCACTGATAAAGTATCCCTTTATTCGCACTTTTTATAGTGATGATAAAAGATTCCTTTATCAGTGCTTTTACTAGCACTGAAAAAGGATCCCTTTATCATCACAACTAAAATAATTGGTAAATGGATCTATTATCAGTGTTATTAAAAGCATTGATAAAAGGTGCCTTTATCAGAACTATTACTAGCACTAATAAAGGGGAAAAATTTTGAAGTGTGGTGTTAAATTATAGCACACCATAGAATAAAAAATAAAAAATACAAGGTTAAAAATACAGAATTTAATTGAAATAAAATTTAAAACACCAATACAATAAAAACACTGTATTATAGACATTTTAAACATTGGTTTGTACAATTAAATGAGTAAGTATAAATTTTCATAGACATTAAAAAACATCAATGTTCATTTTTCTTTGGCCCCCAACCCCCTGTCATACTATTTCCAAAAAACCACCTCTGTTCAAGAAGAAGAATGAACCTGTATGAGAAAACAATTTTTCTGTTAGTAATAATATAAAGAAATAAATTAAACACAAAGTGTCAATTTTAAACAAAAAAATATATACTTTGATTCCTATAAAGCCACATCATGTGTCGGATTCATGTGTGGTAAATTTTTATATATTACAAATGAATTATGTATCATCCTAAATTATCAAGACAATCTGAGTTCATTTTCGTAGTTTTCAGTGAGTGACACGTGTTTTTAACTAAATTTTCATTTTTAAACTAATAACGGACACTTTGAGTCATGTTGGGAACATAATGTTTTGGATTAATGTGTGGATGATTCGTACAAATAAAAAATTACTTATGGATCATTTTACTAAATTATCAAAATAATCGGAATGCATTATCTTAGTTTTGAGTATTTGATGTGCATTTTCAACTAAAATGTAAATCTTACATAAAAAACAAACAATTTGAGTAATATCAGTCACATAATGCATCATATTGAGGTGTATATGATTAATACATGTCACAAATAACTTATTGGTCATTTTCCAAAAGTATCAAAACAATCCTAATGTGTTTCATTAGTTTTGAGTATGTCACTTGTGTTTTTTACTAAAACGTCTTTTTAAACTGAAAACACGCACTTGGGTCATACCGGTCACATTGTGTATAGGTTTGATGTGGGACTAATTATTATATCTCAAAAATATTTTATGAATATTTTTTATAAATTATAAAGACAATGTGATCACATTTTCTTAGTTTTCAATGAGTGACACATGTTTTGAACTAAAATGTTAATTCTAGACTAATAACGGTCACTTTGAGTCATACGGGACACACCATGTATCATATTGAGGTGTGTGTGATTCATAAATTTCACAAATGAATTATGGATAATTTTATTAATGTATCAAAAAAAATCCAAATTTGGTTTCTTGGTTTTGAGTAATTCACTTTTCTTTTTTACTAAAATGTCAATTTTAAATAAAAAGTCACACTTTGAGTCATATCGGTCACACCGTGCAACGGATTTTGGTGTGGTTGATTCCTACATGTAAAAAATGACTTATGAATAATTTTCCTAGAGTATCAAAATAATATGAATGTTCTTTCTTGGTTTTGAGATTGTTACTTATCTTTTTTACTAAAATATGATTTCAAACTAAAAAGACGTACTTTGAGTCATACCAGTCACATTTTGTGTCATTTTTACATGATACAGATTCCTACACATCAAAAATTAATTATGGATCATTTTTCTAAATTTTCAAGATAATATGAGTGGGTTTTATTGGTTTACAATGAGTAGTGCCTATTTTGAACTAAATTTTCAATTTTAAACTGATAACAAACACTTTGAGTCATATCGAGCACACCATGTATTGAATTGATTTTTGGAGGATTCTTACACATAAAAAATGACTTATGGGAAATTTTTATAAAGTATCAAAATAATATGAATTTGTTTGATTGGTTTTAAGTACAACACTTTTCTTTTGAACTAAAATGTCAATTTTACATTAAACCCATACAATTTGAGTAATATCGGTCACACTGTGCGTCAGATTGAGGTGCGTCTGATTCTTACACATAAAAAATGACTTATTTTTAATTTTTATAATCTATTAAAGCAATATGAATGAATTTTATTTTTGTTATTATGTCACTTGTGTTTTTACTAAAATGACATTTTAAACAGAAAACACACACTTTGAGTCATATCGGTCACATTGTGTGTCAGTTTGATTTAAGACTGATTCCTACACATCACAAATAATTTATGAATAGTTGTTCTAAATTATCATGAAAATATGAGACCATTTTCTCAATTTTCAATGAGTGACACATGTTTTCAACTAAAATATCAATTTTAGACTAATAACGGTCACTTTGATTCATACGAGGAACATCGTGTATCAGATTGAGTTACAAATGATTCCTACACATCAAAAATTACTTATGGATCATTTTCATAAATTATCAAAACAATTTGAATTATTTTTATTAGTTTTGAGTATGTAACTTTTCTTTTTTACTAAAAAGTAAATTTTAAATAAAAAGACACACTTGAAGTCATACTGGTCACACCATGTGTCGGATTGAGGTGAGTCTTATTCTTACATATCAAAAATGAATTATGGATCATTTTCATAAATTATAAAAATAATCCAAATGCATTTTATCATTTTTGATTATGTCACTTATCATTTTTACTAAAATTTAATTTTAAACTAAAAAACATGATTTGAGTCATACTGATCGCATCGTGTGTCAGTTTTATGTGAAACTAATTCCTACAAGTCACAAATGAATTATGGATCATTTCCCTAAATTATAAATATAATTAGAGCATGATTTCTTATTTTTCAGTGAGTGACACATGTTTTGAACTAAAATATCAATTTTAGACTGATAATGATCACTTTGTTAAAATATGAAAAAAAACTAAATAAGTATTAGATAAAACTAAATGAGTATTAGATAAAAATGATAAGGAAATTAACTTAAAAATAATAGATAAAATGATGATAAAATTAAGTAAATAGGTAGATGGAATTCACCTTTTCTTGATGTTTGTATACATTCTTGAACCATCTTACGATTCGCTTCATATTTCAAGCAGCATGGGATTTCCTATTCCGTTCAAAAGGAACATGTTCTCTATTTTTTGGCTTGTTTAATATAGTTGAAAGAAAAATATGACTACCCAAAAGATCATTGAAAAAAACTAAATAAGTATTAGATAAATATGATAAGGAAACAAACTTAAAAATAGTAGATAAAATGATGATAAAATTAACTAAATATGTAGTATGTTTTCACCTTTAAATGATCATTGTATACATTCTTGACCCATCTTACAATTCACTTCATGTTTTAGGCAATATGGGGTTTCCTCTTCCATCTGAAAGGAACATGTTCTCTCTTTTTTGGCTTGTTGTAGATAGTTGAAATAAAAATACGACTTCACAAAATATCTATGAAAAAAACTAAATAAGTATTAGATAAAAATGATAAAGAAATTAAATTTAAAAAATAGATAAAATGTTGAAAAAATTAACTAAATGAGAAGTAGGATTTTACCTTTTCATGACGTCTTTATACATTCTTGACCCATCTTACGATTCAATTCACATTTCATAAATCTTGGGGTTTCCTCTTCCATCCAAAAGGAACATGTTATCTCTTTTCTAGTTTGTTGTAGATAGTTGAAAGCTAAATATGACTTCCCAAAAGATCTATGAAAAAAACTAAATAAGTATTAAATAAAAATGATAAGTAAATTAACTTAAACATATTAGATAAAATGATGACAAAATTAACTAAATAAGTAATAGGAATCCACATTTTCATAATGTTTATATAAATTTTTGACCCATATTATGATTCACTTCATGTTTCATGTAGCATGGGGTTTCCTCTTCCATATGAAAGGAACATGTTCTTTATTTTTTAGATTGTTTTCGATAGTTGAATGAAAAATATGACTTCCCAAAAGATCTATGAAAAAAACTAAATAATTATTGGATAAAAATGATAAGGAAATTAACTTAAAAATAGTATAAAAAATGATTAAAAAAATTACTAAATAAGTATTATGAATTAACCATTTTATGATGTTTGTATATATTATTGATTCATTTCTCTATTTACATTATCTCAATTACATCCATGAATTCCAATCTCTCATGAACATGAGAATCTTTGAACAAACAACCCCAAATCAAGAAAAAGAATCCACCTTTATAAGAAAACAATTATTATGTTTTTAATACTATAAAGAAATAAATTAAATATAAATATGAAATAATACATTAATAAAATTTCAATTTTAAACTGAAACCACTCGATTTGAGTCATACTAGGAACATCATGTATTGGATTGAGGTTTAGATGATTCCTAAACATCAAAAATAACTTGTGGATTATTGTTCTAAAGTTTCAAAAAAATTCGACTATGTTTTCTCATTTTTGAGTATGTCACTTATGATTTCTACTAAAATGTTGTTTTAAACTAAAAACATGCACTTGGAGTCATACCAGTCACATTATACATTAGATTGGTATCTAGTAAATTTTTATTTCTCAAAAATGACATATGGATTTTTATCCTGAAGTATGAAAAAATATAAATGTGATTTATTGGTTTTAATTATCACATGTCTTTTTTACTAAAATGTAAATTTTAAACTCAAACAACACAATTTGAGTAAAATAACACTTTTATATTGAAAACTTGCACTTTCAGTTGTACTGACTGTATCTTGTGATGGATTGATGTGTGTTCAATTCCTACACATAAAAAATGACTTATAGACTATTTTCCTAAAGT
This sequence comes from Viscum album, assembly GCA_963277665.1. Classification (NCBI taxonomy): domain Eukaryota; kingdom Viridiplantae; phylum Streptophyta; class Magnoliopsida; order Santalales; family Viscaceae; genus Viscum; species Viscum album. Next base: position 1,336,960,277 of record OY728150.1, on the reverse strand, counting down.
ATCAAAACAATTTTAATTTGTTTTCTTGGTTTTAATAATGTGATGTGTGTTTTGAACTAATGTGTAAGTTTAAAAAAATAAGTATCAAATAAAAATGGTAAGGAGATTTACTAAAAAATTAGAGAAATTGATGAGAAAATTAACTAAATAAGTAGTAGGAAGTCACCTCTTCATGATGTATGTATACATTTTAACACCATGTATTCTGCTCATTCATTTATAAATAATTTGATTTCCTCCAATATACATATCCTTGAGAAATAGATCAAAAATAATATATATTCATTATGAAACTAATGATTTACACCCCAAATATATTTTTAAGGTCATAGCTTGTACTACATCACAAACATAGTAGGTAATATCATAAATTTAATGTTGACAAACATTATGACACCATGTATTTTTCCCACTCATCTCTAAAAAAATTTACCTATTCTTTTGAGTATGTAGATTTTTGGAAATCTTGGTAGTACTGAGAAAATATAGATAAAAAATGACTAAGAAATATTTTTAATGAATTTGTAATTACATTAAAAAATTTCTTTTTCGGAGGTGCTAGTATTTTGATGGTATATGATATCTTTCATAAATTTTAAAATATTATATCCACAATCATTGCTTTTATCTTTCTTTAGAAACTATATAAACATTGAATAAAATAATTAAATTGTTTTGAAATATTTTTTGATAGGTAGATATTACTATATATACCTTAATATATTTCTATTTGAAGTAATTCATAGGCTTCTTATTTTTAGTCACCAACCTCATACCATGAATTATCGTATATTTAGATATTTTCCTATAATAAAAAAATTAAAACATATAATGAAGCATATTATTTGAATTATATATATATAATATTGATTATAGTGTATTAAAAATTCAAAAAACACATCATGTGTGGTTGGTTTTATGGAAATCCATGCATTGGATCCAAAAAAAATATTTTGTGTATCAATGTTGATTTAGATCAGTATCTGGTGCTTCCTAAAAAAATAAGTAATGAAAAAAATAAAAATATATTTTATATTATTAGATTTTAGAGTTTTAACCCTGTATTGTATGCATCAAAAAGAGTACGTCGTCTATCATTTTCTTCTCAAATTCTTCATTTATCACATTTTTTTCTTATCAATTTTTTTCAACTCCAAATAAATTTCATTTGTATAAATGATACCAAGATTAATGAATCTAAATCATTCTTTAAATAGTTTTCCCTTTATATAGTATTAATATAAATTCCTATAGAAAATATGAAAATTCATTAACTTTAATGAACATATTATATAAATTTTTTTATTGAAATATTATGAAAATTTACTTTATGTATGTATTCAAAACTGAGACTCATCCATTTAAACTTAAGAATATCATTTATAATCTCAAGAAAACCCACATATATAATGAATGTTCTAAATTTTTTTTCTTTATATGGAATATAAGGTATATCTCTAAATTTTAATGTGGTGTCTGAATGAATTTGTAATGTTGATATATGTTGTAGTGGAACTGTAGGGGAGAAGGTACTCCTAGAAGGTCCTTCTGTTTTCTTGGTCAATTCACTAGATTTTCTTCAGCTGACTATTTTTTCCCTATTGTTTTATCTATCTATAATTCCATAACTCACTTTATACCTGTTTTCATCAACTTTGTTATTTAAAAAAAATTGTTAAATATATACTTCATGTATCTTTATAAGATTAGATGTGTTAGGGCCAATAGGGGCCTATATACCCTGAGAGGGGGGTGAATTAGGGTATGGATATTCTTTTTCAAAATTCTTCCTACCCCACTGGATCATGACCTCTTTATTACAATGGTAACTTTTTTTGCACTTGTGTGTTTACTGTGATCACTTATTTCCTTCTTTATCTGATGATGATGCTTTAAATGCAATGCAGGGAAGTAAGCAGGCAGACACATAGATTTTTACTTGGTTCACCCTCACTGGGCTACGTCCAAAGAGCATACACCGACAAGTTGTTGGTCGTACCAAATTCCACTATTCTTCACTAGATGTGGATACAATGTTCGGTTATAGTAACTCTGTCCCAGGATCACTGTCTTTATAAGGTTTAGGGTCAGGTCACTGCTTTCCCAAGGGTCACTCGTTGTTTCTCTCATTCTGGATCACTACCAGTGGAGAGGATCACCTTTTTACTCTTCCTATGCTCACTGCACTTGGAAGGGATCCACTCACAGTTTATAGACATGTAGGACTCTTCACTTGCATGAATTCATGCATCCTCAACTGTTGATATATGCTCTGTTAAATTCCAACTTTCATCCACTAATGAATACCCCTTTTCCCCTTAAACATTGGGCAATTCCTTTGGAAATACCTTCGCAAAGCACCCTACTTCGTGAGGCTCCCAATTTCGCAAATCTCAAACAAGCCTTCTCAAAGCTCCTGCCTTTTCGCGAAGCACTCTCGTGAAGCACTTTCACGAAGCACTCTCGCGAAGCTCAAGTCGTTGCAGAGCAACTTCCCTCATGGAGCTCACTGAGCCAACGCAGAGCTCGCAACTTTCGCGGAGCTACAATAGCTGCCACGATGGTCTTCTTTCATGAAGCACACAGGTTACGTGAACTATCTTCGCGAACCGAGAGCAAATTATTTTCTCTGAAAATTCTCTATACTTCTCTTGATGGGGTCGACCTCTATTTATAGGCTATTTCACTGACCCTCAAACCTTCCGCGCGAAGTCAGTTCCACATCAGCTCAAATCGTGAAGCTCCCAAGTTCCCGTAGAAATTCTCTCAAAATCGCAAAGCACCATGGAAATTTTCTGATCATGGAGCTTGTCTTAATCGCAGAGCATCTCATAATTTCCTTTGTGCCTTCTCTGCAAAGCTCCCTCACAAATCCCTTCACCACGGCGATGCGCTTCAACCGCTACTGTTCGCGAATCTTGTCGTAATTGCGAAGAATCACCGCCATCAATCTTATGGTCTTCACAAAATTGAAACCATGAAGCATCTCTTCGCGAAATTCATGCATTTTTCATATTTAATTATAATCTTCAAGGAAATCCACTTTTCATGATGCTCACCAACCTCCAAATTTTGGACCCCAAAAATTTGGCAAACACTGGAAAACGGCACCACCTTGTACTTCTCTTTTTGTACCGCCTCCAGATTGTCTGTTCCTTTGTCATCGTTATTTGTTAACATGGATTGTCAAAAACTTCTATGGAAATCAAAAATTCTTCATGGAAACCTGCTTTGTCAATAAACACAATCAACCCAAAAATACTTCAATGTTACCTTGAGGGATTTTTTCCCAACAAGATGATTATGCTATGAAAGTTCCAATAACATCATTGACTGTTTTAATATACGAATCATCAAGTGGAATCGGAAAATCAACACTTGGCTCTTGATCTAGCTCACTCTCCACTCTCATGTGATATTTTGGGAGTTATTTTTGGTGTATCATGTCTCTTGGGATATTATACACCATACCCCTCGCAATAAGGAGGTGTGTGGGTGTTGATAGATAAAAATCACATATAACTTTACCCTATATAATTTTAGTGATATAAAGTTATAAAAAGTTGTTTTATTCATGTTTAAGAGATATATTAATGAAAAAATTGATTCGTATTGGTAAAGTATGAGGTTGAGGGGAATGACTATCCTCAAAGCTAGTGGTATCATTTGGTTGTTCATGTGTTAGTATTTATTCCATTCTTGGTTCACTTTGATCATTTAGAATATATTGGTCTGCCAAACTAGACCAGACAATAATATCTTACAAATCATATACTTTTACCTTAAATCCTTTCATCATCTTATATGTATATTCTTTTGGTTTTTTCTTCTTGAAATATGTTAAATGAGATACTTTGAAACCTACACCTCTAATGCGACTATATTGTTTCAGCCACTTCAAATCTATTGAAAGTAGTTTTTATTTCAGTATGGTCACTATTTATTCTTATGTATAAGCCATATAAAAAACATATGAAAATATATATATATTTTTATGTAATACTATTATAAATCATAACAAATTACTATTATGTCATACTTTTTTTCCCAAAATGATTTTTTGTTTTCATCAACTAGTTTTCCCTTTTTATTTAAACATCCATATTTCCATAGAACATAACATGTGATGGAAGTGTCTTTGGATTTTGATTCATCAATATGCATATAAACAATGGAACATATATTTTTTCATATCACATAAAACTTTTATTTTTGATTTAAAATATATAACAATTTCTTCTCTGGTGAATCATACCCCATCCTTGCTTTGTGATAAGGGTATATTAGTTTTGATGAATATTTTTTATTTTCATAAACCCTTAGTTGTTTCATAAATTAACAATTTTGAATCAAATTGGATAAAATAAATAATTTTTAATAATATATTATTAACTAAAATTCACCTAAAATTATTTCTCATCACTATAAATGATGAAATCGTTCCATGTTTCCTTCTTTATAATATGTTTATACGTAACTAGTGGGTGGTGATTTACTTTACCCTCAGAATACCTAAGTTAAAACTTGTTAAGAAGATAATAAAATCCTATATGGGATTTTATAGTGGCCATAAATACATACCTTTTCAAAATATTTATATATCATTCGATGGGGTTCATCCATCTATAATGGGCAGGACCACATGGTTGAACCTCTCGGACCAAGTGAACCATTAGGTGGACTATTGTATCAAATAATTATGGTGGGAACAAAATTTATAATGCATATAATGTGACTAAAACCTCCTTATTCATGATTGGAAACTTCATCGGGTCTATAACTTTACTACATATGGATTTAAAAAAAAAGTAGATCCTGGTTAATGTGTGCCATTTATTTTTATCCAAAATGCAATGTAAAGTTATGGGCATCAAATATTACATCAAAAAATGAGATTTTTAGGATTTTAGTCCTTGTAACTTCAAATTATTCATTGAAATGATGTTCTTGATAGTTGATAAACAACCCTATGGAACTTTTACACCATTAAAGAAAATGAAAATGAAAATTTTTCCTATCTGGATAGATTGTAAGGTTTTAAGAAAATTACTCCCTTTACCCTTCACTAGTTCTAACTCTTACCTTATCCCCATTTCAATCATGTCCAACCTATCCTTGATTAGATTTTATTTTCAAGAACATTTAGTAAACTCCCAATAACACTATCAAATACATTGTTTTCTACATGTATGACATCAAAAAAATGCCTGACATACAAAAAATTCCAATAAGATAATCATATAAATTTGAAAAAATTTTCCAACTTGGTTTCATAAGGTTTTTCAAAAATGATTTACCAAAAATAGTGTCAATATATTTTACTTTATCGAAGTGTATATAGTTTTTTACCTTGTTCAGTATTCCCTTTAAATGTTGTCGTCTAGGATTGATATTTATGTTGTTAAGGTAAAAAAATTGATGTCCTAAAAATATAGTCTTCTAGGAATGTTTCACTTAAAATGGGTGTGTAAATTCTTCACAAATTAGACACCCCAATATTCATTTAATGCTATAGTTTGAAAAAATTACATAAGCATGAAATTAATTTATCATCCCGTACAACATGTCTTTAATGTAAATTATGAACTTATGTGAGAATCATACATTGTAACACCTGTATTCCACATAAATTGTAGATGTTTGATCAATGGATTAAAATAGACATCAATATCATTACTGGGTTTTTTGTCTATATATAAGTAGATAAAACATAATTTATTTTCACTTCATGCATAACCATTGAGAAAATTTACAATTTAATAACATGAATGGACATATTCTATGAGTAATTCTTTGTACACTAAAAGGATTTATTTCATCTGTAGATAACACAAGATAGAATTATCTTGGATCATTTCCAAATTTAGGATACTCATAGTTAATTTTCTTCCACATAGGAGAGTCTTCTAGATGATGTAGTTTCCCATATTTAATTCTAGAATCTACATGCCATTTAAATTTTATCATGGTTTCCTAACATCTATATAATCTTCTAAACTATGGAATTTTAGGACCCCAAAGAACCATGAGAGGGGAGGGGTGAATCAAGGTGTCAATTTTTTCTTTTAATTTGATAGATCTTGTTCCCAAATTAGTATGAACTTGTTAAACCTGTCTGATGGATTCTATCATCAATCAAACATTCATATTCATAAATACAACACAGTAGTTTTACTTGGTTCACCATTAAGGTCTAGTCCAAGGAGCATCTGCTTACAGTGTTTCGGTCATACCAAAGTCCACTAATCTTCACTAGTTGTGGAATAAAAAAGTTTAGAAATAGTAACTCTATTACAGGAACACCGCCTTTATAAGATTTTATGGATAACACACTAGTCCCTTGGAAAACTTCTGTCTACTCCTCCTAGCTCAGTACCTTGGGTGGAGTCTTACTCATTTTATTGACTTGAAGATCGCTTCAATGGATTGGAATTAAAGTCTTTGTCTCTGTCTTATCACGAGACTCTTCTTGCACCATAGACCTTATTTGATTCTCTTTGAAAGCCCTATTTACTAAAAAATTGATATTCAAAACTTCCTTTCATGAAGCTAGCTACCTTCATGGAACAAACTTTTTTTGGAATAAACTGTCTTCAGGAATCTCACTAATTCAATGCAGAATAATCTATCATCGTGAAGCACTTATTAATCAAAATCATTGGAATCAGTGAATACTCAAAAATTATTTTTGTGATTTTGAATCTCAAATGGAATTTCATTTTTTCATATCTCCCATGGATTCGTGAAATCAAAGAGATTCTAGATTTTCCTTGGAACAATTTGTGTAAAATTAAGAGGGGTGGCCTTATATTTATAGGCCCAACCGTTCATGATGTTCCACTAACTATTAGCAGATTTTTTTGGATCATTCAAAAACCACCTTTGTGTAGCTCCTCCATTCATGATGATCCATTATGATTTGACGTTGTCTCAAAGATTTCAATTAAACCGTCATACTGTGATGCTCCAATTATCATAATTTCATAGATCACTGTCACCGTTAACGATGCCCCAATTCTCATAATTGCATAGATCACTGTCATCGTTCACAATGCTCCAATTCTTCATCATTTGTGATGCTCATCATTGTCTCATAGATCATTGTCAACTTTCTTTAATCCTTCATGAAATACATATCATGAATCTCATATTCATAAAACTCATTCCTTTTCCATATTTTCATAAGGAATTTAAGTAAATCCACTTTTCGTGATGCAAGAAATCCTCCAAATTTTGGACCCCAAAAATTTGGCATATAATTGGAAACGAAACCACCTTCAATACTTTTGTTAGATTGAACTGTAAGATCCCTTTCCTTTCAAACTTTCTGATATTCCATATGAGAATTGACAAAAAACACAAACCATACTACATTTCCAACAAATAACAACCTTAGTTCCAATAGGAATGATAGGAAAGTACTATACAAATTTTGAAGGACTTAATTCATCTTTCTTGTATCGATTTGTGCCTCACTTAGGGAATTTTATGAATGATTCATGGTACTTGTGAAACAATATTAAATCATTTGGACAATAATTTATTTTTTTAGAGATCATTACCATTTAATGTAGAATTCATTTAGTGTCATATGTTCAATAAGAAAGTTCATTTTCTTTTGCTAGCATATCATTCAGGAGACCAAGTAGTTATGTAAAGATGGCGTCACTCCAACCACTACCAACTTTAAAATTATATAACTTCAATACAACTAAAAATGTTTTGTATTTATTAAAATTGATATACAATAGTCTATTATCACATCTATTTAACTTCTCAAACAACTTTGTATAATCACAATGTTCATATTCAATTGTAATTGTCATTTTTTCATATGATTTTCATCATCATTTACATTGGTATTCATATCAAATGATTCATAAATCATAATATCATCCCAATCGGTGTGAATGTTTAGTCTTTCCTTGTGTTTAGTCCAACATTTATAGATCTTATATATTCTGTGAAAAAATAAATGTTCTTTCGACTAGTCTAGACTAATTTTTATTGAATAACAACAATGTAAACATGGAAAAGGTATTTTAGAAGGGTCGTATTCATGATCTATTGAAAACTTGATGAACTATTTTTCTCCATATTCATACTATTTTGTTATACAATTAGCATGCATCCATTTTTTATTCATATCCATCCTATTAGGTTTATAAAATATTCATTTTATATAAAAAATAAATAAATATACATAAGATATTCATAATCAAAGGAGAAATTTATAAATGATTCTAATAAGGGGAACCTAAAATTTTAATGTTATTGATTATGATTCCTAACAAGATATTATTTTATACAAGTATGTCATTAAAAGAAACAACTTGGGGTAAACATGTGGTTGTTGGTACAGGTTCTCGATTTTATGTCGTGTGGATCAAAAAGGTGGTAATTCTAGGAAGGTTTCTATAACCTTTCTATGTGGGAGTCCAACAAGTGGTAAGAGTTGATATTTATTTATTTATTCACTTGGTATGTGGTGGTATAGGTGGTGTTTCATTGAAATTATGAGTGGAGCTTTAAAGGAGTGTGAAAGTTCAAGTGATTGTCACTTGTCTGTGGACAAATGTCACATTTTATTAATTCAAATATCCATAAAAAGAGATGATCAATTGAAATCATACATGAAATTTTACCACTGAAAATTATTGGTCAACCATTGATCCTTATTTCCATTAATTATGGATTCTTTCCAATGATAGGTAGACAATTGAAGCATAAATTTTTCATCTCTCATTTACTCCCATTTACCATGTTCTGATACACTTTACATCATAATTAAAAAGATTTAAAATCATTATCTCATGTATAATTACAAATTATCTTATTAAAAATGTTAATAAAATGTATTTTTCACTCAAATGAATCATTTAAAGATATATATTAATCTAATCATCACTAATAAATATGTGGGAAAACAAAATTTATTTATTATTGGATAGAAGAATTCCCTTGGGAATATCTTTTCTTCTATTTAATTGTGACCTCACTTTCAAAATTTGTGTAAAAATATCTCTCCATGGAACATAAAAGGTTATGTAATCATTGGATTTTTACACAAGGTCAAAGAGCTTGGAATTTCATGAAACCAATGGATGAATCTATTTTTGATGATAGAAGTGAAGTTGGATTCTATGTTATTCTCTTTTTCTGTAGATTATTCTAGACCATGTATTATAGGAATACCAACAAATATAATTTTACTATAACCCACTAACAAACGCATATTTAAAAAATACTAGAGTTATCAATCTTAGTTATATTTCACGTATCATGAAATATCCAAAACATATCTTCAATTTCTTTAAAAACACCAAAAATACTTTCCATTAATAAACATTCCAAAAAAATAGTGAGAAGCTTCATGCAATTGGAGTGAGAAATAAGGATGAATGAGTGAAAATGAAAAATTTAAGTATCCTTTATAATTTAAATCAAGTAACAACCAACTTCAACTATTTCTTTAAAACATTTAATTTCATAATTAGAATCATTTAATAAAGGATTTAAGTATCCTTTATACTAAAAATTAATAGTTTTTTAAATCATTATACATAGAAATCATAAAATTTAGATATATACATGAAAAAAAAAATATACATTAATCAAACACTCACAATAATTTAAAAGGAAAAAATATGAGAATCATTTAAACATTTCATTTATAATCTATTCAAAACACATTAATAGGACAATTATGTATTTAAAATTCTTAAATTAATTCACATACATAAATAACACTTTAGAATATACCCAAAAAATTGTTCCTAATGTTTTTTAGGATATATTTCCTGATTATAAATCCTTGATTCTCAAAAAAATCCCTAAAAAAATCATCATCCATACAAACTCTAACCCAAATGGAATATCCCTTACCAAAGGGCCTCTAGTTAGTCTAATCATGACTAGATAACAATATTCCCTCAATATCACACTAAAATTCCTAGGATTCACATGAAGTAGTTAATGAGAAGTGAGGTTACAATTATAATGAATAAAACCCTATCCCACAACCCAAAACACTCTTTATTCCAATACCTCATATATATATATATATATAATCAGGTAATTTTATCAACCTTATCAATACACAATTCATCGATGAACAAAACTCATGGGATTAGAATAAGGGTACAAATGGTTTAATGAAATAGGAGTTATTTAATGGTGGTTCTCAATGGAACTCTACAGTAAATACAAATAGAAATTTTTGATGATTCGCTGTTTGAAAACATTTTAAAAATGATATAATTCATAAATCTCTTTTTAAATTACAAAACGATCCTTTGGACCATTTATTAGGAATAAACATTCAAAATCCCATTTTATTTAACACCTTTATAAAATTTAATTTGATTTTTGAAATAAATTTTAAAACCATATGATGTTTCATTCAATTAAATCTAGTATGAATAATCATAAAAAATAACATGAATGGTCAAAGCCATAAATTATAGATAAGTATAGAGGGAATATATAGGATTTTTATGTAACCAAAATCCAAAATTAAATCACATGTCAACCTTAAAACAAAACATTGTATTAAATCACATAGTAGACTAAATCCATTTCAAATATTCAAAATCACTAAAGGAAAATTTTCAGTCATATAATCAGATATATAAAAAAATACCACCAAATTTAAATTTTATTTAATTATAAAACATAAAAACCTCCCTTTTTAAACAAAACAATTTTTTTTTAACCTTTTAAGTTTCTATGTAACACTAACTATTACTCAAAAAATACATATAATTCTTAAATAAAGTTTTGATAAAAAATTAAAACATCCAAGTTATGTTATGAAATAGGGGGAAACATGAAATCATCTACAAGGAACATGCATAGAGTAAGAAAGTCCCTAAAAATGATGATACGATGATCTTAAATAGAACCTGAACACCCAATAGATCTAGACATTAAAAATTTAGAACCTGAACCCAATTAGGGTATGAAAAATAATGTTAATTAGTGAGGGAGGAGAAAGAAGAACATATATGGAGTATAAAATGAAAGAGAAGTAGTAGATGCCCTAAACATGGAACCACGAGAACACTAAGAAAAGATATCATTACACTATTGCACACTGCTGAACCCAAACAAGCAAGCAACAAGACTATAGGAGAAAAAATAACATACCTTGGATTTGAGGCTTCATTCATCTAAGAGAAGGTTGAGGGGAGAAACGTGTCATGATCCAACCCTCGGGGCCCATGCCGTGACTACCCCAAGCCTGCCTTCCAAATTCCAGGGGTTGGAGACTAGCACTGAAAGGCATATCCCTGAAAAACGGGAATCCATTGCCTTTAAACCTGTAAACACACAGTTTAAGAATACAACAAGCACAACCCATGTAGTAAAACTGTATTAGTAAAAATATGTGTATTGAAAGTAAAAAGGGTGAGTATTGTAAGTAAAGGGGGCTGAAATACAAGCCCAACTGAAAAAGTAAAATAGCAACAGAAAAAAAGCTCCCAGAATCGTCCGCCAAGGTTCTTACCTGAAGGGTAGGTACAGATCATGGTTGGTCATCACTGCGATATGTCACGTCTAAAGTTCCACCTCTGAGAACCATCTAGTTTGTCTCCCAAACCTTGGTTAAAGTTGTATGTCGTCTACACAAGACACAACAAGGTGCGGGCGAAGCCCGTGCAGGGGTTTATTCAGTAGGGACCCCGAGACCCCCAAAGGTCTCCCAGAGTTCCACAAAGGAAAAAACACAAATCAATACCTCAATCACAAATCACGAAGAAATACTCATCTCAAACTAGGTATACAACTCAAAGATCGAGAATATATATGATTATTCTTAAGCTATATCATCTTATTCTATTTAGAAGCTCCACAACTGATACACAAAGAAGTTTTTCTATTATCGATACACTCTTGGAAGTTAGTCGATGTTCCACAATGGGCCATTGTAAGGTTGGTCCTTTTTGGGTCATGCTACTATTGATCCACACAGGGTCACTAGAATTCTGATCTACACAGGGTCGCTGGAATTTTGATCCACACAGGGTCGCTGAAATGCTGATCCATACAAGGTCGCTCAATGCTGATCCACATAGGGTATCTAGTTATTGATCCTCGATGGGCCGCTCTAAAATTGGTTCTCATCAAATAGCTATGATTTTGATCCACACATGGTATCTATGATGTTGATCCACATGGGGTCTCTACTTCCAAGATAGCCAGCCACAGGATTCCCCACACCCTGTGTGCTCGAGTTCTATAGAATCTGATCCACGAGATATTGGTCATACGTTGATTTTCACTAATCTCTATAAGGAGTAACCCAAAGGATTGCCATGTCTTAAGGGTTCCAACGCGACTGAAGGTGCATCAATTTTACACCCAGTCTCTGAGTTATAAGCATTTTAGTACCGAGGGCCTCGCTGGATTCGGGTTCGATCCAACCCGGTTGTACTCCAAATTTCTCTGAAATTCGAGTGGAGTATACCAAAAGTACTGTCTCACTACAAGGATCCCAATGCCTCAAACGGTTCATCAAACGAACGTCTGGATTTCATGTTATGAAATTTTAAGCGAAACTGGGCTTGGATGGGTCTAGGTCCGGTCCGACCTGGCCCAGTTGGGCTGGGCCGCGGTCCAGCCCAACTAAAGGGGGGGTGCGGCCCGGCCTGCACGGAAGCACGGCCAAGCATTCACGGAAGCGCGGCCTAGCCTGCAGGGAGGGCGCGGCCCAGCCCACAGGGAGGCACAACCCATCCCACAGGAGGGCGCAGCCCAGCACGCAGGAGGGCACAGCCCAGCCTGTAGGGAGGCGCGGCTCAGCCCACAGGAGGGCATAGGGCCTGCCCCAGCTGGCATGGGGGGAAAATCTCCCCCTTTCTCCAGAACGGATAAGCAGTTTGGGTTATGGAGTGGCAGAGCCACGTGGCACCACCTAGTCACCGCAGGAACCACAAGGAGTGGGTCCCTCCTCTATCGCAGCTTCAAGCTGCGACCTCCTCCAGCGGCACACAATGGTGTGCCACTCAACCTCCGTGACCAGTCGGTGCCAGCCACCCTGCTCAACTGTCACGACTGAAAATCCATGGCCTCCTCCTCCTACGGCATGCGACGGTGCGCCGCCATCTCCGCAGCCAGCCGCCGCCATCGCGTGTCGGCGCGGGTCTCCAGTTCCATTGTGCGAGCGGTTTTCCGCGGGCCACCTTGTGAGCTCCGATGGTTCATTTTTTCATCTGATCTCACCTAAAATCTTCTCGGGTCATCTTTTTCACTTCTTGACCCCGGTATTTGGGTTCCGTCCAACCCAAAAATTCACCTGTGTAGAACGCAACTATTGAACAAGAGGCAAAGGGCTTGGACCTTGTTCATTTGGCTTGCTCCCACTGCGTTAGCATATTATCAAGGGAGAAGATATATTATTCAATAACTCTTCAAATTTAATCAAAAAAACCCTACCTCATGATTCATTGGAGAGCATCCTGTGTTTGAATATGGGTCAGTGTTCGTTGATCCCGAAGCAATCCTCTATTGATGCCGCTCAAACGATGATCTTCATATGTTTCTTGATAAATTTGTTCTTTATCAAGAGAATCCTCCAAAATCCTCCTCTCCCTAAAACACCACTCCTTTTTCTAACGAATTCAAAAAGAGAGAGATGATGGGAGTTAATTTTTACAACACATAATTAAGGGAGATTCATTAATTAGTGCAATTAATGATCCTCCTTAATTGTATGTAGGGTGGTTACACATTTTTGTGTAACCGAGCATTTAATGTCCTGTATTAAATTGTTGACCACCCCTTGTGGTCCCTACCACCAAAACATAAAATAAAGTTGGAAGATATTTAAAATAAATTAGATTTATTTTATTAATCCTCCATGAAAACCACAAAAACCAACTTCCTCTCTCAACCCACTGCGATTGAGGTTAAGGCTCCCTTAAACTAATCTCGATGCTGCGAGTTCAAAGGTGCCCTCAAATTTCAATTATGATCACTGGTTCAAAATTTAGGATTTCTCACTCGCATGTTTACTAAATGTACCTTAAGAAAGTTTAAAATTATGTTCCGGTCACACCAGGCATCAGAATCAAACGCCATCAAATTTTTCAGCCTCAGAATAGTTCCATATAATTAAAAAAATACATGGAAAATATGAGTCTTTAAGTTCTACCCACCTTAGGGATTTTCATCCCCAAAAGACACAACATAGACTAAGGAAACAAGTGGGGGTACTGATCATGAATCTAAGCCTCCCACTACCATGTGCTCTCTTGGAGGTTATCGTGTTGCCAGCAAACGCGCACTAGAGGTATCGATCTTCCATGAAGGACTCACTCATGTCAATCCTCAATCTCACCTAGAACCTCCGTAAATGTCACACCATCATCAATGTTCAGCTCTCCCCAGTCGATAACGTCTGATGGATCATGCACGTACTTCCTCAGCTGTGACACGTGGAAAATGTCATGCACCCGATGCATCTGTGGGGGAAGAGCTAGGCGATACGCCACCTCACCAACTCTGCTAAGAACTTGAAAGGGTCTGATGAACCTCGGAGATAACTTGATGCCCTGGAAAAATCTCCGCAAACCTCGTCGAGTTGAGACCCATAGGAAAACATGGTCTCCCTCCTCGAAATCTAAAGGTCTTCGTCTCCTGTCAGTATAAGACTTCTGCATGCTCTGTGCAGTCTTCATCCACTCCTGGATGATCTTCACCTTCTCAGTGGTATCCCGTACCAACTATGGTCCCATAAGTGTTGACTCCCTTGGGTTTTTCTAGCATATAGGTGATCTGCATGGTCATCCATACAAGAACTCAAATAGTTACATACTGATGGTGGAGTGATAGTTGTTGTATGAAAACTCCACCAAGGGAAAATGATCCTCCCAACTACAGCCAACATCTAGGAAGCAATCATGAATCATGTCCTCGAGTGTCTATATGGTCCACTCTATCTCACCATCCATTTGATGATGAAAGGCAGTGCTCAAACGTAGCTCAGTCCCGAATGACTCCTATAATCCCTTCCTCAACCGAGATGTAAAATGTGTGTCATGGTCAGAGACGATCATCGATGGAACCCCATAAAGCTGTAAAATCTTCTGTACATAGAGGCATCCCAAACCCTCTATTAATCCTTTCTCTCAGATGGGTAGGAAGTGGGCCGACTTGGTGAGTCGGTCAACGATCATCCAAATGGAATTGTGGCCCATGGACATACGTGGTAGCCCTATCATGAAATCCATGTAAATTTCATCCCACTTCCACTCTGGTACCTTTAATGGTTGCGCTAAGCCTGTTAGAACTTGATGCTCAAACTTCACTTGCTGATAAGTTAGGCATCATGAAACAAACTCTGGAACTGCTTTCTTCATCCTTGGAAACTAGTGATAATGCTGGAAGTCCTGGTACATCTTCTCCACACCATGATGTACTACCAGAGGGTACGTATGGAACTCCCTAAAAACCTCCTCCTGTATCACCACCAGTACCATGGTGCGTCCTCTTAAGATAATGATGTGAACCACCTTCAGAAAATCCATCAGGTGCCTATTCTGAGGATATCTGAGCACATCGAGCCTCGTAGTCAATGTCCCCAAGTTGTGCCTCCCTATATCGCTGTAAAAGTGGGTGAGTGACAGTCATAGAGTGGAGGTAAGCTTCTCCATCTCTATCCATGAAAGATATCTGAAACGTAGGTATCTTATTGGTTGCCTCACTCAACAATTGTAGACCAGACCTCCTACTGATTGCATATGCTACCACATTCCCCTTACCAGAAGTATAGACTATCTCAAAGTCATAGTCCTAGAGGAACTATAGCCATTGCCACTGTCTCAGGTTTAGGTCCTTCTATGAGAAGATATACCTGAGACTCTTATGATCAGAGTAGACTGTAAAATTTTCACTTATCAAGTAGTGTTGCCATAAATTCAAGAAAAAGACCACTACTGGTAACTCTAGGTCATGGGTAGCGTAGTTCTTCTCATGTTGTCTCAGCTTTCGTGAAATATAAGTGATCACTGCTCTCTCCTGCATTAGGACACATCCAAGTATGGTCCCTAATACATCACAGTAGACTACATACCCAATGCCCTCTTCTGGTAGCCTCAAGATGGGGGTTCTCGTCAGTCTCTGCCTTAGCTCCTGAAAACTATGATGGAATCTCTCCGTACACACAAAGGGTTGTCCCTTATTAGTCAACATTAAAAAGGGTTCCGCAACTCTAGAAAAGTCAGGTACGAATCTCCAATAGTAACCAGCCAACCTCAAGAAACTCTGCACCTCAGTCATACTCTTGGATAGCTCCCAAGCAAGCACAACCTCTATCTTTTTTGGATCCACTACAACCCCAGCCTCTGAGATAACGTGTCCCATAAAGTGGAACTCCCATATCCAGAACTGGAACTTCGAGAGCTTACCATAAAGCTAGTGCTCTCAAAGTGTATCTAGAACTATTTGCAGATGATAGACATGCTCATCCTCCGATGTCGAGTATATCAAGATGTCGTTGATGAATACCACCATGAAGTGATCGAGGTATGGATGGAAGATCCTATTACTGAGTCCCATGAACAATGTATGGGTTTTAGTCATGAAGAATGGAATAACCAAAAACTCATAGTGGTCATACTAACATTTGAAGGTCACCTTCTGCACATCCTCATCTCGTACCCTGAGCTGATGATAGCCTGATCTGAGGTCTATCTTCAAAAACCAATGATCTCCCTTCAACTGATCAAAGATATCATCAATCCTCGGAAGTGGATACATGTTCTTTATATTAATCTAGTTTAGGCACTGATAATCCACACATAGCCTCAAACTACCATTTTTCTTCTTGGCGAACAAAATCAGGACTACCCATAGAGAAACAATGGGCTTTATGAACCCCTTCTTCTGTAAGTCCTCCAGCTATACTTGTAACTCACAAAGCTCCACGGGATCCATCCAATATGATGGTGTAGATATCAGTGTCGTCCCGGGGTATATGTCGATGTTGAATTCCACCTCTCTACAAGGAGGTAGTCCTAGGACATCATCAGGGAAAAAATCATCATACTGGTCCACCACTATAGGATATCTCGGACTCTCTACATCAACTGCTCCGAAGGTAAGGCTAGAAAACTGATGTGTGATCGGCTGAACCCTCCTCTGGGTAAGTCCGTGTTGCGCTACAAAGGTTCCATTCTATCCAGTGAAGGAAAACCTAGTCCCATCCTCACAGACACACCGCACTTTGTGCCTAATGCAGTCAATGTGAGCATGGACTATAGATAACCAGTCCATACCCAAGATGACGTCGTAAGGCCTCAACGCTACTACTAAAAGATCTCATCTAAATCTCTAGACTCCTAGAGTAATCTCACACTACCGGAACCAACATGTAATAATTGAATACCCTCTCGTAAGAGTATCTAGCTGTAAGGATTGAGCCAACGCCTCCACCAGAATTTCTGAGCTCCGAACGAAGGTCATGGAAATGAAAGAGTGAATGGAACCTGTGTCTATAAGTATTGCAGATGAGGTAGAGTAGACACAGATCGTACCTCAAATCATATCTGGAGTATCATGGTCATAGGCCTTAGCTTCTTGAAGCTGAGCTCGTCCCTTTCCACCTGCTCCTTATGGTTGGGGTGGACCACCTGGAGGTGGTGGCGGTAGAACCTCAAATTGCCTCCCACCACCTACTGTACAGCCAAATACTCTGCCATGTCCACCTGCTACCTATGGACCTCCCCAATCGAATCTCTACCTCTTCCTCGGCGGTCCCTCGACCGCCTGTTGGTCATTAGTGCAGCTGGTCAGGCAGTCATGAGCCATGTGACCCTACCTACCGCACGTGAAGCACAGTCTTCTCCTCTGCTGGCCTGATCTACCTCATGATCCATGAACCTCCAACCCTATTTCCTGGAGTTGTCCACCAGAAGGTCTGGTCCAATTTGACCTCTATGTAACCTACCAACTATCAGCCATAGATGACTCTACTATGTGTCGCCCAAAGGTGGGTCTCTCTGTCAGTGTCTGATCAGCAAGGAAACTTTCAAACGATAGTGATCTCTCTAGCACTCCAGCATGCGTCAGGATGATGAGAGATACCATCGAAGCTTTGATCTCCCTTCGAAGTACCTTCTTGAAGGTACATCCCCTAAAGAAAGGGTCCCGCACCATGTCGGTAAAGTAGCGCGAGAGGTCGGTGAACCTCACTGAGTACTGGGGCACGGTTAGGCTGCCCTATTGTAAGTGTAGCAGCTCCTATATATGCACAGAGTGTAGAGTCGCTGGAACAAACTCTGCCCTGAAGAGGCCATCGAAATCTTCCCATGTGAGGGTCACCTCATCGTGTATCTGGAACGTCAAGCTCCACCATCTCTCTACTGGTCCTTAGAAAAGACTAGCAGCTAGGATCACCATCTGGTTAGCTGGTGTCCCAACCAGGGGAAAAAATCTAGACACAGCCTCCAGCTAGTCCTCATCCACCTAAAGATCTATCTCGCCTCAGAACCTCAGAGGCTTCTTCCATTGAAACTCATGCAACACGCTCAGTCAGCATGTACCATCTACTGGTGGGTCTAATGGAAACGGCTGCCCAAAGCGTAGTGGTGCTGCTGCTACACCACTCAATGGTACTATTGTCGTAAGAGGGATCCACACCGAAGCCTCATCTCTCAGTGGTACTTCATCGCAAAATCTCACTGGAATCATGGGTGGATATATACATGGAGGAATCCTAAAAGGAAATAGGTGCGCCATGATCAATAAGTTATACCTGGTGAGCTGAATCGAAAAGATCAAAAATAAAACACATGAAATCAATGTTTTTGTGCACCGAATCGGAAATCAGAATTCAGGGTCCTAGTGTATGGATACGTCGGCCATTTCACCAACACTGGAATCCCCAAACTTAAAACCACACTCAAAACACTTAACACTATTTCTCTATTAAAAGATCAGAGTCCTGGTTCTTTAGTAGAAATGACTCCTCTGATACCACTTTGTCACGACCTGTCCCCCGGAGCCCATGCAGTGACTACCCCAAGCCTGCCTTCCAAAGTTCATGGGTTGGCGACTAGCACCGAAAGGCATATCCCTGAAAAATTGGAAGGCGTTTACTTTAAACCTGTAAACACACAGTCCAAGAATAAAACGAGCACAAACAATGTATTAAAACTATAGTAGTAAAAAGATGTGTACTAAAAGTAAAAAGGGTGAGTACTATAAGTAAAGGGGGCCTAAATACAAGCCCAACTGAAAAGTACAACAACAACAGAAAAACATCTCCTGAAATAATCCACCAAGGTTCTGAACTTAAGGGTAGTTACAACTCATGATCGGTCATCACCGTGGCACGTCACGTCTAAAGGTCCACCTCCGAGCACCGTCTAGTCCTGACTCCCAAACCTCAGTCAAATCTATCCATCATTTGCAAAATACGCAACAAGGTGTGGGAAAATCCCATGTAGGTGTGAGTATAACAATACTCAGTAGGGACCCCGAGACCCCCAAAGGTCTCCCAGAGTTCCACAAAGGAAAACCCACAAAGCAAGTCCTCAATCACAAAGCACGAAGCAATAATCATCTCACACCAAGTATACAACCCAAAGATCAAAAATATTGATGATTAGTCTTAATATATATCATATTATTCCATTTAGAAGTTCCATAACTAATCCACAAAGAAGTTGTTCTATTATTGATCCACTCTTGGACGTAAGTCGTTATTCCACGGTGGGCCACTGTAAGGATAGTCTGTCATGACCCGACCCAACGAGGCTCGAGCCTTGACTCCCCAAGACCACCTCCAATAGGACAGGGGTTTGCGACTAGCGTCGAGTAGACTATTACACACAAGGGAGGAATTAGCCTAAGGTACCTGTACACACGCACCCACAAACACCTCCATGCAACAGTGCAGATATAAATAAAAAAACTGAAAAGAAACGAATGCATACATCTTACCCACAACCAGTGTACAACAAAAGTAAAAAAGGGAAAAATATGGACCATCAAAGGAAAACTACAAAAGCATCCAACATGCTCAGAAGAATGGGTACACTGCCAAAAGCACCACCAGAAAGCTCCTCGGCACACCTCCGGTAAGACTCCATGGTCAGTCCCGTTCAGTCAGCTCCCCCTGCTCTGAGTCCTCCTGGGACTCCGTCAAAAGGCATGTGGTCTTCACAAGACACAAACATGTGCGGGGATAGCCTGTGCAGGGGTGAGTATAACAATACTTAGTAGGCACCCCAAAAACCCAAAACAAAAGAGAGAAACTGAAAGGTAACAGTCTTCTAATCCCAACCATAGGGAACCCAGACAAGAGAGAAACTTCATCTCGTGACCATCCTTGGCTAAACACAACTAGTTAGCTCAATCCATGTGTGTTCCCATACATACACCTTGAACATCCAGATATACTCAGCTCACGCACCATGCCACATGAGGTACCGACCTCATCACCATCAATGGTTCTCAACTAGGAGAACACATGCCACGAGCATTGTCATCCAGATGACACTCGTACGAGAGATACAATCCATCGGGTCCCACACAAACATCCCAGATGCTCACCTGAGAGATCACACTCGTTGGATATTATGCTGAGAAAGTCATGCTGAAACAGTAAAAACACCAAACTCCTCAGATAGAGGATCACTCCTAGAGTCTGCTAGAGGATACCAGAACCCACACTGGTATACGAAGATCTCACAGATAGGGGATCACTCCCAGGTTCTGTTGGGGGATACCATAACCCGATCTGGCATTCGTAGATCTCACAGATAGGGGATCACTCCCAGGATCTACTGGGGGATACCACAACCCGATCTAGCGCTCGATAGAAACACGTCACTTAGATAGATTATTGTCACCCGTGTCACGATGGTCACGATGATACCAAAACCATATCTAGTACATCTCACGTTGTAGGGGATCGAACTGATGATGTCGCAACCCTACAAAAGCCACAAACTGATTAGTGGATTGTATAACCAATGATACCGCAACCCTACTATAATCCTCATGCTGAGTAGGGGATCGTATACCCAATGGTGCCACAACCCTAATGAGCACGGCCCACTGCATAGGGGATCATATTCCCAATGATTCCACAAACCCTATGGGGTTAACCTGCTAGAGAGGGGATCACTGCCTGTGGATAAGCGGTCACAGCGATACCAAGAACCCGATCCAGGGAAACGATGCTAGAGGATCCCACTTCGGGCCCACTAGAAGGATTCCATAACTCTAACATATTAAACATCCCATCGAGAGGATCACAAACCTATACTAAGGTTGTGATGTCGCGTGAACCCTCATAGGAACGAACCAAGGGAGTTCCCTCAACCATTGATGGTCCAAACGTCGCTAACCAGAGCAACCCACCATAGCACCACACTTTACACCTTTAAGGCCGATACTGAGGCTACTATCGCGGTCCACGTGGAAAAACACGCAGGATAGGCTGTTTACTCGCCCGAAACGGACAACCGGTGAAAAAGGTACTATTCACCGAAGCCAGCCCGAGTAGGCCCCACACCATGCTCCCGAAACTCGTCAATAATATCTCACCATTGTGATACCCTCAGAAAACTACACGGAATCGACTACTCGTTCGTCCAAAATGGACACCCAGCGAAAAATTTGTGTTTCTCCGAAAATGCCAAAACCCAGCCTCATTGGGTCTACACAATTTTCTTGGTCAGAACACTCAAAAACCATTATGATAATTCCTCTATACCATCAAGGTCTCAATTCCACTAACGGCACATCAATCGGACGCTCCGGGTAGAAGATACAACGGCCCGAAGTCGAATAATAATAAAATATCATTATTTTATTCGACGTTTCAAGCACTCGGGCCACGATCCTGAACTTCAAAACCCCCAAACCCACACTGAAGGGTTCTCCTCGTCTCCAGGGTCACGCTGCCGCATACGGTACATGATTCTGACCTCAAGGGAGTAACTTACGGGGGTTTTAAAACCCCCATGTACCAGAAGAGGTCCGGACCGGCCTGAATCGGCCAGTCTGGCCGGCGGACCTCACTGCCGTGGCGCGGCACTGCGCACGCGCGCACAGCCGACCCCCCTCGCGTGGTCTCCACTGATTGATGGTCGGACCACCACCCCTGCGGTGGTCAACCTTCTTCACCACGGCCCGCTGCCGCCGGCGAAGCTTCTGAGGGTCGTCGGGGGCACCCCGGGGGTCCAAACGCACTTATGAATCCTTTTGTGCACCCCCCCAGGACCGGATCTACGCATCTTTAGGCTCAACATGGAGAAAAACCAAACCAATCGGGATCTGGGATTTCAAAACTCAAAACACCAACTTGTTGGCGGATCACCAAAGCTTCGGGTGCAGAACGACGCCCGCTACGCCCTGAAGCTCGATCCGCTGACGATCGGCACTGAAAATGGACATATGCAGCTCAATTTGGAAAAGAAAAGAGGTAGGGGGTGGGTTCCATCACTGCACACCGAGGAAGAATAGGGGGGGCTCTTGATTGACCCCCCCCCCCCCCATTTAATTAATTAGTTAAATTAATTAAATTAACACTCCTCACCAGACCCCCCGGCGTGGAAGAGATTAGGTCGCCCCTAGGGTAAACACGCTGTTCTGAACGCAACAGAGGACTCAGATTTTTGATCTGACACCTTGTTTAGAAGTTATTCAAGCTAAATCTCATAAATAAACTTTTTCATTTATTTACTAAAATTCCCCTGGTGGCTTTTCTCACAGCAGGCCCGCGCCCGCAAAATTTACACCCAACCTAGGGTAAATGGCACACTCTGGATGCAACCGTGCCCTCAGATTCCCATTCTGAGCTACATTTTAGTAGAAAACAGATCCCCCTCCATGTGCATAGTATAAAAATACTTAATATTTTTATAAAATTAATTTTGGGCACATCGGGCCTTGGAATCGCACGTCGTCTTCACGCCTAGCTTTGGAATTATTCATAGGAATATTCCAAAGTCTGATAGGGCCAAAACCCGAGTCGCTACATGGTCCTCATTGGGTCACACTACTTCTAATTTTCATAGGGTTTCTTGAATGTTAATCCACGCAGGTTCGCTGGAATGCAGATCCACACAGGGTTGTTGGAATGCTGATCCACACAGGGTCACTCGATGCTGATCCACACAGGGTTGCTAGTTGTTGATCCTAGATGGGCTTCTCTAAAAATGGTTCTCATCGGATAGCTATGATGTTGATCTATATAGGGTTTCTATGATGTTGATCCACACAGGGTCGCTACTTCCAAGATAGCCAGCCACAAGATTCCTCGTACCTAGTGCACTCGAGTTCCATAGAATCTTCCCCACGAGATATCGGTCATACCTCAACCACCACTAAGCTCTATAAGGAGTAACCCAAAGGAAATATATGTCTTAAGGGTTCCAACGCGGCTGACAGCGCGTCAATCAGACACCTGGTCTGTGAGTTATAAGCGTTTTAGTACTGAGGGCCCGGTTGGATTCGGGTTCGATCCAACCCAGCCATACTTCAACATTACCCAAAATTCAAGTAGGGTATACCAAAAGGGTTGTCTTGCTCCAAGGATCCCAACGCCACATATGGTTTGTCAAATGGACATTTAGATTTCAAGTTATGTCATTTTAAGTGAAACTAGGCTTGGATGGGTCCAGGTCCAGTCCGACCCGGTCTGGGCTGGGCTGCAGTCCGGCCCAGTCCACTGGAAGGGTGCGTCTTGGCCCAGCCCAAAGGGGTACGCCACGTCCCGCATGGGGGGCACGCCCCGGCCCGCATAAGGGCGCGCCTCGGCACGCAGGGAGGGCGCAGCCCAGCCCGCAGGGCGAAACAACCCATCTCGTAGGAGGGCGCAACCCAGCCCGCAGGAGGGCGCAACCCAACTCGTAGGGGGGGTGCGGCTCAACCCACAGGAGGGTACGGGGACTGCCCTAGCTGGCATGGTAGGAAACGTCCCCCCTTTCTGACGAATGGCTAAGCCGTTTGGGTTATGAAATAGCAGCACCATGTGGCACTGCCAGGTCGCCACGGGACCCGCAGGGAGTGGGTCCCTCCTCCGCAGCGGCTTCGAGGTGCGGCCACCTCCAGCAGCGCGTGACAGTGCACCGCTCCGCCTCCGCGATCGGCCGGTGTCGGCTTCCCTTCTCAACAGTTACAGCTGAAAAGTCACAGCCTCCTTCTCCTGTGGTGCGCAACGGCGCACCGCCATCTCTACGGTCGGCCGGTGCCTGCCACCGCCATCGCTTGTCGGTGCGGGTCATCGGTGTCGTCGTGCTGATGCCGCACCAGTGGTCTTCTGCGGGCCACCGGATGAGCTCCAGTGGTCTATTTTTCTATTTGATCACACCTACGGGCTTCTCAGGTCATTGCCTTCGCTTCTTGACCGTCAGATTTGGGTTCTGTCCAACTCGAAAATTCACCCGCGTAGAACGCAACGATTGAACAAGAGGTGGAGGGATTGGGCCTTGTTCGTTTGTCCCACACCCTCTGCATTAGAATATTATCAAGGTAGAAGATAAATGAATCAAAAACTCTTGAAATTTAATCAAGAAAAAACCCTATCTCGTGAGTCATTGGAGAGCATCCCGTGTTTGAAGATGGGTCGGTGTTCGTCGATCTCGAAGCAAGCCTCCAATGATGCTGCTCAAATGACGGTCTCCAGTTCTTGCTTGATGGATCCATTCTTCATCAAGAGACTCCTCCAAAATCCTCCTCTCCCAAAAACACTACTCCTTTGACCAATGAATTCAAAAAGAGATAGATGATGGGAGTTAATTTTTACAACACATAATTAAGAGAGATTCATTAATTGGTGCAATTAATGATCCTCCTTAATTACATGTAGGGTGGTTACACATTTTTGTGTAACCGGGTATTTAACGTCCTACATTAAATGCCCGACCAAGCCTTGTGGTCCCCGCCACCAAAACCTAAAAGAGAGGTGGAAGATATTTAAAATAAATTAGATTTATTTTATTAATCCTCCACAAAAACCGCAAAAACCAACTTCCTCCCTCAACCCACTGTGGTCGAGGTTAAGACTTCTTAAGTGAATCCCGGCACTTTGAGTTCAACGTGCCCTTGGATTTCAATTCCGAGCACTGGTTCAAAAGTTAGGATTTCCTTCTCGCACATTTACTGAACGTACCTTAAGAAAGTTTAAAATTCCGTTCTAGGCACACCAGGCATCGGAATCAAATGCTGTCAAATTTCACAGCCTCGAAATAGTTCCATATAATTAAAAAAATTACATGGAAATCCAGGGTCTGTACATGATGGAAACTATGGACTTCTGTGAGATCTTGAGAAGCACAATGAAAATCAGTTCAATTGTGGTTCATTTTAAAATATTGGGGAGGGTTTTATCAGCGCTTCTAAAAAATGTTGATAAAAGGGGTTTTATCCACGCTTAAATAAAAATTGTTGATAAAATAACCATTTATCAGTGTTTTTTTAACGCTAATGAAGATATATTTTTATCAGTGCTAAAACTTTAGCGTTGATAAAGATTTATAATTATAATTATAAATAAATATATTTGTAAATATATTTATAAATATTTATATATAACTAAAAATGTATTTATATCATTATCTCTATTTATATAATTATATATATATATAATATATATAAATATAAATATATAATAAATATATCCATTATTTAAATATATTTATGATAATTTTATAATTATTTAAATATATTTATTAAAATTTTATAATTATTTAAATATGTAATTATTTATTTATAATTATATAAATAATTTCTAAATATATATTTATTTATTTATTTATGATTATAGATATTTAATGTTATAAATATAGTAAATATGCATTTATAAATATATTTATAAATAAATATATTTGTAAATATATTTAAATTATTTATTTATAATTATAAATATATTTATATCATTATATATATATATATATTTAATATATATATAAATATAAATATAAATATAGTAAATATATTCATTATTTAAATATATTTATTATAATTTAATAATTATAAATATATTTATATCGTTCTGTATATTTATATCATTATATATATCTATATCATTATACATATTTATATCATTATATATATTTAATAAATATATATAAATATAAATATAAATATAATATAGTAAATATATTCATTATTTAAATATATTAATTATAATTTTACAATTATTTAAATATATAATTATTTATTTATAATTATACATATAATAAAGGTACTTTTATAAATATATTTATTCATAAATATTTATTTACAAAATTATTTTTAACATTATTAATGAATATATAATCTTAATTGCATGAATGTTAAAAGTTAGTGAAATTGAATAATTAAAAATGAGTACACTTTAAAAATATTGAAAAAATGGGTAAGTTTTATTAATTAAATAAATTATTAAAAAAATATGGATATATATTGAAATGAAGACGAATACATATTGAAAATATTAAAACATAGTAAATAAATATGTATAAATAAATATTAGAAAATGATTAAATTCCAAAAAAAATAAAAAATAAAAATATTAAAAATGAACAAATGACACTAACAGTAATAATATTAAAAATAAATAAATAAAATTTACTAATTAAAAACATAATACATTAAATATATTATGTTACTAAATGAAATTATAAAATGAATATTAAAATATGATTAAATTACGTATATATTAGTTGTATGTGTTTCTATATAAGATTTCATCAATTACATAAATATTTGTGTGTGTGAAATTAATGTGTGTGTGTGTGTATAAGTTTGATATTTGTTAAATTAAACAATAATATTATATAATAAGTTGTCTCTATTAATGAAATAAATAATAAGAAGAATGAATAAACTTAAAAAATGAATAATTGTTATTAATTATATAGATAATTTTAAAAAATACAAATTAATATTTATATATGTTAAAATGGAAATAAATACATATTAATTATATAAATTACAACCATATTAATAACATTAAATTTAAATGAATAAACATGTATAAATAAATATTGAAAATGGATAAAATTACAAACATATTGAACAATAAAAAATTGAAAATAAATATATTAAAAAAATGTTAAAAAAAATTAAGATTATTAATGAATATATAATATTAAAAATGAATAAATTTTAAAAAAAATTAGAAAGTAACAAATAGTATATATTGAAAAAAAATATAAAAAATGATAAAATTTAATGATTATAAACATAATATATATTAAATATATTATGTTTATAAATATAATTCTAAAATGAATATTGAAAATTGAATAAATTACAAAAAAAATATGGGTGTGTGCGTTGTATATAAAAATGCATTAAATACATATATGTATGTGTGGATTCAATATAGCACACATTTGATATATGTTAAATTTAAAATTCAAATGACATTCAATTAAATGTCCATTAATCAATACAATTAGTTAATATTTTTAATTAAAATTAATTTTTAATTATAAACCACTTTTCACTAAATATCTGACTTATTTAAAGTAAAAATAAATATTTTGTATGATATAAATCATATTTTATGAAATATTGTATATATTGATATATATATATATATATATATTAAAAATATTAAATGTATTAATGAATAATTATGCATAAAAACAATTAAAAATGAATGACATTAATATGTTTTAAATTATAACATTTTATTCATTTTCTATATTTATATTTAATATATATTATTTATTAATTTTTATAATTAATGTATATATACATATATTAAATTTATTCATTTTTATTAATAATTTTTTCATTAATAATTTTTTTAATAATTTTGTAATTTATTCATTTTTAATTTTTTTTGTTTAATTATTACAGTTCATTGATTTTATATATCTATATTTAATATATGCTATAAATTATAATTTAAAAATTATATATATGTATATTAAATTTATTCATTTTTATTAATAATTATTTAATTAATAAATTTTCAATATTTTTTTAATTTAGTCATTTTTAATATTTACTTGTTTAGTTAATTCAATTTATTTATTATATATATCAATATTTAATATATACTTTTTATTAATATTTATAATATATGTGTGTGTGTATTAAATTAATTAATAATTATTTAATTAATAAAAAATTTAATATTTTTTAAATTTATTCATTTTAATTTTTATTTGTTTACTTTTTTAATTTTTTTTATTTTTAATATTTTTAATAATTATTTTTTTTATTGGTTAAAAAATGAGGCATGGTTGCGGGTCGAGCCGCGTATAGGCCTAGATGGTGGGGTAGGGGGACAGCTCGTATAGGATATGGTCGTGCGTATGAGGGTGGGAAAGGCCCGCACAGGCCCATGGAGGGCCCAATATTCATTTTTGTGGCAAGTGTATGTGGAAGCCCATCCCCGTAGAAGGCTTCTGAACTTGTGATTTGGTAGAATCATTTATAAAGAAGTCGTTGAATTTGTGCTACTTCAATATGGGACTCACGCGCGAGATCATGACCTTTATCAGTGCTAAAAAATACGCTGATAAAGGTTACCCTTTATTAGTGCTAAGAAATTGTTGATAAAAGTATCCTTTATCAATGCTATACAAAAGCATTGATAATGGTAACCCTTTATTAGTATTTTTCTCTAGCATTGATAAATGATAGCGTTATATGATGCACATTTTGTAGTAGTGATTGTACCTAAAAATATTTCTACTCATGGAGACCAATAAACAAATCCCATGTTTTTTGGTTTATCAAGTGTGCATACATCTATGTTTGGTGAAGATTTATTTTCCCCTCATCATCTTTGAGATGATTGTTTCTGATGATTTCCTTCGGGGCGTGTCCGCCTCATCGTGCGCCGTTTTCATGTGCTGACGGACTGCATTGTGCCCCACATTCCCTCTTTCTAAAGGTGGGTGATATTCATCACTTCTTCATAGATGTTTGCTCCTTGATCAAAATGGGAAAATGGGATATCAGTTCCTTATTCTATGGATTATTCCTCAATATTAGTAACCTAGTCTGGGTCTCCCTTGTAGATTAAGATGTTGTTCATGAAACTCATTCTCAGTGTCATCTCTTTGTGGATGCCTATTAATTACACTGCTTCTATCTAGACATTCCAAAGGGTCTAGTCAGGGAATCAACCTTCAATTAGGAGAGTAGTCACATTGGGAATCAGTGGAATGTCTGGATGCTGGAACATAGGAGCACCTATATTCATAAGAGGGCTTCTCAAGGGCGTGGAACCTGAGGCATTCTATAGAGATTACAAGGTATCTTATGCCAGAGGCATGTCTTCTGAGGTTTTCCCTAGGCATCCTATGTTTAACATGATGTAGTCCACGATTTTAACGTCTTGCGGAGATAGGAGATGCTCGATGAAGGCGGATCAGAGAGGTAAATCCCTAAGAGGGAGCACCTAGAAGATTTACTTGATGGGTGGATCAGAATGCTCAATGAGAACAGACCCAGGGTGGTGAGTATCATAAAGAAAAGGTTTCACATCGTGAAGGGGTACATCCCTAGGAGTGACACACCAAGGTTTACCATTGTATGGGTAGGAACACCTCTTATGATGAACCTGGGTGATGTTTCATATAAAGGGAAATATGTCACACCATGAAGGTTGATATGGAAACCAGTGAGCATGGATCCGGGAGGTGGACCCCAATGTGGGGGACACCAAGTTTTATCATTGTCTGGGATTGAATATCAGGGAGGCTTCCTATATACCCTATATAGAAGAAAGGGATCAAAACCTACATAGTTCAAGAGGGTATGATGTAGGGATTACACATGGATAATATCCCATCGCAAGAGGATTTCTCTTGGTTGGATAAGAGCAGATTATGTGGGGTTCATGCAAGGTTAGCTTCTCAGGTGATACTAGGATCAGTGATGATGTGGATGGGGCATATGCACTGAGATGACCCAAATGGATGGAATGATCTCACCAGGATGTGGCGGACCGGGTAAGAATCGGGATGGAAATGGAAGAAGTGTTGAAATAGAATGGATAGAATTTATGGAATGTGAGGGGTGGTATGATTAAACCTTGAAGAGGCTTCCTGCATATCCTAGTGGCTGGAAATCAAAGTCCACGTAGTTCAGAATGGGTGATGAGACACCTAAGGAGGCAGATTGTGAGAATGGAGTGCATAGATAGATACTTGAAGGAAGTGTAGCCTCCAGGTTAGGGAATGATCCTCTTGAGACATAACGACTCAAGGGAAAGACCAGTATGAGAATGGATGATGGGATTGAACCTAGATTAGGCTTCCTACATACCATGTTTAGGAAACAAGGATCAAAGTCCATGCAGTTCCGGATGGCATCAGGGATTAAACATGGCTATATTCCCTTTGACATGCTGGGTATTATCTCATGAACCGTCCCCTAAGGCCCGTGCTATGACTACCCCAAGCCCGCCTCCCATAGGTCAGGGGTTGGTGACTAGCACTAGAAGGAATATCCCTAAAATGGGAAGGCATTGCCTTAAAACCAATACACACACAAACAGGGCACACTGCGTACAAGTATAACACAACGAAAGAAGAAAGGTACACCCACAACTAAAAACAACAAACACGATCTCAATCACAAATCACAAGGCAAAAGAAATCTCACACAAAGAATAACTTAAGTACATAAGTACAAATGATTAGTCGTAAAGCTAAATCATCATATTCTATCAAGAGGCTCTGCTGATGACCCACATAGGATTGGTATGCACTGACCCACACAGGATCTAACCCACATTGGATCGATAGGCGCTGACCCACATAGGGTCGCTGAGCCCTGACCCACACAGGATCTGACCCACACATGATCGGTATGCGTTGTTGCACACAGGATCGTTGAGCGCTGACCCACACAGGATCGTTATGCGCTTACCCACACAAGATCAATAGATACTAACCCCCACAGGACCACCAATCATTCTCCACGTCACAACCAGCCACTGGATTCCCGCACTCATCACGCTTGATTCTGGGAGGATCCGCTCCTCAAGCCATCAGTTGTATTTCAACCAGCACGAAGTCCCATGAAGAAGTAACCCAATGAACATCCATGTCATAAGGGTCCCGACACAACAGACGACGTGTCAATCGGACACCATACCTATAAGTTATAGGCATTTTAGTGCCGAGGGTCCGGTTGGATTCGGGTTCGATCCAACCCGTTCGTACTCCAAATTCCGACAAAACTCAATTGAAGTATCTCAAAAGGACCACCTAATCCAAAGGGTTTCAGATATGTAGACGATTCGATAAATGGATGTCTAGTTTAGGAGATATTCTCATTTAAGCGTAACTGGGCTGAAAAGGGTTCGGGTCCAGTCTGACCCGGTTGGACCGACCCGACCCGACCAGCTGGGCCCGGCCCGAAGGGGCTAGGTTCGGCTCGGTTTGGATAGGCCTGGTCCGACCAGCTGGGCCACAGGATCGGCCCAGACCACCCGACCTTTTGGCCGGGTGTGGGGGACTGCTCTCCTCCTGAACGACTCAGCAGTTCAGGTCTTCAAAGAAGAGGTTCCATTTGGTGCTGCTCCACCTAGCCGGTCCGCTGGACCAATCACCTGCGGAACCTACGGACCGCGGGTCCACCCTCCGCCACAACCTTCTTCTACGGTGCGCCGCCTCAGTGCGCCACCCATCTCCAATGCGTTCGGTGTTGGCTGTATTCCCCCTTTGTCCACCACAGTGCCTTCGGATGCCGCCACCTTCTCACGGACGGTGGTTGCCGGCCGCCACCTCCTCCGGTCGCTGGCGTCGCCACGCCGGTGATACTTCCGCAGGCCATCGGTGAAGCTCTAGTGGTCCGATTTTTTTTGTGCCTATGGTCCTCCTAGGATGGCTCCTACACTGCGCATCCCTTGGTTTCACCTTGCCACCATATTTTTCGGTCTCCCATGAAGAAAGAAACCATTTCTGAGATCAGCTGAGGGTCCAGGCCTTGTTCGTTCGGCCCACATCCTCCACGTTGGCATTATAACATGGAAGAAATTCAATCATAAATAATAGTAGAATAATTATAAAACTATTTGAATAAAACTACTACCTCGAACATGTTGGTAGATAGTATGGATGAGGAAGATGGTTCCACATTTGTAGCATGTTCGTTGGCATTCATTGAACTCCAGATTGAATACTCTAAGGCATCGAAGCTTCATTCTACATTAGAAAAAGTCGTTGCTGACACTTCATCAGAGGTTTCTCTCGTGAGTTCCCAAGACCCATGCCCAATATTTGTTTAAATAGATGAAGAGAGGATTTTAACTCACCGCATAATTAATGAGGTTCATAGATGAATTGAATTAATGGACCATTAATATCTCGATGGTGCGGTTACACAAGCAAGTTTAATCATCCATTAAATGGTATAAAAACCCATTGGTCTTTCCACTGTCATTTGTTAGTTACAAAGAAAGAAATAAAATAACTCATTGAGTTATTTTATTATTGTTTAACCCTCTGTGCGATAGTTATTTTAATAATCACAGATCATTGTTTTTATATATTTCAATTTATTCAATCATTAAATCTATTCTAAATGTGTTTATATATGTTTAATCATGTCTAAATATGTTTATATATGATTATTTATGGTGTACTATTGAATTATAAGTATTATGGATTACACAGACACTCTGTGAGAATTTTATGTTTTTGACTCACCGTTAGTTATATTCTTGAGTCACTGATAGTTAAAGGAATGAGACATTGATGTGACAACAGTCGCACCGATGACAACAATCACACCATTGACAAAGGTCGCACCAATGACAATAGTCGCACCGATGACAACGGTCACACCGATGATACAACTGTCTAGCCGATGTTGATCACATGACCTACCGAAACTGATGCTGATCACATGACCTACCGAAGCTGATGCTGATCACATGACCTACCGAAGCTGGTGCGGATCACATGACCTACCAAATATGATGTTGATCACATAACCTACCAAAGCTGATGTTGATCACATGACCTACCGAAGCTAATGTTGATCACATGACCTACCGAAGTTGATGCCGATCACATGACTTACCGAAGCCAATGCTGATCACATGACCTACCGAAGCTGATGCTTATCACATGACCTACCGAAGCCGATGCTGATCACATGACCTACTAATACCGATGCAAATTCAAATGAACTACCAATCTCATGACTCACTGATAGTCATGAAAACTGTTTGAATTTTTATTAACTCTTATTTAATTCCAACGGTCATATTTTCTTAATTTAATGCACCTGCTATTAATTAATATTGGTTGTTGGATGTCAGGGAACCGTACCTCATACCTGTCAAAAAGTAATCATTCTTTTTACCAAATCTCAAGGAATAAAAAGGAAGATGTATTTGCATTGAAAGGCATGAGACAGTTATATATAAAAAGAGACACACAAGAAGTAGCAGAGCTTATGTGTGTGTGAAGGCCCACGAAACAAAAGAAGAACTTGAAGAACACCTGTGAAAACCATAGAGCTTCAAGAAGATATTTCACTTGGAACAAACACTGAAGCTGAGTTGTTGTGCCTACTAAAAATCATATGCACAAGGCTGAATAACTATATATGGGAAGAACAAAAACACTCTGCTTTTAGTCATCTTCACCAGAAAGGACTCAGATAACATCTGAAACATCTAAATGAGTCCAGAGCTCATCTGTAATCACTCAGAGCATTCTAAACTCATTATCCATTTATTTCCTCTGTAGTATACCTTTGATTAATATTTTGAGCAGTGTGTGTGCCTCTATCTATTTAGACACACACTGAATTCTGGGCTGAACTAGAGGATACTAAATCCTCACATAAAACTTTTTATACCTTATTGTTTCCCACTATGAATTGTGGAAGAGGTCAAGTGTGACCTGGACAGCCTGAGTGTTGTTGTTGTTGTTTACACATGTAGAATTGTGGTAGAGGTCTGAGTACCTGAACAGTCTGAGTACTATTGTAAAACCTCGATCCAGGGTGTGTATCATAGTTTATATAAACTGTTTAAGAGGAATAAGTCTCATATTGAGACTGAAACTCTTGTTTTAAATCTGCTGTGCATTTTTGCCTTTGTTAAAACTATTTTGAATATTCCACTGCTAAGTAATTTAAATATAAATCTATTTTAAAGTAACTCTGATATTTGAACTAGCAAGTGTTTGTAATTATTGTGAACTATTAATTTAGTTTCAAAAGCCAACTTAATCTTCATATTAAGTTAACTGAGAAGTAATCAATATTTGAGAAATTGATTGAACATTTACAATCTTTATAAAATCACTACAGTTTAACTTGTTTTATGAATAGGGGGATTTTAATAAAAATATTTTAAATAGAATTTTTTAATTGGAACTCAATTCACCCCATCTTGAGTATCCACTCCGACCAACATTTGGTATCAGAGGAATTCAAAACACTCTGTTTGTGAAAATCTTTCAACTGTGATTCTAGTTGTATCTTAAAGATCTTAAAATTTCTATTATTTCTAATTTTTTATCTATTTAAATAAATTTGTTAAAATCTAATTATAGATAACATATTAGAAGTTTTAGCTACCAATAGGACACCCTTATTTAATGGTGTTAATTATTCCCAATGGAAAATCAAAATGAAAATTCATTTAGAAAGTATGGGATTTGACATTTGGACTGCCATAGAGACTCAGTATAAGATTCCAGAAACTATTAGAACTACTTGGGATGAACCTACTAAAGCTGATTAAAATAATAATTGTAAAGAAATGAATGCCATGTATTGTGCTTTAGGAGATGAATAATTTAATCGAATATCTGCTTGTAAGACTGCTTATGAAATCTAGGATACCTTGTCTATTTCTCATGAGGGAACAACTAATGTTAAGGAAATGATATTGAATACCTACACTATTAAGTATGATAATTTGAAAATAAAGCCTGATGAACCTATTTCTGACATGTATCTCAGGTTCAATTAAATTTTAAATACAATGAGCTCACTTGGAAAGGTTGTTCCAGCTAAGGAGTAGATTATGAGATTACTCAGATGCCTTCCAGAAATATGGAGAGGCACATCAGTTTCAATTAGAGAATCTTGTGACATTAGTGCTCTGCCTGTCAAGGAACTCATTGGTAAGTTAATGATGTATGAGGAAGAACTGAAAGTAAACAAGTAAGAAGATGATGAACCAAGGCAGAAGTTTGTAGCTTTCAAGACTTCTACTTCAAAACTTAAGGACAAAGGGAAAATTCAAAGTGAAATTGATAGCTCAATATGTGAAGAAAGTGGATCAGACAACGATGCTAAGATGGCTCAGATAGCCAGATGATTTAAGAAATTTTATAGGAAGAATATGTTTTTCAGAAAATCAAACTATAGGGGAAAGTATGACAACAAAGTTCATTGGAAGAAAGATTGTAAAAGGACTGATAAGGGTGATGACATAGTCTGCTACGAATGAAAGAGGAAAGGACATGTGAAAGATGATTGTCCTAAATTAAAGTTCAAGAAGAAATATGACTATAAGGAAAACAAATACAAGAAAGCTATGAAAGAAACTTGGAGTGCTTCAAAAGACAGTTCAAGTGACTTTGATTCCACTCAGGATGAAAAATATCAAAAATATAATATGTGTTTCATGACAAACACATCTGAGGTAACATTGGATACTCCTACTTTAAACTCTTATTATTCTAGAGATAATTCTGATTCTAAAAACATGTCTAGTGAATATTTATTTGAATACTGTAATATGCTAGAGGATACCTACAATGAGCTAAAATATAAGTATAAATCCTTAAAGAAGAATTATGCATTAACTAGAACTGTCAAATTTTCACTTGAAGTAGAAAAAGAAAAGAATGCTCAAATACTCAAAGAGAATACTGAACTGAAATTTTCTAATGATCAACTCAGGAAATATTTGGAAAAAATTACTAATAGAAAGGACACACTTACAAAAAATCTAGGAAAAAAAGTGGCACCAAAGTATACTACTGGTTTAGGTTATCAGCCTGGACAAAGACGGATTACAAAGAATAAATTTATTCCTAAATCTGTACAGTATGCTGCTAGTCCTAGTTCTGAAAATTCCTATGCATCAACTAGCTATTCACATAGTTATAGATAAAACAAGGTTTATCTATCAAAATCTCTTGATTTTGTTAAGTATATGAGACCCATTAGTCAAATATGGGTACCGAAAGTTTTTCTTTTTAACCTGTCTGGACCCAAGAAAATTTGGTTACCAAAATCATTTTCTATATAAAATTGTTTTGTAGGAAACTTGCTTGAAAAGTTCCTATAGGAATACATGGTATTTGGACAGTGGATGTTCAAGACACATGACAGGAGACTTTTCATGCTTCAAAAGATTAATCAAGGTTGATGGAGGATATGTCACCTTTGGTGATAACTCTAAAGGGAAAATCATCGGCCTAGGTCAAATTGGTAACACTGATTCAATTTTAATTTCTAAAGTTTTATTTGTAGATGTATTAAAATATAACTTTTTAAGTATTTCTCAGTTATGTGATGATGGTTTTAATGTTAAATTTGAAAATGATTCTTTTAGTGTTCTTAATTCTAAATTGTTTTTAGTATTTTCTACCTTAAGAAATGAAAATGTATATGTTGTAGATTTGAATTCTTTAGCTAAGAAGAATATTACTTTTTTAAATGCTTTTCATGAAGAATATTGGCTTTGGTACAGAAGATTAGGACACCGCAATATATATTCACTTAGAAAACTAACTAGGAAGAACTTAGTTAGAGACCTACCTAAACTTGAATTCCCAGCTAATGAAGTTTGAAATCCCTGAAAAAAGGGAAAGCAATATAAAGTTTCTTTTAAATCAAAGAAAGAAGTTTTAACTTCTCAACCTCTCGAGTTGGTTCACATGGACTTGTTTGGAACTTTTAGAGTTTCTAGTTTAAATGGGAAGAACTATGTTTATGTTCTAGTAGATGAATTTTCTAGACATACTTGGGTATACTTTCTATCTCACAAAAGTGAATCTTGTTCTTATTTTATCAAATATTCCAAGTCTGTAGAAAACCTTAGTGGACTAAGGATTAAAAACTTGAGAAGTGATCATGATTGTGAGTTTGAAAATCAAGAGTTTGAATCTTACTACTCACATAATGGCTATAATCACAACTTTTATGCCCCTAGGGTACCTCAACAGAATGGTGTAGTAGAAATAAGAAATAGGACTCTTCAAGAGATTGCTAGGACAATTCTCAATGAATATGACTTACCTATTTATTTTTGGGATGAAGTTGTCAATACATCTTGTTATATTATAAATAGAGTCTTGATTAGACCTATTCTTAAGAAAACCCCTTATGAGATTTGGAATAATAGGAAACCTAAACTTAGTTACTTTAAAGTTTTTGGTTGCAAAGTTTTTATTCTGAATACTAAAGATAATCTAGACAAGTTTTCATCCAAGAGTGGTTAAGGAATATTTTTAGGATATTCAATGACTAGAAAATCCTATAGAGTTTTTAATAAGAGGACCAAATGTGTGGAAAAATATATTCACATCAAATTTGATGAAACTGATCCACATGAACCTAAACCTGTTGTTGAAAATACTAAAGAAGACTTGTCTATTCTAAATCTTAATGATAAAGATAGTGGACCTATTATAAAGTCAACCATCTCTAGAAATACACCAGAACATGCTTTTTTTGAACCCAAACCTAGAGAAGAACCTAAAATTTATAGTCCTACCTTTACTAGATCAACTAGAATTATAAAGAACCATCCTTTAGATGCATTCGTAGGTAACCTGGATAGAGGAACACAAATTAGAGCTTCTATGAGAAATCAGGTTGAACATCAAGCCTTTCTTTCACAGCTAGAACCTAAAAATATCAATGATTCAATCAATGAAGAATTTTGGGTAATGGTTGTGCAAGAAGATTTAAACCAATTTGAAAGAAAAAAAGTCTGGGAATTAGTAGAAAGGCCTAAGGACACCTTGACCATAAGTACTAAATGGGTTTTTAGGAATAAAATTGATGAATCTAGAAACATCATTAGAAACAAATCTATATTAGTTGCACAAGGTTACAATCAAGAAGAAGGAATAGACTATGAAGAAACCTTTGCACCTATAGCTATGTTAGAAGCCATTAGGATCTTACTTGCTTATGTATCTCATCTGAATTTCAAGTTATATCAAATGGATTTCAAAAGTGCATTTCTAAATGGTTTTATAATTGAAGATGTTTTTGTTAAACAACCACCTGGATTTACAAACCCCCATTTTCAAAATCATGTTTTTAAACTTTCTAAAGCTTTATATGGTTTAAAATAGGCTCCAAGAGCTTGGTATGATAGACTTACAAATTTTCTTATTTTTAAAGGTTTTAATAAAGGAATTTTTGATCCCACTCTCTTTATTAAAAGAATTTATAAAGATATTTTGATTGTACAAATCTATGTTGGTGATATTATCTTTGGATATTCTAAAAATTCTTTATGTACTAATTTTTCAAAAATTATGCAAGATGGATTTGAAATGAGTTTAATGGGGGAACTCAAGTATTTTCTTGGATTTCAAATTTTTCAAAATAAAGAAGGTATTATTTTAAATCAATGTAAATATATAAAGGATATTTTAAATCGTTTTGGTTTGGATAGTAATAAGGGAAGTGATACATCTATGAGTACCACCTGTAAGTTGGATGATGATGAAACTGGGAAACCAGTTGATCAAACCAATTATAGAGGTATGATTGGAAGATTACTTTACCTTACTGCTAGTCTACTAGATATCATGTTTAGTGTATGCATGTGTACAAGATTTAAATCTAATCATAAAAAATCTCATTTTCTTGTTGTTAAAAGGATTTTCAAATATCTTAAACATACTACCAATTTAGGATTGTTTTATCCAAAAGGAAAACCTTTTGACTTAATAAGTTATTCAAATGCTGAATTTTCTGGTTTAAATTTAGATAGGAAGAGCACATCTAGAACATGTCATCTATTGGGAAAGTCCCTCGTATCTTGGTGTAGTAAGAAACAGAACTCTGTTGCATTGTCTACTACTGAAGCAGAATACATTGCCGCTGGTAGTTGTTGTGCACAGATTATGTGGATGAAACACATTTTATTGGACTATGGATATAAATTTAGGCATGTGTCTATAAATTGTGATAACACTAGTTCAATTAACATCTCTAAGAATCCTGTGTCTCACTCTAGGAATAAGCACATTGATGTCAGACATCACTTTTTGAGAGATCATTATCAAAAGGGTGATATTTCTCTAGAATTTATTGACTTTGAACATCAATTGGCTGATATTTTCACCAATCCCTTAAGCTCTGAAAGGTTAGATTTTATTAAACAAGAGTTAGGTATGATTGATTAGTGAAACCAATCAGTGAAACCGATCAGTGAAACTGATCAGTGAAACTGATCAGTGAAACCGATCAGTGAAACTGATCTATGAAACCAATCAGTGAAACCAATTAGTGAAACTGATTAGTGAAACCGGTCTATGCTACCAATTGATTTATATAGTATATGAAACCATTAGTGTTTATCAAAACGAAGTTGTTTTACTTAATCGATATTATATTTAATATTGTAACCCTAAATGATAAAATTAATGACCTGCGACTATTTCAATTCCTAAGAACTGTTGACCTTCCATCTCCTGCCGAACTCCACATCTTCTAAATCCTAAACTTTCAAACCTCTCAAACCTCTCAAACCTCCAAATGGAAAAGAAAAAATGACAAGATAAGGAATCTGAAAGCTTCTCACCTTTGAAACGTGCTCGAGGATAATCGAGCAGCACGACTCAAATGTCTATGAACCTGAAATTGGAGACTCGGGTGGTCACCACAGAAAAGGAAGTAAGTTCTGAAAGGGTGTTATCCAGTAATTCTTCACTTTTAAAAGTGTTGGAGATGCAAGGATGGAAAGACTGGTTCTGTAATAATAACCGAGTCTACTACCCAAAGCTAGTGCATGAGTTTTATTTGAACTTGAGTATTGCATTGGACGGGGAAGAAGCTACGAGATTATCTTCAGTGATCAAATGAAAAAAGATAACTTTTTCATCGAAGCAATGGGATGAGTGTTTGGGGGTACCACATAAAGGAATATATGAGAATTAAACTAGTAATATTCCTCCTACCACTAAATATTTTTCATATGAGTATGCTCTGGAGATGTTGACTGGAAAATCTGAATCCAGAAGAATAACAGCTGCTGAGTTAGATGGAGAAAGTAGAATCTTGTTTAAGTTTATTCAACACCAAATCTATCCCAGAAAGGGTGATTTTGATTCTGTTAAGTATCAAGATGTTTTCTTGTTGTTTTTATTTCTAAATGATGAGAAGGTTGACTTGTGTAGATACATTACTGTTCATATTGCTGAGATGGTAAAGCCATCTAAGAAGGCTACAACCTATTATAAGAAAGTATCTACCATGCTAAAGTCTTTGGGCTGTGTTGAAGATGGAGATGAGTGTATCTCATCTAGTAGTGGTTTTTGTATTAGCAAGGATATTTGTAAAAGAATGAAAATTAATTGGAATCCATGGAAGAAGACATGGGTTGCTGATGAAGATAGGTTGTATGAATCCTTTAATCCTACTGACCACTATAAGAGACCAAATGGGATGAGAGATCCTGGTTTAAAACCTGATGAGGAAGTTGTCTATTTTGATGAGGAAGAAGTGACAGAAGTTCCTAAGGACACTGTAGAGTCCATTAGGAAGGAAACAGGGGAAGCTGAAGCTGATGATGATGTCGATACTGAAAAGGAACCTGAGTCACCTCCTAATGAAAGGAGTGACCCTGATACAGTAAGTCCTAAGAAAATAATGGAATTTGGACCAACAAGTCCACCTCTTAAGTTACCTGATTCAGAACCCCTTCTAGGTGATGAAGAAGAAGTTGACACCAAAGTATCCAATTCTGACCAGTATGAATCCAGTAACAAAGACAGTACCAATGAGACTTCAGTAAACAATAATAGAAATAGTAATGGTGATGATGATGATGATGATGATGATGTAAGTACTCAACCAATGGATGGTCATGATATGATTCAAGATAATCCACAACCACAATCAATTGAGCAAGAAAATGTTCTTAAGGCTGAAAGGACAGTGCAGAATGTGTTTGATGTAGATGGGGAAGACTCTCTTGAAAATTTTGGTAAAGATGATTTTGTAAAGCCTAAGTACACATCTTGTAAAGATGAATGGGAAGACCAACCAGGTTTTACGGTTCTAGGTTTGGATTATTCAGAGGAAGAGGAAGAAGAAGTGAATATCGCAAGAGTAAGCCATCCAGTTGAGGCTAGACCAGTTGCTGAGGAAGTGCAAGTAACTATAGAACGACCTGTTTCTTCTGTTTCTCGATCTGATTTTGACAAGTTTAAAGATGAGTTTCTCCACACAGTCAGAGAAAAAATGAAAGAGGAATTATCTAATGATCTTGCTCCTATGAATCTATCTGAGGCTGTTATGGATGCTATAACTCAAAGAGTGGTAAATATTATTAAGTCAGACCTGTGTAATACTGGTGAGATGATTGGCAGGCACATTTCCTCTCTGAATCAAGTGCTCAAGGATTTGAGCAGTGACTTAATATCTCTATCAGGAGAATTTAGATTAACCATCACTGGTATGATGGAAGTTTTGAGAAACTTGATAGAACACCTGAAGAAATCTGATTTGAGAAGATTAAAGGCTGAGATAACTCAGATTGTTGCTCAGGCTAGCTCTTCCAAAGTGACCAAGATCACTGAACATGATATTAATTCCTTAAAAATGTTATAAAAAGAAGAGTTAGCATCCCTTGGACAGATTCTGGACTTGTACTCTTTGAAAAAGATGAAAGAAAATAGTGATCATATTCACAAGATGGTGAAGCTGTATTTGGTTGATGCTACTAAAGCTCATAAAGAGATCAAAGAAAAATTGGATCACTATTTTTCTAAAATTTATACCAAGCATGAGTTGAACCATCAGTTTAAAGTCCTGGCTGAGAATTTGAGGCTACCTCTAGTCACTCAAGCCTTTAAGGCTCAGGTCCAATAGTTAAAGGATTTTACTCCCACTCTAGAGAGTTTCATGTAGAATAATGTTGATTTTGAGAAGGTCATGAAATATGGTGTTGAAGTAATTCAGGATTTTATCAATCTGCTCAAACCATATCTTCATGTGCAAGAAAAATCCATTGTTATTCCTACTACTGAGCCTCTTAATCCATCCAGTGTTGGTCCTGGTTAGCTATCAGTTTCTCAAGATCTATCCAATATTCGGCCAGTCATTCAGCAGCCACCTCCAAGAGATTCTTCTGTTCAACAGCAAGTAACCTTAGCACCCACTATGATTCCAGCCCGAGCTGTCTTACCTCCTCTCTCTATCTAGCCAGATCAACCTTCCACCAAACCACATTCTGGCCCATCCATTTCTCCCTCTGCTAAAGGGAAAGCACCTATGCGCCCCAAGAAATTGATGTATCTCTCATTTTTGATAGGGTGTATTTTCATTGTATCTTTTCAGGTGTTATTTCAATGAAACTTTCTACTTTTTTCTCTCTCTGCTTTCTCTTTTTCTTTTTGATAATCCCAAAGGGGGAGAGCAGTATATATGACAGTATATATAAATATATATCTAAGGGGGAGAATAGTATATATAAGTATAATCAAGGGGAGAACAATATATAAGATCTAAATAAGCTTTAAGATCTAATTTCATGATATAGATTATATAAGCTCCAATAGGAATATAGCTCTGTTTTATTATTAGATCCGATGTCATGTTTTCTAGATCTGATGCTATGTTGATATACTCTAACTTTGTTTATGATTTGATTCCATGCTCTGATGACATGTTTACCTTTAGACATATATTTTTTTTACATAGGGAGATCATACTGAGTGTTATATCATCTTCCCTATTCATTTATGCCATAGATTTGTGATTACCAAAAAGGTGGAGATTGTAGAACCCTCTATGCGATAGTTATTTTAATAATCACAAATCATTGTTTTTATATATGTCGATTTAGTCAATCATTAAATCTGTTCTAAATGTGTTTATATATGTTTAATAATGTCTAAATATGTTTATCTATGATTATTTATGGTCTACTATTGACCTGGAAGTATTCTGGATTACATAGACACTCTGTGAGAATTTTATGTTTTTGACTCACCGTTAGTTATATTCTTGAGTCAATGATAGTTAAAGGAATGAGACACTGATGTGACAACAGTTGCACAGATGAAAAAAATCGCACCAATGACAGTGGTCACACC
This sequence comes from Viscum album, assembly GCA_963277665.1. NCBI lineage: Eukaryota > Viridiplantae > Streptophyta > Magnoliopsida > Santalales > Viscaceae > Viscum > Viscum album. The sequence goes on along the minus strand of OY728150.1, from coordinate 1,336,917,042 downwards.
GATGACAACAGTCGCACCGATGACAATGGTAACACTGATGATACAACTGTCTAGTCGATGGTGATCACATAACCTACCGAAGCTGATGCTGATCACATGACCCACCGAAGCTGATGCTGATCACATGAGCTACCGAAGATGATGCTAATCACATGACCTACCGAAGGTGATGCTGATCACATGACCTACCGAAGCTGATGCTGATCACATGACCTACCGAAGCTAATGTTGATCACATGACCTACTGAAGCCGATGCTGATCACATGACCTACCGAAGATGATGCTGATCACATGACCTACCGAAGTTGATGCTGATCATGTGACCTACCGAAGTCGATGCTGATCAAATGACCTACCAAAGTTGATGTTGATCACATGACCTACCGAAGCTGATGTTGATCACATGACCTACCGATACCGATGCAAATTTAAATTACCTACCAATCTCATGAGTCACCGATAGTCATGAAAACTATTTGAATTTTTATTAACTCTTATTTAATTCCAACAGTCATATTTTCTTAATTTAATGCACCTGCTATTAATTAATATTAGTTGTTGGATGTCAGGGAACCGTACCTCGTACCAGTCAAAAAGTAATCATTATTTTTACCAGATCTCAAAGAATAAAAAGGAAGATCTATCTGCAGTGAAAGGCACAAGACAATTATACACAGAAAGAGACACATAAGAAGTAGTAGAGCATACGTGTGTGTGAAGGACCACAAAACAAAAGAATAACTTCAAGAACACCTGTGAAAACCAGAGATCTTCAAGAAGATATTTCACCTAGAATAAACACTAAATTCGAGTTGTTGTGCCTACTGAACATCATATGCACAAGGCTGAATAACTGTAGCTGGGAAGAACAACGACACTCTGTTTTGAGTTATCTTCACCAGAAAGGACTTGGATAACATCTACAACATCAAAATGAGTCCAGAGGTCATCTGCAATCACTCAGAGAATTCTAAACTTATTATCCATTTATTTCCTCTGTAGTATACGTTTGATTAAAATTTTGAGCAGTGTGTGTGCCTCTGTCTATTTAGACACACACTGACTCTTGGGCTGAACTGGAGGATACTAAATCCTCACATCAAACTTGTTATACCTTATTGTATCCCACTGTGAATTGTGGAAGAGGTCAAGTGTGACCTGGATAGCCTGAGTTCTGTTGTTGTTGTTTACCCACGTAGAATTGTGGTAGAGGTTTGAGGACCTGAACAGTCTGAGTATTGTTTTAAAACCTCAATCTGGGGTGTGGATCATAGTTTATATAAACTTTTTAAGAGGAATAAGTCTCAACTTGAGACTGAACCTCTTGTTTTAAATCTGATGTACATTTTTTCATTTGTTAAAACTATTTTGAATTTTCCGATACTAAGTAATTTAAATATAAATCTATTTTAAAGTAACTCTGATAGTTGAACTGGAAAGTTTTTGTAATTATTGTGAACCATTAAGTTAGTTTCAAAAGCCAACTTAATCTTCATATTAAGTTAACTGAGAAGTAATCAATATTTGAGAAACTGATTGAACATTTACAATATTTATAAATTCACTATAGTTTAACTTGTTTTATGAATTGGAGGATTTTAATACAAATATTTTAAATATAAATTTTTAATTGGAACTCAATTCACCCCCCTCTTAAGTATCCATTCCGACCAATAATTATTTTTTTGTAAAGTCCAAAAATTAACTTTTTCGTCCGACCCTTTTCGGTCGAAGTTAAGCTTCACCTAACTGAATCCTGGTGCTATGAATTCAACAGTACCCTCATATTTTTAATCTAAGAACCGGTTCAAATGATAAAAATCATCACCCGCACGTTTACTAAACGTACCTTAAAAAAGTTCAAAATTCCGTTCCAGGCTCTCCATGCCTCAGAATCATGTTCCGTCAATTTTCGCGGACTTATAATAATCCCAAATAATTTTAAAAAAATTATATCAAAATTAAAAGTCTTTACATTATCCCCACCTTAGGTATTTTCTTCCCCAAAATCCACAAAAAAGGCTAAGTAAACAAATGGGGGTATTGAGCCTGCATCTAAGCCTCCAACTCCCATGTGCTTTCCTGGAGATTCTCGTGCTGCCACCAAATGCTCACCAGAGGAATCAATTGCCCAAGAATTACCTTTTCCTATCAATACTCTATCTCCGCTAGAAACTCCATGAACTTCTCCCCATCATCAATGTCTAGCTCACCCCAGTTGATAATGTGTGATGGATCATTCACGTACCTCCTCAGTTGCGACACATGGAAAAAATTATGCACCTGGTGCATCTGAGGGGGAAGATCTAGATGGTACATCACCTAACCCACTCTGCTAAGAATCTGGAATGGTCCAATAAACCTCAGAGATAGCTTGCCGCCCTAGACAAATCTCCACAATCCTCTTAAGGTGAGACCCGAAGGAAGAAATGGTCTCCATCCTAGAACTCCAAGGGTCTCTGTCTCCTGTCTGCATAAGACTCTTGCCAACTCTATACATTCTTAATCCTCTCCTGGATGATCTTCACCTTCTCAGTGGTAGCCCATACCAACTCTAGACCCATAAGTGATGACTCCCTTGGGTCTTTCCAACATAGTGGTGATCTCCATGGTCGCTTGTACAAGGCCTAAAATGGATCCATGCTGATGGTGGAGTGATAAATGTTGTTGTATCTGAACTCCACTAGTGGCAGGTGGTCCTCCCAACTATGGAAAAAATCAAGGATGCAAGCATGAAGCATGTCCTCAAGTGTTTGTATGGTCCACTCCATCTGACCATCTGTCTGAGGATGAAAATCAGTGCTCAAGTGTAGCTGAGTCCCGAACACCTCCTGTAATCCCTTCCACAAGCAGAAAGTAAAACATGTGTCACAATCTGAGATGATATTTGATGGAACCCCGTGAATCTATACAATCTATTGTACATAGAGGTGTCTCAATACCTCTACTAATCCCTACTCTTGGATGGGTAGGAAGTGGTCCAACTTGGTGATTCAGTCAATGATCACCCATATGGAATCGTGGCCCCTGGACGTACATGGTAGCCCTGTCACAAAGTCCATAGAGATACCATCCCACTTACCTTATGGAACCTCAAGTGGTTGTGCTAAGCCTTCTAGTACCTAATGCTCGGCCTTCACTTGCTGACAAGTGAGGCATCATGATACGAACTCTACCACCACTTTATTTATCTCTGGCCACCAGTACTGACATTGGAGGTCCTGGTACATCTTCAACACACCCTAATGTACCACCAAAGGTGATGTGTGGGACTCCCTAAACACCTCCTATCATAGTTTCATGGGTACCATGGTGTGTCCTCTGAAAAGGATGACGTTCTCCCTACCTTCAAAAAATCCTTTAGGAGCCTGTCCTGAGTATATCTGGGCACATCGGGTCTCGTAGTCCACGTTCCCAAGATGTGCCTCTAGAACTTGCTGAAGGAGTGGGGGAGTGACAGTCATAGACTGAAGGTAAGCTTCTCCATCACTATTCACAAAGGATATCTGCAATGCAGCTAGATGTTATGTTTCCTCACTCGGTAACTGTAATCCAGACCTCCTGCTGAGTGCGTCTAGTACTATGTTTCCCTTCCCAAGAGTGCAGACTATCTCAAAGTTGTGGTCCTAGAGGAACTCCAGCCATCACCATTTTCTCAGGTCCAGGTCCTTCTATGACAAGATATACCTGAGACTCTTGTGATCGGAGTAAACAATAAACCATTCACCCATCAAGTAGTACCGCCACATCTTCAGCGTAAAGACCACTGCTACTAACTCCAGGTCATGGGTTGTGTATTTCTTCTCATGTTTCCCCAGCTATCGTGAGACGTAGGCAATCACCAATTTCTCCTGCATCAGGACACATCCCAATCTGGTCCCTGATGCATCACAATATACTACATACCCAATGCCCTCTTCTGGTAACCTCAAGATGGGGGCACTTGTCAGTCTCTACCTTAGCTCATGAAAACTCTGTTGGCACCTCTCCGTCCACAATAAATATTGTCCCTTCTTTGTCAAAGCTGAAAAGGGTTCTACTAACCTAGAAAATTTAGGTACAAATCTCTAGTAGTAGCTGGACAATCCCAGAAAACACCACACCTCGGTCACACTCCTGGGTGGCTCCCAAGAAAGCACTGCTTCTATCTTTGTCAGATTCACTACAACTCTAGCTTCTAAGATAATGTGCCTCAGGAAGTGGACTTTCCATATCTAGAACTATAACTTCGAGAGATTTCAATAAAGCTGGTTCTCTCAGAGTGTATCCATAACTATTTGTAGATGTGTGGTGTGCTCCACCTTCATCGCGAAGTAAACCAGGGTATCGTGAATGAAGACCACCACAAATCAATCAAGGTAAGGTTATAATATCCTATTCATGAGTCCCATGAACACTTTCAGAATGTTGGTTACACCGAAAGGAATCACTAAGAACTTGTAGTGACCATACCGACATCTGAAGGCTATCTTCGGTATGTCCTCATCCCATACCCTGAGCTGATAATAGCCTGATACAAGGTCTATCTTTGAAAATCACCTTTATCCCTTCAGCTGGTCGAAGAGATCATCAATCCTTGGTAGAAGATACTTGTTCTTCATGATCACCTCGTTCAGGCGCTGATAAACCACACAAAGCCTCAAACTCCCGTCCACCTTCTTGGTGAACAAAATTGGGGTTGCCCAAGGCGAAACACTAGTCCTTACAATCCCCTTTCTCTTCAAGTCTTCCAACTGTACCCTCATCTCACGAAGCTCCATAGGATCCATCTGATATGCTGGTGTAGATATTGGTGTCATCCCTGGGTACATGTCGATGTAAAATTCTACCACTCTACAAAAAAGGTAGTCCCAGAACATCATCAGGAAAGACATCAGCATACTGGTCCACCATAATAGGATAGCTCAGACTCCTCTCGTACACCACGCCGAGGGTGAGGCTAGCCAACTGATGAGTTATCAGCTACACTATCCTTTGAGAAATCCCATCCTATACTATGAAGGATTCCTTCTCCCCATTGAAGGACAACTGGTTCCCATCCTTGCAGACACACCGCACTTTGTGCCTAAAACAGTTGATCTAAACATGGACTGTGGATAGCCAGTCTATGCCCAAGATGACATCATAAGTCCTCGACGCCACTACTAGGAGATCTCAGCCAAATACCTCGCCTCCTAAAGTGAGTTCACACTACATACACCAGTGTGTAATCGTCTAATCCTCTCCCACATGAGTCTCTAATCGTAAGGATCAAGCCAACGGCTCCATCGGAATCTATGAGATCCAAATGAGTGTCATGGAAATTAAAGAGTGACTGGAACCTATGTCTATAACTAATGCAGCTAGGGTGGAGTAGACACAGATCATAACTCTAATCATCCTTGGAGCACCATGGTCGTAGGCCTCTGCCGCCTGAAGCTGAGCTCACCCATGTCCACCTACTCCCTGTGGTTGGGGTGGACCACCTAGGGGTGGTGGAGCTATAACCTCACATCGTAGTCCACATCTTACTTTGTGACCCACTCCCCTTCCACATACGCTGCCCTGCGGACCTCCTACCTCAAATATATGCCTCTACCTCGGTGGTTCCTCGACTATCTGCTAATAATTTGTGCAGTGGGTCGGGCAGTGGCGAGCCATGTGACCCAGCCCATCGTATATGAAACACAGTCTACTCCTCTACTGACCCCCTATGTCTCGTGAGCTCCGCACCACCGAACCTACATCCCGGGGTCTTCCTCTGGAAGGTATGGCTCACTTGGACCTCTAAGTCATCTACCTATTTCATTCTGCAGATGACTCAGCTACCTATCGTCCGGTGGTGTCTCTCGTCGTCAGTGCCTGCTCGTTTAAGAATCTCTCCACCAATAATGCTCACTCGAGCACTCCAACATTCATCGTGATATTGATTGATATCATCGACACTCTGATCTCCCATCAGAGACCCTAATCAAAGGTCTGGGCCCTGAAGAAAGGGTCTCATACCATGTCGGTGAAGTAGTGAGAGACGTTAGTGAATCTTTTCGAGTACCGGGCCACTGTCAAGCTGCCCTACTGTAAGTCCAACAGCTTCTGAATACGCACTGAGCATAAATTCGCTGGTATGAACTCCACCTTGAAGAGGGTCTTGAATTCCAACCCGGAGAGTATCACCTCCTCGTGTGTTTAGAGTGTCAGGTTCCACCATCTCTCAGCTATTCCCTGAAAGAGGCTAGTAGTTAGGATCACCTTCTGGTCTGCTCATGTCTCAACCAAGAAAAAAACTTGTGCCACAACCTCCAACCAATACTCAGCTTCCTGGGGATCTATCTCTCCTCGAAAACATAGAGGCCTCTGTCTCTGGAACTCATTAAATGTGCCCAGTTGGCGTGCACAGTCTGCTGGTGGGGCTAGTGGAAACTGCTACCCTACGGGTGGTGGTGCTGCTGGTACACTACCCAAAGGTGCTATCACCGTAAGAGAGACCTGTACCGATGCCTCATCACTCAGTGGGCCATAATCATGATCTCTCACTAGAATCCTAGCTGGCTGTCTATGTGGAAGCATCCTGAAAGAAACAGGTGTGCCACAGTCAATAGTTATACCTGGTGAGCTGACTCAAAGAGATCAAAAGAAAAATATCATTTTCAAAACACATGAAAATAGTTTTTTCCTATACCAATTTGGAAATCCGAATTTAGGGTCCTCGTGTATGGATACATCGGCCACTGTACCAACACTGGACTCCCTAAACTGAAACCCAAACTCAAGACACATAACATTATTTTTCCATTTAAAGTATAGACTCTTAGTTCTTTAGGTAGAATCGACCCCTCTGATACCACTTTGTCACAACCCATCCCCCGGGACCCGTGTCGTGACTACCCCAAGCCCGCCTTCCATAGGCCAGGGGTTGGCGACTAGCACTGAAAGTCATATCCCTAAAATGGGAAGACATTGCCTCAAAACTTGTACACACACAAACAAGGCACACTACACACAAGTATAACAAAATAGAAGAAGAAAGGTACACCCACAACTAAAAAACACAACTGAGTATAAAAGTAAATACTAAAAGTAATGGGCCTGATTCTCACTCAAATTTACCCAAGAGATGAAGGTAAAACGGTCCTTTTAGTTTAGCTTGGGTTATCGAATCCTCAGAGACCTAAGAAGAAACCTATAGACACGTATATTCAATGGACTATTTTTGGCTATGAAGTGTCCAAATTTGGGTTGATTTTAGATGGGTTTAAGTTAACACTAAAAGTATTAAGTGAATTCAATTTAAAAGAATGATTTGATCCTAGGTTATCACTTGGGGTTGATTGGACGTATTTCATTTTCAATGATTTCAATTTCTTATATTTGAGATGGGTTCATTTAAGGAGATAAACAACATCATCACTTATTGGTTTAATACCTAAACCATTTAATACTAATAACCTATACAATTGAAGGATCAAAGTTTTGATCACTTCAAGGTAGAGGTTCGTATTAGCACATGAAGTGTGTGGCCTTAAATTCAACAAGGACGATGGAGTTTAAAAATCATCAAATAAAAATATCAATTAAAGAAGTGATTATACATTAATGGGGTGATAAATAACATCCAATCTATCCCCTTTATACTCCCTTGGATCAACCCATAAGTTTTTTATCCCTCCATTGATCCCATGGTTTTAATGGAAGTGGAAAGTAGACTCATGAGGGAGGAAATGGAGAAGTAAAGAAAACAACAAAAATAAAATGATCACTCCACCGTTGTGTGAATAATTTCACAAGGTTTGGTATGAATAAATTCACACATTTATCCAACAGTATAAAAGTGATATTAAGAAAAACATAATAAGAGTATAAGAAGAACTTTTATTAATAAAATAAAGTGAATTGAATAACTTACATGTGAAAGACAAATTTGAGACAACAAAATTGCAGCATAACATTACAATTGAACAAAGCACCAAAGATTCTTCAATCCTCCAACACCACTACCTTAAATAGTCATTTTTGAGCCCTTGGGTCGAGCCTCCAACAGTCCAAGTCTCCTAAATTAATTGTGGTAGGCCATAGGTGGGTGAAAAGTAAGGGAGAGTTGATTTTTCCACCCTTGACCCGAGGTGGCAGCCATATTTCCTTCACCGAACAGACGTGCCTGGAAGACCTTATAGATGTCAGAATCAGAGTGGGACATAGAAGAAGAAACTGGAGATCCGGTTGTCTTATAACCTCCTGTAAAATTTGGGCCCATTTGGAGTTGTTTATTCCGAGATATGATCAAATTATTGGGATGTTTTTCTGGGCCGCAGAATCTAGCCCAGAATTTTATCTCTAACTTGGGCCGTCTAAATGGACATCATGGAGGCCTAATTATCATTGGATCCTCAAGAGTGATTTGTTCCTATACATTTCTTCTAGAATATCACGAAATATTGGATTCATTGAGCTTATATGTTGGGCCCCACAGTCTTATCAGTGGGCTAGTGTCCAATCTGCCTTCCCCAGAATTGTTTCTTTTCATCGCCAAATATCTCCTTCATCCTTTATGAATCATCCATTGATCCCTGAATGAAAAATGTTTAAATTTAAGTTAAGATACATTTAATAAAATATCAAATTAAAATATGGATAATTAAATTCCTTATAATTAGATGACTCATTGGGTACTTTAAATGATTTTAAAAAATGCACCACATAATAGTGCATTTTAAGTAAGAATTACAATCATAATGTGAAATGATGTTCAAAGTGTAAAATGCACTAAAATGGTGTTTATGAATAATAAATAACATGAATATTATGTATATTAACAATGAATATTATCCTCATTTATTGGCTAATCACACCCCCCAACTTGAGTTTTGCTAGTCCCGAGCAAAATATATCTCAACAATATGAAATTCGAATTCCCTTTTCCAAAAACATTTTAATACACAATGATCACCAGAAACCCTTATACCAAACAATCATGAAACCCATAAAAATATTTTAATACAAGATAGTTTCATAAGAAGATCCCAATCCCAAGCCCATTCCTTTGTTCAAATTCATTTCCATATTTCATCCAATATTAAGTATGAGGATGTGTTGTGCATCACAATAGACATGGGGGTTCATATTTATTCAAGGGGGAAATGACGGAAGCGCTATGTGGAATTACATTTCAATATTAAGACGAGTATTCAATTTTTTTTGTATCATATTTTTTTTGTTTTTTTTTTGTTTTTTTTTTTTTGCAATTTTGCCATGGTAATTGAAGTTGCACTCAAAAGAGTCAACCCATGTAGCGAGACTTTGCCGATGACTCCCAGGCTCAAAGACCTTAGGGAACCAAGTGAATCCCACATACTCAGGAATCATCTCGAGTTAACTCAGTCAAAAACAAATTCAAATTACCAAAAATAGAGATAAAATTACTAACTCTGGGCTAGACAACTATGGAGTCACGATCCCCAAGTGCCGAAAGCCACACATTACTTCATTTCATTTCTCTATGTGCAAATTTATTATTTTTTTGATTTTTTTTATTGAATACTCATACTGAAACTAAAATGATCACTAAACCTATGCTATGTATTTGGGGGACCCCATGAACTCAAACTAATACCCCACTATCCAAAGGACGTGCATTGTGATCTTTTTTTATTTGGATGAAAATATAAATGATGAAATATCACATTGGACAGCCACACTTTCCAAAATATATGCTCATGAAATTATAAAAGAATTAAAATTAGAATCAGGGCATGCTAAATTATTTGATATTCAGTTTCAAAGTTTTCAATGTGTAATATCATGTCCAAAGTTAAAGGAATTGTTCCTTCTATTTACACTTTTTTTTTCAAATCATTCATTTTTTTTGACACAAAATCATTTTTTATTTTATCTCCCCCCCAACTTAAAATAACATTGTCCCCAGTGTTTAAAGAAAATAAAATTTAGAATGGGGTAGAGGTAGAGAATTAAAGTTCAAAAAGGAAATTGAAAATGAGGATCATGGAATAAAGTCACCTGGTGGTTGAAGTTGAAATTCTTGCTGCTCCAAATTAGTCCTTTGATCTCTTGGGGAATGTAGGCACCTCCTTGATTGAACATGTATCACCCAAAATAGTACCTGAACCAAAAGAAGAATAAACCAGACAAAAAAACAACACAATGACTTATTTAATTCCAAGTATCATCATTTTTATGGTTTTTCCTATTTTTCTGTTTTTTTTTAATCAAACTAATGATACATTGTATTGTTTTAATTTTATGGGTAAGGTATTACTCAGGGATCACACCGCGTGACACGGATGAATACGGTGCTCCCCTTTCATACCCATCCATACTCATAATAGAAGAATAGGTCAACAGTCTTTTTTTTAAAATATAAAAATGATTAATTAATCCTATTTAAAATATAAATTTTATTAAAACAAAAAAATGATAGGAAACTTGAAAACCATGGGTTGCCTCCCATGCAGTGCTTTGTTTAACATCATTAGCCCGACATGGACCCTAAATCTATCAATTTTTTCCTAGTTCATAGGTTGGCTCAGTTAACTCAACCTCTATTTCCTGTTTATTGAATGATTCAATGAATGGTTTTAACCTTTGAACATTGACCTTGAAAATGTAACCACTTGTGGGATCTTGAATCTATACTGCCCCATGGGGGTACACATGATGCACTATGAAAGGTCCTGAACATCTATACCTTAACTTTCTCGGGTGTAAATGAAGTTTTTAAATCTACAAGAGCACAAGTTTTCCCGGTTCAAAATGTTTGACCTTGATATTCCTAGATTGGTAGGCTTGAACTCTAGCTTTATTGATCCTTGAATTTTCATAAGCCTCTATCCTTAATTCCTCCAGTTCATTGAGATCTAATTTCCTTTTTGTCCCGGCCAATGATAGGTCATAATCCATTTTCTTAATTGCCCAAAAGGCCTTATGCTCAATTTCAACAGGTAAATGGCATGCTTTTCCATAAACCAACCTATATGGTGACATTCCTAGGATGGTTTTGAATGTTGTACGATATGCCCAAAGAGAATCCAATAGTTTCTCGGACCAATCTTTCCTAGAAGGATTGACAGTTTTCTCAAGAATTTGTTTGATTTCACGATTGGCTAACTCAGCTTGACCATTGGTCTGTGGGTGGTAAGCAGTGGACACTTGGTGAGAAATTCCATATTTTTTCATGAGTGATGAGAATGGATGATTGCAAAAATGAGTTCCACGATCACTAATGATAGCCCTAGGAATTCCAAATCTAGAGAAGATGTTTTCTTTGAGAAATCTAATCACAGTTTGATGATCATTGGATTTTATAGGAATGGACTCAACCCATTTAGAGACATAATCAATAGCTAAGAGAATGTAAAGATATCCCCTAGAGTTTAGGAGGGGACCCATGAAATCACTTCCCCAACAGTCAAATATTTCAACCACTAATATGGGAGTGAGTGGCATTTGATTCCTTTTTCTGATGGACCCTACTTTTTGACACCTGGTACAGCTTTTAAAAAATGTGTAGGAGTCCCTTGAGAGGGTGGGCCATAAGAGACCACATTGAAGAATCTTAGAAGATGTTTTTTTAGAGGAAAATTGACCTCCACATGCCTCACTATGACAGAATTTAAGGATGGACTCTTGCTCAGACTCAGGAACACATCTCCTAATGATTTTATCTGGACATAACTTGAATAGGTAAGGATCATCAAACACATAGTGTTTGACATGAGAAAGAAACTTCCTTCGAGCTTGTGTCCCTAGGAATTTTGGAACGACTCCTGTTACTAAGAAATTGGTTATGTCAGCATACCAAGGGCAGTCACTCACAAAGTATAGGTGTTCATCAGGAAATGAATCAGACACAGAAAGGTGATTATAGTTGTCTTTGAATTCCATCCTAGAGAGGTGATCAGCTTCAACATTTTCAACTCCCTTTTTATCCTTGATTGTGAGATCAAATTCTTGTAAGAGAAGGACCCACCTAATCAGTCTAGCCTTAGCATCTTGTTTTTGGAAGAGGTATTTTAGTGCAGAATGGTCAGTGAACACAGTGATGGGTGATCCTAAGATGTAGGACCTAAACTTCTCTAAGGCAAACACAATATAAAGTAACTCCTTTTCAGTGGTGGTGTAGTTGATTTGGACATCATTTAAGGATTTTCTTGCATAAGCAATGACATAAGGATTTTTATCACAACATTGTCCTAACACATCTCCTATAGAAAAGTCATTGGCATCACAAATAGAGAATCCTTTACTAGGAGAGCACAAAGGGGATGGGATATTGAACTAAAGTCCTTGATGAATCTTCTGTAGAAACCCGCATGTCCTAAGAAATACCTCACTTCCTTGATAGTTTTGTGTGATGGAAGGTGACGAATGATGTCAACCTTGGCTTTATCAACTTCAATCCCCCTACCTGAGACCAGATGTCCTAGAACTAGTCCCTCTTTAACCATGAAATGGATTTTTTCCCAGTTTAGGACTAGATTATTTTCTTCACATATTGACAAGACTCTCTCCACATTCCTCAGACATCCCTCAAATGTATCCTCAAACACAGAGAAGTCATCCATGAAGACCTCTATAAAATCCCCTACCATGTCTAAGAATATTCCCATCATGCACCATTGGAAGGTTCCAGGGGTATTGCATAACCCGAAGGGAATGCATTTGAAGGCAAAGGTTCCAAATGGACATGTGAATGTAGTCTTCCCTTGATCCTCTAGGGAGACCTCAATTTGATTATACCCTGAGTACCCATCTAATAAACAGTAGAAGGCATGACCTGCCACTCTCTCAAGGACTTGGTCAATGAATGGTAAGGGGAAATGGTCCTTCTTGGTGAATGATTTTAGCTTCCTATAGTCAATGCAGATCCTCCATCCACTACTCACCCTTGTTGGAAGAATCTATCCATCCTTATTTGTTATCACTATGATTCCAGCCTTTTTTGGAACCACTTGAATTGGGCTCACCCACTCACTCTTAGCTATGGGATAGATGATACCATCTTTTAACAATTTCATAAGTTCTTTCCTTAATACCTCCATGATATTAGGATTGAGTCGCCGTTGAGGTTGACGACATGTCTTTGAATCAGATTCCAGAACAATCCTATGAGTCTCGATAAGTGGGCTAATCCCAGAAATATCAGACAAGGTCCAACCAATGGATTTCTTATGTTTCCTAAGGAAATATAGAAGCATCATCTCATGATTGGGTTCAAGAGAATAATAAATGACAATAGGATGTGTTTGATTGTCCCCTAGGAAGACATACTTGAGTTCAATGGGAAGTTCCTTCAATTCAAGCTCAGGTCGGTTCAGAATTTCAGAAAAAGATTGGGACATTGGATCAAGATCAATTTTATTTCCTAAAGTTTTAGATAGGATTGATTCCCCACATGTAGAAGTTTCAGCAACTAGATTGGCTTGATCAGATTTAGGGAAGGAAGTTGGATTGGTCTCCTTGAAAGTGGTTTCTTGAATGGTTTCACTGATTTTTGGACCTAAGACTTCATCATAAGAGAAATTTGAAAATGATTCAATCCAAGGAGATAAACTTCCTTCATATGAACAAAGGAAATCAATCTCATCCTGACTTAAACATTCATTAAATATTTCTTGATGTTCCATGGATTCATTATCAATGCTTCCTATCATGTTTACTTCATGAATGTCCTCGTCATCCCCTATTTTTGAGCTTGCATTATAGATGTTCAAGTCTAGACTCATGTTCCCAAAGGTGATGGTCATGTTCCCATTTCGGACTCAGATAACAGAGTTGATTATTGCAAGGAAATGTCGACCAAGGATGGTGGGGGTTTGTTCCTCATTTTCTAAGTTTGTATGGTTGTCAAGGACAATGAAATCAGTAGGGTAGATGAAGTTTTCAACCTTTACCAGAAAGTCCTTCAAAATCCCCTTTGGAACCCTAATGCTATGATCAGCAAGCTGAAGTGTGAAAGATGTGTGTTGGAGCTCTTCTAGGCCTAACTGGCAGTACACAGCATATGGTATGAGATTGACACTAGCACCTAGGTCACACAAGGCCTTGACAACTTTTCTCTCTCCTAGTTCAACATTGATGTAAGGGAAACCTGGGTCTTTCAACTTAGGAGGAATGGTCCCTTGAATGGTGTTACTCACATTAGCAGCCAAAAGGACTTGGTTTTTATGTGAAAATTTTATTTTAAAAGTGCACAAGTCCTTAAGGTACTTTGAGTAGGCAGGTATGGTTTGGATGGCATCGAGAAGGGGAATGCTAAACTTGACTTGTGAGAATATTTCCCTCAATGTGTCACTCAATTAAGGCTTGGTTTTCCCCCTCATGCGTTGAGGAAATGGTGCAGGTTGTGGGGTTTTTTGTCGAAGAGTTGTTTCTTTCGCATTGTTATCAGTTTCCTCAGTTTGATCTTGTGTTTTATTTGAATTTTCATCCAAGTTTGAATCTTCATGTGGGTTCTGAATTAGTTGTTAAGGTTTCTCAATTGATTTCCCACTTCTTAAAATAGTCACAACCTTTAGTTGTTCATGAGTTGTTTGAGTACAACTTGAATCTCCCCTTGAAGTTGAGGATGGCACCGCCTGAGTAGGCATGGGTGACTTTCCAGATTTGATGGTTTGAAGTTATTGTTTTAGGGAAGAGACTTCTGAGTTCATCCTCTCCATTTGTTTGCATAGTTGTTCTAGTAGGCTTTGTGGAACAGTTTGGGTTGGTGCTTGATAAGATTGGTTTATCCCGGGGGGATATTTTGGAGGTGGGATGGTTTGTTGAAAATGGACCAGTGGTTGTTGGTATTGGATAAGTTGGGTTTGGAACTGGTTGTGGGTTTGTTAGTTCTGATGGGGGTAAGGATTTTGTCCCTGTGGTTGGCTAGGTTGTTGGTTATCTTTCCAGCGGAAGCCTAGGTGGTCATTATACCTTAGGTTGAAGTTGTTTTGGTATTGAGGCTTTTGAAAGTTCAAATAATTTACTTCCACTGGGGGTCCTCCTAAAAGAACATCTTTGATGGATGGAATGGTTGGGCAGTTGTCTGTCTTATGGTCATGTTTTTCACAAATTGTACAAACAAGGTCTACAGTTTGGATTTCATGGACTTTCCTAAGGTCTATCTCTTCAACCTTCCTAGAGAGTGCTGCGAGTTTATCCCTAAGGCTTTCCTCTTCTATAAGTGTATGAATTCCAGTAGTTCTTTGTGGCTTTTCAGAATAAGGTAAAGTTCCCCATGTTTGGTTTTTTTCATAAAGGCTTTCTAGATACTTGTAAGCATCATTTGGGGCTTTGTTTTTAAAGGTTCCATTACACATCATGTCAATGAATTGTTTATTCCCTGGAACCAACCCTTCATATAAAATTCTCACTTGTTCAGGAATATAAAAACCATGGTGTGTAACCATGTTTAGAGTGTCTTTGAACCTCTCCCATGTTTCATAGGATGACTCTCCCTCTTTTTCAAAAAAAAATTGGATACTCTTTTTAAGTGCAATTGTTTTGTGGTGGGGAAAGTATTTCTTGTAGAATTCTCTTTGTAGTTGGTCCCAAGAGTTTATGGATGATGGTATCAAATTGTTTAACCAATTTTTAGCTCGATCCTTTAATGGAAAAGGAAATATCCTCATCTTAGCTAATTCTAGTTGATGTGGGGGACACATGGTTTCTACAATGTCATTGAACTCCTTAATGTGAAGGTAGGGCATCTCGGACTCCATTCCATGGAATGTGGGAAGGTGGTTTAGAACATGGGGTTTAAATATGTAGTTGGAATATCCTAGGGAATTGTGTCTAATGCATGAGGTGGAATTGGTCAAGGAAGGTGTGAGGTAGTCATTCATGGTTTGATCAATTTCATTCCCCAAGTTTGGGGATGCCTCATTTGGGTTTCCATTTTGGTTCCCACCCGGGTTTATGAGTTGGTTTCTTTGAAGACCTTCCAGTGGAATTGGATAAATTTTGGACTCCAGAGTATTAGGAAGATTAGGATATAAAGTAAATAGTTATCTTGGTGTTCTTGACTCTCCAATCCCAGGACTATCCACCCTAACTAGACGGTTTGATTGATCGCGGGTGTAGGCGTACATGCGCCAAAAGAAAAAAAAACGAGAAAGGGACAAGATAAGATAATTTGGATGAGAAAAGAAGAAATGGGGGAGAATAGAATGGGTGTTTAGATGACTTACTTGGGTCCCCGGTAATGGCGCCAAAATTTGATTCTCGCTCAAATTTACCCAAGAGATTAAGGTAAAATGGTCCTTGTAGTTTAGTTTGGGTTATCGAATCCTATGAGACCTAAGAAGAAACCTATAGACACATACATTCTATAGACTGTTTTTGGATATTAAGTGGCCAAATTTGGGTTGATTTTATATGGTTTTAAGTTAACACTAAAATTATTAAGTGAATTCAATTTAAAATAATGATTTTATCCTAGGTTATCACTTGGGGTTGATTGGACGCATTTCCTTCTCAATGATTTCAATTTCTTATATTTGAGATGGGTTCATTTAAGGAGATAAAACAACATCATCACTTACTGGTTTAATACCTACACCATTTAATACTAATCACCTATACAATTTAAGGATCAAAGTTTTGAGCACTTCAAGGTAAAGGTTCGTATTAGCACATGAAGTGTGTGGCCTTAAATTCAACAAGGATGATGGAGTTTAAAAATCATCAAATAAAAATATCAATTAAAGAAGTGATTATACATTAATGGGGTGATAAATAACATCCAATAAATCCACTTTCTACTCCCTTGGATCAACCCATAAGTGGGTTAGCCCTCCATTGATCCCAGGGTTTCAATGGAAGTGGGAAGTAGACTCATGAGGGAGGAAATGGAGAAGTAAAGAAAACAACAAAAATAAAATGATCACTCCACCGTTGTGTGAATAATTTCACAAGGTTTGGTATGAATAAATTCACACCTTGATCCAAAGGTATGAAAGTGATATGAATAACAACATAATAATAGTAGAATAAGAACTTTTATTAAGAAACTAAAGTGAATTGATCAACTTACATGTGAAAGACAAATTTGAGACAACAAAATTGCAGCATAACATTACAATTGAACAAAGCACAAAAGATTATTCAATCCTCCAACACCACTGCCTTAAATAGGCATTTTTGATCCCTTGGGTCTAGCCTACAACAGTCCAAGTCTCCTAAATTAATTTTGGTAGGCTATACATGGGTGGAAAGTAAGGGAGAGTTGATTTTTCCACCCTTGACCCGAGGTGGCAGCCATATTTCCTTCACCGAACATACACGCTTGGAAGACCTTATATATGGCCGAATAAGAGTGGGACATAGAAGAAGAAAATGGATCTCCTGATTTATTATAACCTCCTGTAAAATTTGGGCCCATTTGGAGTTGTGTATTCCGAGATATGATCAAATTAGTGGTCTGTTTTTTTGGGCCATAGAATTTGGCCCAGAATTTTATCTCTAACTTGGGCCGCCTGAATGGACACAATGGAGGCCGAATTAGCATTGGATCCTCAAGAGTTATTTGTTCCTATACATGTATTATATAATACAAAGAAATATGGGATTCATTGGGCCTGTATGTCGGGCCCCATAGTCTTATCAGTGGTCTGGTATCCAATCTTCCTTCTCCAGAATTGTTTCTTTTCATCGCCAAATATCTCCTTCATCCTTTATAAATCATCCATTGATCCATGAATGAAAAATGTTTAAATTTAAGTGAAGATAAATTTCACAAGTTATCAAATTAAAATATGGATAATTACATTCATTATAATTAGATGACTCATTGGGTACTTTAAATTATTTTAAAAAATGTACCACATAATAGTGCATTTTAAGTAAGAATTACAATCATAATGTGAAATGATGTTCAAAGTGTGAAATGCACTAAAATGGTGTTTATGAATAATAAAGAACATGAATATTATGTATATTAATAGTGAATATTAGCCTAATTTAGTGGCTAATCAGGGCCAGAATAAAAGCCCAACTGAAATAGAAGTACATGTAAAAGAAAGAACAACTCCTGAGGTCGTCCGCCAAGAATCCTACCTGAAAGGTAGGTACAGCTCATCACTGCAGATCTCCACATCAATCAGTAACCTCCCTACACTATCAAGTCTTGGCTCTCCGAGTCTCAGTCAAATATTCTCATCGTTTGTACAAGACACAACAAGGTATGAGTGAATCCCGTGCAGGGGTGAGTATAACAATACTCAGTAGGGACCCCGAGACCCCCGAAGGTCTCTCAAAATTCCACAAAGTAAAAACCACAATCATGATCTCAATAAAAAATCAAAAAGTAAATATATCTCACTCCAGGTATAACTTATGTACATAATTACAGATGATTAGTCATAAAGCTAGATTATATTATTCTATCAAGAGGCACTACTGCTGATCCACACAGGATTAGTATGCGCTGACCCACACATGATCGTTGAGCGTTGACCCACACAGGATCTGACCCACATAGGATCAATAGGTTCTGACCCACATAGGGTCACTGAACGCTAACCCACACAGGATCTGACCCACACAGGATCGGTATGTGCTGACCCAAACAGGACCGCTGAGTGTTGACCCACACAAGATATGACCCACACAGGATCAATATGAACTAACCCACACAAGATCACTAAGTGATGACCCACATAGGATCGACAGGTAATAACCCCCATAGGATCACCCTTCATTCTCCACGTCACAACTAGCCACAAGATTCTCACAGTTAGCACGCTTGATTCCGGGAGGATCCGATCCTCAAGCCATCGGTCGTATTTCAACCAGAATAAAGTCCCATGAATAAGTAACCTGATGAACCATCTTGTCATAGGGGTCCCAATTCAACAGACGGTGCATCAATCGAACGCCCGGTCTGTAAGTTATAAGTATTTTAGTGTTGAGGGCCTGGTTGGGTTCAAGTTCAATTCAACCCGACCATACTCCAACTTTCTCCAAAACTCAAGTGGAGTATCTCAAAAGGACCTCCTCATCCTAAGGGTTCTAACACTATAGAAGGTTCATCCAACGGACATCCAGTTTAGGAGATATTCTTATTTAAGCGTAACTAGGCCGAAAAAGGGTCTGGGTTCGGTCCAACCCGGTTGGACCGACCCGACCCAACCCAGCCCGAAGGGGCTAGGCTTGGCCCGATTTGGCTAGGACTAGTCCTGTCCATTGGGTTGTGGGCTTGGTCCGCTGACCGTGGACTCGGCTCGGGCCACCGGGTACGGGGGATCACTCCCCTCCCGAACGGCTCAGCCATTTAGGTCTTCAAAGCAGCGGTGCCAGTTGGTGCCGCTCCACCTAGCTAGTCCGCTGGACTGGTCACCAGTGGAACCTATAGACCGTGGGTCCGTCCTCTACTGTGGCTCGAAGCCACAACCCCCGTCTGTGGCTCGAAGTCACGGCCCTCCTCTGTGGCGTGCCACCATAGCATGCCGCCTAGCTCCAATGTGGTCAGTGTTTTCCAGACGCCCCATTCGTCCGCCGTAGCACCTTCGGGAACTACCACCTTCTCATGGATGGCATTTGTCGGCCTCTGCCTCCTCCGGTCACCGTCGCCGCCATGACGTCGATGCTTCCGCGGGCTACCAGTGAAGCTCCGGTGGTCTGATTTCTTTCTCATCTGTGCCTACGAGACTCTCGGGACGGAGTCTACACTACGTGGCCCTCAGTTTTACTTTACCGCCATATTTTTTTATCACCCATGAAGAACACAACTAATACCAAGATCAGCGGAGGGTTCAGGCCTTGTTCGTTCGGCTCGCACCCTCTGCGTTAGCATTAGAACACGGAAGCAATTCAATCATCAACAAGAGTAGAAAAATTCTAAAACTCTTTGAATAAAACCCTTACCTAGAAAATGTTGGTAGACAATGCGGATGAGGAAGATGGGTCTGCATCATTCCTAGAATGTTCTTTGGTGTTCATGGAACTCCAGATTGAATCCTCTAAGGCATCGAAGCTCTGTTCTACGTTGGAGGAAGTCATCACCGGTACTTCGTCAGAGGTTCCTCTCATGAGTTCCCAAGACCCATGCCCAATATTTGTTTAAATAGATGAAGAGAGGAGTTTAACTCACCGCACAATTAATTAGGTTCATTAATGAATTCAATTAATGGACCCACTAATCTCCTGATAGTGCAGTTACACAAGCAAGTGTAACCGACCATTAAATAGTCTGACAACCCTGTGGTCCCACCACTGTCTCTCATCAGTTACAATGAAAGAAATAAAATAACTCGTTGATTTATTTTATTATTTTTTTTGTAAATTCCAAAAATTAACTTTTTCATCTGACCCTTGCTAGTCAAAGTTAAGCTTTGCCTAAGAAAATCCCAACACTACTAATTCAACGGTACCCTTGGATTTTTAATCAGATCACCAGTTCAAAAGATAGAAATCGCCATCCGCAAGTTTACTGAACGTACCTTAAAAAAAGTTCAAAATTCTATTTCGGGCTCTCTGGGCCTCAGAATCACATGCCGTAAATTTTCACAAACATGTAATAATCCCAAATAATTTTAAAATATATATATATAAATTCTTACTCTTTACAGATTATGCATGGTTAGCGGCCCAAATAGATGGAATCGGATGAAGTGATATCACCAGGATAAGGATGGGGTGATGGATTAAGTGATAGAGGATGGATCAGAACACCTCAAGGAGGTGGATCTAGGGGATGTGTCCCATAAAGGGAAGATGCCACATCATGAGGTTATGTCCCTCGGAGGGAGAACCAGAGTTTATCATTGATTGGGATTGAACCTCAGAGAGTCTTTCTACGTACCCTGTTTAGTAGACAGGGATCAATACCCATGTAGTTTGGCAGTGAGGAACATGGGGTTTATGAACTGAGGCCTCCCAAGTGGATAGGTTTCATGGTCACTACTAACCTCTAAACCCACGTAAGTCATACTCAGTGTGAGAAACAATAGGTAGCATTAGATCTGGTGATTTTGTCATGAAAGGTGCATCCATGAGAGGTGATGTGCGGCTTACGAACTAAGGCAGCCCAGGGAGATGGAGATTGGGGTTTACTATGGAAGGGATGCCCAAAGAGGATCTTGTTCCATGTGAGGAGGATATCATTACCTTCTAGGAGGGAAAGGAAGATATCACTCCAATAGAGATGAGTGGGCATGGAGAATTCCCTAGGTAAGACACCCCATGTGCATTGTATGGGGTGATACTATAGTTTAACATCATGTACTGAGGATTATGGGGCTTGGAAGTTCCACATCATATAGCTTGGATGGGGAAGAATCACTCCTTACCCCATAGACTTACATAACTGATACCCACCCACACTTGGGGAAGGGAAGGCATCAGTAATGCCTGATGGGAGTAGGGTGGAGGATTAGTCACTCATGGGGTCTACATTAGCATGGATATACCAAAAATAAAGATCCATTAGCATACATATCCCAAAAAAAGAGGTAGGACATCACAACAAGGGATACCACATGAGTGGGTAGTAAATCCCTACGTGCAAGCCTAGAGGGCCGCATAGAAGAGATGTCAGGAAGCAAGGTGCCTCACCAAGAGGATCTTCACAAAGGAAATAGGTTTCTCTAAGAAAATGGCCTTGTGAAGCATGGGGCCCTTTCCCTAGCATAGAGTCCTGACTTAATATAATAGTACTTCAAAAAGGTTTAATGCTTCAAAAAGCCTCAAGAATACCAAAGGGGTTCTTTCCTTCATGGAGGGAGGAGGCCTTTGTGAAATGCATACCTACCATAGGTATGGGATATGATGAAAAAAGGAAATCATGGATCGCGATGCTCAAGAAACTTGGGAAATCAATTTTTGGTTCATGTTTATAGTGCTTGGGAGATTCGCAAAATGGGAGACCATAAGTTGAAAGGTCAAGGTTATAGTGCTTTTTAAGGTGGGGATAGTCGCATATTTATAGGCAACGAGGATCGTGGTGCTCGTGGGGTGCTCTGCGAAGGGTCGGGGCTCTATCGGACTCAGAGAGTTGTCCATCAAATATGTTCACACAGTCATGGGGATTGTTGTACTTGAGGATGTACCATAAATTTCCTTCACACGTGTGGTGGTGAGGGGTCTCCACAAAGGAGCTTCGTGAGGCAGACTCCTTTGATGAATTTTGGGGTCATTTGAGCTCAAATTGTCTTAAAACCGGTTGTGACCTTCTTCATTTCTCTAGTAGCATGTATTTCAGCATCAAACCCCCCCCCCCCTCAAAATGGGAGATGAAGGGAAAAGGAGGGTCAAATTATGAGGGTAAATCACCAAAAAACAAGGATGGTCACGAAGTTCGATCACATTGATGGGGTGTGGAGTTTGCATACGCTAGTTCGCCTTGAAGATCGGGGGTTCCTAGGTCACCATAATGCTCGATTAGACATCACCTATAAATAGAGTAAAATGGGCCCATTTTCTACACTTGATCTTCATGAACAAATTCACTGAAACTTTCTTTTCAAAAAGCTATTTTCCCCACAAATTTATCTCTGTGAACTGGGTTTCATGGTCCTTTGCCTCATGAACACTCATTCAGCAAATTGGGGGTCCAGTAGATGTTTCACTACCCCAGGGGGGAGGTTCTCTCTATTAGAACCTGCATCAATTCCCCCTTCTGAGTGTATCTTAGGGAAAACCATGTTTACTACAACAATTCCCGGAGGCACATCCTCAATGTCATTGGGTAGGTCTGGATGTTGTGGGATAGAACTAAATTGAAGAGGTGCATACTATCCCCAACCAAAAATATACATGTGTGGGACCACCCCTTCGATGATTCTGTGGGGCATAGTGAATCTCTAAATGCATCGTTGGTGAAGGGTCTAGTGATAATTGGGTGGTGTAGGGTCCTAAGATATAGGAAGCACTACTAATTCAACCATGAAAAACTACTTTTAAATGTCGTTGAAATGTTCCTAACTCTTCAAATAGGAAAATTGATGTCCATGGAGGAGTAAATGTGTAGCCCAAAGGGTTCAACAGAAGAAAAAAACTCATCTTGAGTAAGGGACTTCGGAATATCAAAGCCATGAGTATAAATCAGCCAGAACATCTTAGATAACTGATCCATGGTGAGAGTATCCCATAAGCTCCTCTATTTAGAATCAGGATCCAACTCTTCATTTCCCCATTCTTCAATCAAGGGTAGATGAGGAACCATCAACAACACTGATGTGGATATTTTTAGTAGTAGAATTACCATCAGATAAAATGGTGTGTGAACTGACTGACCACCACTTAATGGGTCATATCTTGAAGGTGGTATTGACTGCATAATCATGTCCCTATAAGATGGGGTGTTGAACACAGATTCATGCACGAAGGTGGAAGCTATTGGTGGTGGATCTAGTGGGTTATTTTCATCTACCAAGCCCCAAAATAACTCTTTGTGATCTCATGTTGAGGTAGAAAATGAAATTGAAGATGATATAGAGTACTGAACGGAAATATGTTGGAAGGGATCCAAATCTTATTTCTCCTACATGAACCTATGAAGAGATTCGAGGATATAGTGCATCTCACCTTTTGGGATGAATAAACTCACACGTCGGGCTCCTTCCCTATACTCTAATACCAAAGACTGGGGGGAAGTCTCCATCAGTGAATCTAATTTAGCTTTAGAATTAGAAAACTGAATGGGATTCACAACAACTTGGGGACTCCAATAGATATTCCTTCAGTGTCGATGGTTCTCCATTCTTCCCCATGATATGGAAATTTTTCAACATGAGAACAACCTTCGTGCTGCTAGTTGATTGCACTGGGAGGACCTCTGCTTTTATTTTTTGGGATATGGGGAGGACATCCGTACCTATTTTCATCAAAGGGGGGAGGACCTTTGATTTTACTGCTGTGAGAGTGGGGAGGACCTCCACTATGATGAGCTTCGGTGTGAGGATCACCTGGGAATATATCGAATGTGACATGGGGAGGACCTCCTTATTGGATGTCGGACGTATGGGGAGGACCTCTATGGTAGTGGGTGTTAGAGCTGGGAGGACCTCTGCTAGAGCTGATGAGGACATGGGGAGGACCTCCATGTTGGATGCTTTTGGCACGGAGAGGACCTCCATGATGATTGGAATTGATCACATGAGGAGGTCGTTCCTACTAATCATGGATGAAGCGAGGATGGCCTACACATTAGTAGTTACTAGAGCAGGTAGGACCTCCACTCTGGTTAGCTGCAATATAGTGAGGACCTCCGTACTGGTTGGTGATGAAGCAAGGAGGGCCTTCACTTTTTTCAATGCTATTGTGGGGAGGACCTCCTCTTGAACTAGAAATGATGTGAGGAGGACCACCACATTGGTAGTCTGTGACATGGGGAGGTCCTTCGGGTTAGGTGTCAACAAGTTGGGGAGGACCTCTGCTTGGGAGGGTGTTGAGAACATGGGGAGGACCTTTATGTTGATAATAAGAGTGTAGAGGACCTACACTCTAACTGGTGATGGTATTCAGAGGGCCTCTTTACTGAATATCATCATCATGGGTTATCCCATGATGGTTGCTGGTGGTGCCGATGACCGAAAGAGTCAACTTAGCCTACCTGTGGGGTGGCTAAGGCCTTGATTCTGATTAGGAACTTGTGAATCCTTGCTCTATTGTGGTAGGGATATAGTAGAATGCATTGGGGGTGGAATCGTCTATGGGATTTGTTCAATACGATGCCCCCTGACAGATATATTACTAAGCTTGGGCCCAATGTTGGTGTCAGGTTATCCGGATAGGGGATGACAGAGCATGGATATAGACCACCTGTTCTTTAGCATGAGGGACTGGTTGGTGGCACTGACGGGGCCTTGTGGGAACCCTCTTTGGTGGATCCTAGGAATTTTTTGTGGTTGGGATGACTCAGATATCCCTTAACTCATCATAGTAGGGGAGTGATTAATGGGATTGATCCAAGGAGAGGCTCCCAAAGCAGTTGAACGTGGGAGTGGGGAGTAGTGGTTCCCTATGTTGTCCTTGGGGGAAGCAGTGGTAGAGAGGCACAGAAGCCTCCAGGTCCTAGAGAGCCATATCTATTGTGGTAAGGACCCCCTCATGCTTGTATCATTGTACGAGAGTGATTATCACCCTCTAGATGATTTCGAAGGGTGAGATGGGGCATGGGCACTGAGTAGCTATGTTTGAGGATGACATCATGGAATCGGTGGAGTTGTGTGGGAATGATGCATTGACATTCCTTCTACCCCTATATTTGTAGGTGGGGGAAATTGATTTCCTATGGCTTGGGTCCTATAAAGAAAGAAGATTCAGCCATTAGTATAGATATAAGGAATGAAATTCCCAATTACCTAGTGTCATTCAGTATTCCATGGTTGGAGAAAGATATCCACACTAATTATGATATATATTGGATTACCCAATGATTAACTGCCCCAATTTATAGTGAGTTTCACACCAAGCCCACTATTTTCTTAGTGGGACCTAGCACTGAATAACTAGATCTGGTGGACGCTCGTCTTCTGATGACTCTAACACAACTAATCACATGTTCAAGATGAGATTTCACATTGGGTTCACCATTTTTGTTTCTGATGATTTCCATCGGGCGTGTCCGCCTCATCACGTGTCGTTCACGTGCGTTGACGGACTGAATTGTGCTTCACATTCCTATTTTCCAAATGCGGGCAACATTCATCACTTCTTCATATATGTTTACTTCTTGATCTGAATGGGATAATGGAATTTAGGTTCCTCCTTACATGGATTCATCCTCAGAATTATTCACCTAGTCTGAGTCTCACTTATATATTAATATGTTATTCATGAAACTTGTAACGCCCCGATTCCAGTTACCCAGAGTCGGTGCATTATTTTAATACATTTTCATGATTACAAGGAATCAAGTCCCAAAGGACAGATCAGTTTAGTTGTCTTGAAAAATATATTACATACATGAATGTTACATTACACTTTATAACATAAAACACAACATAAATAATCCTTTATGAATGTCGTTATTACCTTAGATTAACCCTGTATATCAATCACAATACACATCTTGGAATCCTGGGAAAAATAAAACATAGAAAGGGGTCAACTCAAATGCTCAGTAAGGGTAAGAAATATAGTAGAAGATAACATAAATATTAAGCATGGTGAATAATTGAAAACACATGCCTTTACCAATAATAAACATGAATACTTTTATGGTAGGAATATGAGCTGAGTAAATAATTCCATAATAAAACATAATCATGGGTATTATACTAGTCGAATGACCACATGAACCATCAATATTATTTTCATAATGAGGGAATGTATAATTCCATACTTCATAACCACATATTCAAGGCCTTGTGCAAAGGCTACAAATAAGATTTTGTCAAGGCCTTGTGCCAAGACATTATTTTGTCCCATGAGACCTACCGATGCACCTAGGAGCTATAGCGGGCTCCACCCATCACTTACTAAGTCCAATACATTCCTCATATGAAAGAGTTGAAATATAACATAAACATTCATATTAAAACTAGCATACGAAATGTCAATACTTTAACCATAAACCATGAATGGTATAACAATAACACATCTACAGTCAAACATATCATAACTCATTAAACACAAAATTGAAGATTTTATTTGTAATAAATCATCCTCAATCAAGAATAATATTAAAAAAGGATGTTTAAATAGTTGAAAATTATTTGTAAAACTCTTTGAGAGAAATATCTCTTTTTCATGAAAACATTTAAAAGTCGCACAATTTTAAAAATAATACATTTAAAGAAATTTTTGAGTCAAAGTGTCCCATACCACTTTGAAACTTTTTAAAGGTATTAAAATTAAAAAAAAAACATTCATGTCCATATAAATAAATCCTTAAAAAAACATTTTGAAATCATGGACATTAATGGGAAAGGTTTAGAAGAATAAATCATTAAAACATTTAAAATGATGTTTTAGTAAAAGTTTCCCTTAAAAGTATATCTTTGAAAACTATTTTATGAAACATGGACATGGATAATAAATATGTCTCAATAAAAACTTACCCATAAACAATCTCTAATAATAATGAGATCGATGAATTAACCCTTACCTTGCACTTTCCTTTGGTCGAGGGTACATTTAACCTCCTGTATAATGACCATTGTATGTTATTAGATTATACTTGAACCATATTTATATTTATTATATCATACATGATTCATTTATGACTTTATATTACCCATTTAATAATGATTTTTATGTTAAATTAATATTTCGGGTAATAATTGTTTTCTTTATCGTACGTATTTTAACATGTTATTCTTGTCCATATCATTTAGATCATGGTTTAAATACTTCCAGAATAAAATCCTTGATTCATATATAAAATATATTTAGAATATAAATATTTATAATAGATATATATATATATGAAATGAAAAACACTGTTTATGGAGACGGTAGGTCGTACGTACGCATAAACGTTGTTTCTGTTTTCATATCGTATTGAACGGAAGTAAGTGAATAAGATATATGTAAGTACATATATATATATATATATCCATTAGCATTATTATTTCATATATTACATACTTATTAGTCAAATATATTTTTATAATCGTTGATGAATGGTGAACGTGGAAATGAATCTCATCGCATTGTGGAGACGGTAATCCGTACGTACGCACGAGCGAAAATATAATTTCATTAAAGGTGTGGAATTGGATGGTATATTAATTTTACAGAGACATTAGAATTTTATTTTAATTATTTATATACATATTACTCATCATTATATCCATCCAAATAACATAGTGTTGAATAAAAAATTACACCACGGTGTGGAGACGGTAACTCGTATGTATGCACGCATGGTAACATTATCATTCATAGGATGGATAGAATAATTAATATGGTTGTGCCATATTTATAATAACATCATAGTATATATAAGGTACTGGAGTTATTATTTTGGTATGGTAATAACAAAGAAAGAGTAAGTGGAAGAATAAAAGAACTTGAAATAGGGTG
The DNA here is from genome assembly GCA_963277665.1 of Viscum album. Taxonomy (NCBI): domain Eukaryota; kingdom Viridiplantae; phylum Streptophyta; class Magnoliopsida; order Santalales; family Viscaceae; genus Viscum; species Viscum album. Next base: position 1,336,889,099 of record OY728150.1, on the reverse strand, counting down.
GTGAAATCATTACCTCTTCTTCGGGTTCTTCCTTTTGATTTGATCAAAAGGGATATTTATATTGGTTTTATGACCAAAGTAAGGCCTCTAGGATGAATTTAGGATAGATTATAAGATATTTTTGTAGGTTTTGGTCGAGAAAAATGGCTTTGGGGGTGTGAATTTGAGATAAGGGGAAGTTCCCTTTTATAAGAGGGGTGAGGGGTACCGTAGGAAAAACTTAAAATATTATTTTATAATAAATTAATTTTCGGTTTCTGATAGCTCAAAAATGAATTATTTAAAGGATAATGTGATTATGGGTCAAAAACCACTCAACCAATAGGTTTTAGACAGGTTTGGGTCACTATATTAACCTTATCTTTTAGATTTAACTCTTAGTTAAATTGTTTGACATTTACCTTGTCTCTTTGTATTTTTATATTATATGGTTAAAAAACTTACTATAAACTTCCAAGAGAACCCCAAGTGGTTCATTAACGACATATAATAGTATTTAATCCCTTTGGCTGAACCTTAGATTTTTTGGAAAATAATACCAATTAATAATATAATATTGTTTTTAAAAACTCTTTTCTGCCAATTTGGACACTATTTGGTATTTTGTTTTTTCTAAATTCATAACAGCATTATTACTTCAAAAAAAATCATTTAATCAACCCTAATATGTCATATTAACCTATAAAATTAGTGTAATTCATAAAAAGTATTAAATTACATTTATTTGGGTATTTATAATATCAATTATTTTAATATTTCATTAATAAGGTAATTACTGCATCATCATTGTGTCATAAATAAATTAAATTATTTAATGTTTAAAAATTATAAATAAAGTACCATTATGTATGAATTCTTTTTATATTTCTAATTAATATTTATTATTGAATTTATCTTATGTGTAACTCTATATTAAAAATGGTTTAGTTATTAAACTTTGAATTTAACACTTTTAACTCTTCTTTGAATTAAATAATAATAAATGTCTTAATATAATCCAAGTGGACCTAAAGGATCATATTTTATTCCTAAGGTAGTTTTTGGTCGAATTACACTTATCCAATAAAATTAGGACATGTGTTAGGGTAATAATAATATCATTTTTCCTTTTAATTACCCTATTTAACTTTAATTGTGGTAAATAAAAGTCAAAAGTTACTATTCACAAAAAATTATTTTTATCTTATTGAACCATATTTTACTTAATGATATCAACATTGTCTCTCATATTTTTGAAATTCAATTCATAAAAGCGGTAAAATTATGTTTTATGCAAATTTGCAAATGCTCCTAGGAGGTGGGTAAAAGACGGTAAAATTTTAATAAATTTTTTATATATCTAAACTTATTATAAAATTACTCCTATGAATTACATTGAACTTATATAGGTATTATTCATATATTTTGACCTAAAATAAATTTATATAAAATAAAAAATTATTTAAATAAAAAGTCGGTTTTAAACAACAACTCAGTGTCTTTCATTATTCATCAAAAATTGAAAGTTTTCAGAAAAATACCAAAAAATCACCCTAAGATAATTTTGATATTCTAAATTCAATAATGAAGTATATTTTACCAAATTAAAAACATAGAAGTTTCATTCATTATTTTATAATTAATTCCCATTGTCAAAACCAAAAGGCATATTTTTAAGAAATAATAACTATCAAAAGATTGACACTTGTTTATATCCAATTTCAAATTGAAATTACTTACAATGAACAGCATTGGATTAAATGGTAAAAATATAATATATTTATACTTCCAAACCATTAAATGTATAATTTAACACTATAAATTATTTTGATTAAATAAGTTGTTTTCAGTTAAAATATAGTATTTTCACTATTCACCCAAAATATGAAAGTTATCAGAAAACACCAAAAATTTATTGAAACTAAATTATTATGTCCTGATTCTAAAGAAGAAGTTTATTTTGTCAAATTAAATATATAAAAGTTTCAAATATTGGATTTAACAAGGGTTCCCCATTAGAATGCGATAAAAGTGCAGTTTTTGAAAAATACTTCTTTTATATGAAAAAAATGAATTTGTTCTTACATTATGTATAAGAAACTCATAATATGAATTCTAAAATTATAATGATTATATAAAGTTCAAAATTCAGTTAATACTATTCATAACCGCTTTTGAACGTCTAGTTTGGTAAGTCATGGTGCACTAGAACACGGTGTTGCATGTAGTGCAAGTTATTGAATTACTTTGAAGAAATAACGTACTATGAAATATTGTGGTGTTACATTCTTCCCTCCTTTAATAAATTGCGTCCTCGCAATTTGAAATTGTTTTTCGAAAATAAAAGGTTAAAAATAGAAAAATACCTTTGTGAAGAACTCACATCGGAAATTGGGTTAATAAAATTTAGTCTTAATAAGAGGGAATATATATATATATATATATATATATATATATATATACTTGACAAGTAGAGTTACATCCTTTAACTAATTCCTACCACAAAATCATCTTTAACTCCAAAATATTTTAAAAAAATATTCTATTTATCCTAATCGTATAGGGTTCCAAAAATAATGAATTTTTAATTCACCTATCAGACCTTTTGAAAAAAAACTACATTATACAATCCAGGACAACACGTAGGCCAGTGGTAGGTGATGCACCCTTGTTGCCCTTCGGTTGTGGGTTCAAGTCTCGCGGCTTTGCCGGACGTGACTGGTTGTCACCCGATCTCTAAGTTGTCCTTTTTATGTCAATCCAAAAATAACCTTAACAATTGTATCCAATTTCAAACTCAATCCATTCCAACCTTTATACTTATCCAAAATACTTCTATTCAAACTCACAGTCCAAAATTTATAAGGAATTTAAACACAATAAAGATCTTTTTGCCACGTAATAACATGTGAATACCTTCATCATGTATTCTTTTAAAACATGGTAACTCCCTGAATTACCATAAAACCTTATTGATTACATTTATGCTCCTTTATCCTTTATATAATACTGGATATATTCCTTATATCCAAAAATTTTGAATATTCCAACAATGATGAAATAAACAAACCATTAATCAGTTCCAAGATAGTCAAGAATATCCAATATAATTTATCCAAATCAATCATGTATTATTCCAAAATCACTACCTCAGTATCAAAACCATATTATGGTTTATCTTTCTCTCAGGCATATATTTTCCAAAATTTTAACCTGTTATTGAGTCACTTTTCTTGGTTCCACACAATCTCAAGTCCTTAATGAAATAGTACTTCAGTACAATCCTTATATACTCTATAATTTTTATAACATGTACATCATTAATACAATACTCAAATGACACAATACTTTAATAAAAATGCAAGAAATCTAATCATTACTCTTCATCTTCGGTAGTATCATAACTTTATTATTATTCAATAGCAGTATTTGGGGTATACTCTGATGATTTGGAAATTGATTCGCGTAGTGTCTCAACTCCTTGCAGATAAAGCATTGTAAATTTGAAACTTTTTTATTACCCTTTCAATCACATACTTGGTTTCCTTTTTCTCTACACTTATAACAAACTCTCATTCCCTTCAAGCATTTACTAAGGTGATTCTTTCCACAGTTATCATATATGGGAAAATCCTTTTTTCCCTCTTCCCTTTATCTATATTTCTATCTTCCATCCTTTTCTTCTCTTGCTTCCCTTCAAAGTCTTAGGACTCAGAGAATTCTTTACTTATCTTATTAACACATGATACTATTTATTCATATGTTTAGAATACATGGGAGACTATTTCTCTTCTAAATATTGGCTAAATACCATAAAAGATATGATCCTTCTTACTCTTTGGATCATACGTATTGCTGGAGTTCACATTCCTTTTATTGGGTACCATTCCTATACAATGGCATACACTAGGTTAGTTTATGTATTACAATGAGTAATTCCAAACTTTTGAAATACCTAACGTAAATTGAACAGTTTATGGATATAATCCATAATCATAAAAATATTTTCTTTAAGGAGGTATATACTCGTAAATTATTCATAATTATTTGTAAAGAAAATGAGAATTATCCTAAGCATATCCCTCGGGAGTGTCGTAACCAAGAGTGCAGCAAGGCCCATTGTCGTGCACTAGTTCCCATTTGAGTCTAGCTCAAAGCGGTGTTTTCAGGTTTTACCCCTAGGTACATATGTTCCAGATTTTCCTCTACCTACTCATATCCATACAGGGATGTATTTCTTGGAAAACTCACAAAATCTCTACAATACAAAAATTCTAGGAAGTTCTTATATACTAATCCTCAAAGTCTATCTTAGGGTAATGTTATCTAATCATAGTTTATCTAAATCTAGTTTACAAGGTTATTTCTAAACTTCCTCTGATACCAACTGTAACGCCCCGACCCCAGTTACCCAGAGTCGGTGCATTATTTTAATACATTGGCATGATTACAAGGAATCAAGTCCCGAAGAACTGATCAGTTTAGTAGTCTTGGAAAATAGATTACATACATGAATGTTACATTACAATTTATAACATAAAACACAACATAAATAATCCTTTATAAATGTCGTTATTCCCTTAGCTTAACCCTGTATATCAATCACAATACACTTCTTGGAATCCTGGGAAAAATAAAACATAGAAAGGGGTGAGCTCAAACGCTCAGTAAGGGTAAGAAATACAGTGGAAGATAACATAAATATTAAGCATGGTGAATAATTTAAAACACATTCCTTTACCAATAATAAACATGAATACTTTTATGGTATGAATATGAGCTGAGTAAATAATGCCATAATAAAACATAATCATGGGTATTCTACAAGTCTAATGACCACATGAACCATCAATATTATTTTTATAATGAGGGAATGTATAATTCCAGACTTCATAACCACATAGTCAAGGCCTTGTAAAAAGACTAGAAATAAGATTTTATCAAGGCCTTGTGCCAAGACACTGTTTTTCCCATGAGACCTACCGATGCACTGATGAGTTATAGAGGGATCCAACCATCACTTAATAATTCCAATACATTCCTCATATGAAAGGGTTGAAATATAACATAAACATTCGTATTAAAACTAGCATAAGAAATGTCAATACTTTAACCATAAAACATGAATGGTATAATAATAACACATCCACAGTCAAACATATCATAACTCATTAAACACAATATTGAAGATTGTATTTATAATAAATCATCCTCAATCAAGAATAATATTCAAAAAGGATGTTGACATAGTTGAAAATTATTTGTAAAACTCTTTGAGATAAATGTCCCTTTTTCATGAAAACATTTAAAAAAACATTCATTTCCATACCACTAAATTGTCCCATACCACTTTGAAACTTTTTAAAGGTATTAAAATTTTAAAAAAAAATTCATGTCTATATAAATAAATCCTTAAAAAACATTTTGAAATCATGGACATTAATGAGAAAGGTTTAGAAGAATAAATCTTTAAAACATTTAAAATGATGTTTTAGTAAAAGTTTCCCTTAAAAGGATATCTTTGAAAACTATTTTATGAAACATGGAAATGGATAATAAATATGTCCCAATAAAAACTTACCCATAAACAATCTCTAATAATAATGAGATCGAGGAATTAACCCTTACCTTGCACTTTCCTTTGGTCGAGGGTATGTTTAACCTCCTGTATAATGACCATTGTATGTTATTATATTATACCATAACCATATTTATATTTATTATATCATACATGATTCATTTATGACTTTATACTACCCATTTAATAATGATTTTTATGTTAAATTAACATTTCGGGTAATAATCGCTTTCTTTATCGTACGTATTTTAACTTGTTATTCTTGTCCGTATCATTTAGATCATGGTTTAAATACTTCCAGAATAAAATCCTTGATTAATATATCAAATATATTTATAATATAAATATTTATAATAGATAGATATATGAAATGGAAAACACCGTTTATGGAGACGGTAGGCCGTACGTATGCATAAACGTTGTTTCTGTTTTCATATCGTATTGAACGGAAGTAAGTTAATAAGATATATGTAAGTAAATATATATATATATCCATTAGAATTATTATGTCATATATTACATACTTATTAGTAATATATATTTTTATAATTGTCGATGAATGGTGAACGTGGAAATGAATCTCATCGCATCGTGGAGACGGTAATATGTACGTACGCACGAGCGACAATATAATTTCCTTAAAAGTGTGGAATTGGATGGTATATTAATTTTATAGAGACATTATCATGTTATTTTAATTATTTATATACATATTAATCATCATTATATCCATCCAAATAACATAGTGTTGAATAACAAATTACACCACGACGTGGAGACGGTAAGTCGTACGTATGCACGCATGGTAACATTATCATTCATAGGATGGATAGAATAATGAATATGGTTGTTACATATTTATAATAACATCACAGTATATATAAGGTACTGGATTTATTATTTTGGTATGGTAATAACAAAGAAATAGTAAGTGGAAGAATAAAAGAACTTGAAAGAGGGTGGTAAAATCATTACCTCTTCTTCGGGTTCTTCCTTTTGATTTGATCAAAAGGGATCCTTAGGTTGGTTTTATGACCAAATTAAGGCCTCTAGGATGAAGTTAGGATAGTTGATAGGATATTTGGGTAGGTTTTGGCCGATTCAAATGGCTTTGGAGGTGTGAATTTGAGAGAAGGGTAAGTTCCCTTTTATAAGAGGGGTGAGGGGCACCGTAGGAAAAACTTAAAATATTATTTTATAATAAATTCATTTTCGGTTTCTAATGGCCATAAAATGAATTATTTAAAGGATAAGTTGGTTATGGGTCTAAAACCACTCAACCAATAGGTTTTAGACAGGTTTGGGTCACTATATTAACCTTATATTTTAGATTTAACTCTTAGTTAAATAGTTTGACATTTACCATGTCTCTTTGTATTTTTATATTATATGGTTAATAAACTTACTCTAAACTTCTAAGAAAACCACAAGTGGTTAATTAATGAAATATATAATAGTATTTAATCCCTTTGGTCTAACATTAGATTTTTAGGAATAGAATACCAATTAATAATATAATATTTGTTTTAGAAACTCTTTTATGTCAATTTTGACACTATTTGGTATTTTGTTTTTTCTAAATTTATAACAGCATTATTACTTAGAAAAAAATTCATTTAATAAACCCTAATATGTAATATTAACCTATAAAATTATTTTAATTCATAAAAAGTCTTAAATTACATTTATTTGGGTATTTATAATATTAATTATTTTAATATTTTATTAATAAGGTAATTACTGCATCATCATTTTGTCATAAATAAATTAAAATATTTAATGTTTCAAAATTATAAATAAAATACATTTATTTAGTAATTATTTTTATATTTCTAATTAATATTTATAGTTGAATTTATCTTATGTGTAACCCTATATTAAAAATGGTTTAGTTATTAAACTTTGAATTTAACACTTTTAACTCTTCTTTGAATTAAATAATAATAAATGTCCTAATCTAATACAAGTGGACCTAAAGGATCATATTTTATTCCTAAGGTTGTTTTTGGTCGAATTACACTTATCCAATAGAATTAGGACATGTTTTAGGGTAATAATAATATCATTTTTACCTTTAATTACCCTATTTACTTTTAACTGTAGTAAATAAAAGTCAAAAGTTACTATTCACAAAAAAATTATTTTTATCTTATTGAACCACATTTTACTTAATGATATCAACTGTGTCTCTTGGATTTTTGAAATTCAATTTACATAAGCGGTAAAAGTATGTTTTATGTAAATTTGCAAATGCTCCTAGGAGGTGGGTAAAAGACAGTAAAATTTCAATAAAATTTTTACATATCTAAACTTATTATAAAATGACTCCAATTAATTTAATTGAAATTATATAGGTATTATGTATCTATTTTGACCTAAAATAAATTTATATAAAATAAAAAATTATTTAAATAAAAAGTCGGTTTTAAACAATAACTTAGCGTTTTTCACTATTCATCAAAAATTGAAAGTTTTCAAAAAAATACCAAAAATTTACCCTGAGCTAATTTTGATATTACGAATTCAATAATGAAGTCTATTTTACCAAATTCAAAACATAGAAGTTACATTTATTAATTTAAAATTCATTCTCGTTGTCAAAACCAAAAGGCGTATTTTTAAGAAATAATAACTATCAAAAGATTGACACTTGTTTATATCCAATTTCAAAGTAAAATTACTTAAAATGACCATAATTAGATTAAATGGTAAAAATATAATCTATTTATACTTTAAAACCTTTAAAATTTACAATTTAACACTATAAATTATTTTTATTAAAAAAGTTGTTTTCAGTTAAAATATAGTATTTTCACTATTCACCCAAATATGAAAGTTATCAGAAAAACACCAAAAATTTATTGAAACTAAATTATTATGTCCCAATTCTAAAGAAGAATTTTATTTTTTCAAATTGAATATATAAAAGTTTCAAATATTGGATTTAAAAAGGCTTCCCCATTAAAAGGCGGTAAAAGTGTATTTTTTGAAAAATACTTCTTTTATCTAAAAAAATTAAATTGTTCTTAAATTATGTCTAAGAAACTCATAATATAGATTCTAAAATTATAAGGATTATATAAAGTTCAAAATTCAGTTAATACTATTCATAACTGCTTTTGAACGGTGAGTTTGGTAAGTCATGGTGCGCTAGAACTCGGTGTTGCGTGTAGTGAAAGTTATTGAATTACTTTGAAGAAATAACGTACTATGAAATCTTGGAGTGTTACAAAACTCGTTCTTGGTGCCATCTCTTCATGGACGCCAGTTAATTACACTACTTTTGTCTGGACATTCCAAAGGATCTAGTCAAAGAAGTAACCTTTTTTTAGAAGAGTAGTTATGTTGTGAATCAGTGGCATGTCTAGATGTTGGAACATTGGATCAACTATATTCTTCCTCTTAAGAGGTATTCTCAAGGGTGAGAAACCCAAGGCATAATGTGGTGATCATAAGGTATATTATGCAAGAGGCATGCCTTTAGAGTTTTTCCTCAAACATCCAATGTTTAACATGAGGTAAGATACAAGTTTAACATCTTGAGGAGATGGGAGACATCCGATAAAGGCATATCAAAGAGGTACATCCCTAAGATGGATCACCTTGAAGGTTTACCTGATGGGTGGATTAGAATACCCAATGGGAGCGGACCCGGGATACTGCATCGCATAAAGAGAAGGTTTCACACCGTAAGGGGTACATCCCTAGGAGGGATGCACCAAGTTTTACCATTGGATGGGTAGGAACACCTATGATGACGAACCTAGGTGATGTGTCCCATAAAGGGAAAGATGTCACGTTGTGAAGGATGATTTGGGCACCACTGAGGGAAGATCAGGGAGGTAGACACCAATGAGGGAGACACCAAGGTTTACCATTGTATGGGATTGAACCTCAAGAAGGCTTCCTATATACCCTATTTAGAATATAGGGATAAAAACCCATGTAGTTCGAGAGGGTATGGTGCAGGGATTACACGTGGCTAGATGCTCATCATAAGAGGAATGGTCTTGGTTGGATATGAGAGGATTATGTGAGGCTTGTGCATGGTTAGCTGCTCGGGTGCTACTAGGAGAAGCAATGATGTGGATGGAGCTTATGCACCGAGATATCCCAAATTGATGGCATGATTTCACCAGGATGTGTTGTCCTAGGCAAAAATTGGGATGGAAATGGAGGAAGTGTTGAAATGGAATGGATGGAATGGATGAAATGTGAGGGGTGATGGGTTTGAACCTTGAGGAGGCTTCCTACATATCCCAGTAGCTGGAAATCAAAGTCCATGTAGTTCAATATGGGGTGATGAGACACCTAAGGAGGTGTATCATGAGAATGGAGTGCATGGATAGGGAACCAAAGGAAGTGTAACCTCTAAGTTGGTGCATGATCCTACCAATACATAATGACTTGAGGGAATGATCAGGATGGGAATGGATGATGGGCTTGAACCTCAGGGAGTTTTCCTAAATACCCTGTTTAGGATACAAGGATCAAATTCCATGTAGTTCCGGATGTCATTGGGTCTTACACATGGATAGATTCCATTTTAAATTTTATGGATTATGCATGGTTAGCGGCCCAAATGTATGGAAGAAGATAAAGTGGTCTCATTGGGATAAGGGTGTGGTGATGGATGAAGTGATGGAGGATAGACCAGAACACCTCAGGGAGGTGGATCTGGGGAATGTTTCCCATAAAGGGAATATGTCACATCATGAGGGTACATCCTTAGTATGGAGAACCATAGTTTACAATTGATTTTGATTGAACTTAGGAGAGGCTTCCTGTGTACCCTTCTTAGCAGATAGGGATCAAAACCCACATAGTTCACCAGCGAGGGGCATGGGTCTTACACACTAAGGCATCCCAATTGGAAAGGTTTCATGGACACTACTAACCTATAAGACCATGTGAGTTATACTCAGTTTCAGAAATAAGAGGTAGTAGTAGACCTAACGATCATGTTGTGAAAGGCGATTCCACGAGAGGTGATGTGGCACTATGCACTTAGTCAGCCTAGGGAGATGGAGATTAGGGCTTACTCCATGATGGATGCCTGAGGAGGATATCATTCTATGTGAGGAGGATATCATTCCCTTCCAGGAGGGAAATAAATATCTCACTCCTAAGGAGATGAGTGGGTATAGAGAATACCTGAGGTGTGACACCCCATGTGCATTGTATGGAATGAGACTATAGTTTAACATCGTGTGCTAAGGACAATGGGGCTTGGAAGTTTAATGTCATGCAGCTCGGATAGGGAGGACTCACTCCTTACCCCATGGACTTACATAAATGATACCCACCCATAGTTGGGGAAGGTAAGGAATCAGTAATTCCTTATGGGAGCAGGGTAGAGGAGTGGTCTCTCATGTGGTCCGCATTAGCATGTCTATACCAAAAAGCAAGATCCATTAGCTTACCTATGCCAAAAAGAAATAGGTAGGACATCGCAACAAGGGATACCACGTGAGGGACTAGGAAATCACTACACACAATCCTAGAGGTCCGCATAAAAGAGGATATCATGAAAAAAGGTGCCTCTCTAAGAGAAGATTCACGAATCTTGGGTGCTTTGCAGAGGAAATAGAATTTGAGAAGAAAAGGGCCTCATGAAACATGGGGCCCTTACCTTAGCATAGAGTCTTGACTTAATAGAAGAGTTCTTTGTGATGGCTTAATGCTTCGTGAATCCTTGAGAAACCTGAAGGAGATCCTTCCTTCATGAAGGGTGGATGACTTAGTGAAAGGAATCCCTACAATAGGTAGAGGCTATGATCGACAAAGGAAATCATGGATCGTGATGCTCAAGTACCTTGGTCGGTCCATTTTTTGGTTAGGTTCACGGTACTCAGGAGCTGCAAAAAATGGGAGATCGAAAGTTGAAAGGTTAGTGTTAAAGTGATTTTTTAGGTGGGGATAGATTCATATTTATAGGAAATGAGGATCAAGATGCTCGTGGGGTGCGCCGTGAAGGAAAAACGATACCACGAAGGGGTCAGGATCTGTCAGACTCACAGAGCTTTTCATCAAATATGTTTTCTTGGACATGGGGCTTGTTAGACTCATAGAGGTTCCATCAAATGCCTTCACATGCACAGTGGATAGGGGTCTTCATGAACAAGATTCACAAGGAAGACTCCTTTGATAAATTTTGGGTCCATTTGATCCCAAATTGGATTAGAACCGGTCATGACCTTCTCTATTTCTCAAGTAGAACATATTTTGGCATCAATAATGATACTTCATAAAAAAATTTTGAAAGCCACTATGAGCATTTCCAATGGGAATTAATAAAAATTTCATTTGGGAGACATCTACTATAAATGTACTCTGTAGGAGATAATGAAGAGTAAATTAACATTTCATTATTCTATTTTTTAGGAAAATAGTAAAATTATAACATAATTTTACCCTAATATCTTCTCAAATTAGTTCCTTAAGCATGGAAACAACATTTCAATATGAATATAAATCAAATGGAACATGAATTAGAGTGGTGAACCAGGTTTTACAACTAAACATGGCCTTTTGGTGTTAAAAGACAGGTCATGTGCATTCCATCTAACCTCAAATTTAATGCCTTCATTTCTCACCTTTATAATTTTTTCTAACTCCATCATGATACGACACTCCTATTTTTTCTGGGACATAGGGTATTCACCACATACTATTTCCTTGGATTCAACATCATCAATATGTTGTTCCTCTAGATTTATAGCATCGGCATGTGAATTATCTTTTTTTTCATCTTCATTTGGGAGCATCAGCATGTCGATAAACCTATTGTTCATCACGATTGGGAGCATCAGTATCTATAGAAGTCATTTTCTAAAAAAGTGGTTGATTATTTTATTTAGATTACATAAATACAACAGTGAAAAAATAATAATATGAGGTATCTCAATGTATATTACAAGAAATATATAACCTGATTATTGAACTCTATTTTTTTAAAATTTTGAAGGGATTTGACCACTCTGTCAGGCATCCAAATCCCCTCATTGTAGTCTTTAATAACATAAAAGACCTTGTCTATATTAGGACCACTGTGTAATGGTTTCAACATCCTAATGAAAGGGTCATCCTTAGTTGAATTTACATTCGTACATTTAGTGTTTTTGGTCAATAACATAAAATTGAACACTTTCAGTTTGTAGGTTATGGAACATAATATAATTGCATTACCTATGATGCCATTATAAAAAGTTCATCTTTGTACCATTCCTTACTGAAATCCACTTTCGTGAATTCTAATTCATATATTTTAACGTCACTCATATTATCAACCTACTTGCATTGAAAAATAGGAACTTGGAATTTTGTATAATTCAAATCCCATATTTTTTTGCTAATGCTAAAGTATTGACATATTCAAATAAATTGGATTTCTATCTTTGGTACCATATACATGAATCATTTAATCCAAAAGTGTAAATTCACTATTTTTTATGGTACTACATTCATAATGTTCATTTTTATAGAATGTATAACTATTAATTACATAACTGAAAGGTGTTGTCATGGGTGCTTTCAAATGATGAGTAATTCTTTTACTTCTTAGGTGTAGCAAAGTGGCTGACCAAGATCATCTATCAAATGAGAAAGTAAATTTAAAAACATATTAAAGTTATTTTGAAAATGAAATAAAAGGGGATAAACACACTACTTAAAAGGATGGGGGTTCTATTTATGAATCTAGAAGAATTATACTGGAAGAAGATTGTGTTTTTTCTTTTTGTTTTTTAAATGTGATTGAGAAAATGCAACGAGAAGAAGTTTTTTTTAGAAAACTATTTTTAGAAAGCGTGATAGATATAACTATAACTCTTCATTTACTTATTAATTATTATAATTTAAATTAATTTCCACTTAATTATGATCCCCTAATCAATTAACCCTCTAACCCTATGGGAGTTAACTTAACCACAATGATGAAATGAATTAAAACCTAGGATAGATTTAGAACATGTAGTCACAGAACCCTACTTTGATTGATTTCATAAGGATAGATTATGGTTAGTGATAAATTAAGGCACATATCCACTCTATAAATAAGGATTAATTGAGTTTTTGGATTATATTTTAACTCTACAAATTGATCCCTTGTGGTTTTTTATTATCTATTAAGATCATACTCTCACAATTTACATAATTCTCAACCTCGCGTATTTTGTGTTAATTGTTCAATTTATTGATTAGTTTCATTTAAATTAAAAAATAAATTCATATATCATATTAATTTAATTACAATAGCTCATTGATTCAAAATAAATGAATGAAGTGGGTACGAGATAGATTGATTGCTAAAAAGAACTACTCTTTCATGAGTGGTGTAGTCATTATAGAAACGCTTTGCATTCGCAAAGGTCATGGAAAGATTATAACCCAATATCATTTCTACTATTGATTTTCAGAACAAATATAATGAGTATATAAGAATAAAATTGAACAAAACATAATAAATATACGATAAAATAAGATATTTTATTGAAATAATAATAATATTACAACATAGAAGAGGAAGAGAAGAGTATTTTGGAGAAGATCCTAACTTGAAATCTTCCCTCCTACAATGGTGAATTGAAATGGAAATGAACCAATTCTAGTCTACTCTTAATCCTCTATGAAACATATGAACCCCTCTAAATGAGAAAAAACTAATTTATAGAGTGGATGGGAGGCTAGGTTTAAAGAGGGTTCAAGTGTGAATGGGGAAATTTGGCCAAATAATTTAATCCAAATTTCACTACCTATTTTACCACCAAAAATCATGAACCATATATTCTTACAGAATTATTATTTGTTTTAAATTGGATTATAGATCTTATCTCCAAATTTGGGCTCAATCTAAGTAAGTATTAAAAAGTTATGTCCAAATACTGAAATGGTTTCCAATCTGGTGGGTCCAGACCATATTTTAATTCATGGCCCATTTATTGCAATAAAATGCAAGATTTAGTTTAGATGTACTGAATGAAGTTTTTATCCCATTTAGTCAGTAACACTATTAAATTATTTTAAGTTGAAATAGTACACATAAAAATATTTATGGCTGAAATACTATAGTGAACTTTAAATGGGAAAACTGTAATTTTAAACAAATTTTCAAATGAATGATATAATCCCATATATTTTATAAATAAACATATTTAATACAATGTGAGGAAATTATTTCATTTATTATTAATAAAATATTCAATAAAATTGTTTTTTATCAACTCCCCCACACTTACCCTTTTTCACTCATGGGAAAAACCTCATATTGTGTATTCCAAAAAAATTGTGACATGATATACATGTTCATGTTCCTCAATCCATAGTGGTAATATATGAAAAGTAATAATCTCATAAAAATTCAATATCAATAAATTTTAAATTCATTGTCTCATAAACTATATCAAAATAAAATCTAGTGCGATTAATGACACTAATTATAGAGAAACAAGTTATGGGTCCACCATGCCATTAATTCCCCACATGTATGTGTGACAACCATTTCAAGTTCGTATCTCCACCCTTTATTCAGTATATTCAGGTCAAGGAAAACAATTCTTCTTACCCAGTTTAATTCACCAAACTTGTTCTACATTCCTTTGTAATAAAATTTCAATACCCACTCACTTAAGCATTCATGAAATTTAAACCTTAATCTCTTGACCTAGATATCCTCATGTTTTGTAAATTTCGTCAATCCCCTATTTATTAAGTTTTTTTTTTGAATTTTGAATTAACAATCAGATATTAGGTACACATGCATAGGTTAATTTTTTTACAGTAATGAAATTGATCGGAAGATAAATGAATGTATGGACCAACCATTGATAAAAGATGAATTTTTTTATCTAAATTGATTATAACTTCAATTGAGTAGGAAAAATTTCACAAGTCATGGATGCATGAAATATTGTGTGGAGAAATAAATGGAACAATTTACTATGAACAAATATCACAAATAATGGTTTCATAATCTAAAAGTTTTTATAATGACACAACTAATAATATCATCAAAGAATTCCATTTTATGAAAATCAACCCTTAATAATGAAATATTACTCATTCTTATCATGCCGCCAATAAATTTTGAAAACTTTCATTTTCTATATATTTCAGATCTAAATGATCTTATTACATAGTGTTTTTTTGTTTTTTTGTTTTTTTTAATCAATACAAAACACACACACACAAACACATAAATGAAAAACATAAAAAAAAAACTACCCCAAAATGTTGTCCCCTCCCCCACACTTAAAATATTTAATTGTCCTCAATGTGAACCTATAAGATTATATGTGCATATTAAATGTATAATTTTAAATAGGATAAGTAATATAAAAGTGAAAGGGTTAGGAACTACCTGATATTTTGAAGTGATGATGGGGTCATGTAGTGTGATGAAATCATCTGCATTAATAGGAAGTCCCTTAATGTATTTATTTAATAGTTTCCCATTGATTTTAAATCTCCCTCTAGTGTCCTCTTGTGTGATCTCCACTATACCATAAGTAAAAAAATTAGATACAACAAAAGGACCTAACCATCTGGAACAAAACTTATCAAGAATTAGCTTCAGTCTTGAATTGTATATAAGGACTTTCTCTCCAATAAGAAAATCCATTTTTTGGATCATTATATTGTGATCCTCTTTTGATATTTCATTATAGATCCTTGAGTTCTCATATGATGACAATCGAATATCCTCAATCTCTTGAAATTGCAGCTTCTGTTAAATTTCATCTTGGGATAAATCTATATTGCATTTCTTTATATCCCAATATTCTTGATGCTCAACCTCCATAGGGAGATGACATGATTTCCCAAAAATAATCTAAAATAGGGAAATACTGATGGGAGTCTTGTATGTCATCCTGTAATCCCACAACACATTATCCAAGTGCTTTCTCCAATCCTTTCTATTTGGCTACATGGTTTTCTCTAAGAATTTTTTCAACTCTTGATTTGAAACCTCAGCTTGGTCATTTGTTTGGGGGCGGTATGGTGTTTATGTTTTGTGTGTCTCTCTATACTTCTGAATTAGGGAAGAAAAATTCCAATTGCAAAAGTGTGTCCCTTGGTCACTGATTATGGCCTTTTGTACTCAAAACCTGTAGAAAATTTGAGCCTTGAAAAAAGCAAATGCAACATGAGAATCATCAGTCTTGGTGGCCTTAGCCTCCACCCATTTTCTAACATAATCATAAATAACCAAAATATAAAAAATTAACTTTTAAAAGGACCCATAAAATCAATTCCCCATACATACAAAATCTCACAAAATAATATGGGTTGTTGGGGTATCTTGTGTATCCTTGAAATGTGTCTAGTGTGTTAGCAATGTGAGCATGACTTACAAAACACATGAGCATCATGAAATAATTTAGGCCAATATAATACAGAGTCTAATACTTTACTATCTATATATAGAGGTTCAGAGTGTCCTCCACATGAAATTGTATGGCAGAAATGCAGAACAGACTCAAAATTGTGATTAGGAACACACCTTCTAATAACTTGATCACTACACATGCGCCATAGGTAGGGATAATACCACACATAAAACCTAGACTCACTCTTTAATTTTGGGACTTGATGTTTCTTTAAATTTTTAGGAATTTTGAAGGAAACAAGGTAGTTCACCAAATATTCATACCAAGGATGTGTACCTGAGAGTGCATAAATATACTCATCGGGAAAAGTGACCTGAAGTGGTACCTGGTTCAAAGTATCAGCCTCTAGTGTGTGAGTAAACCTACTCATGTGGTCTACCACCAAGTTCTATAAAACCTTCTTGTCCTTTATCTTAATATCTAATTCTTGAAGAAGGATAATCTATCGGATAAGTTTGGGCTTTGCATTTGGCTTATTCAATAGGTGCCTCAGAGCTACATGGTCAGAAAAAAAACCACTACTTTAGATCCCAATAAATATGAACAGAATTTATATAAAGAATATATGATGGTAATAAACTATTTTTATGTGGTTGTGTAGTTTTATTGTGCTCAATCCAATGTCCTTGAAGCATAGTAAATCACATGTGAACGTCCCTCCACCCTCTGTGATAAGACAGCTCCAACTGCAAAGTTGGACGCATCACACATAAGCTCAAAAATAATGTACCACCGTGGGGTTGTATGATCAGTGGAGTAGTCAGATTATTCTTTAGTTCATAAAATTATACCCTACATGAATCCTCAAAAATGAAGTAAATATCCTTTTTAAGAAATCTAGATAAGGGTAGAGTGATCTTACTGTTATCTCAAATGAAGCATTGATAAAATCCTTCATGTCCTAGGAATGATATAAAATTATGCACACATTAAGGATATGAAAAGGATGAAATAATATCTAAATTAGATTTATCAACCTTTATCCCATTTTTTGACACTACATACCCTAAGACAATGTAATTCTCTACCATGAAATGTCACTTTTCAAAGTTCAAGAATAGATTCTTCTCAATACAACGATTTAACACATTTTCTAAACTAAAGATAAATTCATAAAATGAAGATCCATACATTGTAAAATCATCCATAAATTCCTCCATAAAGGCCTCAATGAAATCAGAAAAAAAAATACTCACCATGCATCTCTAGAAGGTACCTGGGGAATTGCATAGTCTAAATGGCATCCTTTGGTAGGAAAATGTACTAAATAGACAAGTGAATGTTGTCTTCTCTTGATTCTCCAGAGCTCTATGAATCTTAAAATATCTAGAAAATCCATCCAAGAAAAAATAGTGTGTCTTTCCAATTAGTATCTCAAGAATTTGATCAATAAATGGGAGGGAAAATGGTCATTGCGAGTATATTTATTTAGTTTACAATAATAAATACACACACACCAACTATTTTGTACCCTCATTAGAACTAACTCCTCTCTATCATTTATAAAAATAGCAACATCACTTTTCTTAGGCACAACCTGAATAGGACTCACCCACTGGGAATCTGAAATGGGATAAATTATACATTCCTCAATCAATTTTTCAACTTCCTTTTTAACAACTTCAAGAAGAGTTGGATTTAGTCTACTTTGTGGCTTCCTAATTGGTTTAGCCTCGTCCTACAAAATAATCCTATGCATGCAAATGAAGGGGTTAATACCAGATATGTCAGCCAAAGTCCACTTGATTTCCTGAATGTTCTACCTCAAAAGATTCAAATGTTTTTTTCATGTTCAAAAGGAAGATTATTAGCAATGATAATATGTAATCTCTCACCACTCAATAAGCATGAGTATTTGAGATGTAGTGGAAATGGATTGAGTTGGAATTTCTTGAGTTGGTGTAATGAGTGTTGACACATTCCTTTCAAGATTGGTCCTCTCATTTCTTGAGTTGATGTATAAATAAATATTAAAAAATTAATATATTCCAAAAAAATATTAATTTTTTTTACAAATGAATAAATAATAATGAATGAAATAATATTAAAAATAAATAAATAAAATTAAATAAATTACAAAAAAATTAAAAAGTGATTTGTAACATTTATGTCAATCACATACACATAAAAATGAATTAAAATGAATAAATAGCTAATATTAATTATATAAATAAAAAATTATTAAAAATGAATTACATTGACTATACAAAAATATTAATAATTAAATTGAATCAAATTAAATTAAATCAAGTTAAATTAAATACACACATGTATTCATGATGAATAAATTAAAATAAATATATATTAAAAATGAATAAATTAGAGAAAATACTAAAAATGGAGAGATGTTAAAAAAGAATAAATAACATTAAATTAATAAACAAACATACACATGCACATACATACACATGGTGGACATATATATTTACACAGACACACATAGACACACACACACACATACAATTATACATGTATGTATATTTTAAATTATTTAATATCAATATAAATAAATATATTCACTAATATATTATATAATTGTTTAAATAAAATATTAATATATTATGTTTATTTTAATTACATACACATTTTTTAATTAATTTATATATTTATACTATTAAACATTTTGACTAATATAAATTTGATAATTTTTTAAATATAAATTTATGAAAGTAAGATTCATTTTTATTAAAATTTATATAAATCATATTTAAATATTATATTTACATATATATACTTATTATAATATCAATATTATTTAAAATATATAAATATTTATATATAAATTAAATTACTCACTACGACCTTTATCATTACTGAATAAAAAATGTAGATAAATGTGAGAATTTTATCAGTGCTAAAAAAGTACTGATAAATGGGTTACTTTTATGAGTGCTAGAAAAAAGTACCGACAAAGGGTACCCTTTTATTAGCGTTTTTTCTAGCACTGATAAAAGTTAACTTCATCAACTCTTTTTGTAAGCGTTGATAAAGGCTAGCACCAGATATCGAAAAGTTTGTGGTAGTGTTCCTGATCTAGGCATGTTTTTGGGTAGATGAGCATAGAAAGGTGGGAATTGTCTTATACAGTGTCTTCTTAATATTTTTATTTTAGGAAGGTGTTTTTATAGAAAGTTTCTTACTTAAAACATTTTCCAAGAAGAACCTTTCTAGGAAAGAACCTTTTTTAGAAATGTTTCAAGGAAGGTACTTTCTATAAAAAACATGTTTCTCAAAAACATTTCAAGGAAGGTGCTTGTAACATCCCTGGAAAAGTGAGACTTAAAAGGCTAAATGTTATTACCCATGTAAACAAGGTGCACCTTTCTTTTTGGAAGTCTACTTTATTAGAACTTCACAGTTAAGTGTGTTTGGACTGAAGTAGTGATCAGGATGAGTGATGAGTGTCCTCCTGGGAAGTTTCCCAATGTGTGTTTGAGTGAGGACAAAGCAAACTGAATGAATAGGTGTTGGATTGTGGGGATAATCATTAGTCTGATGATCCATTCAAACACAAGGGTGGGTCCCATGGAGAGGACCATGTGTTTGCAGGGCAACTGGTGGTACATGGCGGTCTAGGACCCGACGACCATATTAAAGTGGGGTGTTTGTGCTATCAGTGAGGCCTAGTGATTAATAGCTTGTGGTGTGCTAGGAAGGCAACCAATGTATTATAGGAGACCCATGGGGTCATATGATTAGGTACATGGACTAGGAAAGGTCAAATCGTGACAAATGGTATCAAAACCAATACCTAGTCGGAAGTGCAGAGGCACTTCCTGGATTTGAGGCTTGGGGTCCACAATGAGGGCGTTGTGCTTTAAAGGGGTGGAGAGTTTAACACCCCTAGAAAAGTGATATTTAGAAGGATAAATATTACTACCCATGTCAATAAAGTGCACTTTTATTTTCAGGAGTACATGACTAGAACTCCACAGTTAAGCGTGTTTGGCATGAAGTAGTGATCAGGATGGGTGACCTTCTAAGAAGTTTTCATGGTGTGTGTGAGTGATGACAAAACACGCTGAAAGAACATATGTTGACATGTGGGGAAAATAATTAGTCTAATATGCAACCCTAGTGAGTAATAGCCTATGGTGTGCTAGGAAGTCAACCGATGTATTATAGGAAACTCATGGGGTTAGATGACTAGGTTCATGGCCTGAGGAATGTCGGGTCGTGATAGTGCTTTCCAGGAAAGTGACCTCCTTCTATTTTTTTTGTTATATATATATATATATAAACAAAAAACAAGAAAAATAAAACAGTATTTAACTAATTTTATTTAGGTATTACTTTTAATTCAATTATTTCAAGAATATTAAAAAAAATCTCACCCAAACCCCCATTTTATAAGGCTATGACTCTACACATATTTTCTAGATTTTCAATGTGGGATAAAAACACCTTTTTTCCATCAATAAATAAATAATATTTTTTTATAATAACACATTTATGATAACAAATAATTGATCATAACACATTATTAATAAATTATTATTATTTAATAATGTGTTTACTGGTAATTAATAATATAATTAATTTTTTATTTAAAAATAATTAGTTATAATTAATAATCTAATTAATAATAATAATAAATAAATAAATTTATCGATTATTTTAATAATAATAATATAATTAACAAATAATAATAATGAATTTATTTAAAGATTATAATAATCAATAATAATAATTAAGCCAACAAGCCTTTACCCAAGTGGTAAAGGCTCCTGCTTGGCATCCAAAAGACCTAGGATCGAATCCAGGTAGGGAAAATTTTCTAGATACTGTAGCAGGCCACTGTAGCAGTACTATAGCAGCGGTGACACTATAGCAGGAACTGTAGCGGCAGTTCTACTATAGCTGGTACTATAGCAGCTCGGGTATTGTGGCAGTACTATTCACCTAAGGGCCCTTTGGGCCAAAAAATGGGCTTTCAGGCCTTGTATTCAGATCACTTGGTCTTGGTCCTTTAGACAATGTTGTAAGAACCCGGTTTTTTCTATGAAAAACTTTGGAATATTCGTGATGTTATTCCAGAGTGGCAACCTCAGACGGCGTGCGATTCCGAGCCCTGGAGTGGCCGGAATTAAAATTTTCAGTGCATTCACACTGGGCACGCCAAATAAATGGGATAACTCCAAAACAGATATTCGGATCAGAGATCCGAGTGTATGGATGGGTCTGGAATGGGGTGTTTACCCTAGGAACGACATAAGGTATGTCGGCATGGGACGTTTGGACCCCTCGCTCGCTTTTGGAACGTTAAACGGATAAATTAATTAATTAATTAATTCGTTTAATGGTGAAACTCAGTATCTCTTAAACGGTGGATCAGACTCGAAAACCGAGGGCACTGTTGAGTTCAGAATGTTCCGTTTACTCTAGGAGGGGTATAAGTTTTGTGGGCGCGGGCCGTCTGTGAAAAATTGCCCCAGGGGCGTTTTCGTAATTTAGCAGCCTCGGATGTTCAGTTTTATAACTTTCAAACAAGAGCTCGGGATCAAATTCTGAGACCACCGTTGTGCTCGAGAGGTGGTTTTTACCCTAGGGGAGGTTTAATTTTGACCTCGCCAAAGGTTTCGGATGCGAGGAAAATTATGGGTTTAAATTAATTAAAATTCTTTTTTTTTATTTAAACCCTTCTTCTTCCCCTCCCCTCCCTTGTTCTACCCTGGAGAAACCCCCCTCAAGGCAGCCCCTCAATCTCTCCCTCTCCTACTCCACTTTAGTGAGACAGTTCCAGCGAGGCGCGGCTCCGACGGATCGCGGTGAAGCTCCAGGCAAAGCCCATCGAGGTAGGAGGTTTTTGTTGCGTTTTTATTTCTGAACCCTTATTTTTGATTCATTTACAACATCTAATTGCCGTCAATTTTACAATCAAATCCCATAATATTGTAGTATAATTCATGAGCTTTCCATTGCATCTTTCAGATTTAAAATACGAGTTCGGAGTCGATCGTAAATGTTCGCCGAAGGTTGCGGGAAATTCAGGAGTTTCTGGGTGTTTCCCGGCGGGTTCCGGCGGTCCGGTGAGCTAAGGCGGTGATGCGGAATCTGCAGGAGGTGGCGGTCCAAGGTTCAAGCGGCGCGGTGGGTGCGCATCTCACGGCAGGCGGTAGCTTCGGCTGCAGACGGCGAGCGCGGCGGCGGGCGAACGCGGGGTAGGGGGGTGCTCCTCTGGGCGACACAGGACCGGCCGGTCGGCCGGTCGTCGCAACAAAACCGGGGTCATCGCGACCCCGGAGGCGGAAAGGACCCGCGACTCGCGGGTCCATCTGGAAAATCCAGACCGGCCGAGCTGGTCCGGGTGTGGATGGGCGGTCCGCGCGGTGAACCGCAGACCGCCGGTTCAGGGGGTGGATGGGCCGGCCGAATTGGCCTGGCCCACCCCGTTTTGGTCTAGTAATGTTTAAGACGCCCTAAAATGAAAAACGTATATCGGATTTACGATCTGTCTATGGAAGTGAAAACCTCGGCTTGAGACGGACTTTTTGAGATGGTTTCGGGAATTTTTAATTCCCGAAACGAGGGGCCTCGGAGGCGCGACACGTCTTTAAGTGAATTGACGTTTTCTTCGGGGGATCTTGTTTTGGACGGCGCGGATGCATCCGGAGTTCGTTTTGAGCGCCGTCAGCGGCATTGGGTCCCTGGCGCTGGGGCGAAGATTTCTAGGCTGGTTTCAGGTGTTGAGGCCGAAGTTGAGGCATGGGCCCCACGGCCCATCTTTCGAGCTGCGTGCAGGGTTTCATGACTTTTTCATCAGACGTCTGTTCGGGGCGTGCGATCAGTCATTTCTGGGTGTTTTTCTTCGGGCGTTGCTTTGGAGCAGTCTGCCTGCTATAATTCTGCATGTCGGTGCGGGCCCCACGAGGGTCGTTTCAGGAGTTGACGGTGGTTTTCAGCATTATCACCGGGTGACCGTTTTGGAAAATTGAATAGTCCACCTTGTGTGATTTTTTGAGAGGATCACAACGGTATGATCTGTTCGTTGTGTTTCGGGACCGGGATGCGGGTCCCACATAGCATCGCTCGTGTGTGGTGCCCGGGATGCACCTTTTTCTCTGGATATCCATTGCACTCCTGAGAGTAGTGCTTTTGACGTGTTTTCCCGAGGGGATCGCAATGGTGCGATGCGTCCGACTGTTTTTGGGGCCGAGGATCGGGAACATGGGACGTCGTTCGGGCGTGAGGCGTTGTTGGCGACTTTTTCATTGGATATCCGTTGGAGGCGTGCGAGTAGTCGATCTCGCATGTTTTTTCGCGAGGATTACAACGCTGTAATCTGTTCAGACGAGCGGATCCTCATACATAATCTTATTAAATGTGGAAATGTGAATGTGCCCTGGGGGAGGTTCTTCTACTATGTTTGTAGCGGCCCCTTGGCGTGTGATCATGTGCACTCCCTTGTGAGTGAAGTAATGCTTGAATAGATGTGGATGGTCGCGCCCCAGTTATTGAGGCGGAAAGTTGGAGATGTTACGTCACGCCTTCGCGTTGACGTTGGGTGCCGGGTGCACGATAGCCCTTGGGCTGAAAGTGAGGTATACACTGGGAGTATACGAGAGCACTTGGAGGTACGTGTGGTTTGTACCTGAGACGTTCGTGTGCTTGGTTGGGGTTAACTTGGGGCCACACGTCATGTGGGCCCCAGCTGCGTGTCGAGCTTTGATTTGTGTACTTTGACCTCTCGTGACGTAGAGGGTCCCTCTGTGCTCGTTGGTTTAGATCAGCAGGGTTGAGTGGTCTCCCCCTAGTTTTGTTCTCGATGGATCGACCGGTAGCGGTGCTAGTGACACCCAGTGATGGAACAGGCACTGAACCTCTTTTGGGTGAGTTGTTCTGGAGTTGGGTGGTTGCGCGGTACCCACTCAGTGCTCGTTTGTCCAGTGTTGTACCATTCAGTAGGGATGGCTAGAGCAGTTCCGGGTTTACCCTCCAGTAGGGTTGGGCAGTGGGTTGCTCATTGACTTCTCAGGGTTTACCCTCTAGAAGAGACTAGGCAGTGGGTCACCCGACGACTCTTTAGAGTCTACCCTCCAGCAGGGCTGGTCAGTGGGTCGCTCGTCGTCTTGATTCAGGTCTACCCTCCAGCAGGGCTGGGCAGTGGGTCGTCTGTCGACTTGTTCCGGGTTTACCCTCCAGTGGGGCTGGGCAGTGGGTCACCCATCGACTTCTTGTAGGGTCTACCCTCCAGTAGATACTGGGCAGTGGGTCACCCGACGACCTCTTAAGATCGACCCTCCAGCAGGGCTGGGCAGTGGGTTGCCCGTCGTCTAGTTCCAGGTCTACCCTCCAGCAAGGCTGGGCAGTGGGTCGCCTGTCGACTTATTCCAGGTCTACCCTCCAGCGGCGCTGGGCAGTGGGTCGCCTGATGATGTATTATGGTTTACCTTCCAGCGGGCTGGGCAGTGGGTCACCTGATGATGTATTATGGTTTACCCTCCAGCAGAGCTGGGTAGTGGGTCACCCGATATCATAGTATGAATTACCCTCCAGCAGGGCAGGGCAGTGGGACACCTGTTGATATTCCAAACTCAGTCCTTTCTACTAGGCTAGTATATGGATTTCCTTCATGGTTACCGGAGTGGGACCCTTGTTTATACAGGTTAGTGATGGAACGACCTTGTCTTTGAGGAGACCTCTCGACTGCGGGGCAGTGACGAGTTATGGTTTGACGTTCCCCCAGAACTCTCAAGTACGTGTAGCGCTTTCCCCACCGAGACGCGTCCTTGTGACGTGACCTAAAACCATGCAGGCGAGATAGTGCTTCCCAAAGCGGATAGTGTCGAGGTGCGGTGATTGAGCCCTTGACTTGTAGTTCGGGGCAGACGTACGGGATGCTGGGCATCGATGGTGTTACTTCTGGGACTTTTGGTGACTCACTTTTCTTGGGCTGAGCTACGGGATGGAGATCCCCTTATGACCTTGTTTGGGCTTCTTAGTGAGCATATAAATATATGAATATGTATATACCTTGTTCTGGTACCCACTTCTTGGGTTTGGTTACTCTTCTTCCGGGTGAGGCGAAGACGTGCGGGGTATGCCACGTGCTTTACGTGTCTAGCTTCTCGTGGTTGGACGAGTCTACTCTCTTGCTATAGGTAGCGAAGACTCGATGGGAAGTTCATCTTCTCACCATTTCCAGCTCCTTGTGTCTGGACAGGTCTACCTTCTTTCCTCTTGTTGGGTTGAGCTGGACTCTCTTCTGTACTCTTTACTGCACTTTCGGTTGTACTCCTTTACTTTCCCCGTTCGCTCTACTGCTCACCCTTCGGTACCTCCTTTGTTTCTCCCTCGAGCCTTCGGGGTATCCTATTGAGTATTTTTATACTCACCCCTGCTTGGGCTTTGCCCGCACTTGGTGTGCCCTTGCAGACGACGGACAGGTTGGTCGTGACGTCAGAGGATCTTAGGAGCTTGGGAGCTTGGACCGCGTGCGGTGGTCGGAGTTGGGTTCCAGGTGGGGGACCCTTCCAGCTGTTTACTATTGTTTTACCTGTTGTCGGGTTGTGTCACTTTTTGGTTGGGCGCGTGTTTTTTCCCTTTTCTTTTCATCTTGTACTTTGTACTGTTTAGAGATCGATGCACATCTGTGGTTTATACATATAGCAATTTCCCTTTTTCTTTACTTGTCTTTTCTTTTACTCTGCACTTTTTCATTGAGTGTGCTGTGTGTGTGTGTGTGCTGGTACTTAGGCAAAGGTATGCCCGAGTTGTTGTGCCTTCGGCGCTAGTCTCCAGCCCCTGGCCTATGGAGGCGGGCTTGGGGTAGTTGCGGCTCGAGCCCGGGTAGGGTCGGGTCATGACAAAGTGGTATCAGAGGTGGTTCGTTCCTTGGGGAATTGTTTTGACGTCCCTAAAATAAAAGGAATTGGTTGGGATATAGGGCAATAGTGTTAATGTGTCTCGAGAGCGGCTCGCAGGCCAGGGAGTCCAGTGATGGTGCAGCGGCCGACATATCCATTCACCAGGACCCTGATAACCCGCTTGTCGACTCAGCATGCTGAGACACTTGTTTCCGGGAAAATTGGTTTGTGCATCACATAGGATTGAGTCTTTGACTGTCCTTCTTGAGTCAGCTCCCCATTGTTGTTATTGGTATATACATAGATGCTCATCTGACCGCGGCACTCCTTGATAATATTCAGGATGTCTCCGTGAAGAAAGTCAGCCAAGATACCAGCTTTGGTGCGTGACGAAGACCCTGTGAGCTACGAGGCCATAGTCCAGGACCCATCATGCAAGCCCCTTTCTCCGGGTGGGCCGGTAGTAGCACCCCCACCTATTGAGCTGCAGACAGCTTCAGTAGAGCAGGCGGGGCTTAAGCGCAGGTTGAGCGCGCTCCGTGAGTTCCAGCGGCAGAGACCGCTGAGGTTCAGTGGTGAGCCAGACCCTCAGGCAGTAGAGGGTTGGCTAGAGATAGTGGTTCACCTTTTCAGGCTTGTGCAGACACCGGAAGATCTCATGGTGGCTTTGGCCGCCAGCCTTTTTGCGGAGCATCTTGGCGTTGGTGGAGTCTGGTGACTTAGTTTCTTGACGAGTCGTCGCTTTCATGGGGCAACTTTCAGTTGTTGTTCCGTGAGGAGTTTTTCCCCTCCTGCTTGCGCTCCGTTCGGATTCAGTAGCTCCTGCAGTTTCAGCAGGGAGGGATGACGGTGGCTGAGTACGCGGCTAGTTTTGCAGATTGTGCACGCTTTTACCCGGACTTGGTCCATGATGGCAGCATCCGAGCGTGGAAGTTTGAGCAGGGTCTCCGCTGAGAGATTTGTGCTGTCATAATACTCTTGGGATTTTCCACATATGTTGGGGTGCTAGAGTGGGATTTGGTGACAGATAGCTTCCTATCACGTTCTAGAGTTGGTGGTGGCAGCAGGCACGTTGGAGCCGAGACGTCTGTCGTAGCTAGCGGGCATCGGCAAGCAGAACCTCGACGCAGGTGGATTTCTGACAACCGGACTCAGGGGAGTGGTTGTACACCACAGTGGCGCTGGAGGGCACCAGTGCAGCCTGAAGAGAGTCGGTGCTATGCTTGCGATGGGCGAGGTCACTTGGCACGGGACTGCCTGACCAGGCGTGTAGAGAGCCTCGGGCAGGCAGCAGGTGCACCACCACGATGGAGGCAGCGTCGTGATCAGAGTAGTACCCAGAGAGGTGGTGCTAGCAGAGGAGCGGGAGGAGCTGGTAGTGGGGGGAGACTTTACAAGGTCTTCTTATCACCACTGGGCGGTCCACGTCAGGCTCTGGGAGCTAACATTTGGGACCGCGGACAGCCGCGAGCTTTGGATGTCTACGATCCTGCAGAGCATGAGGTGATAAGAGGTACGCTCTACAACTCTTCTACATTTTGCAGTAGAATTTTTAGACTCTGTCTGTGAAATGCTTTCCTCCCTGCTCCTTGTTTAAGGTGTTACCAGGGTGACGCAGGGCATCGGGTGTAACCCTGTGTTGGTAAGGTAAAAGGTGTGGGACCTTTTTCTTTAGAAGATGGTGATGACTTCATCCCTCTCCGAGCGTGTAAGAGGGTCTTGGTTGAGAGACGTCGACTGTGGAATCTTGCATGACCAGATATCCTTGGGTGTTCCACCATATGGATATTCTGAAGGAGGGAATCACCGGGCCTTGTTCCAGGTGCGGGCGGTGATTCCAGTCGCGGCATGCATCGTAGAGGTTCGGTCGGGGGGTGAGCTACCCCCGAGAGCCTTCGGGCCGTTTGAGACCGTGCAAGGAGATGGAAAGGTTCCCTACTGCCTTGCCCAAACCCCAAAGTCTGGAGTGGGTGCACGACATCGGCAAGGGACGACCTCGCGTGAACGGATCAATACTTTGGTCTGTGTGCGGTGACACAGAGCTGTGCGTGGGTTTGTCTGGGTATGGGAAAGTCAGGTGTGGGCTTAGTACCCTGTGTTGCTCCCTAGTTTTGCTTTTCGGGGATGAAAATCTTGAAGGAGGGAATGATGTAAGAACCCGGTTTTTTCTGTGAAAGACTTTTTAATATTCTTGATGTAATTCCAGAGCGGCGACCTCAGACGGCGTGCGATTCCGAGCCCCGGAGTGGCCGGAATTAAAATTTTCAGTGCGTTCACACTGGGCACGCCAAATAAATGGGATAACTCCCAAACGGAGATCCAGATCAGAGATCCGAGTGTACGGATGGGTCCGGAATGGGGTGTTTACTCTAGGAACGACATAAGGTATGTTGGCGCGGGATGTTTGGACCCCTCGCTCGCTTTCGGAACATTAAACGGATAAATTAATTTATTTATTTATTCGTTTAATGGTGAAACTAAGTATCTCTTAAACGGTGGCTCGGATTGGAAAATTAAGGGCACCGTTGAGTTCATAATGTTCCTTTTACCCTAGGAGGGGTATAAGTTTTGCGGGCGTGGGCCGTCTGTGAAAAATGGCCCCAGGGGCGTTTCCGTAATTTAGCAGCCTCGGATGTTCAGTTATATAACTTTCAAACGGGGGCTTGGGATCAAATTCTGAGACCACCGTTGTTCTCGGGAGGTGGTGTTTACCCTAGGGGAGGTTTAATTTTGACCTCGCCAAAGGTTTCGGATGCGAGGAAAATTATGGGTTTAAATTAATTAAAATTCTTTTTTTATTTAAACCCTTCTTCTTCCCCTCCCCTCTCTTGTTCTCCCCTAGAGAAACCCCCCTCAAGGTATCACCTCAAGCTCTCTCTCCCCTCCTCCACTCCGGCAAGACAAATCCTGTGAGGCGCGGCTCCGACGGAGCGCGGCGAAGCTCCGGGCAAAGCCCATCGAGGAAGGAGGTTTTTGTTGCATTTTTATTTCCGAACCCTTCTTTTTTATTCATTTACAACGTCGAATTGCCGTCTATTTTTCAATCAAATCCCATAATATTGTAGTATAATTCATGAGTTTTCCATTACATCTTTCGGATTTAAAATCCGAGTTCGGAGTCGATCGCAAATGTTCGTCAAAGGTTGCGGGAAATTCAGGAGTTTCTGGGTGTTTCCCGGTGGGTTCCAGCGGTCCGGCGAGCTAAGGCGGCGGCGCGGCATCTGCAGGCGGCGGTGGTCTGAGGTTCAAGCGGCGCGGCGGGCGTTCATCTGACGGAAGGCGGTGGCTCCGGCTGCGGATGGCGAGCGCGGCGGCGGGCGAACGCGGGGCAGGGGGGTGCTCCTCCGGGCGACACAAGACCGGCCGGTCGGCCGGTCGCCGCGACAAAACTGGGGTCGTCGCGACCCCGGAGGCGGCAAGGACCCGCGACTCGCAGGTCCACCTGGAAAATCCGGACCGGCCGAGCCGGTCCGCGCGTGGATGGGTGGTCCGCGCGGTGAACCGCGGACCGCTGGTTTAAGGGGTGGACGGGCCGGCCGAATTGGCCTAGCCCACCCCGTTTTGGTCTAGTAATGTTTAAGACGCCCTAAAATGCAAACCGTATATTGGATTTACGAGCCGTCTGTGGCAGTGCGAACCTCAGCTCGAGACAGACTTTTTGAGATGGTTTCGGGAATTTTTAATTCCCGAAACGAGGGGCCTCGGAGGCGTGACACCTCTTTAAGTGAATTGACGTTTTCTTCGGGGGATCTTGTTTTGGACGGCACGGACGCGTCCGGAGTCCATTTTGAGCGCCGTCAGCGGCGTTGGGTCCCTGGCGCCGGGTCGAAGCTTTCTAGGGTAGTTTCAGGCATTGAGCCCAAAGTTGAGGTGTGGGCCCCACGACCCGCCTTTTGAGCTGCGTGCAGCGTTTCATGACTTTTTCATCGGACGTCCGTTCGGGGCGTGCGATCAGTCATTTATGGGTGTTTTTCCGAGGGCGTTGCTTTGGCGTAGTCTGCCTTCTATAATTCTGCACGCCGGTGCGGGCCCCATGAGGGTCGTTTCGGGAGTTGACGGTGGTTTCCAGTATTATCACCGGGTGACCGTTTTGGAAAAGTGAATAGTCCACCTTGTGTGCTTTTTCAAGAGGACCGCAACGGTACGATCCGTTCGTTGTGTTTCGGGACCAGGATGCGGGTCCCACGTAGCACCGCTCGTGTGCGGTGCCCGAGATGCACCTTTTTCTCCTGATATCCATTACACTCCTGTTAGTAGTGATTTTGACGTGTTTTCCCAAGGGGATCGCAATGGTGCGATGTGCCCGACTGTTTTCGGGGATGAGGCTCGGGATCACGGGACGTCGTTCGGGCGTGAGGCGGTGTTGGCGACTTTTTCGTCGGATATCCGTTGGAGGCATGCGAGTAGTCTATCTCGCATGTTTTTCCGCGAGGATTACAACGGTGTAATTTGTTCAGGCGAGCGGAGACTCATACGCGATCTTATTAAATGTGGAAATCTAAAGGTGCCCCGGGGGCGGTTCTTCTACTGTGTTTGTAGCGGACCCTTGGCGTGTGATCGTGTGCACTCCCATGTGAGTGAAGTAATGCTTGAATAGATGTGGTTGTCTGTTCCCCAGTCGTTGAGGCGGCAAGTTGGAGATGTTACGTCACGCCTTCGCGTTGACGTTGGGTGTCGGGTGCACGATAGCCCTTGGGCTGAAAGTGAGGTATACTCTGGGAGTATACGGGAGCGCTTGGAGGTACGTGTGGTTTTTACCTGAGACGTTCGTGCGCTTGGTTGGGGTTAACTTGGGGCCACACATCGTGTGGGCCCCATGTGCGTTTCGAGATCTGATTTGCGTACTTTGACCTCTCGCGACGTAGAGGGTCCCTCTGTGCTCGTTGGTTTAGATCAGCAGGGTTGAGTGATCTCCCCCTGGTTTTGTTCTCGATGGATCGACCGATAGCGGTGCTAGTGACACCCAGTGATGGAACAGGCGCTGAACCTCTTTTGGGTGAGTTGTTCTGGAGTTGGGTGGTTGCACGGTACTCACTCAGTGCTCGGTTGGCCAGTGTTGTACCATCCAGTAGGGATGGCTAGAGCAGTTCCGGGTTTACCCTTCAGCAGGGCTGGGCAGTGGGTTGCTCATTGACTTCTCAGGGTTTACCCTCTAGCAGAGACTAGGCAGTGGGTCACCGGACGACTCTTTAGAGTCTACCCTCCAGCAGGGTTGGGCAGTGGGTCGCTCGTCGTCTTGATTCAGCTCTACCCTCCAGTAGGGCTGGGTAGTGGGTCGCCTGTCGACTTGTTCCGGGTTTACCCTCCAGCGGGGCTGGGTAGTGGGTCACCCGTCAACTTCTCCTAGGGTCTACCCTCTAGTAGAGACTGGGCAGTGGGTCACCCGACGACCTCTTAGGGTCTACCCTCCAGCAGGGCTGGGCAGTGGGTTGTCCGTCGTCTAGTTCCAGGTCTACCCTCCAGCAAGGCTGGGCAGTGGGTCGCCTGTTGACTTATTCTAGGTCTACCCTCCAGCGGGGCTAGGCAGTGGGTCGCCTGATGATGTATTATGGTTTACCCTCTAGTAGAGTTGGGCAGTGGGTCACCTGATATCATAGTATGAATTACCCTCCAGCAGGGCTGGGCAGTGAGACACCCGTTGATATTCCAGACTCAGTCCTTTCTACTAGGCTAGTCTGTGGCTTTCCTCTGTGATTACCGGAGAGGGACCCTTGGTTGTACAGGTTAGTGATGGAACGACCTTGTCTTTGAGGAGACCTCTCGACTGCGGGGCAGTGACGAGTTGTGGTTTGACTTTCCCCCAGAACTCTCAAGTACGTGGAGCGCTTTCCCCATCGAGACGCGTCCTTGTGACGCGACCTAAAACCGTGCGGGCGAGACAGTGCCGCCCAAAGCGGATAGTGTCGAGGTGCGGTGATTGAGCCCTTGACTTGTAGTTCGGGGAAAACGTACGGAATGTTGGGCATCGATGGTGTTACTTCTGGGACTGTTGGTGACTCACTTTTCTTGGGCTGAGCTACGGGATGGAGATCCCCTTACGACCTTGTTTGGGCTTCTTAGTGAGCATATGAATATGTATATACCTTGTTCTGGTACCCACTTCTTGGGTTTGGTTACTCTCCTTCCAGGTGAGGTGAAGACGCGTGGGGTATGCCACGTGCTTTCCGTGTCTAGCTTCTCGTGGTTGGAC
Organism: Viscum album; assembly: GCA_963277665.1. Taxonomy (NCBI): domain Eukaryota; kingdom Viridiplantae; phylum Streptophyta; class Magnoliopsida; order Santalales; family Viscaceae; genus Viscum; species Viscum album. The sequence goes on along the minus strand of OY728150.1, from coordinate 1,336,856,159 downwards.
GAGTCTACTCTCCTGTTATAGGTACCGAAGACTCAACAGGAAGTTCATCTTCTCACCGTTTCCAGCTCCTTGTGTCTGGACGAGTCTACCTTCTTTCCTCTTGTTGGGTTGAGCTGGACTCTCTACTGTACTCTTTACTGCACTTTCGGTTGTACTCCTTTACTTTCCATGTTCGCTCTACTGCTCACCCTTCGGTACCTCCTTTGTTGCTCCGTCGAGCCTTCGGGGTATCCTACTGAGTATTTTTATACTCACCCCTGCTTGGGCTTTGCCCGCACTTGGTGTGCCCTTGCAGACGACGGACAGGTTGGTCGTGACGTCAGAGGAGCTTAGGAGCTTGGGAGCTTGGACCGCGTGCGGTGGTCGGAGTCGGGTTCCAGGTGGGGGACACTTCCAGCTGTTTACTGTTGTTTTACCTGTTGTCAGGTTTTGGCACTTTTTGGTTGGGCGTGTGTTTTGACCCTTTTCTTTTCAGCTTGTACTTTGTACTGTTTAGAGGTCGATGCACATCTGTGGTTTATACATATAGCAGTTTCCATTTTTCTTTACTTGTCTTTTCTTTTACTCTGCATTTTTGCATTGAGTGTGTTGTGTGTGTGTGTGTGTACAGGTACTTAGGCAAAGGCCTCCCAGAGTTGTTGTGCCTTCGGCGTTAGTCGCCAGCCCCTGGCCTATGGAGGCGGGCTTGGGGTAGTTGCGGCTTGAGCCCAGGTAGGGTCGGGTCGTGACATATGTAATGGGTCTCTCACTACTTAGTTAGAAAGAGGTCTTTTCTTTAAATAATAAATGAGGTTTCAACCCCAACCTTTGAAAATAATAATGATAATAATAATTAATATTATTATTATTATTAAACAAAAAATTTTGTTTCATGCACATTTTATTTATTTATTATATATATGAATAATGTTATTATGAATAATAATTAAAGATGGCTCAAATACAAAGAAACTACACACATCCAAGGACTTGACCACAAATAATAAAGTTGAGCTAATAAAGTCGGGATAAAAAGTCAGGCTACTAATGGTACGACCAGGATACTGTTATTATTATTATTATAAATGATTACTAATTATATAATAAATTGTTAGTAATAAAATTATTATTAATAATTATATTTTCTATATTACTAATGTAATTAATATTTATTTTAAATCATATTACTAACTACATTATTAGTTACATTAATAATTATATTATTTACAACATTATTCATAATTATTATTTAAATAATTGTAAATACTTAATAATATTATTAATATTTATTAATAATTTAATTCATAATATTTAATAATAATAACATAATTAATAATTAATCGTAATAATATAATTAATAATATAATTCCTAATAAGAATTATGCCCATAAATTTTTTAAAGTGAAAATGTTATGTTTTTAAATAATAAAGTTTGTGTCATGTAAATTCATTTTTGTTTGTTATATTTATGAAATTATGTTTAATTTCAATTATTTTTTATATGCTTAGTCACTGTGTCAAATCTCAATTAGATTGTACTTATACTTTATAATTTACATGATTTCAAATTCACATACTTGAAATATAATAATGTTTCAAGTAGTTGACTTTGAAAGCCTAAAAATTATAATGTATAAATACAATATAAATAAAATTTGAAATATTGACTAAACATATAGAAAATAATTAAAAAATAAAATAATTTCATAAAAGAAATTGATGAAAAAATCTTCAATAGCAAAAATAGTGTCATTTCAAAACATAAAATGTGTATTTATAAAATTGTTTTGCAGAAAACATTGTGTAAATTAAAATTTTTGTTTATTATTATTTTTGCATTCCTTTAATTTTCAATTAGTTTTTATTTGTATAGTCAATGTTTTAAATTTCATTTAGATTTTATTTATACTATATTTTATGCGGATAAATTTTCTATTGTGTAGATTTTATGTTTTTAATAAACATTTTTTGTGTCATGTAAATTAATTTTAGTTTATTATATTTATGAAATTATTTTTATTTTCGACTATTTTATATGTTTCATCCATGTTTTAAGTTTTATTTAGATTGTACTTATAATTTATATTTTATAAGCTTTCAAAGTTACTAACTTGAAACTTATTAAGCTTTGTTAAGTTTCAAGTTGGCGACTTTAAAAACATACAAGATATAAACTATAAGTACAATCTATTTAAAACTTAAAACATAGAAAAAATGTATAAAAAATTGTTGAAAATAAAAAAAAATTTCTTCAAAATATTAATTATAATTAGATTTTAAATGAAATTTAAGACAATCACTTAAGACATAAAATAACTGAAAATAAAAATAATTTCATAAAAATAAAAAATAAAAAATATTAAGTATTAATAATAATATATAGCATAGTGATAATAATATAATATAATATAATTAATTAAATTAATATTTTATGAACTTCATTTTAAATTCAATTATCAGTAATTGATAATTTTATAATTTTTATTTATTATCCAATATTTTTCATTACATTATTAATTATTATCAATTATATTAATATTTGATAATTAATTATGATATTAATATTTATTAATTATGTTATTTTTGAAATATACACCCATCATTGCAAGTCTTCTTTATAACATCTTCATTATAACTTTCCTTTTATTAATTTAATGGGACTAGGTGCGCTTGCTTGGTTCTAAACATTTCAGATTAATTAGGTTATTATTATTAAATATTATTAATTACATTATTAATCAATATTAATTGTATTATAAAGTATTTATAATAATGACCATAATAATGTAATTAATAATGTATTACTTAATAACAATTATGCACATAAATTTTTTAAAGTGTAAATGTTATGTTTTTAATCAATAATGTTTGTGTCATGTAATTTTTTATTTTGTTTATTCTATTTATGAAATTATTTTTATTTTCAACTATTTATTATTTGTTTAGTCTATGTTTTAAGTTTCATTTTGATTTTACTTATAGTTTATATTTTATAGGCTTCCAAAGTTACCTACGTGAAACATAATAAGTTTTGTTGTGTTTCTAGTAGACGACTTTAAAATCATATAAAAAATAAACTATAAAAACAATTCAAATGAAATTTAAAACATAGACTACACACATACAAATAATTAAAAATAAAAAAAATCATCAAAATAATTGGCAAACAATAATATGGATTTTACAAAACAATGTTGTTGCAAAACATAAAATTTGAACTTTAAAAGAAGTAGGTAACTCTATAAGATTATAAAATATAAATTAGAATTAGATTCCAAATGAAATTTAAAACATGTAATTAAGACATAAAAAATAACTGAAAATAAAAATAATTGCATAAAAATAATAGATAGAAAATATTAAGTATTAATAATAATATATGACTTAATAAAAATAATATAATACAATTAATTAATTAATTTAAAATAATTAATATTTTCTACTTATTAATAATAGTAAATATTAATATATAATTAATTATATTATTATTAAAGTCATAATGATTAAGATTATATTAATAATTAATAATTAATAATATTTTATAATATTACGATTATTTACATCATTATTAGTAATTGAATTATTATAATTATTCATAAATAATAACATTATTATTACTATCACGACTTTAATAAAATATAATTATCCTGATTTTAGTCCCACGCAGGCGGCTGTGGTGGTGGGGGGTTTGGGGTTTGGGGCGGCGGTCGTGGGGTTAAGTCCCTGGGCCAATTTTCTTTCCTTGCATGCTTTGTAAATAAAAAAGTTTATAATTATCCTGACTTTATTAATAATGTCATGACTTTATCATATTGACTTTATTATCATGACTTTATTATCATGACTTTATTATCATTAATTTCTTATTATCACGACTTTATTGTTTAGACTTTATTATATGTTTTCTAAGTTCTTGAATGCATGTATTTTCTTTGTATCTACGTGCGTATATAACCATCTTTAATTAATATTAATAATATTAATATTATTCATAAATATAATAAATAAAAAATAATTTACATGTCACAAACATAATTGGGCGCCTAATTTAACAACATGACAAACCTTGGAATTTTGATGGTTTACAGATGAGCCTCATCAAAATCTGGGGTTTTGGTGGGTGTGTTATGACCTACATAGGTAAAGGATTTTACTATGTTTTTTCCTTCGTGAGCTGAAATCTAAGGCTTGGGGATTGGGGTTTGTCTCCCTAAAGTCGGGTACTTTTCGAATTCAAGGCTGGGATCTGAAGGATCTGGACGCAGCGAAAGCGTGGCGGTTGGGAGGACCCAACTTTGTTTTTGCCGTAATCGATGACCAATCCGGGATCAATACGACGATGAACGCCAGTATCCACAGATTAAAATCAAAGATTTAGACAAAGAGAAGAAAAGCGCCGGATTCGAGAAAGAGGATCTTGCACATCGTGTTTATAATTAATTTATTAATTTCTAAAAAATTAAATACTTGGGTCTTTGGTACTTTCTTTGTTGACGATCGTTGATTGTCCGAAATTACCCTTCTGCATTGTCTTCGTTGCACTTTTTAAGATCCAAAGTAGAATCCCTCTAGCGATGATCCACACGTGCTCCAATGGTCTCCGAACGACGTCACTCGTTCTCCGAGTGCTAGCGCAGCGAAGCGAATGTCTTGCGTCGATCGTTCTTAATTGCTTGTTCTTCGGTCTTGAAGAACTTCTCTCATTCTTGAGCGGGAAAGATGAAAGGAGTCGAGAGAGAAAATGTTTGGCTTAACAATTCTCAATTCACTGAGGTTTGGCACAATAGACGTACATGCCTATTAATCGACATGGGGTTTCAGTTACAATATTTAATTGCGAAACAACAATTAAATGCAATTATAACTATTAGAGAAAACTCATACCACATAATAACAATAACACCATTATTTGGGGTACGCCAACTTGCGCAAAACGGAACCATAAATGAAATCTCGTGTCACATAATGATAACAGTATTATTATTATTTCTTATGCCAACTGGATAAACATTATTTACCGACTTGTAAATAATTAATTTATCAACAGACACAGTCTTGGTCCGTTCGAACTCCTCTTTCATTTATTGACCACCCGAATAAAAATATTTTACTCTTAAATAAATATTTTTTTTACAAACTAATAAATAAATATTTATTAAATGTTCAATAAAATAAATAAATATATTTTATTCACAATCCAATGAATAATATTTATTTAATTTATACAATCATTTTAATTTGAATAAAATTATTCCTCGATCTTGATAATAATATTTATTCCATTAATTAAATTCAAATAGAATTTAATCGAGACCACCAGAAACACTTAGTGTGTGACCCTCTAAGATTCATTCTCATTGACATTAAGCGTACTTGCATAAATTCCAAGATTATTGTCTAGCAACGGGTCAAGACACTCAAGAGAAAGAACTTAAAGTCGCAACGACGACATCCACATATGAACGAACACTCACTATGTAATATAATCTTTTTGTCACAATATTTCATCAAGAAGATTTCATGATGGTGTCGTCAACCTATAAGCTTGATACCTTATTTTTTTGACTACCTGAAATAAACCCGTCGTTGCACCATGACAATGAAATTTAGGGTGACAGTTTTATTTCAATCAAATGACCGATATATCAACTTCCATAAATGGAAGGAACAAATCCTTCCTCGACTTATCCATTAATAACATGTCATTCGTGACGCACTCAACATACCCTACTTCCCATCAACATTTGGCGCAACGGTTTTTGTCAGTAAATCAAAGTGCGCGAGTTGTGACACGTATTAATGATAATCTTAAAGTTTAAGGACCATTACACACGCTCGCAAATAGAAATATCTGATGACACCAAAACATGCAGAATTCCTACTAACAGGTCTGCTATCATAATCTTCCGTCTTTGAGATTACCAAGTGCGAACTTCATGAGAAGAAGTCTCATCTGCTTACGAGTATTCGCACCCGACGGTCTGTATACTATGTGTCTCATCATAGTATGTCATCCAACCGCAGACCTATATTTAAGAATATTATCATAGCACTTCAAGGTTCTCATTATAGCGAAGAACTGCTATAACCTTATTAATGCGACAAATACTCTAGGATATTATTATATTATAGTCATGCAGAACAATGAACAATATGTAATAAGATGTTTAATATTTAAATACATTAAATATTCATGTAATTAAAGTACAAACAGTTGGTTCTAAGACACAAATTCCAACAGAATCCCCTCTTTAACCTTTAGAAGGAACACGGTTCTATTGCCCAAGCATGGATTCACATCCATGGCTTCAACTAGTTTTTTTGACACCCCAAGTCCTTTGGGACAATGCTTCAATAGTGGGGGTGCCCATTAAATTTGATAGGGAAACATAGAAGGCAAGGTTCGACCAATTTGCCGGAGTTTTGGTTGAGGATGATCTTCTTTCTGCCTTCGTTGAAAAGATTATTCTAATTGTCGATGAGTTTAGAATTGAGATTAATATTATCTTTGAGAAATTACCTGTTTTTTGCTCTAAATGTAACAACCTTGGGCACTCAAGTGTCGTCGAAACCTATCATGTGATAACTGTCGTAGAAATGATCATCGTTTGGAGACCTGTAAATTCAAGAAGTAGGTTTCAGTTGATTCTGGTGCCCTGGAAGTCCTCCTGCTTCTGTGGTGAGACATGAGTTCGAAAAAGGACAACCTAACAGTACTCTTGTGTATGTTGGGAACTCACAGGGGAAGAATCAGCTTGAGCCTTTAAATAATTTGGTGAGGGGTGACTCTAATGGAAATGTAGAGGAGCAGGAAGCGCCAATTGGGGTCTCCACAGGTGCTAGGCAGGCTGAAGGCAAGCAGGTGGTGACTCTGACCTCTACCTCTAAAGGCTTCCAGGTTGGGATAAAACCCACTTCAGAGTTGGAAGTTGATCACCCTTGTGGGATCGGGTTCTAGCCATCTGAAAAAGAAGAAAAGTTTGGCAGACCAGCCAATTCCTAACAGGAATCTCCAAAATCTGTTTCAGACCTAGAAACTGCTATGACACAGGAGGCGGAGCAGGACTTGCCCATGGTTGGTGCTGGCTCCTCAAAAGCTGCTGTTGAAGGGCCCGCTCCTGTGGTGAAATGCCTTGATGAGGCACTGGACCCGGCTGCTTCGACAGCTGTAATGAACCTGGATGAAGGCAATATACATGGCCGTGATAGGTGTTCCGGACCTACTGCCCTGGCAGAGAGCCACATAGCAGCTGAGTCTGTGTCAACACAAATGGGTGGCAGATCTTCAAAGGAGGTTGTGATTGATGCCTCTGTCTCACATCCTCTGGCTGGAAACTCAACACAGGTTGTCGGGAAGGCTCAGGGAAAGGGTAACATCCACAAGGAGGGGATATCATCAAAAGGGGACATGGATGCCCAGGCTATTCCTGAAACTTATTTGGGGCAAAGTTTGAGGAAGGCTGAACCACTCCCAGCTGGGAGGAGTCTCTCCAGTTTGCTTGACAATCTGCATAGATCCAGTGCCATAGACTCATTCCTTGAGGAATGTTTTAAGAGTCGTGGAGTGGACACCTCAATTTCAGGATGCACTGTCCAAAAGGACAAGCACACTGAGGCTTCTAAGCAGGACCCATCGGTGGATGCCGCCTCATTGCAGGATGGAGCAGTGCTTGGAAGCGCTGACACCAAGGAGGTGTCAAGCAACACTATCCCAGCAACAGATGATGCTGCCATCGCCAGCAGCAAGGGGGGTGTTGAAATCCCTGTCCCAGATTATTGTAACGAGGAATCTGAATCATCGGACACAGATTGGTATCAGCCACGAACTCAGTGGGACAAAAATACTGCCGACTGTGAGCTCGACCTAGCGAGTATACACGAACCGACTCCCGGTTTCAGACCGAACAGTGAACCTTCGAAGCAACAACTAGGGTGGGACAGTAGCGACATCCGAACCTGTAGCTCGATGCAGCTTCGTATCAACTTGAACTTGAGCCTTCCAAATCTTCATCTATACAGCGGACCCGAGCAGCCATGAAGTAGAAAACTGTGAACCATTCCAGGCCTTCGATCCTTGAAGCAACAGTCACCATCTACCCTCAGTCCGAAACCGGCAGCTGAATCTCGATCTAGGGCAAATTTATTGGGTTTTTAGGTTTTTTTTAGTTTTTTTGATAAGGGATAAGGTTTCACGTATTATTAAAAAAGAGTATCGAAATGCGTGAATTGGGTTCATCCATCTCTTCTCGTCAAGATGCGTGAACGGAGTTCACACATCCTATTCGAATTGTATGAAGGAGCGTGAACCTCATTCACGCTTCCTTCAGAATTTTTAATTAAAAAAAATCATCAAAAATTATAAATACTAATTAAATATAAATAAGTATTAATTAAAAAATCATTAATATGTATATAATATCAATAAATATAAATAGATATTAATTAAAAAATCGTCAATATGTATAAGATATCAATAAATATAAATAAATAATAATACATATTAATTAAATAATGAAAAATATGAATAATAGTGTTCATGACTATTTTGATCAATTGGTCTGATTCTTAGTACACGACTCGATCGCAAGTAGTGTTTATTCATTATTTGTTGCAGTAGAGCCATACATCCAAATTTCTCTCCTGTTGAATATGTCAATATGTTAATATATCGACTTTACGTTACAAAACATTCATTCCACTTCATCCCCCATTGTTAGGTTCACGTGGTCAAATACCCCTGAGAGGGGGGGGGGTGGATTAGGGTATGGTAGATTAAAACCTTTTCCCTTTTGAATCTTGTTTTGTTGTTAGACAAAACTCAATTCTCCCTTCCTCCCATGGCAATATACATACAGATATGAAATCATGCATATGACACAATGATTTTTACTTAGTTCACCCTCACTGGGTTACGTCCAAGGAGCATATAACGACAATGTGCCGATTTACTAAATTCACTAAAGCTCACGACCAATAATGAGCACAATGTTTGGGCTAGACCTTCTATTCTCAGGCTCACTACCTTTACAAGATTTAGGGTCTGCTCACTGCATTCCTAAGGGTCACTCCCTATTCCTCTTTCTCTAGCTCACTGTCGGTGGAAAGAGTCACCGTCTTCCTCTTCCTTCGCTCACTGCTCTTGGAATGGAATCCACTCAAAATTTATGGACTTGTAGGTCAAACACAGTTTATAGACATGTAGGTCCCTTTTTTGCATGAATTCTTGCATCCTCAACTATAGGTAGATGCTCTGTTGAAGTTCTGTTTTCACCTATAGATGAAGTCCACCTTCCCAAGTACTACTAGGTACCGAAAAATACTTTCGCAAACTGATTTGAAGCTTTTGCAAGCTTCCTTGTGTGTTTAGCGAACCACCTTCTTCTCCTGCGTATTGAGTGTTGGGTTTGGTACGCGAACCACCTACTCTGCGTACTACTGCCTCTTCCGCGAACCTCCTCTGTCCACAGACTACCTCCACCTTCGATATCGGATACCGCTACCACGTACCGATTCCGCAAACCTTCGCTGCGAATCACCCTCTGTCCGCGAACTGTTCGCTGTTCGTGGACTGCCTTCGCTTCCGCGTACCTAAGCTCTCCCTCCATGTACCGCTTGTGGAATCCACTCTCTCGCGTACTGGAGATTCCTCCTCCGCGTACTGAGTCTTAAGCGGACACAGCTTTCCGCTTAAACCCTTCATCGGAATTTCTTCCGCGTGAACCAGCCTTCGCGGGATTATCCCTCGCGAACTTCCTTCGGACTTCACCAAATTCACGGAGCAAAAACATGTTCTCTAATGATAGTTAATATCCACAGTAATCAGTGGGATTATCTATTCTTATATAGGCAAAGATATCTACTTAATCCGCTAAATCAAGATTTACTGAATCTTCAATCCAGCCTTCACCGCTTACCGATCATTCTGCCACCGCGAACCGCAAGCCATCCGTGAACCATTTTCTTATGTGCTTTGCATATTGCCTTTGCTCCTATGTAGTCGATCTCCTTCATTGATGACAATCCGTCCGCGTACCGCTCCTCCTTCCACCGCGAACCATTTCCGTTTTCGCGAACCGCTTCGGCGTACCGTTCCCGCTGCTCTGCATACCGTTCTCGAAACATGGTACGCGGTTTATGAATTATGGCACGCGGTTCTCACCCTTTGCTGATTTTCTTCAACGTTCTTCATACAATTAACTCCTATGAAGAAATCCTTCCCTTTCCAATATCAAACTCCCGATTTTGAGACCCCAAAATTTGGCAAACACAAGAAAACTACTCCACCTCAAAAACTTGTCTTCGGAAAACCCCAACAATACTCATTTGTGGTCATCTGACTTTATCAACAAACACAATTACACCCAAAACATTCCGAGAGAACACCTTGAGGGATTTTTGCCCAACAACCCCCCCCCCTCTTTGGGTTTGTTGACAACTATTCTTAAAACAATTCTTTTTATTTTGATATCTTGATAAAGCTCCTTCCATCTTCAATCCATCATTCGCTTCATGTAATTAAGATAGTGATTAAGGATTTACTCAACACATACTCTAAGCCCACATGAGCCATTCTCAGCGTGAGAAACAATAGTATAATGAAAAGTTTATCAATGAATCACTTCATTGCTAATCACCAAGTGATGATACCATTATAATACCAATGAATTGCTTTCATCACGAACCTCATCCGTCGTGATATCTAATCAGTGATCGATCACTTCTAGAATCGTCAGATTTAATGTCCCCCCCATCTTATAGCTCTTCCAAACAGCCTCAAATCAGCTTCAACTCCCCCTATCTCACTGCTCCACTTAGTAGCTTCTCCCTGTGTCTTTCCCCCCCTTGGAATAGTCATACTTTCTCCCCCTTTTTCAACGAATCTGAAGGGAAATTCAAGGTTGTCTACAACATGGTAAAGAACACATATCGACACATTATGGAAAGACACATCATACCTTGGGGAGAAAGGGACCCACATTCATACTTTTTCAAGTGCGGGAAGTCGACTGGACTCCCAAAGCTATTCAATTCCTTTCAAATGCTTCTTTGGGTAAGGCCTTTGTCAGAATGTCTACAACCTGTTGTTCTGTAGGCACATACTCTAACTTCACAAGCCCTTTCTCCACCTTCTCCCTGATAAAACGATATTTGATTTCAATGTGCTTTGTCCTTGAGTGATGGATTGGATTTTTTCTCAGATTTATAGAACTTGAATTATCACAATGAATTCTAATCGGATATTTCCCTCCAATTCCCATATCTTCAAGTTGTTGCTTCATCTATAATAGTTGTGTGCAAGATTGAGTAGCTGCGATGTATTCAGCTTATACGGTTCTTAATGAAATGCAGTCTTGTTTCTTGCTTAACCAAGAAATACACAAACTTCCAAGATAAAATGAACCTCTTGATGTTTATTTCCTATCATTTACTGAACCAGCCCAGTCTGTATATGCATATACCAATAACTCTGGTTGAGATTTGTGATTATACATTAAGCTAAAATTCACTATTCCCTTAATATATAGAAGAATTATTTTTACTACAATCATGTGTCTCTCCTCAGGATTGCTTTGATACCTCACTGCTTGGCATGTGGAAAATACAATATCAGGCCCTGTCACTGTCAGGTACAATAGACTTCCAACGATTTTCCTATATTCTATGATATTAACTGTCTTGCCCTCATCATCTCGTGACAATTTCAACTGGGTAGCAACCAGAGTCTTCATCTCTTTGTAATTATCCATTCTAAACCTTCTCAAAACCTTCTTGGCATATTTAGATTGAGAAATAAAAGTGACATCCCTTCCTTATGTCACTTGTAATCCAAGGAAAAATGTTAGTTCTCCGATCATTGACATTTCGAACTCACTTTTCATGAATTCAGAAAATTGTCTGCATTGTGCTTCATCTGATCCACCAAAGATTATGTCATCGACATAAACCCGAACCATCATCCTTTGAATATTTACATTGTTGTAATACAAATTGTAATTAACTCTACCACATTGAGAACCGAGTTTCTTTAGAAACTGATCAATCCTTGAATACCATGCTCTTGGTGATTTATTTAAACCATATAAAGACTTCTTCAGTCGACAAACTCTGTTCTCATCTTCATGAATGAGAAAACCATCTGGTTGCTCAATGTATACTTCATCTTCCAGAACTCCATTCAGAAATTCTAACTTGACATCCATTTGGAAAACTTTAAACTTTCTTTGCACGACTATATCCAAGAATAATCTAATTGTATCCAGCCTTGCAACAGGTGTGAATGTTTCATCGACATCTATATCCTATATCTGGGAGCACCCTTTACACACAAGTTGTTCTTTGTTTTGAATCACAACACCGTCTTCATTCATTTTGTTACAAAAGACCCATTTTTTCCCTATGACATTCTTGTCTTCTAGTCTCGAAACAATTTCCCACATTTAATTCTTCTCAATTTGGTCAAGATCTTCATTCATTTCCTGAACCCAATTCTCATCTCTAGCTACTTCATCCAAGCATTTAGGCTCTACTTTCAATAAGTATGATGCTTACTGTAAAGACTTCATCCTTCTTATCTGCACTGGTGCTGTCTGATCACCAATTATGTTCTGCCTATTAATTTAAGATCTTCTTGCTAGTCTCTGGAAAGACACTGATTTATTCTCATCATCTGAGTCTTCTTCTGAATCAATCTCTGAAGCTGGAGTGTCTTCTGATCTGCTCATCTCTTCATCACTATCCTCCTCAGTTTGATCATGTATTTGCTGAAGATTCTGTTCATTTTCTACTATAGTCACATCATGACTTTGAACTATATTTCTTAGCCACTTATTAAAGAATTTGTATGATTTTCTTTTCTTTGAGTATCCAAGAAATATCCCTTCATTCCCATGGGATTCAAAATCCCTATGTTTCTCCTTATTAAGAATGAAACATTTACTTCCAAATATTCGAAAGTACTTTAATGATGGATTCTTTCCATACCATAACTCTTATGGAGTCTTCTCTTATTTTGGACAAAGTAAATCTCTATTTGAAGTGTATACTACTTTCATCACTGCTTCTTTCCAAAAAAATTCCAGAAGGTCTTTCTCAATGAGCATTGTTTTGGCCATGTTGTTAACAATCTGATTTCTTCTCTAAACTACTCCATTATGCTGTGGAGTCCTTACTACTGAAACTTGATGCTTTATCCCATGTTTTTAGAGATAATCCTCCACTTGGCTATCATTGAACTCTATTCCATTATCTGTTCGAATCATTCGGATTTTCTAACCAAGCATCTTTTCACATTCCCATCAATATCTTGTAATGCAACTGAACACTTCAGATTTGTGAGTGATTATTGAAACCCATGCCATTATGCTATAGTCATTAATTAATAGAACATAAAATCTCATCCCATTAATAGACCTTGGGGAAATTTTCCCGCACACATCAATATGCACCAACTCAAGCAATCTAGTTGACCTTTTCTCCTTTTGCTTAAATGTATTTCGAATGATCTTCCCATGTTGGCAGACATCGCACGTATGAGTATGATCACGTGATAATCTAGGGAGATTTCGAGATGCATCATATTTTACTAGATCTTCCAAGGAAGCTTGGATAATGTGCTCAAGACGCTTATTCCATAACTTGTTTTCTTCTTCCTTGGATAGAAAGCACATATATTCTTCTCCTATTACGAGGTAGAGATTCCCTTTCGTAGAATTTCCTTGCAACACAATAGCACCATCCTTTGACTTGATGATACATAATTTCTTGGAAAAACTTATAGCATGTCCCGATTCACAAAATTGATTAACACTAAGAAAGTTGTGACTAAGCCCCTCAATAACCAAGACATCTTCTCATCTCATGTATTTTTCTCCAAACTTGGCTTTTCCTGAACCAAAAATTTTCAAGCCCTCATCATTATTGAATCTTACAATAACTTCTTTATCATACCTGATTCTGGTGACTAGATTCTTATTTCCTGTCATATGGGAAGTTCATTTACTACCAATTATCCATATCCCTGTGCGATCTGATGCCTTGAACGCAATTTCTGCCACCATATCCTGCTCGAACCTTTTCTTTTTGACCCAAGACTTTGAATTCATAATAGACATGGAATGATAATCTTGATCTTCCTTAGTATATGATGGGTCAGATTCAACCTACAGAGCTTCAAATCAATTTTGAATTTTCATCTCACTTGAAGATACTTTTAGATGCTTCTTAGGAACAAATTCATCTTGCCTCAGTACATTCCTCTACATTGTTGATGTGAAATATCTTTCCATATGTCTGAGACCATTACACCTGAAACAATGACCATCAAATGATGACCTGTAATTTTGAACTATGTATGAACACCTCTTTTGGTCTTATTCCCTTTGGTACCACTTTGCTATGGAACATACATTTTGAGAGTGTACCATCTTACCACAATAATAACATCTTATGTGAGGTACATTCCTGTGTGGTAATGATGCACCATTAGTTGTACCTTGGGTTCTCTGAATCTTCTGATTCTACTTCATACCCAAATCAGTCTTCAATCTTGGAGTGGGTGCTTGTGGTCTAACTTGAACCATAACTTCTTCCTATTTTAGATCAAGCCCATTTTGTTCTGATAGACCATTCCGCTCAAATATCATCTTATCTGTTGCCTGTATGATCTTATTTCTTGATGTCGAACTGAGAGTTAGCAGTTTCTCCTGATCTTTAATTGTTCATCGCAGAATGATGACCTCTTCTTCTAGATGATCAATACGTTTGATTTGATCTTTTCAAGTTTCATTCAAACTATCAATTTCAATTTTCTGCTCTTCAATTTTGAGTTTGTACTCAACCAATTTTTTGGAGCTTTCTGTCATTGAAGACCTCAGCTATTCAATTTCTTCATTCAGCTCAGAATTTTCTTCTTCTTGCAGTTGCATAAAGAGTTTGACATCACAAATAAATTTTTTAGCTTTCTTTATTTTGGATCTCAAAATATCGACCTCTTAGCTTCTAATTCATCATGAAGATCAACTCTTCCTTCAATTTCTCCTTCTTCATTGTCACTTTCTTTTCTTGTTAAATAATTTCTAGAAACTACCACCAAAGAATCTACTTTATGATATGTTCAGTCCTCCAACTCTTCTACCTTAGATTTTTCTAAACTTTTATCCTCTCTTGAAAGAAGATTCTTCTTTTTTAAGAACTTTCTCCTAGTACTTCTCCTACCTTTATCATTTTATCAATAATTCTTTTGGGGAATTTCATCATTTTCTTAATTTTCATCATCAAACTTTTTAGGACACTTTGATGAAAAATGGTCAATATTTCCACATAGAAAGCATGAAAATGGAATTTTACCTTTGAACTTTCCTTTTTCTCTTTTCATATTAGAGGATAGAAATGACATGACATCATCCATATTGTCTTCCTTCGGACTATATTCAATGGAGAGATTCTTCATGGCCTTTAATTACACTTCCTTTGAATTCCCCTTTTCCACTACATTGTTGTCATCGTTTCTCATTTCATATGCTACAAGGGTACTATGCAGGTTATCTAGTGTCATCTCTTTTGGGTCTTTGTCCTCCAACACTGAAACTTTTGGATTGAACCGCGGTGGAAGTTTCCTCGATATAAATTTCACAATATTTATATCTTCAATGAATTATCAAAGACCCCACATGTATTATAAAATAATATTTATCCCGTTAAAGAATTCATCAAAAGTCTCATTGGGATTCATTCTTAGATCCTCATACTTATTCCACAGAACCTGCAGCTTTGCTTCTCTAACTTTTGTGTCTCCCTCATAAATGTTGAACAATTTTCCCACATTGTATGTTATGTTTTATAGGACATCACCTTCATATAGATTTCATTTTATAGGGATCCCCCTAAATAATTGATCCTTTTAGCACCAACATACAATTATCTTCATTCAGCTTCTGATAAATCACCACTATTAATGTCAGCTGATATTCCATGCATAGCTGTTGTGAATACATCCATCCCTATTGATTGGAAGTAGTGCTGCATTCGATTCTTCCATAGTTTAAAATTATTTCCATCAAAAATCAGAATTCCTTTATGATTGAACACCTATATTTATTCTTGTAAGATAGAAACACTGAGTTTCAACCTTTCACTCTGATACCAATTGTTAGGTCCACTAGGTCAAATACCTTGAGATGGGGGGGGGGGTGAATCAAGGTATGGTAGATTAAAACTTTCTCCCTTTTGGATCTTGTTTCTTTGCTAGAAAAAACTCAATTTTCTCTTCCTCCTATGGAAATATACTAACAGATATGAAATCATGCACATGACACATTGATTTTTACTTGGTTCACCCTCACTGGGCTATGTCCAAGGATCATACAACGACAATGTGCCGATGTACCAAGTTCACTAAGGCTAACGACCAATAATGAGTATAATGTTTGGGCTAGACCTTCATTGCCCAGGCTCACTATCTTTACAAGATTTAGGGTATGCTCACTATATTCCTAAGGGTCACTCCCTATTCCTCTTTATCTAGCTCACTACCGGTGTAAAGGGTCACTGTCTTCCTCTTCCTTTTCTCACTGCTCTTGAAATGAAATCCACTAACATTTTATGGACTTGTAGATCAAAAAAGTTTATGGACATGTAGGTCCCTTCATTTTCATGAATTCATGCATCCTCAACTATAGGTAGATGCTATGTTGAAGTTATATTTTCACCCATAGATGAAGTCCACCTTCCCAAGTACTGTTAGGTACCGGAAAATACTTTCACAAACTGATTTGAAGCTTTTACAAGATTCCTTGTGTGTTTCATGAACCACCTTCCCATCCCGCGTATTGAGTACCGGGTTTGGTATGTGAATTGCCTACTCCGTGTACTGCGACCTCTTATATGAAACTACTCTGTCTGTAGACTACCTCCACCTTCAATATTGCGCACCGCTACCGCGTACCAATTCCGTGAACCTCCGATGCGAATCACCCTCTGTCCGCAAACTGTTCGATGTTCGTGGACTGCCTTCGCTTTTGTGTACTAGAGCTCTCCATCCATGTACCTGCTGGTGGAATTCACTCTCTTGCATACCATAGATTCCTCCTCCACGTATCAAGTCTTAAGTTAACACATCTTTCTGCTTAAACCCTTCAGCAGAATTTCTTCCGCGTGAACCACTTTATCCTTCACGGGATTATCCATCGCGAACATCCTTTGAACTTTGCCGAATTCCTAGAGAAAAAACATGTTCTCTAATGACAGTTAATCTCCACAGTAATAGGTGGGATTATCCATTCTTATATAGGCAAAGATATCTGCTTAATATGCTAAATCAAGATTTACCGAATCTTCAATACAACCTTCACCGCTTACCAATCCTTCTGTCGCCACGAACTGCAAGCCATCAACGAACTATTTTACTATGCGCTCCGCGTATTATCTCTGCTCATACATAGTTGATCTCCTTCATTGACGACAATACCTCCGTGTACCACTCCTCCTTCTACTGTGAACCATTTCCGTTTTCATAAACCATGTTGGCATATTATTCCCACTGCTCTGCATACCGTTCCCGAAACATGGTACAAAACCCACGAATTACGGTACGTGGTTCTCACCCTTTTATGATTTTCTTAAAAGTTCTTAATACAATTCAATTCTATGAAGAAATAATTCATTTTCCAACATCAAACTACCAATTTTGAGACCCCAAAATTTGGCAAACACAGGGAAACTGTGCCACCTCAAAAACATGTATTCGGAAAACACCAACGATACTCATTTGCGGTCATCTGGATTTTTCAACAAACGCAATTACACACAAAACATTCTGAGAGAACACCTTGAGGTAATTTTTCCCAACACCCGTATATTAATAGGAAGTAAAAAATTTCAAGGTAAAAGAGTATCAGTTCATAGTTAAGAAAAGTGTCATCCATTATTTCACTCCAAATCTATGTGAGTCATACTCGGTCTAGAAAACAATAGGATTGGATTTGGGAAACAATGTTGTCCTCTACCAACTGATCATGATACCACATGAAATGAAAATTCATGTACTTATCATCAAGGGTAATCTAATTTTATTTTAGGATGAAGATATTAAATGAGATATGAAACTATTATTAGAACAATAAACCTAAAACTCATGCCCTCACATTAACAAATAGATCAAAACATTCAAGTGAAATAAGAAGGATAAGCGGCATTTGAGCGTATCCATACTTCAAGTTTTCTTATGTCATCGATTAATTCAATTATAACCTATTTCTATTGAGTTTATTTTTTGTTAAAAAAGGAAGAGAGATTTATAAAAAATATACCTCTTTCAATAACATGATCTTCCTGAACATTCTATAGTAATTAGATTTGATTCCAATTAATATACTAATTATGGTAGTAATTTCATATTTCTTCATTTATCTCCCCCTCAAGGGAAACACTCATAAACGTCTTATAATTTTGGATCTCTTCAATAATGGTTTTCAAGATGTTCCAATATATAGAATACAATAGAATTAATTTTCAGATTATGACTGTCTAGATTTGAAAACATATATAACTTCACCAAGAATGATCTCATTTTCAATACTTATTCTCCAGGAAACCAAAAATATGATCAAACAATTATGATATCTTCTTTATACTTATTTGTCTTGGATATTCTAAAACATTCTTAAAATTCATCAATTATGACCCACTTTTGTTATTTGTATTTGAAAACCAATTGAGGAATTATTCAAGGATGATAAGTTCTTCATATATGTGATCAAGAATTGATTGCACTCACTGCTTATCATGTTCTCCCCCGAGAACATGGTTCACCATCAATTATTTATATCATAAGAATAGATAAAATAAATAATTATTAAGGAAATGTGGGGGAACTTCCTTACTTTTTAATGTGAATAGGAAGGTTGCATTTTTTTCTCAATGAAGTTGGTCCAATTCATATAGTATTCATGATTGAATATCTAAACATCTATTATGATTTATATTTGTGTAGAAGGGATTTATTCACATTACATTCTGATTTTTGTGGATATTTTTTCCCTTATTATTCTTCATGGATGATGCAATCTTAACCCTTTTAAGGATTGTTTCTTATTTTGGAAGAATATCAAATAAATATTTTTCATAATTTCCATATTTTTATCACCTCATGGAGGTATTTTAACCTTAAAATCCTTCAGTAAAGATTGTGAATTAGTAGAAACTATGTCCTTTTATAAAGTGTGAATATGTATCTTCTCAAAATTATCCTAATGAACTTATAATTTAATACATATCATATTGTGGCCTTTTCTGATCTTCAATCATAATCACATACTCTTCAGAAATATCCATTATTCATTCATTTTCTTCTTCATGCAACATTTTTTTAACAGACATTCACATTACATGATCTTCTAGGATTTTACATCAAATTTCAAACCATTGTGATCAATAATATTTTTCAAGATTTCTTCAAGTTTATAGATCTTTTCATCCAGAGCCATTTTGAATTCAAAATAATTAATAATATTAATATTTATTAATTAATTTAATAATATTATTTATTATACATATATAGATAATAATACTAAGTATTATTATGAATATAAAAAGCGTAATTATTGATTTTGGTAGATTATATGATAATAGTAAGGCACTTATTAAAAACAAGAACATAACTATATAAATCAGAATAGTAAGTTGCATACAACATGTATCGTAAATCTAATATCAACATAATATATACCTCTGGAGTGTATGATCCTCTGTCCCACAGTAAGGCATATACTAGATGTGTCCACGACGTGTATGTCTATGTCTTTTCTCTGGAATACGCTGTTCCTATATATCATCATTGACAACCACCTACACATTCTTCTGTGTGAAAGATGGTGGATGTACATTCCCCACACCTGTACCCTATCCTGCCTCTAAGGATAGTGGTTACTGGATGGAACTCTCACCAACATGTGAAGAAGATGGCTGTTGTGATGTAGATTTCTACATAGAAGAGAGTAATAAAGCATCTAGCTGATCCCAAACAATGTCTATATCTGCCTCTGACAGTCACTAAGAAGCTGGAGGAGCATATGACTGATCATGCTAAACACCCTCCTCCTGTAGAACAACAACATATAGCTGATCATGAGGAACACCCTCCTCCTATGAAACAACAACATCCATAATAGGGTCATTACACCTAGTACATCTATATCAGGCTCAACAGGCTCTACAACCTCATCATCATGTGGTGGATCAAAGAAAATTCCATGATAAATATCATTCACCGAATGAAGCAACTCTTCCACAATGTTGTGAAAATATGCCTGGTCAAATGTGCCTCTCTCTACTAGATTAGACATGTGAATTAGATGACTGATACGAGCATCCTACGATTTTTTTTTGCTATTAAGTAATGTTAATAAAAAATCTATTGAACAGTAGAAGGAAGAATGTATACCAACTCATGAAAGACCCATCCATGTCATGTTAGAATTCTGACTGGGGACCTACAATATTAGGATGAATAATCCAGTTGATCAAACAAATAAAAATGTGATGTCCCCACCCTTCATAACCGGAAATCATCGTCTATCCCATAGATCAATATATGTGGCATGGTATCTCCTCCAATCAAATTATTTCTTCTCCAACATCTTCAAGGAATTTAGTGAAGCTAACTGACTAGGTGGGTCATGAACAAGCTAAAAGAATCTGAATTGCCTCATAACTCTATCGGTCCGATGCCACTCAACTATATGAAAATGAATCAATAGAACCATGAAGGAGCCGGTAGCAAGAATCACTGTACAATATGGTGGAAGACTCTGGATGATATCATCTGTATATAGAATCCATGTAATCTGAAAGAAAAAATAAATAAATAAATAATAAATGAAGAGATGTACAGTAAATAATAAATATTTAACATTATAAATAATAATCCCTTACATCATATGATCGAAGGATATCCAACATAAGTCTGTAGGCATGGATATTGTGTCTGGTGGCATCTGAATGTTGATGTGCATGACTCCACCTATAGATAACATTGTTATTGTTACATTTCATAATAGAAAGATATACAATTAATTTAGATATTATAAGGAAGGAATAACATATCATCATCAATACAGAGCCTCTACTACAATATCTGCAGGCAATGATGCACATGCATGTGGAGCTAAATGAGGGATGTTCTCCCATACCCACATATTTAGAAGAACAACACATCTAGTGATTTTCATCTTATCGATGATACATGCACTGCATAACTCCCTGTACGTATATCCTAGACAAGCAGACCCCCAACTATACCGACCTGCCTTGTCTAAATCCTCCAAGAAAAGGTAAATACATCAGATGTATAAAATTAGTGGAGTGATAAATGAAAATCGTGCCACCGATAAGCCTCAAAATATATACACATGAAAATCATAGCATGATGATCTCATCAGTATCCTCTGCTAGATGTGTGAGGTGATGGTCTAACCAGGGCATACATAATCTATCACTAATGAAAAACCTTCCATCATCATGAACCTATATTCCTAGTAATCGATGAACAATTTTAAACCAATTTTCTCCAACTCAGACCATCAGAGTCGCACCGTTGATGGGGAGACCCAACATAATGGACACATCTTGTAGAGTAATAGTCATATCCCCCTCTCTAAAATATAGCTTATGTGAATCTGTCCTCCATCTCTCTACAAGTGCAATAATGAGTTAATGATCAACAAATGTGAAGTCTCACATCGCTACACCATAGAATCCAGCACTATGAATATGGGGGATAATAGAAGGAGGTGGTGCGACATGATGGAAATAATGAGATCTACAGTCACTTAAAGGAGGCATAGAAAGTCCCTCTAAAACCAGTCATGATACATTAGTAGCTTGGGATGTGAGCAATGGAAAAAATTCCATCTACACAAATGATATCATCATTACTTTTTTATAGTGAATTCAATAAAAATTGAAAAATTTTATTAAAAAAAAGTACAACAAGAAAAATAAGATACATAATATATGTGGGCGGTGTTGTTGGTTTAGGTTATGAATTTCTTGTTTTATTGATCTACAATAATCTTTAATTTATTCTAATTTTTTTATATAACACAACAGTGATTAAAAACCCACATTGAACATGTGGAAGCATGATATATTCATTTTCGTTGTATGTTTATTTTTTAAATAGTTATAGTATTAAAAAATTATTTATGATAGAATTTAGAAATGAGACAAACCAAAATTGAAACATGTTAAAAACAAACCTTCGTCTGTGGATATGGGGTCCTTGTCTCCCCCCTTTATTCCCATTACCAACACTCAACCCTCACCCCCATCCTCCGGCGGGGGATCCATTGAATCACAACCCCCCATCGCTACCCCCTCCTTCCAGGCCTTCATCAATAACGTCTCCCATACCATCCGCGAAGGCCTTGCGCAGCGCTGCCCATGGTCGGAGATCCTAGATCTCTCCACCTTCTCCCACCCCAATTCCCCCTCCAACTCCCTCCTCCGTATCCGCAAGAACTATGCCTACTAACATGTCAATTACTTCTCCCTCCTCACCCTGGTCCTCGCCATCTCCCTCATTTCAGATCCTCTATCCCTTTTCCTCCTCACCTCCCTCCTCGGTTCCTGGATCTTTGCTTACCTTCTCCGCCCCTCGGATCGGCCCTTAGTCTTGTTCGGCCGCACTTTCAACAACAGAGAAACCCCTGGCCTCCTCATAGTTATCAAAGATTTTGTCTCCTCCTTACCAGCATTATGGTGGTTCTCATTTCGGACATCACAGGAGGCCTCTTCATCGTGCTTTCCCACACCGCCTTTAGGGTTCCCGAGGATCTGTTCCTTGACGAGCAAGATTCTACAGCAATGGGATTCCTCTCCTTCCTTGGTGGTGCTGCCTAAAATTCCACCGCCGCTCCCATTGTTGCCTCCCAGGTCTGAAATACATTATGTTTCATTCGATGATTTCTCTTGAATTGTTTGATGCATGAGCTGTTTATGGAAGAGAAGAAACATGTTAAAAATAGAGAAAGTTAGAAATAAAAGGATTCATTACTGAAATGTCCACATACGAAACAAAATATACACATTCATGATTTAATACATAGACACAATCAGGGATGATAGGATATGGAGCTCTGTTCTACCACTTGGGGACATCTCTTATGAGTTTGTCCTTCTGCATGAAAAATTCTGCATCGTAGTCCCCCTCCTTGTTGTCGAGGACAATCCATATCATTTCTTATTCGAGTTGGATTTGGTCTTCCTTGGGGTCTTGACCCAGTAGTATGAAGCCAATAATTTAAAAAATGACAGAAATTGAAAAAAAAGCATAAATGAAAAAAAACCAACTTACTAAAGCTAGAAATATTAGGAAAGATGGTCGGCTGATTAGCAGATAATGGGATAGAATTAAAGTCACCAACATACAACCAAGATGCACTATAATAGTTAACCAAAGTGCTCATGTGATACATCGGGTCAACATAGGGCTCCCATGATATATTTACCAAAGCACAAGCTGCAATAACATGTGCACATGGATATCTCAATGCTTGAAAGTTGCCACAATCAGAGTACCTATTATCCAACATCACCACAAGCACTCACCACTAGTTCATATAGCCCGATCGTAGCAATCTCTAACCTAAAATATCCTCTTTTCTCCATCAAAGGATACAATACTCCATCTTGAGTCCTCATTTAGTATCTGATCAATATAACTTTGAAAATGCTGAGTAAAATGCATACTGTTTTCCATCCTCTGATAGTACTTTTGGGACCAGTCAACAAAGTAGTGAGCACATCTATAAAATTTATCTTGCACTAAACCTGTGATTGGGAGTTTGAAAACACCCTTTAGGACCCCATTTATTCACTCCACTATATTAGTGGTCATATGAACATATCTCCTTCCACCATTATATGCTAATGACTAATTTTATTTTGAAATCCTCATCATATATTCATACACATATTTATTAGCACTTCAAATATATTCCAAAAATCGATCAAGCCTTTCTTGTTGGGGATTATATCTTGAAACCATAAGATAATAATGTATTAAAAAGGATATTAAATTTTCATTAAAAAAAGTAAGTTTAGAATAACATACCCAACTTGAGGATCACCTTCTTTATTGCCTCATCTATAAAATGATTATGCACATTACTTGAAATATGTCTAATGTAATATCGATGATAAAAATTTGGCTCAGTATATGAAACCCCATCACTATTTATGACCTCTATAATCGCTCGATGGTGATAAGATATAAGACACATGCCTTGGTTTTGTGTGACAAGAATACGTACACATGAAAAAAACCATCTCTATTATTCAAAATTATCCTTTTAAACAATAGAGAATGAAAGTGGTAGAGGAGAATTATTACCATATTATATGGTAGCAATGAGTAAAACACCTATATACTTTCTATAAAGGAAAGTGTCATCAACCTTAGTGAATTTCTTACAATAGGGAAAAGCAGTGATGCATGACTTGAATGCCCAAAAAATCCTATTAAACTTCACCATTGATCAATAAACTCAGTGATCGGGGAACACATACTCAACAATGTCCAAATTATAAACAATATTATTTTTGAGAGACAAAAATTCCATAAGTTTTGGAAAAATTGCATAAGATTTATCCTAATCACTATAAAATTTTACAATTGCTTTCTGTTTTTCATTTCAAGCTTTGTTGTAGGACATCTTATAGTTATAAAAATGTTGAATTATTTCTTAAACAAGGGAAACAAGAACATCCTGACATGTTTGTATCATCTCAAAAATAACAGTTGATATAAACTCTGCATCAAGTGAAGAGTAATCCTGCAACAATCTTGGATGCACACAAGTGTGTTGGCCTTCTAATTTGGTAATCTTCCAACATGAAAAAAATTTATCATATATTTCCCTTAATTGAAATTTACATTCTTCCCTATATTTTTCACAACAAATGAGATATTTTTTATTCTTTGACTCATAAACCACAAATGTAAAATTCCTCTCTATGTGGTATTAATTTATCACATTTTTCATGGCAAGTTTAGATTAAAACTTATTCCCTACATAGATGGTGTTATCATTTGATGCAGATCTATTCCCTATAATTCTAGGAAATTCAGAAGCTGGTGTTATGACATCCCAATAAAAATGTTGTTCACACAATATTCCTTCAACTAAGGAACTCAATACTGAAGGATGATTACCGCTAACTCGTGGATGTCATGGATGCCTGCCTCTCATAGGAACCTCAGAAAGTTCATTCCCCACATCACCCTACCATGGAATCCTGTGTCTCAAAGGAACCTTAGAAGGTTCATTCCCCAATCACCATCACCCACATCATCTCCTGATGCCTCAACAGATTCTTCTTCCTCATATAAACTTTTATTCACTATATTAGTAGTAAAAAAGAGATGTCATCTACATTTATTTCCAAATTTTGATCATATTCTTCATAATTTGGTTCTATCACAGGAGTCATATGAGAAGGAGGCAATGAATAAGACTAGTGTGAAGGACCAACTTATATAGATCTCACAAAACATGGTTCTGTAGTAATTGGTTTCCCCACATCAATATCACAAATCACCATATACAATTCCATCATACCATTAGCACACTGTTTCCTAAATAATATAGATGCATCCATCCAATCCTCATCATTGACCATAGGGTACTCAATGTGCCATAAACATTCTGAATGTTGAAGATATCAATATTTTATTAAAGTAATGGATTGATCATCCCTTAGTTTCAATCGAATATGAATATTATTGAAAAATTCATCCAATTTCAGACAACCATGAAGATTTTCCACTCTTGCACGTGGAAAACTATATCTAAAACCCTGCTCGGTATAAATTATCTTACTGTTGAAATATATTCACGTAGACATGATTACCTAAAAAACAATAATTAATAAGATATTATATACTACATCAAAATTTTAAATTATTTAAATTGCTTATGATTAAATAATTGACTTGATCTTGAAACTTTTTCTATGTATTGGTTTATCATTATTGAGGTATAGTGATGTTGATATTATTACCAAAGAAAATTTAATATAAGGTTATATATTTTTATACCACTTATTAAATGTTTCATAAATTTTAATTACTTATGAATAAATAACCATGACTTGAACTTGAGACTTACTATGGATTATTTTATCATTATCTGATAAACAAACAAAAACCTATGGGTGGAATCCTAGTGTCTCTATTATCAAATATTTCAGAAACCACTAGTCTCCTTTCAAATAGAAATTCCTCTTGTCAAATGCCTGTTCTCAAAAGTCTCTTTGGAGACGCCTCTTAGAGGATACCTATTCAGGGATGCCTCTTTAGGGACGCTTCTTCAGGGATGCCTATTGTCGATCATCTTTAAATTACAAATTTACTCACATGCATGTGAGGGGGGTCTAGGGGTATGAAATACATAGCTTTTTTTTAAGAGGAAACACAGGTCCTTACAAAATTAGTGAAAGATGACTCATAGGTCATCAATGCGGAAATGAAAATTCAATTATTACAAATTATATAACCACATAAAAAAAAAGACATGCAATTTCTATTATGATTTGGTCGGTCATCTCAAGATCAGTCATCACACAATACTCCTAAAATCTTTTTTGATATGCTTATTATGGTATACATATTATATAAAGATATTACTAGATGAAATATATATTAAATATCTACACCTGTTTTCCAAAAAATTAACTTCTAAATTTGTATGTATATATATATATATATATTTAATAATAACATTAAATAAATTTAATTAAAAATAATATAATTTAAACTTACATAAAAACCATTACAATAATGAGCACTAATGTAATTTTCAATTTTATAAAATTATATATATATATATATATATATATATATATATTGTTTTTTTTTCATTCTACTAATTTTCAAAATATAAGTAAATATATTTTATAATTTATTACTTAAAAGAATAATTATTCATACTAAATATAATTTAAATTTATTGATTAAAATTATTATCAATAGTAATTAAAAATAATATAATTTACACTTACATAAAAACTATTAAAATAATATAAACTTATGTTATTTTTAATTTAATAAAATTACATATATATAATTTTTTTTTCATTTTTCAATTTTAAAATATTTAATTAATTATATTTCATACTTTATTGATTCAAATAATAATTATTTACACTTCATATAATTAAAAAATATTATTTATAGAAAACAATTTTTATACCATTAACAAAAATAAATTTCTATATATTTTATAATAAATTTAAATATGATACTTAATATAACTAATATATTTTTAATAGCTAGTGTATAAAATATTATAATTTAAATTAAGATTACTTTAAAAATAACATATTTTATATACATATAAATATTTTAAACATTCCATTTAAATTAAAAATATATACATTTTTTAAAAAAAATTTTATTTCCCTAAATATAAATTACTTTTTAGACATACCATATTTAAATTTTCTAAACATTCAATATGAATTCGTTTAACAAAAAATAACTTGTTCAAAAAATAAATCATATAAAAGAAAGTAATTTACACATCCATACATGCATCAATACATATTAAATAAATAAATCATACACACAAATACTAATTTCTACACATCACAAATTAAATAAATAAACCATATAAATAAAATAAATACACACAATTAAACAATTCAAATTTTAAATAGAAATTTTACCTTCTTAGAAGCAGTAGATATTTTTTGAGAAAGAAATTTGGCAGTGCTTTGAAAAAAAATCTAGAGGAGAAGAAGGATATTTGGGGGGGGGGTCCTTTTATAAAACATGGAGGGAATATACGTGAACCCTATTCACACATCCTTTAGCTAGTTCGCAAAGGATGCGTGAATGGGGTTCATGAATCTTCCACCATGCTTAGGATGCGTAAACCATGTTCACGTATCTCTGGAGGCAGAGAGAGATGTGGGAACTATGTTCACGCATCTCTGGCTATGGAGAGAGATGCGTGAACCCCATTCACACATATCAGGTCCCCTTTTTAAAAATATTTGGAACCCTATCCCATTTACAAAAAAAATCAAGAACCAATTTAAAAAAATCCTTTATCTAGGTTTGTGAGAGCCTTCCATCGAGGCCTACTCAGATAAAATTTTGTGTTTTACATCTAAAGCTCAAGATCAATAGTGGGGAAATCTACAAATGGAGATCTGATAGTTAAGGATCCACCAGGTCAACCTACTTCAGGATTCCATATCCATGCCCAATAGAATTTTCTAGGGGTCTACATTTAAATTCCTCTTCCAGTATAAAATAAGACAAGTAAATAGTATTTAAAATTTTACAATGTAATATAAATAATTAATTCAAATTATATCAAGAGTACATAAGGCACTTTTAATTTTATAATTGACATCTAAAACACATTAAAATTCCAAATTGTTTTGTTACTTAAAAATTATAGATTTAAACCAAATTCAATTTATTCATAAAAAAGAACACGCAACATGAAAATGTGATTAAATCAGGTGTATTAATAAGGTATGAGTGAATTTTTAAAGGAAATATAAATTTAAATAAACAAGAAAATCTTATTTTATTACTTTCCCACACCCACCTTTTGGTCTCATGGGAAAATTCTCATCAGTGAACTTATAAATCCAGCCTATGAGCATAAGATGAATAACTCATCCATATATAGAATTTCATGAAAATAGATTAATTCTAGAAACCCAAAATTCCATAAAAACACATTCAGTGGACACTATCGATCATATTAATGCTCAAAGTCTAACCAGTTCACCAAATCATAATCTAAGCTTATAGCATGCTAGAACAAACAATGGAATAACTTCAACATTTCAAAGTAAATAATGAAATAGTATTGAGAATCATGCTAGGATTGTATGAAATATAGAAAATATCTTGAGGATCATCCCAACATATTCGCATGATATAATTCATAACAATTGTGTTATTATCCAAAGTAAATATTCATTGTACACCCAAATAACCCAAAGTTTTAAAATAGTGATCATCCTAAAAAACCAGTTCCTAATTTAATAACAGTTTCACAGTTTAAAATTATTCTCTAAATATCTCTACAAAAATTTAAAAACATAGTTCACAATGTAATTCACACAAAGTAAACATTGGAAAACTAATTTTAAGTTCCAAAAAATAGTTCACCATAGTTTGAAATCAATTTAAAACAAAATCAAGTCAAATATCAATCAATATCTTTCAAATGTTCAATGTATTTGAATTTAGTCATCCCTAATACCAACATACAACTCATTTTAATTAGTTTTATTAAAAATTCATGCCAAATCAAATTTAGAAATTTCTGTTCAAGTGGATTCATTACAAAAATTAGTAATGAACAAGAAAATATATACTCAAAAAAATTCTAAAAAACTAAGTTAAAAGTGATTGAGACTTTTTTTGATTCTTTCCACTAAAAATTACATTATGATTTATACATGAATTCAAGTTTAAAGGCATGAAATTCTCCTATCCTATGAAATTTAACTTTCCGTATTCATTCAAAAACCATTTTTGTGAACTACTATACATGAAATTAATTATCAATATTCACTAAAGAGAACACATATATATGGAGTTATACTATTATGAATAAAATGATCATTTCACCATATTATTATAATAATTCTAATTTATTTACATTGTATCAAAATGATAATACATTAAATCATGAGATATTTAAAAATTTTGTTCAATGGCTTAAGGTTAATGGAAAAACATTTTAAAAATAAAAGGTGGATAAGAGGAGGGTTGAATCTTTAAATACAATGCATGATTAAAATAAAGTTTTGCAATGTATAAATACTCACTCAATTCCCCTTACAAAATGATACCCCATAATTATCTTGGGTAATCGAGTCATGAGTCTTGAATGTGAAGCATAATTAATGTCTTCATCATCACTCTCTCTCATTTTATCTTTTCCCCACCCCTATCTATATATTTTTCTAAAGGAGGATGAGATGAAAAATTAATGTGAAAAATGAAGGGTGATTTATCCCATTTCTTAATTAGGGTCATGAGTCATGCATTTAAGAATAATTAATGATTAAATATCATATATTGCTCTATTTTTTTTTCATTTTTTATGTACACTTTTTTTCTTTTTTAGATGAATAGGATAATAAAAATGAATCATAATGAATGATAGTGAATCATTACCATTTATCTCTTTCAAATTCCACAAAATTATGACACACACACCTCCCACATTCCATTACAATGGAATACTTCCCAAATATTTACATGAAAAACTTCTCCCCACACTCCAATATAAATTAGTCATGAAAATATATTTTAGAGTAAAGGTAGGTAAGTGATAATCATCTTGAAATGTGGCTTGAACCTAACAAGCCACTCATGGTTAACTAAGGGCTAAATGAGGGTTGATGTTAAAGGTGGGACATAGGTTTAGTGTAATATAGCCAATTGAATTCCTTAATCATGTTGAAAACATCTCATGGACTCTAAATCTTTGAAATATAATTAATACAAGTTCTTGTTCACACACAATACAAGTTTCTCTCAAGCAAGTGAGGGTATTATGAAGAATATTTAAAAATGGTTCAAAATACCTCTCAGTATAGGAAATTAAATTTGGGATGGTCACTAGTGGTTTGGAACTTCAATTTCCAGTTGAAAATCATGCAAATTATTTAAAATATAATTCCAAGAAAAAAACACATGTCTACAATCGTATAACCTATTGAGATTCAATAATAAGATCAATCTCCTCACTAATGACATGGTGTTTAAAAATTGAGATGATTTATCAATTTTTCTTAGTGAATGCTTGAAAAAAAGATAAAACACTTGAAAATAGATTAAAAACAAATGAAAACAATGTATATATTTTGTATATTTACAAAACAAATACACATAAAATAGGAGAAAAAAAATAAGAGTGGATAGTTGGAAGTTACTCCCCCCTCACTCAAATTCCACAAAATCATCAATGAAACATAATAAATATCATGTTGTTTTTAAGAAAATAAGTATAATATAGTCAAATTGAAAATAATGGAAAGAATCCACCTATCTATTATTATCCTTAGTGTGTGGAAAACACTTGAAAGAAGTGATTTATGCATATATTGTATTAAAATTATCTCCTTGAAAGTGTAAAAGGTTTTATCCGCAGTTTTCTTATAAATAAAATAAAAGAGCATCATTATACTAAAAATGAGCAAATAAAGACTTAAAAAATTCATATTTAAGGCATGGAAAACAACAAAATATGGATTCTAGTGGCATGTAAAAGTGTTTTTCTCCTTTGAATCGGTAATTAAAACACACAAAAATTCTATTAAACTAATATTAAAATAAAATAAATTTTAAAATTAGAGATAAGGGTAGAAAATTTAGCTGTAACCCCCTAAAAAAGTGTTGTGTTTTTCCCATCCAAAGTTGCATAGTTTTTTGGCTATCCCTAGTCTATTGGTTGGTTAAACTTGTGTGGTGAAAACTAACACATGTTTTTCCTTCCCCTATGTATCCATGTACACTGATCCTTCTTCAACTCAACTGATTTAAAATTATTTTGAAGGTCCTATTTTTTTAAAAAAAGTTTCCTCCATCACCTTTTCTTACTCCATTTGAATGTTTTGATCCAATTTAGGTGGAGATAAAATGTAAAAATCCTTAGACGGTTAGTAAACTTTCCACTCATTATATTATTCTTTAAATTACATAGAATGAATTTTAGAAAATTACTTCACATGTGCATAAAGTTCTTCTATCATCACCATGTCCATGGTGGTCTCATTAACTTTATCGTATAGGGTTTTCCATAATGATTTTAAATCTTCATTTTCAATAAAGGTTCATTTATCTATTCACTATAAATAAAATTTAGATATTTTTTTTGTTTTTTACCTCCATTTTTTCATCTTTAATATAGTGTTTGTTAGAGACTAGAAACACAAAGAATCAAGAGGGGTTTGAATTGAGTTCTTGAAAATTTATTCACTTAAAACCACTCTCTTTTAGGATTGATAGGTTCATATATTTTCTTAAAAAACAAGTAGTAGAAATAAATTCAGAAATAAAATGATATAATTTAGGATATTTATAGTGGTTCATGGAACATATATCCCCTAGTTCGTTCCACCAATTCTTAACTCCTAGATCTTGGTGATTTTCACTAGTACCCGTACTTTTCTTAGGGTATTCCCAACTGAGTACAAGTAGCCATGACTTGTACAAAACCATGATCTTTTATTGGAATCCTACAAGGATTTATAAAGAAGTAGGTTTCCACACTCAGTACAAGGAGTTCTTACTTCAAGTATAAAAAATAATAAAGAGAGTTTACAAATGAAGAACACAATTAAATGATGAAATTGATAGTAGATAAAAAAACATCCATAGAAAATTAGTATTTTACAAGAGAATATCTATAGGTCCTTTGATTGCAAATGATAATCTTGTATGAATTGAAATCAATTTTTATGGGTTTTCTTTATGTCCTTGACTTCTTTGTAATATAATTTATCTACTTCATAAGATAATCTACTTATGTTGTAAGATAAATTTTGATGCTATACTTCTGTAAGATAAAATCCTTTAGTGTAGAATTTAGTTTTCATTATAAGTAAAAAATATGCTTTGTAAGAGAATTATTTTATGTGTAAGATAATCTTGACACATTAGATAAATTCATTTGAAAGAAAAATGAATTCCAGCATCCATAAAATTAATTTATTTGTGATTATAGATTAAATGATATTAAATAATTATCCAAGTATGATAAATTACTTTATAATTTATTCATCAATAGTCCTTAAGAATTATCAGACATAAAATTTTGAAACACTTAAGATAAAAATTTTAGTAAATAAATAGGGATTTTATGAATCATAAAAACACATAAAGTAACGAGATATGTTGGAAAACCATAAGTCTATCTAACATATAGTCTTTCTCTTATACAACCACTAGAAACGATCTTCTAGACTAATCAACTAGTGTATATTATATCATCATATAAAAATACATTACTTCTATTTTATTCTCCTCTTATTCCAAAGTAAGATCAAGTAGTGTTTATGATGAATCTAAAAAATTAAAACTAATAATATCAGTGGATATTTTAGTTTATAAAATATTAGAATATAATTACTCAATATCATAGGTATCTTCCTCTAAATGTTTAAATGGAATCCATAATTTCTCTTCCAAAGGCTTTGAAAAATAATTTGTAAGGGAAATTAATGGGTTTTATTATATCTTTTCTTATAATTCCTTAATGTCAAAGACCATAGGCTCAAGTTATAGCTCCCTCTCTATTATTGACTAGAATTATAAAAAACATTTAGAAAACTCACAAATCTCCCTAGTAAGAAGAATTAGATATGGACTGTCAAGTTCCTCATTAAGGTCCTTGATAATCTCTCTAAACACCCTTCCTTACAATTATAATAGTAGACCAATCTAGCCAAAATTTTAATTCCTTCATTTATAGTCGTAGCTGGGTCATCAACAATGCAATCCATTTTTTATTTTTATATTTTTTTAAAAAAAGAAAAATAAAATTAGTGTTTACAAAATATGAAGAATAATCAATCAAGAAAAGTCTCCTTAACAATGATGTTAAATTTAGAAAGTGGGTTATCATGAACCTCTATCAAATAATATTTTAAAATACTATAATGGTTATCATAGTGGTCAACCCTAGGTTGTTTCTTGGAGAGTCTCTACTTAATAGTTATTTTTTGAATGTTCACTTATTAATGTTTTTGTATTTTTAATTCATTAATGAACATAATGGAAAATGATTGTGTGATGAATTGTGATAAGTGTAATTCATGCATACATTTTAGAGTGTTTTAGTATATTTATTTGTGGATTTAATTGAATAATCTTTCCAATTTTGGAATGTATTGAGTTTTTTATGTTTTTTGGTAGGGTGTAATGAAATTTCAGAAAAGGAATGAAAGGAGGAAAATTTTGGAGCAAAATGACACATCGCACCACAAATGACGTGAAGAAGCGTGAAACTGGATTTTTGAGGAAGTTTGAAGCTGAAAAAAATGGAGAAACATGATTACACGTTGTGTAATTTCATTACATGTCATGTAATTGCATTTCACGTCGTGACTTCATCAGAGAGGAATGTCAATGCCAGGACAAGCTGTGAAGTTGATACACACTGTGAAATACCATTACATGTCATGTAATTACATTACATGACATGAATTTTTTTGAGATTTGTTTTTGGAGAAGAAATACACTAAAATTCACAGGATATGAAGATTTAAAGGTTACATGTTGTGAGTCCCCATTACATTTTGTAAAAGGAGTCAACATTCCAAATCTTTGAGCAGGATTCACGTAGATTCAAAATTCATGGAGGAAATTACAGATTGAGATTACACGGCATATAACTCAATTACACATCGTGAAATGTGTCAGGAAGAACCAATATAAAGCCTATAAATCGAGGAGTTGCGTGCTTATGAAGGGTATTTTGATTAGGTTAGAGACTAAAACATAGATTGAAGCTGCTGCACCCTCTCAGATTCATTTCTATCTTTTTCTTTATGCTTTATTTTTATTTTTATCCTTTCCTATATTCCTCTCATCCTTAGATGAAGGGGTAAACTTTACTAGTGCTAAGGTAATGTAAATATAAGGGGTAAGGTGTCATTGTATTGATTTATTTTATTCACATATTTGGTTTTATAAAATTTAATTTCAACTACCAATCCCTATATTTTTTTTATTTTATCATGGCCATTGATATTTGAATATAAAAGGAAATTCAATATTTCACAACTAACAACCCTAAAGAAGGAATGACCATTGTTGAATTTAGGGGAAATTGGGTTTAAAAGTGGTATCAAGACAAATTTGATTTCGCAATACCCAAAATTATCAGACCAAGGGAAATTGGGAATTGCCACATTAAAGAGGAGATACCATGACCATTAGACATTCCTCATCTTGAATCTGACACCAATCATGAATTAATCAACATATTTTATAAAATAAAATTGCAACTAAACCCTAATATTACAAGACCCCATCATGATTTCAAAATCTTTTTTTCAAACAATCCAATCAATCTACTTCATTTTATTTCTTCAAATCAAACAAATAATTTCTTCACCTCTTTCTCCAATTTAAAAAAAATTAAATCACTTTAAAAACCTAATCAATATAATTACTTCATCCTTGTAGGTTAGACCTTGAACTTCAACTTTAATACATTTTTAATTAATCAAATAGGATATTTTTATTTTTACAAAACAAATTTCATAGAACTGTAGGGAATTAATAATGCACTACAAGGCTATAAAATTGAAAAATTAAATAAATAGAGAATAATTGTAAGAAAAAAAAAGTTAGGAAGAATAAAAATTGAAGAAAAAAGGTTTCCACCATAATCATCCTATCACTTTTCATTAATTATTTTCCCCTTATTTTAATTCCCACACAATGATCTAGACCAAAACCCCTGACAAAACCATTATTCATTGTTCCAAAATTAAGAATTTCTATTCCCAAAGGTGTTTTATTGTATTTATTTTCAATTACGTTTTTCAATAAGAATATTCAATGTAATAATGCAAAAGGAAATTATCTAGTGACAGATTTATTTTTACACCATATAAAGAAAGTAAAGAGGCTTCTCATAAATACATGGGTAAAGGAATTTATAGTTTGATTCTATTGAATAACTGGTTGGATAGATTTAAGTGGGAATCCCATAAAATCACATAATTTAATGAGTTGGTCTTCATGTCCAAGAAAATTTCTAAAGGTGAATAATCTTTGTCTTCAAAAAGTTGAATGAATTAGATAAATAAAGAGGATGTGGTTATGGAACCTATGAATGGACATCTTGTATGCCTATGGATATCATGGGTAAATCAAGGTCAAAGTTTGGAGGAGAACAATCTAATGAATAAGAACCCATCTTGGAGTTAACTTGCACATTGGGTACTATAATTAGTGTTATACAACACCTAAATTAAGGTTGATGTCGATACATATAAATCAATATCGATTGAAGATGATATGCACTAGAGACGAAAGAAGAGGAGTTGGAAAAATCTAATTTGAGTATCTATATGCTACAACAACTTGGACATGCTCTTGAAGGAGTTTGGAATTATTTTAATAATTATAATAATCAATTTAGGAAGTTTCAAGACGATTTGAAGAATTTTGAGAAGCCTTTGAGCAAGTTGATGTCCACTTAAAACCATTTGTATAAATTTGGATTTTTGGAGTTCACCGAAAAATGAATAATTCCTGAATGTAAGAATTTGCCTACTGGATCATATAACTTCACTATAAACCTAACTATTCCGGTACTAAGTGAAATAATTTATATTAACCATAATAATTCATCATATGTATTACCTATACATTGTATAACTTTAGATTTTGATGAAAATTAACAAATTCATGATTGTAAGACTTCACCTGTAGTGAAATTCTTGATCTTAATACTTATCCATAAGTCATTAAGCCTATTGTATGACTTTGAGTTGAGGTATTAAATTTAACAAAGGTATGAACATAATAATTTAAAGTGTTGAGATTAAAAAATTTTCTAATCTTAATTCTTCTTTATAAGTCTTAGTTAGAATAATCCATTTGAATCCCCTAACATAAGTCTTCTACACTTAGTAAAAATTTGAAGTTGCTACTGGATGAAAAATTGAGTTTTCTGATTTCAAATACGATGAAAATGAAAGGTATGGGGATGGTGTAGAAGCTATTATTAAGTTTACTAAACATAATTACGTTAATATTAGCTATGATTCAATCTCTATTTGACTAAGAACAAATGAGATAAGAATGGGGATAATTAATCTTGATGATGAAAAATGAAGTTATCAGGTTTTCAAGAATAATACTGACGAAGTTCGGTTAAAACTTTAGTTTCTATTTATTAAATCATACATAATTATGATATAAGATTTTTTGAGTGAATTTTCAATTCTTATTGGTTGAGATAAAATAGAAAAAATTAACGAATATGGAAGGGTGGTAGTTTTATCAATCCAGAAAATAAGAATTCTTCCAAATTTCATACAATCTAGAAATTAAAAAAAAATCATTAAATGCTTGTGATATGTATTCAGTGTTTAAATATCACAAACATACTTGTGATTTGTTCTCAATTAGAATAGTTAATATGATTTTTTATCTTCTATTCACATATTCAAATATAGATCTATACATGGATTACTAGATCTCTCAAGATGAAAATAGAGTGAGCCAATTGGCATTTTAACTACTATGTATATCTTATTCAACTATTGAAAATTAAATGGGGATTTTATGGGATATATTTTGAGTTGAAGAAGGTAATCTGATCATAATATAGATATATTTATAAGAAATTTTTGACTAAGTTTCAAATGTGAGAAACATTTATTCATGGTATTTTAATAATATCCTTTAAGTGGAAAATGAACACATGAAATAGGTAGAGAAACCAAATTAGTCATTTAATAATCACGATGTTGGACCATAAACCAAAAGAGAACACTATATTCCATTTATGAATATTAGAAATAAAGGGATCCATTTAATGAATGTTCCAATGTATTTGATTTGTTGGGAAGATTGAGGAGAATAAAAGAGAAAAATAAAGTACGAACCACAACTGCTTTGTCTGTAATAATTGAGAACTGAGAATCTATAATGTTATCAAGGGAGAAGAATAAGCTGATGCAACTGGTACCAAAGAATAAGGGTGAACTCATCCTATGAAACTTCATGGGTCTTGAAGAAATAGAAGAAGAGAATAAGTGAGCAAGACCATATTGCAGGAAGATATTCTAAATACTCAGTGGTCGTTGAGTTATTTAGAGGAACACGATTAAGGAGGGAAATAAAACATTATGAAGAATAATTATAAGATAGGAAAGTGTAGAAACCAATTTTCATGTGTTGAGTCATTAAAGTTTTAAGTTAGTCGAATGATTTATGCTATTGAGGAATCATATATGTATTTTAGGTTGAGATACATCCCTGAAAAAAATGTGTTAATCTACTTCATAAGGAGGAGGAGAAAATAAATTCAAGCTGGTGGGATGTCAGTTCGAAGAGGTGTTTTGGGATATAGTACAAGTTTTCATGTGTAATATTGTGAACTTTACACCAATGTAATATGGTGAACTTGGTTTTAGGATGAACCCTAGCCAACTCCACTTGTATATCAATGATTCAATTTTAATGGAGAATCCATGAATTGGAAATCCCAAGCACGACAAAGATTAGGATTCCCTAAAGGGGATGAACCTTGTAAAAATACATGTGACACTTTACTTTCAATATTTTTATTTCATTAGGTGTTTACTATGTTAAATTATAAAAAGATACATCTTATTTAACCAATATTAGAGGTTTAACTTCAAAGGGGTTAAAAGGGACAATAATAAAATTAAAATTTAGTAAAATCGATCTACACTTGATTCACCCCTCCCCTCTTAGGTGTTTCTATATGGTTGGATTATACATAAAAAGTGGTATCAAAGAGAGGTTAACTTTGATTGGATTATTTTAATCCTTACAATTTTTTTCAGTGTAAAAGTTAACTCTAATAAAGACTGAAAATTTTCTCATATTTATTTTATCTGATAAATATGAAGTGAAAATTTTGAAGGTTTGAAAAAGAAACTTATCTTGAAAATTCATATTCCATTTATGTCAATATAAAAATAGAATTATCTATTAATAATTTTAAAAATAGATAAAATAAAGAGGCAAAACATAAAATAAAGAGAATAAGGAATGAAGAGGAAATACCATCAGCTTAAAGTAATCAGAATGCTAAGGAGTTAGTTTTGAAATCTGTTGATTGTAATTCCTCTAGTGAAATGAGTTCAAGCTAATTCTAGTTTCATTAAAACTATTGAATCCCTCTATCTTGAGTTTAATTGTTATATAAATAATTTTTCCATTGAAGTTTTAATATACATATTTTCTTATATTAAGGGATTGATGTATGAAGATTCATATTTGGAAAAGGAGGTTAATATTATGAAGGATGCATTAGTAGAGAAGACAATTTCTTACAACACTATCATGAATCTTGTAAAATCCAAGGATGAATATATTCTACTTTGTTTATGAATAATTAAAAATGAGACTTTGGGAGAAAAAATTGTTTGAAAAGGTTGTGATCCATGAATTGGAGAAGTTACATCAAGTCTCTATGGATGTTAAGTCTTCCTAGTGGAAAGTTAATTAAAAAGGGGTGGAATATATAGAAAAATATCTTATATGGCAATAGAAATACATTAGGAATAATCTGGGAAGATGAAGAAATAATTGGAGACTAGCATCAGATCATCTGAAGATGAAAAACATGAAATTAACTAGAATTTCCTTATACTGGATATCAAACTGAATGATATGGATACTACACAAGTACATTCTTATCAAATAGTTGAGAAGAAAAATTCTACTACATAATAATATAAAATTATTTTTCCATAAAAGAATAATAATGTGGTGGAATATAAATCTTGATATTATCTAGATAAGTCTTTCCTCATAAAACATATTTGATAATAGACAACCTACTAGAGTGAAATAATCTACATAGAAAAAGGTAAGTCTATCCTCATAGAACATATTTTATATTATTGAATAATTCCATGAAATGTTCAACATTGATAGACATAGCTATGATGAATTCCAATATAATCCTTTTAAGTATCATCCACTTATGATAAAAATAAATAACCATCATAGGATGAGAATAAAGTTAAGAAACAAAGTATTACTGACTTAGGAGAAGAATCTATAAAATGGAGAGAAGAAGAAAATTCTCCCAAGAAGACAATCAAGAAATCTTACTAGGATTCTGAAACCATAGGCAATAAGTGTTGTCACTATGGAAAAAGAGTCCATTTAATGGAATGATACAATATAGAAATGAATATAAAACCACAATAGTGAAAAATGGAATCTATAATGGAGTTCATCCAAGAGAGATACATAGATATAGTCATATTGTACTACTAGTAAATTCACCCGATTAAGTGGTTGACAGGATACTAAAAAGGTAGCTTAAAATATAAAAAGAATGTGTGTGGAAGGTGAAACCAGGTAGGACACCAAGATGTCAAATGTGTAATTGTCTTTCCTAGACAAATGAAAAATAAGGGGAAAGCACCAGCTAGCTCTAGTTCCCAAATCCATTTAACTAGAAATGAATCCACACCCAATGATATGAAATGGAATGAAACTAATGATATATTAATCATATATCTTGAATATTTTTAAGAGGCTACGAGATTTGAGAAAACAAAAAAGAATAAAAAAAATCTTGTTTCCAAGTTGAAAACAGATATTCTAACTAAGAGAAAAGTTAACACTGGAATGAAATACATGTTTCCCAAAGGTGATCAGACCTGAAAAATCAAATTAGAAGATATAATTAATAATTATAAAAAATATGGAGATTCTAATAAGAAGCTGCATGGGTTGAAGAACAGGTCTCCGCT
This sequence comes from Viscum album, assembly GCA_963277665.1. Taxonomy (NCBI): domain Eukaryota; kingdom Viridiplantae; phylum Streptophyta; class Magnoliopsida; order Santalales; family Viscaceae; genus Viscum; species Viscum album. The sequence continues at coordinate 1,336,815,659 of OY728150.1, read as the reverse complement.
CCATTGCTCTAATCAAGAAGATAAAGATAATCCACCCTATTCCCAAGTTAACTATAATTGTGTTCTAATGATGGGAATCAATGGTGATGAAGGATGAAGAGTATCCCTTGAGGGGTATTTCTAAAAATGTGTGTAGTTTCCAAAGATTTATATTTTCTATAGAATATAGAAATCTATATATCCCCTTCAAAAGTTAAAAGTCAAGACTTGGTTTCATTATCCCATCTCTATTTTAACTTATATATAATATGTTCATCAAAGGGGTAGTGTTTATATAACAAAATTGAGAATTCCTAAAAATTGAAATGTTTTGATGTATTTTTTCAAGTGAGTATAGGTTCTTGAAACCTCCTCAACATTTGTATGAGCAACCCCCAAGTTTTAAAGCTAGAAGTTAATATCATATTTAAGTTATTAAATGGAAAACATTGTTATATGAACTTAACACTCTTGTATTATAAATTGGGAAACCCCAAGAAAAATTAGAGATGGTTTGTTGATGGTTTTTTTCTAAGTAAAAGGTGTAGTTACATCCTTCCCTTGGAAGTGTATAATATCAAGAAAGGGGAAGAATCAAATTTTGATCCTTTCCTATCATGTTAATAAGAGGGAGAAAATTTTCCATCCCTTATCATTTATTTTTAATTAGGGAAGAAGGATTAAATTTAATAATAGAGTTCACTTGGAATTAACAACAAACACAAAGATAAAGATTATTTTTCTTAAAGGTATTTGGTTGTATTTTTTATTAATTTAGTTTTTCAATAAGGATTTTCAATGTAATAATGCAAAGAAAATTTCTCGAGTAATGGATCGATTTTTAAAACCTATAAAGGAAGTAAAGAGGTTTCGTATAAATACATGAGTAAAAGACCGTGGATTTGGTTTTCCTTGAATAACTGGTTGGATGATTTCAAGTGGTCAACATATAACACTAGATGATTGAATGATTTGGTTTCCATGTCTATGAAAAGTGATAAAGAAAAATAATTCTTATATTCTATAGTTTGAATGAATATAAAAAAGGGGAGTTGGTTGTTGAACCTATTTATGTATATCTTGTATGGTTATGGATAACATTGGTAAAATAGGTTGAATGTTTGGAGGAGAACTAGATAAATAATAAGAACCCATCTCAGAGTTACTGAGAACACTAGATTATAAAATCTTTGTTATCTAACACATGGATAAAGGTTTATGTGATTATATATAAATCAAGATTTATTGAAATTGAGATGCACTTGAGCCTATATAATAGGATATATAATACTCTAATTTGAGCATGTTATATAATGAAACACCTTGGATATATGGTTGAACTAGTTTGAAATTATTTTAATAATACTAATAATCATTTGAGGAAGTTATGAGATGATTTGAAGATGTTGAAGAAGCTATGAAGCAATTTTATGTTCATTTGAGACAATTTAAATAAATCTAGAATTCTAGAGTTCATTGAAAAATAACATAGTCATGAACATAATATTTTGCCTAATGGATCATATGACTTGACTTTTAGGTTATAAGAATAAGACTTTTTTTAGACCATAAGACTTCATCATATGTATTCCCTATCCATAATATGACTTTAAATTCTATTGAAAATTTAAAAATTCATGACCATAATACTTCTTCTTCAGTTTAAACCTTGATCGTAATTCTTTACTATACTTATTTGAGCACATTGTAAGACTTCAATAGAATTCATGACTTTGAGTTGAGGTCAGAAAATTAATAAAGGGATTAATATAATACTTTTAATTTTTAACCATAATACTTTTTTTGAGTGCAGGTATTATTTATAAGACACGGTGAGCATAAAACTTTTGAATCCCCCAGTGTAAGTCTATAACACATAGAAAAAATTTAAAGTTGCTACTAGATGAAAAATTGAATTTATTGATTTCAAATTTGATGAAGGTGAAAGGTATGGAGAAGATTTTAAAGTTATTCTTCAGTTTCATAAACATCATTAATTTAATATTATCCATGATTTAAGATTTACTCAAGAAAGAAAAAAAGAGATAAATATGTGGAGAATTGTTTATGATGATGAAAAATGAAGTTATCGAGTTTTAAAAAATAATGAAGATAAAGTTTCATAAAAGATCAAGTTATTTTTTATTAAAGCCTACATCATTATGATCTAATATTTTTGATAGATTTTTCTGATCTTCTTGACTGAGATAAAAGATATCAAAGGAACTGAGATCAAAAGATATGAATTTTCCTATTCCTAAAAAGAATAAATCTTCTAGATTTTTTATAATTAGGAAATTCATGAAATAAATCAATAGATTCTTAAGTTTTGTTTTCATTATTTAAATATAAAAAACATACTTATAATTTGTGATTGATTAGATGAGTTAAGATGAGATTATATCTATTATTCACAAATTCAAGTGCAGATTTTTACCAGAATTCATTAGAGTTATCAAGCTGAAAATAGAGTGAACTAAGTCTCATATGAACAGTTGTGTATATCTTATAAAGTTTTTGAAAATGAAATTTTCATTTTATTGGAAGTAATTTAAGTTTAAGAATGATATAAATTTGAGACTATTGTAGACAAATTTAGAATATATTTTCAATCGAGTTTCAAAATTGAGAAGAATTTACTAAGGGTATTCTAGGAATATTCTTTAAGTATAAAAATTCATGAAATAGTGAGATAACCTAAACTAAGTATTTAATAATCATGATTTTGGGATGGAAACTAAAAATGATCCATTTAATGAAGTCTCCCATGAATGTGAGTTTTTGAGAAGATTGAGGAGAAGAAAATAGAAAAGGAAAGTGGTAACCATTGTTGCTTTGTGTATTAGAACTGACAATTGATAAGCTACAACACTCTTAAAGGAGAAGAAGAAGTCTCTAAAACGTGTAGGGAAGACGAATAATAGTGAACCAAGCCTGTGAATTTTTTTGGGTCTCAAATAAATATAATAATAATATAATAAGTGAGCAAGGGTGACTTTCATGAAGATATTTTGAATACTTAGTGATAGTCAAGTTCTTTAGAGGAAAGATCTTGAGAAAGATAATACAAGATTATGAAGAAGAGTTGTAATCTAGGATAGTGTAAAGACCAAGTCACATGTGATGAGTTTTTAAAATTCTAAGGAAGTCAAAAAAAAATTCCTATTGAGTAAGCAAATCATTATTGTGGGTGAAAAGACATATCTAGATAGACTATGTTGATCTACTTTAGAATAAGGAGAAGAAAAGAAAGTTATCTAGTGGGATTCTTGTTTGAAGAAGTGATCTGGGATAAAGTACAAGTTCACATGTGTAATATTGTGAACTTAACACCCATGTAATATGATATACTTAGATTCTAGATGATCCCTGGAAAAAATCCACTTATATATTGGTTATTTTAATTTAGTGGATAATATATGACTTTTAAATTCCAAGCATGGAAATAAGTATGATTCCCTATAGAGACCAATCCTTGAAAAAACACCCACACCACTTTACTTCTTGTATTTTCATTGAATTAAGTGTTTTCTAGGTTAAATTACAAAAAAGAATCACCGAGTTTAACTAGAATCAGAGGTTCAATTTCAAAGGGGTTAAAAGGGACAATAAGAAAATTGGAATTTGGTAAAACTAGTTCACACTTGATTCACCCCCTCTCAGGTGTGTCTGTTCAGTTCATAGGGACACAACATGAATCAATACAATAAAACCATTTGTGATCTAATAATAATAATCCTTTGAGTATTGTAGTAGGATTCATCTCTCTCTATATAATATACTACTTGAAATATCCCTCCAATTTCCCATTTCCCATCCCAATTATTATTCTCCATTTCTACATCTAACTCCCCCATATAAAAGGTAACACAAATGAAGTGGGAATTTGAACATGAAATAATGGAAGAATAAGGAAACCAGGTAATAGAATAAAAATAATGACAAAAATTGATTTTAATTTATTCATATAACCCATAACTTCAACTCATAGTGAAAATAGAATGATGAAAAAAATAAAATTATATTCAAATTCAACAATAAATATGGATTCTTCCCTTTTTATTCACCACAAGGTGTTATATATCCACTACTATAGAGATTGATAAAAATATGATGAGGTGGGGGAGAATCACATCAAAACAATAAGAATAAGACTAGATAAGAGATAAAACATGATGTGTTCAAACCAAAGAGGTTTTGTCTTGGATTTTTTTGAAAATAGTTAATGGATTTGTTGATAGTGATAGCTCCAAAAGTTGTGTAATGGATAATGAGTAGGCATTGAAAAAATTATAATGTGAGGATATTTATTGAAAATTTGGAGAAGTGTTTCACTTTAATGAACTTGCAATTATAGAGGAATAAAAAGAGACACCTTGATATATATATCCATCATGGTCATGAGAGTATATTTAGAAGAGAAAGAGAAAGATTCACTAAAGGATGAGTTGTATTCTTGAAATCACAGGTATAAATCATGTCCTAAAGTATTAAACTAGACTATGATTGGATTTCCATAAGGTTACTTATTTTTATAAATTTAGATTTTTTTTTGCAACATAGGAAGCCACAACACAATGATGGAAAGGAAAATTTAGGTGGAATTGGAGTTTTTGAGATACTAACACTATGGAGGTTATGCCACACAATAGTAGGACCAATCATAAAGTACGAGTAAATAGGACCACACCGTGAGATGAAAGTCACTCCATAAAGAAAATTGCGATAAATTTAAGTGTTTTTTTTATGTTTGGAGACCTATATGACATGAAGGTGTTTTTACACCGCAATATATATGGAGTCTGAAAACTTGGATAGGTTCTCACCATAATTTTTTATTTATGCAAACATATATTAAAGTAAAATAAGGACCATGTTATAGTATATTAGATTCATCGTGAGGTATGTGTATTTGATATATCTAAAGGATTTTGTTTGATGAACCTATAGGTCATTGCATTGTGGAACAATAAAACACATTTTAATAGGAAGGGAGATAGAAAATATATATAGGATATTATGAGATGATTTTAAGGAATTAAAAAGGAAGATGATTGGAAAAGAATCATGGATATAAGTGTTGAATTATACCACATTTTTGTGAGGAATACTACATTGTAAAATAGATGAAATACTGAAGACCACACCACAAATCAAGATTTCATGACTTGATCAGTTAGTTTCCAACTTATCTGTATATTTCAATCAAATATTAAAAGAGGAAATAATTGCTTGGTATTTTATTGTATTATTTATATTAAATGGAATTAAATGAACACATGAAGTTCATGTGGTACACCTAACATGATTGTGGAAAATATGGAGAATGATAATCAATACCAACTCTTGGATTAAATTTTTGGTCCATGAAAATCTATAAAAAAATTAGCAGTTCTAGGAAAAAGAAAAATTTAGTGATCATATTGATATATACAAATTCTTGAGAAAAAAGAAGATATACCCTAAACATATTTTTATATACGATTCAAAGAAAGTATAAGGTGATCCAAGAATAGTCTTTAAAGAAGAAGAGGAATCTCACTATTACATTTGGCTTTTATAGAAGGAAGGCAATAAGATAATTATAATATAGAATTATCTTTATCTATAGAAAAAGATCAATGATTCTATGATTTTTAGTTGAAAATGGTATCACCCTAACGTTGAGGTGTATATCTCATCATTAATTTAATAAGGTGGGTTAAGTAAAGTGAATATCATAGTAGTATCTATTCTGGAACAAATATGCAAGTATACCCACATACTGAATACAGACAGACCTTCATATCTATAATTTATTAAAGGAAATTTAAAAGTCTATAAACTTTACATTAATTTTTTTAAATTAGTGTGTGTTAATAAAAGAAAAGGGAGTTCCCTGAGATCATCATCAAGCCTTTTTGAAACTTGGTATCCAATGAATGTGAGTATAGTATATTTTGGTACACTAACACAATTCCATGTGTATTCTCTTTGGATTTTTCCTCAATAGTAAACCAAGTAAAATACCTATGTTTTATGTGATTTAATTTATGAATTAATGTTTATTATTTAGTGAGATTAACAAAAGAGATAAGAAAAGATCTAATATGTTCCTCTAACAAAGGAATAAGATCAAAATGACATAAGAGGGACAATAAACGTGTAAAAACTATAATCAATATTCACCTAAATTCACCCCATCTAGGAAATTCTAGTCATTTTAGTCCCAATAAGTTGTATTAGAGCCAAAAGGTTCTGAAATTAAGTCCAATATGTATATTTTTATTTATTTATTATGCGTATGTAATTTATGATGATGCATCTGTTTTTAGAGGAACTAATTACAATTTCTGGAAGAAGGAAATGCTCAAGTTCTCGAAGGCTTGTGGAAAGGATACTTTGGAATATACTCTTTTTGATGTTGATCAGACCACTTACAGTTAAATAATGGGTTATGCAAGGACATAGAATAACTTGGAAAGATCACTCTCCAATAACGTTTACAGAAAAAAACTCATTGTTCTATTATATTCAGGACATGGAAGACTCTCATGATCATCTATGGGAAAGTAGTGAAAGATATGGAAATTGAAGTATAATCCTCAATAACTAGTGAATACCACCTTATTTAAAAGGAAATAATAAGAAAAATAAGAACAAGTCCCATGTGAATATGGATTCTCCCACCAAGGTGAACAGTTCAAATTCTTTTTTTTAAAAAATTTGTCTCTAAATTTTTTGGAGGAAGCCTAAAGATATTATATTTTAGATATCCCCATAATATTTGGTGGAAATGGTGATGAATTGGAAAAGATAACAACTAAAAAATAGTTTCTGTTCTTAATAAGTCTCCTATAGCAATAAAGACAAGATCCAATCCATGTGTGAGAAGGTAGATTAATGGGGAATCATATATAAAGTAGATATAGCATTCATTAAAGATCAATCCACAGAGAATAAAATATTTAGGAGAGTAGAGATGGATATAAATGTGAATATAATGAAAATGAGATCAAAGATGAAGGACTAAAGAAACCTTATCTAAGAGATTGTATAAGAGATAGGTAAAAAATAGACATAGATAAAAAATTTAAAGAAAACATTATCCCTCTTAATACACAACTTAAAGAGAGGATAAAATATGGAATAGAAGATAGTTCAAGGTTGATGGAGATGGATGGCCAAGTAAAGAAGAAAAATGAAAAGATCAATTAGCATGATACAAATCTCATATCCATAAAGGGAAAAGAAAAGATGTATATTATCTCTATGGAAGCCTCATCAAGTGGTGTATGAATAATTCCAAATACGGAATCAGTGAATAAGTTAAATATTTTAAAAATATGAAAGTAAAAGATCTTAGAAGAAATTATCTACCGAGTGTTATTTTTTTAAAATATTGGGACACACCATGAGTGTGTTCCTAGAATCCCAAGGGATTATAGGTGAAAGAATACCTGTTGTGATCACATCTAAACTAAGAAAGCACAATACAAGGTATGATCTCTTCGGGATATGTTATATTTGTTGAGAGGATATTTTTCACTTTATTTGTGTCTGTTTGGATCATTAAAAATTATTCTCTTGATAATTATAATTACACTAACATGAATTATCAATTATTCCATCTAACATGAGTTAATAAATTTATAAAGGTACCTATGTTTGAAGCTTACACTGCTTGTAGAAGAAAAGAATGATATTGAATTTTAATGTTATTTATCTTTATTATTATTATTATTCTTTTAATTTTTTTCAAAAGTAATTTTCATATTTTCTATTTTAAAAAATTACATTTGATTTGATTTTAAAAAATTATAATATGTATAGAAAAATTTAGAATTTTGGCTAAGTAATTTATATTACATATCTATGAGAAGTGTTTTAATTATTTTACATATCATAATTTTCATTAGTAGAAAAACTTATGCATGATAAGTATTGAAAAAATATATTAATTATCCTTAGAAAATATATTATTCATGGTTAAAAACCTTATGTTAAAAAATTAGGTAAGTATAACATGTTACATATTCCTTGAATCATGAAAAAATACATGTAATGTATCATTTTTCTACAACTGAAAAATTTTTTATATATTAATTCAACTTGGAGATTATATTACATACTTCCTTGGTGTTTCAAGATTATATTACATATTAATATTTTTGTAAGTAATTTATGTTTTTCATTATATAGGAGGTTGATAAATATGTTATGTATTGTTTCTTTCTACAAGTATAAATATTTTATACATTTTATTTAGTTTAAAAATTACCTTACATATCATATTTTTTTAAAAGGAAATTATGTTACATATTCATAAAGGTTATAAAATTATCACACATATTGATTTTTTTCTCTCTCATAAAGTATAATATATTACATATTCAATATCTGATATACTATCTTATATTTTAGATATGTTACATATTAATTCTATTTAAATAAAATCATATGTATGATGTTTTTTTATAATTTTTAAAATTTAATTATATTACATATGGATCTCTTTGTTAAAATCATATTATGTATTATATATATTTGGAATTATTTTACAAATTGTTTCTGATTAAAATTTTATTACATATAAATCATATTATGTATATCAGTATTGATATTTTGGAAAATTTAAGCTTATTATGTCCGAACAAAAATGGTTGTTTGGAAGTCAGTATTTTGATGGTACATGATTTATCATAATTTAATGTGTGAAACATTTTTTATTAGTTGAAGGATTATTCTATTTTGACCATGTTGTAGTATGCCACACTGCAAAGGAAACTAAATCATGATATTTCAAATATTATTCAAAATATTTTGAATAAGTATTTGTGAGTGGTTATTTCAAAGGATTGTAAAACTCTTAATTAGTTAATTATTTCAAGGATAATATTTTTAAAAGTTGAATAAGTATCCATGAATCTTTATTAGTTGTTTTATTTGTTAATAATATCATGGGAAACATTATTATTATTATTTTTAAATTATTATAACTATTATAGTGTGTATCTATTACCGATTCTTATATAAAGGGAATTGGGGCTATATTAAAGACATATATATGCATGATATAGTGGTGTGAACTTAATTTGAGAAAGCTAAGTGTTGAAAAAAATTAAACCAATAACTCAAGAAATTTCACGATCACTAATACCTTGTCATTTCAATACAAGAAGTATTTTCTTTTTCAAAGGTTATTTGTGAGACTAAAACTATTCCATGTCATCAGTTATCAACTAATTTTGGAGTTTTTTATCATATTTTCTTATATATTTTATTGAGATATAATTTTTTATTTATTTATATTTTTCCCTCAAAAAATAAATTTCTGAATGGTTATACTTCTACAAAAGTTATGTTTTTTAATTGGGTTGTGATTCACATTTTAAAAGTCAGGTTATGTCGTAGTTGTTCTTCCACTAGAAAAAAAAGTTTGTAATAGGGTTGTGGTTCCCCTTAAAAGGTTAGGTCTATTAGTGAATACCATAACTCTCAAGGGGTAAAGTGGTGTAAATACTATATTTAAGATCCTTTATTTATCCTAATTACTATAAAAATAACCCATGTTCATATTTTTATTTTACACTAATCTATTATTTTTTTATCTTTAATTTTATTAAAAAAATTCAATATAGTATATTCACCCTCCTCTAGACCTTTAAGTAATATTAAAATCTAGGAAAATAATTGGTATATGAGAATTGGATATATAGAATATAAATTTTTATGTATGTTTGTGTGTGTGTGTGTGTGTATTAATACTAACCATTTCCTAGGATTGAAAATCTAAGTGAAATATTGTTTTAGATGGAAGGATATAATTAAAATTATAATTAGATTCATTAGAAACTTCATTTATTTTTTGTAAATTACTATAACTATTCACAATAAATAAGGGAATATTATCTTAAGAAAAATAGAATCAAACATTTTACCACCATGATAAAACCTTATATATTACACAAGTCAGACCCTGATTCTCTTGCTGGTAATAATGCTGCTAAGTTTATTCTTAATTGTTAAATCATTACAATTATATATTATACTATTAGTAGAATTGTTTTAATTCATGTATCTTTATGAAAAAATTCTCATGAAATTTGGATATTTTTGCAAGTTACTCACCATAGTAAAGAAAAACTAGAAATAACTAAGCTAGGAATGTTTTGTGATGAGTACCAAGAATTTAAGATGGGAGAAAATGAAACTATGAATCAAATATTTAAAATATTAAAAACAATTATTAATGGTATGGGTTCTCTTGGGGAATTATTGAACAATATAGATATGGTTGAAAGAGTTCTTAGATCTCTACCAAAGAAGTGGTGCATCAATAAGGTTTCCATTGATGAAAGAAAGAACTTTAAATAATACACTCTTGATGAACTCATTGGTTCATTTTTTCAATATGAATTTTAGTTGAATAATATTTCTAAATAAGAAACAAAAGATAATAAAATTTATAAATTTTAAATCTATTAATTTTTTTTATCTTACTCCTCTAATTTTGAGATATAGAGAAGTGAAAAAAATGAAGTAGCTCAACTTGTAATAGGAGTCTATAAAAAATGAAAATAAATTAAAGATTTAAAAACTAATTTAAAAGGGACTCTATGAGAGATCATCTCAAAGGAAATAATAAATTTAATAAAAATTATAATTGTAACACCCCAATATTTATATGTATTTCCTTTGAAATAAACTTGAATCATTCAATATCTTTCTTTGCACACAACCTCAAGTCTAAATAAACTCAGGATATATTTTACCTTTATAACTTAATCATTAGATTGGTGAGTATGATCAGGATTAACCAAATCATGATATATATATATATATATATATATATATATATATATATTTCAAAATACAAATGTGTTGATTAATTCCTAAGAAATAATCATTAATTTTTTAAACCATTTAATGATTAAATGACCTATTTTTTGAAGAAATGCATATTTTCTACATGTTATGTATTATTATATAAATAGAGTATATTGACAACTATTAAAAAATTGATTTTAATTAAATTTATTAGTAATTTATGAATAAAAATCCATACATTAGTTATCTAAAGGTTAATAATTATGATAAAATCATTTAATGGTAAAAAGATTTATTTTATATAAAATTATTTTTATGCGCGCAATGTGATTTCCATCATAATAAATTAAATAAATTATTATTGACTAATAGTTTTAATTATATATATATATTATAAATTCAATAAAATAATTTAAAATTCATTTTATGGGTTTTATAAGATAATGAATGAAGGTAAATTATGTTTTATACCTAAAATGCATTTTTTTTTCTAAAAACAGGTATTTGTTGCATTTTGTCTGCTTATTTTAAAATCAATTCCTACCACTTATAGAAGTTGAATTTAATAAAATGTATTCCATATTTTAAATCATAATGTACATATTTTTTAATGAGTCTACTTTCATTTCTGGTCATAATGAATTGTAAAAAAATAAAAAATTGTTACCACGGTTTAGGTTAAAACTGGTTTACCATAGAGGTTAAACTAAGATATAAGGGTAATATTTCCACATAAACTTGTATAATTAATTTTTTTTGAATATATTTAAACCCTATGTTATATTATATTCAAATAATTTTCCATTTTTAAGCATTATAATTGATAAAGGCATTACTTATATTTAAATATTTTAAATAATTCCAAGCGTGTTCTCTCCCTCACTTGTAAAAGGGAACCTCCGCATCACACTTATTAATTAATTTTGAGCCTTAAATATCAGATAATAACTATTATAATACCTTCCCAGATTCTTTCCCTACATCCTATATCCATTGGTATTTTCTTTAGACCAATCTTTAAAGTCTTAAGGTGTAAGCCAAAGGAGGCCTCTCAAAGTAGAGGTATACATCTTAACCGAGTTCTTTCAATTTTATTTCCTATTCCACCTTCTATAAAACTATTGTATACTTAATAAAATGATGAATAAAATATCATAAATGTAATAATATGTTATTATTACACTATTTAAACCATTTCTCACCTTCTTTCCATCAAATGGTAAATGAAAGTATTACCCGTGCGTACATGTGGACTACCACCTCCACATAGCGATATGATTCATTTTCCATCACCACCTCGAATTTATGAATATAATGATAGATTTAATAAATATATATGATATTTATGATATAAATATTATTTAATTATTAAATATTATTTAAATATCTTTCCTTATTTTCATCAAAAAATGAAAACAACATTCATGCGTACATACAGACTACCGTCTCTATGAATGGTGTAATTCATTTTTCTATCTATACCTTATATATATGGTTATAAATATGTATATAATGGATATAATGAATATATATGATATTTATATTATTATTAACACTTTTATATTATTTAACCATGATCAAATTACAAGTACTAGAACTTATGAAATGAAACTTTCATGAAAAAGATACAGTTAACACCCGAGAATGATGATTTTAATAAAGAATTATTAATAAATGAGTGATGAAATTTTATAAGTGGAAAATATATGGAATTATATGTATTAATATATTTTTGGTATATAATTATAATAAATTTAATTTTTTTATACATCGTTTTAGAGTGCTTACAAAGAAAGACAAGCTTGAGGTAAAGGTTTTACATTACGATCTCATTTTTACCGGGATTGTTTATGCTTAAATTTACAATGATGAAATTATATGATCTATATCTCCCAAATATTATGTATTTTATTCTTCTATGTTAATTTATATAGATTTCATGTTTTCCTTTCATTTTACTCTTCTTAAGTACTCAAAATCCTAAAAGAATGTTTTTAAAGAAAACTAACCTTGTTTTTCTCTTTAGTTGAAAATCATTTTCTTCAATGTCCATATTTTCTTTAAAAAAATTAAGAATTATTTTCTATAATAAAATTATTAATTAAATAAATTTTTACCCATGTTTTACTTTATATAAAAATATTTAAAAATAATTTTCTTTTCATTTTCTGAATGAGGTACTTTTTACCAAATGTGTGAAGAAAATATTTGTTTTAACATATACTACACGAACATGTTTTCCTACTACCATGAAAGATATTTTATTTGTATATTTAATTAAAATTTTCCATGTATATTTTAAAATAAAATGTTTTCCTTAATATTTTTTAAATTTTTATATTTTAATTAAGTGATATGAAAATGAAAAGGGTATTTTCCTCAAGAAATGTTTCAGTGATATTTTAAAGAAATTTTTCATCTATGATAACATTATTTGATATTGAATTTTATTCATTGGGGATATAAACCTATGAAATCATCCTAATTATTTTCTTGTATGTTTTATTATTATGATGATAAAACATTTATGAACCCCATTTTTTTTCATAGGTTAATCTATGATGAAATGATAAATGTTTTCACGATCTTATGGTATATATATGAATAAATTATGATTATGTGATGAGTGGGTATGTTATAGAACTAAATTTAATTGAGTAAATATTAATGATTTATGAGTTCAAAGGGTAGACAATAGGTTATCCCAATCCAAGAAAGAGGGTACACAGGAGGTTATCCTAGGCGCAAAGCAGGTAAACAAGTGGTCAACCCAAGCCTAACATGTGAAGAATGTCTTGCTGGGTAGCCTCCTCATAAGATTTATATGATTATGATCATTCCACACTTTATTCCATTATTTTATGGCATGATCTTATTCCAATTTTATTCTATCATGGATCATGTTCTTTGATTCCATTATGATTCATGTCTTATGAACTTTCAAACTTTCTGGAATGATTCATGATTATGATATATGAATTCTTGGTTATGGTTTTCAAATGTTAAGATCATGTTCTCATGCCTGTATGTTTATATTATTCTTAAATGATCATTGATATCTCCCTTGTTTACCTTTACTAAGTATTTCATCTCACCCTTTATTACGTTTACTTTTCCCCATGATATGAGGAAAGGTTTTAAGTATGATAAATCTAAGAAGGGTGCTAGTTTTTAATAACTTAGTGGGGGATGATGTAGATATTTTATGTTCCATTTGTTTATGTATCCATGTTTTCAATGACACTAAACCTTTATGATTCTAGTATGGATCATAATGATATATAATAATTATTCATCTAATAAGATGTAATATTTATGTAGGTATAGTTTGGGTTTCCTTAGTTGGTATAAGAGCCAAGTTTAGTTTTTTTTTGGAAATTGGGATGTAAAAACTTAAGTGAAAACCCTTAGTATAAGCCTAAGTATAGGAGAACATCCTAATTTATAGTAAATAAAGGAGTGTAGTTTTCCTATAAAATATATCCATGTCTAGATACTAGAAAGTGTATGATTCCATGGCATAGATTCACCTAGGGGTAATAACTTTGAATGGGGTGGATCGGGTATTAAATCGATTGTCATCACTGCATGATGAGTGGGCCTAAGACTACGCATATGTCTAGAAACTCATAGGGGATATTGTCATGACTCATCCCCTAGGGCCTATGCCATGACCACCCCAAGACTGCCTTTCATAGGCCAGGGGTTGGCGACTAGCACCAAAAAGTCGCATCCTTATATCAGGAAGACATTAACTTTAAACCTGTACAATCAAACAATCCAAGAACACAACTAGAAGCAACCACGAAGTAAGCTGCTGTAGTAAAAAGGGTACTGAAAGTAATGGGGCTGGAATACAAGCCCAAGCGAAAAGTAAAAGTACAATTGAAAAGAGAATACAGCTCCTGGATCATCCACTGAGGATCCTACCTAAAGGGTAGGTATAGATCATATCTACAATACTCCACATCAGCCCGTCTCCTCCACGTACCACCTGGTCCTATCTCCCTTAAGCCTCAGCCCAACTGCTCGTCATCTGCACAAGACACAACAAGGTGTGGGTGAAGCCCATGCAGGGGTGAGTATAATAATACCCAGTAGGGACCCTGAGACCCCCAAAGGTCTCACATAATTCCAAAAAGGAAAACCACAAAGCATGATCTCAATCACAAAGCACAAAGCAATAGATACAGATCAAATAGAGTCTCATCACAAACCAGGTATTAGTGAAGTATAGAAGTACAGATGATTAGTCATGAAGCTAGATCATCTTATTACGTCAAGAGAAACTGCTGCTGACCATACATAGTCTGACCCACATAGGATCGATAGGTACTAACTCCCGTAGTGACCCACACAGGATCTAACCTGCCCAAAGTCGATAGGTAATAACCCCCACAATGACCCAAATAGGATCTGACCCACACAAGATTGGTATTCCCTGACCCACACAGGATCACTGAGCATTGAACCACACAAGATTGGTATATCGCTGATCCATGATGAGACTCTCTAAGGCTGGTCCTCATCGGGTTTCAAGGTGCTAATCCACACAGGGTTTCTAGGTGCTAATCCACAGAGGATCGCTTAGTGCTAATCCACACAGGATCGCTAGGTGCTGACCCACACAGGATCACTCAGTACTAACCTCCGTATGATCTACCTCCAACCTTCGCCTCACTGTCAGCCACTAGATTCCCACTCAAAGCATGCTTGATTCTGGGAGAATAGATCCTCAAGCCATCAGTCGTATTTCAACCATCACAAAGTCCCACTAAGAAGTAAATTGATGATCCGTCATGTCATAAGGTTCCCAATGAAAAATACGGCGCCTTAACAGGATGCACGGTCTATAAGTTATTGGAATTTTAGTGTCGATGGCCTGGTTTGATTTGGATTCAATCCAACCTGTAGATACTCTAACTTTCTTTAAAATTCTCGTTCATTATTTCAAAAGGACCTCCTTGTCACTAGGGTCCTTATTCCACAGACAACGCATCAATCAGACCCCCGGTCTGTTAGTTACATCCCTTTCTGTGAAACGGGGGGTGATCGAACCTCGGTCAGGCCCAGCTCAGTCAAGCCTGCTAGAATATTCCAAAGAGACCACTTCAAAAAATGGATCCCAATGCCACGGACGACGTGTTGAATGGACACCCAGTTTGTCAGTTACAAACGTTTCTTTATTCGGGGACCGGTTGGGTCTGGGCCGGGTCCGACTCGGTCAGACCGGCTCGACGCAACGGGTCCCAGGGTCTACCTGATCCCATCCAGGTCCAGCTCGTTAAGGGTTGGCCCGGTTCACTGGGTCCAGCCCGTCGGGCTCGGCCCGGGCCACAGTTGGCCCGACCCGCCGGGTGGGGCTCAACCCACCAATACTGGCCCACTGGGCTGCGGGTCCGGCCCATGCTAGCTCGGTCCACCCGAAGGTATACTGTTGCATCCCACTGGACCCACACTTTCGGGGTCATTCTCCAGTCATTGGGGCACTACCCCACTACATTTAATGGTCGACCGTTTGGCCGACCGGGTTTCGCCCAAGCGGTGCGGCGTAGGCCGCACCGCCCCTTCCTACCGCAACCTCTTCCACCGACGGCGCCCATGGGCTCTGCCCTTTTCCCGCATGGCTAACTCGGGCCGAACTCCCTTGGCCACTGTGGAGTGACGCCTTCCACCACCCATAACCAGTTTCCACGTGTCTCCTCCGGCCTCCACTGGTCGCTGACAACATGGCGTGCTGGCAGTTTCTTTTGCAGGTCACCCGAACATGCTCTAGTGTCCATTCTTGGTGCTGCCTACACCTACAGATCTCCCACACTACCACCGTCATAGTGTGACCCTCTATTTCATGTTTCCATCAATTTGGGGAAACCATCCCCAAAAAATGGAGCATGAGTGAAGCGGCGGGGAGTCCGGGCCTTGTTCATTTGGCCCGCGCCCTCTGCCTTAAGGTGATAGCAAGCGGAAGAGGATTTAATTCCTTAAAGACAACTTCAAAATAAACCCCTACCCGGAAGATATGTTTATTGAAGATGATCGATGGAACTCCTTCATCATTGTCGTCGATTCGTGATCCGGTGGCGCTCGTCACCGCTCGCTAGAACTGGTCTCATCCTCTAAGTGGTTGGCATCACGGTACTTTTCCAGAGCTTCGTTTCTTGGTGAAGCTGTGCCAACACCCCTTCCCAAGCTCCATATAAATAGGAGATGGGGAGGGTGAGTAACGCACACAGAATTAATAGGGGTTCATTTAATAAGGAACCTTCTTAATTCAAATGGTGCGGTTACAAGAATAAAGGGAATCAAGCCATTTAATGGCTTGACGTGTCATTGGTATCACCACCGTCACTTGTCCATTAGAGGAAAATAAAAATAGAGAAACAAAATAACATTGTAATTTTATTATTCTTTTAAAAGTCCAAAATCTAACTTTTTCTCCCAACCTACTACGAATGAAGTGAAGCCTCTCTTAAGAGAATCCCAGTGCTACGGATTCAACGGTGCCCTTAGATTTTTAATCCGAGAACCGGTTCAAAAGATAGAAAATGTCGCCCGTGTGTTTACGAAACATACCTTAAAAAATGTTCTAAAATTCATTTCAAGCACACCGGACCTCGGAATCACGCGCCGTTAATTTTTTCAGGCTCGTAATAATTCCATATATTTTAAAAAAATTACATGGAAATATTCGGGCCTTTAAATTCTCCCCACCTTAGGTATTTTCATCCCCAAAATCCACAACATAGACTAAGGAAACAAATTAGGGTACTGAGCACGAATCTGATCCTCCCACTCCCATGCACTTTCCTGGAGGTTCCCGTGCTGCGCACCATAAAAATCGATCGTCCATGAAGAACTCGCTCCTGTCGATCATCAATCTCCACTAGAACCTCCATAAACATTGCCTCATCATCAATGTCCAGCTCAACCTAGTCGATAACATGCGATGGATCATATACATACTTCCTCAGTTGCGACACATGGAAAACATCATGCACCTGATGCATCTGTGGGGGAATATCTAGGTGATACGCCACCTCACCAACTCTGTTGAGAACCTGAATGGGTCTGATGAAACTCGGTGATAGCTTGCCGCACCGACCAAATATCTGCAAACCTTGTCGAGGTGAGACCCATAGGAAGACATAGTCTCCCTCCTTGAACTCCAAAGGTCTCCATCTCCTATTAAAATAAGACTTCTATCTACTATGTGCAGTCTTCATCCACTCCTGGATGATCTGCACCTTCTCAGTGGTAGCCCATTCCAATTCTGGACCCATAAGTGCTGACTTCCCTGGGTCTATCCAACATAGATGCGATTCACATGGTCGACCGTACAAGGCCTCAAATAGTTCCATACCAATGGTGGAGTGATAGCTGTTGTTGAATGCGAACTCCACCAAGGGAAAGTGATCCTCCCAACTGCGGCCAAAATCTAGTATGCAAGCACGAATCATGTCCTCCAGTGTCTGAATGGTCTGCTCCATCTGACCATCCATCTATGGATGAAGGGCGGTGCTCAAACGTAGCTGGGTCCCAAATTCCTCATACAATCCCTTCCACAACCGGGATATAAAATGTGTGTAATGGTAAGATAATATCATCAATGGAACCCCATGAAGACGTACATTATTCTGTACGTAGAGGCGTCTGAAGCCCTCTATTGATCCCTGCTCTCAGATGGGTTGGAAGTGGGCCAACTTTGTGAGTCGGTTAATAATCATCTAGATGGAATCATGTCCCTTGGATGTCTGTAGTTTCTCTATCACAAAGTACATGGAGATACTATACCACTTCCACTCTGGTACCTCAAGTGGCTACGCTAAGCCTGCTAGAACCTGATGCTCGGTCTTCACTTGCTGACAAGTGAGGCATCGTGAAACAAACTCTGCCACTACCTTCTTCATTCCTGGCCACCAGTACTGACATTGAAGGTCTTGGTACATCTTCACCACTCTAGGATGTACCACTAAAGGATATGTATGAAACTCCCTCAACACCTCCTCTCATAGCGCCACCGAGACCATGGTGTATCCTCTAAAGAGGATGACATGCTCCCCACCTTCAGAAAATCCATCATTTTCCTGTCCTGTGGATATCTGAGCACGTTGTGCCTCACAGTCAATGTACCTAAGTTGTTCCTCCCACACTTTCTAAAGAAGTGGGGGAGTGATAGTCATGGATTGTAGGTAAGCTTCCCTATATCTATCCACAAAGGATATCTGTAACGCGACTAGATGCTCTGTCACCTCACTTAGTAGCTATAGACCAAACCTCTTACTGAGTGCATCTGCTACTAAGTTCCCCTTCCCAGGAGTATAGACTATCTCAAAGTCATAGTCCTAGAGGAACTCTAGCCATCATTGCTATCTCAGGTTCAGGTCCTTCTGTGAGAAGATATACCTGAGACTCTTGTGATCAGAGTAGATTGTAAAAAGTTCTCACATCAAGTAGTGTCGCCAAATATTCAAGGATAAGACCACTTTTGCTAACTCCAGGTCATGGGTAGCATAGTTCTACTCATGTTGTCTCAGCTATTATAAACCATAAGCGATCACTACTCGGTCCTGCATTAGGACACATCCAAGTTTGGTCCCTGATGCGTCACAGTAGACTATATACCCAATTCCCTCTTCCGGTAGCCTCAAGATGGGGGTACTCGTTAGTCTCTGACTCATTTCCTGAAAACTCTAATGGCATATCTATGTCCACACGAAGGGCCATCCCTTCTTCTTCAATGCTGACAAGGGTGCCACAAATTTGGAAAAGTCAGGTACGAATCTCTGGTAGTACCTAGCCAACCCCAGGAAACTCCGCACCTCAGTCACACTCCTGGGTGGCTCCCAAGCAAGCAAAACCTCTAACTTCACCGGATCCAATACAACTCCAGCCTTCAAGATAACGTGTCCTAGAAAGTGGACCTACCATATCCATAATTGGCACTTTGAGAGTTTACCATAAATCTGGTGCTCTCGAAGTGTATCCAGCACTATCTTCAGATGATAGGAATGCTCCTCCTCCACTGCTGAGTACACCAAGATGTCATCAATGAAGACCACCACAAAGCGATCGAGGTATGACTGGAATATTCTGTTCATAAGTCCCATGAACACTGCAGGGGTGTTGGTGACACCGAATGGAATAACCAAGTACTCATAGTGGCCATAACGACATCTGACGGCTGTCTTCTGCATATCCTCATCTCGTACCCTGAGCTGATGATATCCTGATCTGAGTTCTATATCCAAAAACCAATGAGCTCCCGTCAGCTGGTCAAAGAGACCATAGATCCTTGGAAAAGGATACTTTTTCTTCACGGTAACCTGGTTCAGGTTCCAATAGTCCACACAAATCCCCAAGCTCTCATCCGCCTTCTTGGAGAACAAGATTGGGGATGCCCATGGAGAAACACCGGGCCTTATGAACCCCTTTCCCTGCAAGTCCTCCAGTTGTACCCTCAACTCAAAAAGATCCATAGGAGCCATCCAATATGCTGGTGTAGATATCAGTTCCATACTGAGGTAAAATTTGATGTAGAAGTCCACCTCTCTGCAAGGAAGTAGTCCCAGAACATCATCAGGGAAGACATCGACATACTAGTCCACCACTATAGGATAGATCAGACTCTTAACATCAACTGCTCTGAGGGTAAGGCTATCCAACTAATGTGTGATCAGCTGCACCCTCCTCTGGGTAAGTCCATCCTATGATGAAAAGGTTCCCTTTTCATCGGTGAAGGAAAACTTGGACTCATCCATGCGGACACACTGCACTTTGTGCCTAATAAAATCAATCTGAGCATGGACTATGGATAACTAGTCCATACCCAAGATGACGTCATAAGGCCTCAATGCCGCTACTAGAATATCCCAGCCAATGATCTCACCTATTAGAGTAATATCACACTACTGGAACCAGTGTTTAATTGTCGAATCTTCTCCCGTAGGAGTCTCTAATCATAAGGATCGAGCCAATGACTCCACCAGAATCTCCGAACTCCGAATGAGATCCATGCAAATGAAAGAGTTTCTGGAACCTGTGTCTATAAGTACTGAAACTAGGGTAGAATAAACACATATCGTACCACTAATCATCTCCAGATCACCGTGGTTGTAGGCCTCTGCTGCTTTTAGCTATGCTCGCCCCTATCCACCTGCTTCCTGTGGTCAGGGTAGACCACCTAGTGGTGGTGGTGGAAGAACGTCAAATCGCTTCCAACCACCTACTGCATGGCCTGCTCCTCTGCCACATCCACTGCCCTATGGACCTCCTCACTCAAATATCTGCCTCTTCCTTAGAGGTACCTTGAACATCTACTGATCATCGGTACAATGGGTCGGGCATTCGCGAGCCATGTGGCCCTGCCCGCTGCACATGAAGCATACCCTGCCTCCCAAATGACCTCATCTTCCTTGCGAGCTCCGCACCTTCGACCCAAAATCCCAGGTTCATCCACCAGAAGGTCTGGTCTTCCTGGACCTCTGTGTCATCTTCCTACTACCAGCTGTAGAGGACTCTGCTACGTGTAGCCTGATGGTGGGTCTCGCTATCGGTGTCTACTATGCAAGGAAGATCTCCACCAAGAGTGATCTCTCCAACACTCCAGCATGCGTCGGGATGCTGAGAGATACCATATAAGATCTAATCTCCCATTAGAGTCTCTGCTCTAAGATATGGGCCCTTAAGAAAGGGTCCCACACCATATCTGTAGAGTAGTTCAAGAGGTCAGTGAACCTCGCTGAGTACTAGGCCATGGTCAGGCTACCCTGCTACAATTGTAGTAGCTCCTATATACACAAAGAGAGTAGAGTCGCTGGAACGAACACTACCCTGAAGAGTCCCTCAAAATCTTCCTAGGTGAGGGTTGCCTCATCGTGCATCTGAAGCGTCTGGATCCACCATCTCCCTATTACTCCTTGAAAGGATTGGTAGCTAGGATCACCATCAGGTCGGCTACTGTCCCAACTAGGTGAAAAACTCTGGCCACAACCTCCCGCTAGTCCTCAGCCTCCTGCGGATCTGTCTTGACTCAGAACCTGAGAGGCCTCTGCTGCTGAAACTTGTGCAACCCGCTCAGTCGGCGTGCACTGTCTGCTGGTGGGGCTGGTGGAAATAGATTCCCAATGGGTAGTGGTGTTGCTGGTACACCACCTGAAGGTGTTAACATCATAAGAGGGACCTACACCAAGGCCTCATTGCTTGGTGGGACGTTATCATGTACTCGCTCGGGAATCCAAGCTGGCTGTCTATGTGGTGGCATCCTGAAAGAAAAAAGGTGCACTACGATAAAAAAATTATACTTGGTGAGCTGACTCAAAGTGATCAAAATTAAAACACTTCCAAAACACAATCAATTAGTGTTTTCATGCATCAAGTCAGAAATCATAATTCAGGGTACTGGTGTATGGATACGTCAGCCGCTGCACCAACACTAGATTCCCCAAGCTAAAAACCACACTCAAAACACTTAAAACTATTGATACATTAAAAAAAAGACCAGAGTCCTAGTCCTTTGGTAGAACTAGATCCTCTGATACCACTTTTTCACGACCCGTCCCCCGGGGCCCGTGCCGTGACTACCCCAAACCCGCCTTCCATAGGCCACGAGTTGGTGACTAGAACCAAAAAGGCATATCCCTATATCGGGAAGGCATTGCCTTTAATCCTATACAATCAAAAAATCCAAGAACACAACTAGAAGCAACCACAAAGTAAATTACTCTAGTAAAAACGGTACTGAAAGTAAATGGGCTAGAATACAAGACCAACTGAAAATTACAAGTACAACTGAAAAGAGAAAACAACTCCTGGATCGTCCACCAAGGATCCTACTTGAAGGGTAGGTACATATCATCTCCACAACACTCCACATCAGCCTGTCTCCTCCGCGTACCACCTGGTCCTGGCTCCCTCAAGCCTCAGCCCAGCTGATCGTCATCTGCACAATACACAACTAGGTGTGGGCGAAGCCCGTGTAGGGGTGAGTATAACAATACCCAGTAGGGACCCTAAGACCCCCGAAGGTCTCACAGAATTCCACAAAGGAAAAACACAAAGCATGATCTCAATCACAAATCACAAAGCAATATACACTGCTCAAACATAGTCTCAACTAAAACTAGGTATTAATGAAGTATAGAAGTACATATGATCAGTCACTAAGCTAGATCATCTTATTCTATCAAGATGAACTACTGATGACTATACGGAGTTTGACCCACACATGATCGATAGGTACTAACCCCCGCAATGACCCACATAGGATCCGACCTTCTTGGAGTCGATAGGTAATATCCCACGCAATGATCCACAAAGGATATGAACCATAGAGGATCAATATGCACTGAACCACATAGGATCGCTGAGCGCTGACCCACACAGGATCTGACCCACACATGATCGGTTTGTCACTGATCCACGACGGGCTGCTAAAAGGGTGGTCCTCAATGGGTCACGAGGTGCTAATCCACATAGGGTCTCTAGGTGATGATCCACACAAGATCGCTCGGTGTTGATCCACACAGGATTTCTAGGTGCTGACCTACATAGGATCACTCGGTACTAACCTCTGTATGATCTGTCTCCAACCTCCGCCTCACTGCCAGCCACTGGATTCCAGCTCATAGCACACTTGATTCTAGGAGAACCTCTACTCAATCCATCATTCATATTTCAACTGGCATAAATTCCCATGAAAAATTAATCTGATTATCCATCACAATATATGGGTCGCAATGCAAAAGACGGCGCACCAACCGGATTCCTGGTCTGTAAGTTATTGGAATTTTAGTGCCAAGGGCTCAGTTGGATTTGGAGTCGATCCAACCTAGTCGTACTCTAAATTTCTCAAAAATTATCATGGAGTATTTCATAAGGACCTCCTTATAACTAGGGTCCTTATTCCATATAAGACTCGTTAATCAGACACCCGATATGTTAGTTACATCCCTTTATGTGAAATGGGGGGGGGGGGGTGATCGCACCTTAGTCCAGCCTGGCTCGGTCGGGCCCGCCGGAATATGCCAAAGGGACCGCTTCTCAAAAGGGATCCTAATTCCACTGATGGAGTGTCGAAAGGACACCCAGTTCGTCAGTTACGGGCGTTTCTTTATTCGGGGACCGGTTGGGTCTGGGCCCAGTCTGACTTGGTCAGACCGGCCCGACGCAACAGGTCTTGGGGTCTACCTGACCCTGCCCAGGTCTGGACCATTAAGGTTCGGCCCGATTCAATGGGCCTGGATTTTCGGGTTCAGTCCGGTTCGGTTTGTGGGCCTGGGCCGCATTTGGCTCAGCTTTCCGGGTGGGGCTCGGGCCACCCGTGCTTTCCCGCTGGGCCGCAGGTCTGTCCTGTTGGCGGGTACATCCCACTGGGCAAGTTTGACCCACTTGGCTGGCCCGTGTCGGCTCGGTCCGCCCAAAGGCGGACCGTTGTGTCCTGCTGGGCCTGCGCTTGTGGGGCCGTTCTCCAGTTGGTGGGGCGTTTCCCCATCGCATTTAACGGTCATTCGTTTGGCCGACCAGGTTTCACCAATGCAGCGCAGCATGGGCCACACCGCACCTTCCTACCCGACCTACTGTCCATGGCCGCTTCTACCAGCGGTGCCTACGGGCACCGCCCTTGCCCCGCGCGGCCGGCTCGGGCCGACCTCCCTTGGCCGCCGCGGTGCGACGCCATGCACTGCCTTCCATCGCTCATGGTCAGTTGTTGCGGGTCTCCTCCGGCCACCACCGACCGCCGCTAATATGGTGTGCTGACAGTTTCTTCCATGGGTCACCCAGACGTGCTCTGGTGTCCGTTCTTGGTATCGTTTGCACCTACGGCTCTCCCGCGCCACTTCTGTCCTAGCATGACCCACTATTTCGCATTTCCATCAATCTGAGGAAACCGTCTCCGAAGAACGGAGAATGAGAGAAGCAGAGGAGGGTCCGAGCCTTGTTTTTTTGTCCCACTCCCTCTGCGTTAAGGTGATATCAAGAAGGAGAGGATTTAATTCATCAAAGACAACTTCAAAATAAACCCCCTACCTGGAAGAGACGTTCGTTGACGACAATCAACATAACTCCATCATCGTTGTCGTCGGTTCTTGATTCGGTGGTGCTCGTCACCGCTCGCTGGAACCGGTCTCATCCTCTAAGTGGTTGGCGTCAGGGTACTTTTCTAGAGCTTCTTTTCTTGTTGAAGCTATGCCAACACCCCTCCCCAAGCTCCATATAAATAGAAGAGGGGTAGGGTGACTAACACATGTAGAATTAATGGGGTTCATTTAATAAGGAACCTTCCTAATTACAATGGTGCAATTACAAGAATGAAGGGGATTCAAGCTATTTAATGGATTGACGTGTCGTTGGTCCCACAACCACCACTTATCCATTGGAGGAAAAGAAAAAGAGAGATATAAAATAACACTGTTATTTTATTATTCTTTTAAAAGTCCAAAATCTAATTTTTTTTTCTCCCAACCTACTGTGGTCGAAGTGAATCCTCCCGTAAGCGAATCCCAGTGCTATTGATTCAACGGTGCCCTCATATTTTTAATCCAAGTGCCAATTCAAAATATAGAAAATACCGCCCATGCGTTTACCATACATACCTTAAAAAAAGTTCAGAAATTCATTCCAGGCACACTGGGACTTAGAATCACACATTGTCAATTTTCACAAACTCATAATAATTCCATATATTTAAAAAAAATTACATGGAAAAATATAGATCATTACAGATATTCTTATGTCAATTAAAATTTTCTTTATATAACATTATAAAGGATTTGAATATATTATGACCATGAATAGCCTATATTATACTTAATGTTTCATAGATTGAAAATAAGGTATCATAATTTAGACATCCTATAATTGATTTTCATGATTATATGGTTTCTCACTATGATTATTGTTTCTCATATTATGATTTTTTGGTTTTATTAAATGGATGGAACTAGAAGGAATTGCGTTAATGATAAATATGATAGATAATTTAATGATTGTATTCTTAGGAAACTGAATGTTATGGGAGTTAGAATGTAAAATATCATTATTGTGATTATGAAACATTTTTAGGTAATGAATCTTGCTGAGCTTACAAATGAGAAAAGGAGGAGAAAATGCTCTATTGATTACTTCATGAGGCAATATCCAACATCCTTTTGTGGGTACTAAGATCAACTAACTACTGATAAATGGATCAATACCCATGAAATGATATTTTTCATTCTCCAGTGCCCAAATCATGAAAAAAAATTTCTGGATGTTTATTACTTGGAAGGAAAAGTAGATCAATAATGGAATCTTTTCGAGACCATGAGGAAACATGACGAAATTGACTATGTGGATTAGGATGAGTTTAAATCTTATTTTTAAACAAGTAATTTCCTTGTATTCTTCATATGAAAATATAGAAGTAATTCTTTGAAAAAAATAAAAAAGTATTATGAATCCATTATTACCTATGAGAAAAATTTTACAATATTTTCAAGATATGATTTTGGTATTATCATTGAACTAGAAATTAAGATTGATCAATACTTTAATGGATAAAAACCAAGTCTCCAAAGGGTGTTATCCATAAGAGACTTCATTAGTTATGAAGAAATCGTTCGATGTGCTCTCAAGGTAGAAATGTAGATCGATGTTACTCACATTCTCATAGTTTTGATAAGAAAAGAAATAGGGAATTCAAATAAAATCATAATAATAAAAACATTGGATGAAAGAAGATGAGTATTCCTTTAATCCATGAGTGTAGAAATAAGTATAGAGGAAATTGTGTCAAGGTTACTTGTAAATTCTTTAATTGTGGAAAGGAAGGTCATTGTGAAATCAAATGTCAAAGTGATGAGAAAAAGTTAACTATTGATTCAAAAGGATAGAATGCCCCAAAAAAATGAACCACCCACACTCTAGCGTTTCAAATTCAAGGAGTATGAGAATCATGATAACCAGTGATCAAATATGAGGGTTAATGATGATGATAAATGTAAATAAACTCTTAAGTTAGGTGATAAAGGGAAATATCGTGAGATATCTATTGCTAATGTGGGGTACGATAACGAAGTGGTGAAAGGTACACATACCATACACTCTAGAACTAGTAATGTATTATTTGATTACGAATTTACTTACTCTTTTATATCTAAATAATTTTCTTAGGGAATCACATTACCACCTAAATTATTATGTGCCAAATTAATAGTGAAAAATCATAGTGGTATGATGATCACATATCAAGTATATGATTCTTATCCTATTGATTTTTGTGGGAATGTGCTTCTTGTAAATCTCATTATTATTCATCTAGTTGAATTTGATGTTATTTTGGGCATGGTTTAAATTTATTTATATAAAGAACATATAAATTATAAATCAAGGTAATTCACATTTTATATTATGAACTAACCTATGATTATATATCCATGTGAGGGTAAATATGAAATTACAATGTAAATTACATCCATTGGATGAGTCTTTATTCATATTCAAAGGGGGAATTCATCTCTAATGGTTGGGGTGAAACTCAAAATTGAAGATATGCCTATTACATGAGAGATTATTGATGTCTTTTAATAAGAGTTTACTAATCTTATGAAAAATTGTGAAGTGTATTTTTTAATAGAACCCATACCTGGTTATACAACTATTTCAAAGAATTCACATAGAATGGACCTGATTGAGATGCTGGAATTGAAGGAGAAACTCTAGGAGAATCTTGATAAGGGTTTAATTTGGATAAGTGTGTCACCATGGGGTGAACATGTTATTTTTATTAATAATAAAGATAGATCAATGTGACTATGAATTTATTATCAGGAACTCACCAAGATCATAATCAAGAATAAGTATCTTATACCCTGTATTGATGATTTTTTCGATCAATTACAAGGAGCTAAATATTTTTACAATATTGATCTTCAATATGGATACTAAAATTTGAGGGTCAAAATTGAATACATACCCAAGAAAACCTTTAATATGATGAAATACACAATGAATTTTTAGTTATTCTATTTGGTCTTACTAATTCCTCCACTATTTTCATAGATTTAATGAATAGATAATTTATAGATTACCTTGATTAATATTTGGTAGTATTTATAGATGATATTATTATATAATCCATGAGAAAGGAATAGAATTAAAATCACTTTAGGATAGTACAGAATAACCTAATGAAGAATAAATTGTATGAAAAATTTACCAAGGGTGAATTTTGGCTATAAGAAGTTTCATTTTTGGGGTATATAATCACAAGAGAGGGTATATCAGTAGACCCATTAAATATTAAAATTATTGAAATTTTACCCCAAACAACCACTATGGTTGAGATATATAGTTTCATTTAATAGTGTAGATAATATAAATGCTTTATTAAGAACTTATCATGACTATCTAATCAACTCACGAAGTTAGCTTAGAAGGAAGACAAGTTCATTTTGACAGATGAATGTAAAGAAAATTTCAAGGATCTATAAAGAAGGTTGGTTAGAGCACCTATATTAAAACTAACTTAAAGTGAATAAGGGTTTGTGATCTATAGAGATACATCAAATAAGGGGATGAGATGTGTTCTTATGTATAATGATATAGTGATAGATTATGCCTCATGCCAATTAAAGGTTTATGAGAAAAATTACCTAATTCATGATTTAGAGTTAGTAGAAATAATACTTTCATTAAATATATAAAGGCATTATATTTATGGGTAAAGGTGTGAAATATATACTAATCATAAAATTTTAAAGTATATATTCACCTATAATGAGTTGAATATGAACTAGATAATATGGTTGAAGTTGATTAAATATGATTACTTCCCAATACATTACCACCCTGAGAAAGAGAACAAGGTGTTTGATGCTTTGATTTGAAAGTATAATGCTAGATTATCTATGATAAGGATAAAAATATCCAATATTTATAGATTTTTAAAGGATAAACATTGAAATATTAGAGTAAGGGGAGAAACTTTATCTTTTTCAAATGAGTTTTCAACCACCTATCCATGTTAATATTAAATATTCATTGAAGGAAGATGTAGAGTGGTAAAAGAAGATAAGAAATTTTTATGAGTTTAAACTTGATTTTTATGGAATGATAAGGTTCAAAAATCATG
The DNA here is from genome assembly GCA_963277665.1 of Viscum album. Classification (NCBI taxonomy): domain Eukaryota; kingdom Viridiplantae; phylum Streptophyta; class Magnoliopsida; order Santalales; family Viscaceae; genus Viscum; species Viscum album. Next base: position 1,336,786,762 of record OY728150.1, on the reverse strand, counting down.
TATGATCCCCATAAATACCATACATGAAGAAGGAGCTATTGGAAGAAGCTCATATCTCATCATTCTTTATTAATCCTAGAATTATGAAGATGTATAGAGTTTTGAATGAGTATTTATGGTGGGACAACATGAAGAGAGATATTGTAGAGTATGTATCTTAGTTCTTGGTATGTAAGAAAGTTAAGGATAAGTGACATAATTCTAAGAGAATGTTATAACCATTACACATACCAGAATGGATATGGGAAAACATCACCATGGATTTCATCTCCAAACTCCCAAAAACATAGAAAGTCCATAATTCTATTTGGGTTTTGGTTGATCACCTTAAAAAATTTATCATATTTCATTACTATAAATTAATATTTATCACTTAAATATATTTATAGGATATACATTAAGGAAGTGGTGAGGTTTAATGGAGTACCATATTCTATTATATCTGATAGAGATCTGAGGTTTAACTATAAGTTTCTGGTAAAGTATTTAGCAGGTTCTGAATAGAAAGTTCTGATTAAGTATTGTCTATCATCCTTATATAGATGGTTAGTCTAAGAGGACCATTAAAAACCTAGAGGATATGTTGATGTCTCATTATTTTTATTTAAAAGGTAGTTGATATCAACACCTTCCTCTTATTTCACTACTACAAATATGGATTATAATAGCGCTAAAAACGGCCTTTAACAGCGCTAAAAAAGCACTGTTAATCTCAGTGAAGATAAAGGGGGGTCCCCTTTATCAGCGCTAAGTGAGCGCTAATAAAGGTAGTATTTATCAGTGCTATTTTCAGCGCTGATAAATATATAATATATCAGCGCTATTATGAGCGCTGATAAAAACTACCTTTATCAGCGCTCAAAATAGCGCTGATATATTATCCATTTATCAGCGCTTAACTAGAGCTGATAAAGGCCAAAGATCCTATCCAAATCCAGAACCTGCACAAAACCTGCCCAGCACCTGCACACATTACAGCACCTGCATAGTCCAAACAAAACCTGCACACAGCACACACAACACCCACACACAAAGCACAGAAGAACAAAAAATGATACATACATTTACATGAAATCATGAATACAAAACAACACAGTTCTATATACATTTCAAAAAATGTTTAATTTGGTTACAATTACATTTATCCAACAAACAGTTAAAAAACAATGATGTTCCATCCTTTTTGCATCCATCCGCTCTAAAAAATTTTCGTCCATGGCGGCGGTTTCCAAACAAAGCATTCGAACTGAGGAAAAATATTTCACCTACATAATAAAACAAATATTATGTTAGTAATACAATAATAAAATAAAGAATGGAGTTTTTAAATGGAATTATACTAGTGAGGCACACAACATAAAATAACCAATTATACTAGTGAGGCACAAAACATAAAACAAATATTATTTCCCCCCATTCAATAAAAAATAAGCACCCCTTCCCCCTTCCCCAGCACACCCCCTACCCCTGCACACTCCCTTCCCCCTAAACACCCCCTGCCCCCTTCCCCAGCACACCCCTGCCCACTACACTTCCCCCCTGCCCATTGCACACGCCCTGCCCACCCCCTATATATTTCAAAAGAACCCAGCACACCCCCTACCCCTTCCCCCTACCACTTTTCCCCCTTCCCCCTCCCCCACAAAACCACCCCTGCCCTATCACCCTGTCCCTTGCACATCATAAATAAAATACCTTGTATGGAAATTGTGCTCAATTTACATTATACACATCATATATATAAACACATTCTCATATACTTTCATTCAATGTAAATACACATATATAGAATCTCTACATATCATAAGAAAACCCTCTTTAAAATTCACAAACACATTAAATCAATTTGAAAACACCCATCACACAACTTTCTCATTTCTTCAAACACATTTAAAGGACTTAAGCATGAAAATCCACAAGAAATACAACTGCATTAATTTTAAAAATAAATTTCAAGTCTATACACACCCCACATTCCTTTGATAACACATTTTTAACCACACAAACATTTCATATAGTACACTTAGCAAGAAAATACATGATAATAAAATACTCATATAATGTAAAAGCATGGAATCACCTACATAAAGCGTGGAATCTTCCGAAATCTTCTGGAAAACATAAAACCACACCTCCACAATACCTTAATAAGGACTGATTAAACATTAATATTGAATATATTAATGGAAACCCATGTTTAACTTGTGGTATTCCATGAGTTTAACATCCCACAAGGATAGAGGGTCATGATTTAATATCTTACAGAGATGTAAGAACTGGGTGGATCAAAACACTTATAAAGGTGGATTAGGTAGGTACATCTCTAGGAGGGAGCACCTAGAATGTTTACCTGATAGATGGATCAAAACGCCCAATGAGGTCTGACCCAAGTGTGGTGCATCCCATAAAGGTAAGGTTTCTCATTTTGTAGAATTATTCGGACGCCACTAAGGGAAATACAAGAGGGAAAATAAGTGAAGGTGTACCCCAGTGAGGGGGTTACCATGGTTTACCATTGGTTGGGATTTAACCTCATAGAGGCTTCCTACGTATCCTATTTAGAATACAAGGATCAAAACCCATATATTTAAAATAGGTATGTTGTGGGTATTACCCATGGTTAGCTTCCCTTCACACTAGGATTACTCTTGGTTGGATGAGTATGGGTCTTGTGGGGCTTATGCATTGTCAGATTCTCAGGTTCTTCCAAGAGTAGCAATGGGATGAATGGTACATACGTGCTAAGATGGACCATGTGAATGGCATGATCCTTGTAAAGAGGCATGAAGCACAAAAAACATGTGGAGATGTCTGTAAACATTATTTATGGTGGCCATGGGGCTTATCAGACTCCCCATACCTTCCATAAACACCTCAAAACATCACGAGGACCAGATTCTACATGATGGTGCATCACAGGGTTGATTGTTTTGATGATGTACTGGTCGTTTGATCTTGGATTTCATCTCAACCATCCTTTCCCTTACTTGAATTATCATGGGACACATATTTTGGTTCCAAAAAATCCCTCAACGATATTGATTATCTCATGCATCTACCTAGAAATAATTATGCAAGTCAAACAACAACACATGTGCTCAAATACAAGTTCAAACAAACGAGATATAGAAAATGGATTTTGTTGATCCTCGGTGGTTTTGTTGTTCACCCTATACACACTGCACACCATCATGCCTTACTTCAATATTGATTTGTTCAAAGATCAATAATATGAATCCGGGGATAGAAAACATTGAGTAATAAATTAAGATTTCAATACATCGGAGCATTCTCAATTCACCAAAGAAGGTTGGTGGATAATCAATGATCATATATAGATAACATAAGTGGTAGGAATTCACCTTCATCCTATTTGTGTACAATCTTCCATCAGGTATGTTTCCCATTCGTTTCTAAACACATGTATATCATCTTCTGAATATGAGTTTTTGCGACAGTCATGGTAGTACTGAAAAAATATAAATACACAAAGGATTAATAAATATTTTAAATGAACTCATAATTATTTTCGAAAATACCTCATTAGGGATGCTAGTTTGTTGATGAAATATGATCTCTTTCATAAATTTACAAACATAATAACCACAATCCTTTCCATTTGTTTGTTTTGGACACTACAAAAACATCGAAAACAATAAGTAATTTATTTTGATATGTGTTTGGATAGTGAAATGTTATTATATATACCCGGATACTTTTCCAGTTTTAGATCTTGTAAGCGTGCTTATCCTTATACCCTGTATTCATTCCATGCATTAGACGATATTGATGCACCACCCTATCATAACAGAATCCTCATTAAAAGATAAAATAAATTATATAACTAGATGTTTAGTTTTAAAATGTTGGATCTAGTGTATTACAAATTAACAAACGCCATCATGCGTGGTTGGTTTGTTGGATATCCATGCGTTGAATCCAGAAAATAAATCTTTGGAGTATCCAAATTGACTAAAATCAGCATCCAATGCTCCCTAAAAATACAAAAAGGAATAAGTAAAGAAAGAAATGAAAATATAGTTGATATGATTAAATTGTAGAGTTTTACCCCTGCATCGTTGGTATTAAAAAGAGTCTGTCATCCATAATTTTGTTTTCAAACGATTTGAGAAGGGATGACATTCTTGCAGCCTCTTTAACAGAATCTATTTCGTCTTTTGAAGATGTGGTGTGAGGACTAACGAGTCCAAATTTTTGTTCATGGGGAAATCCCTTCAATTGTTTTTCATATATACGTCTGTGACAAATATAAAATGTATTTAGTCAAAATTATCAGAGTATATCAGCTTTTGTAAAATCAAATCATGAAAACTTACCTCATGTATACATTTACAACTGAGGCGCCTAGCCATTCATACTTGAGGAGTTCATTTACATTTTCAGCACTAATGAAATCTGATATCTCCTATCCATACATATCCTTTTCTAAAGAAACTATGTGAGTAATACCGTCTTTCAACTTTTTATCCACATGAGCCTGCAATGATATTAACTGTGGATATAGAACGGGCGGGGTGAAGGTGCTCTCAGTAGAACATTTCAATCGGTTGGTTGATCCTTGAGATAGTTTTGAGCTGATATTTCATTTCACCCCACAGTCTTTGTCATTATGTAATAACAGTCATCGGTTCAGACCTTTTTTCATTAAATTTTAAAGGTCCAGCTTGAAAAATAAATAAGAAATGAATATCTTTTTGTCAACATGTTTTTTTACAAGAACTGGCGGACATGCGATGAATGTTCCAACAACTTGTTCAACTGTATGAATGCCGTCATCGTCATTTGGAACAGGTAGCTCGGCACTCGGCTCATTAGCTATGTTAATTGACACTCTAAGATGATCTTTTAGAAGCTGTATGTTTTGTAGCATGCCATTTTGCATATTGAACACCGTAGCCCTCGCTACAAGGCGATAGGTGGGAGTTGATAAATATAAATCACAGTCATTTTCACCCTATGGAATATTAGTACAGGAAAGGTATCAGTGTCTATGTAAATCACATTTCACAGAAAAAATTATTAAAACATTGATTACCTCATCTAAGTCAGGTTTTTTAGGGGAATGTCTCACCTCAAAGCTGGTGGGGGTGGGGAGAGATCGTCACGCACGGGTTGTTGTTGAGTTGTTTCTTCTCTTTGCCTCTCCCCCATCAATTTTTCTATCATCTCTCTCTGGTATTGTAATTATTCTTGAAAAATAGATAATTTTTCTTGCAGCTTTTCCATTTTTTCATTTTGATCCTCCACTTGTTTTTGTTTTTGAAAATATGTTTGGGGTGTCACCCCAAAACCCGCACCTCTGACGTGGCCATACTTTTCTGGCTACTTCAAGGCTGCTGAAAGTATGTCTGCATCTGGTGCGGTTGTTTTTGATTCTTGTGACTATTTCAGATAGAAAATATAGAAAATAAGTAGTTATTGTAATGTAATAGCGATTTAAAGAAACTCAAATTTATATTATGTCATACTTACACATGTTTCCCACACTTTTTGTGTGTTTTCATCTATCAATGTCCCCTCTTTATTTACACGAGCCTCCTTCCATAGCACATGGCATGGGATGGATATGGATTTTGATTTCGATTCATCAATCTGCATATAAACATAGAAACATGGTTATGGTGTTGTTTTATGTCACATACTAGTAGTAGGGTAGATTTAAAAGACATACCAATTTTTTCTCAAGTTCAGCGTACCCCATCCTTGCTTTACGGTAAGGGTACGCTGGTTCTATTGCGTGTTTTTTATTTTCAGCACTCAGTAGCTATTTCATAAATAAAAAACTGTCAATCAGAGTGATGAATACAAGCAAACGTCAAACAACGTATTACCCCACACAATGTACCTGAAAAGTATGCTCCCCACGACGGTTGCTAAACGCATCCCACGCTCCTTGGGATATCAAGTGTGCGTAAAGAGGAGGTTGGTGCGGCTTGATTTTCCCTTCTGCATCTTTAAGATGATATTTCGTTAAAATTGTGCGGAAACCTCTATGAATCCTTCCTGCAACTCTTAATACATATTCTTTGTGCGAGACATATACTATAAATGCACTCTGAAATGGATGATGAAGAGTAAGTCAATGTTTTGGTATTTTATTTTATTTTAATAAATTAAAAAAATGATATCATAATGTTACCGTAATCTCTTCCCACATTAGTGTCTTCAGCCCGGTGACAACATGGTGCCACGAATGTACATCAATCGGCACGCGTTGCCGAGTGACGATTCCAATGTAGCTACTAAAGATGGCTTTGTTGGGGTTAACATGTTGGCCTCGCTTATTCCATCCCAACTCAAATTTGATGCCTTTTGATTTTGTCTTAAGGATTTTTGCCAACACTGTCAAACTACGATGCTCTTGTTTTTTTTTGTGCTTTTAGGGTTTCATTTCCTACCATTTCCTCAGAAGTAGCATCAATATCTTCCCCCGGAGTGCTAGCATCGACAATGGGACCAACAACAACAGGTTAAGAAACCTGTTGTACCTCAGCACTGGGACTAACAACAACAGGTTGAGAAACCTGTTGTTGCTATGCACTGGGACCACCAGCATTTGGTTGAGAAACCTATTGTTACTCTGCAGTGGGACCAACAACTACTGGTTGAGAGACCTTTTGTGCCTCAGTATTGGGCGCATTAGCAGGTGCAGAAGTCATTATCTGAATAAGTGGTTTAATATTTAATTTAGATTATATAAAAACGGGAGTGAACAAATAATAACATAACGTAACACAATGTATGTTACAATAAACAAATAACCTGATTATTGTACGATCTTTTTTTTCTTTCAAGGTTGAAGTGATTTGACTCCTCTATCGACTATGTAAATTCATTCATTGTGGTCTCCTCTGACATAAAAAATGCCATCTACATTTGGACCGCTGCGAAATGATTGTGAAGTCCCTATAAAAGGGTCAACCTCCGTTGAACTTTCATTTGACCCTTCAATTGTTTTTTTCGATAACAGAACAATTGACCAATTTCAGTTTGCGGGGTATGGAACATAAAATACTTGTACTGCCTGTGATGCCATTATAAATGGTTCGTCTTTCTCCCCTTCCTTACTAAAATCAACTTTCATGAATCCTAATTCATCTATTTTAATAGCAGTCCTGTTATCAACCCACTTGAATTGAAAAATCGGCACTTTGAATTTTGTATAATCCAACTCCCATATTTGTTTGATGATGCCAAAGTATGACATATTCGAATAAATTGGATTTTTGTCCTTAGCACTGGAAACATGCATCGCCTCAGCCAAAAGTGTAACCCCACTATTCTGCATGTCTTCATCATGTTCATTAGTATAGAATGTATAACCTTTAACTGCATAAGCATTGTAAGATAATACGTACAAACTTGCTCCTCCGACCATCCATCGAAGTTGTTCTGAAACTGAGTCTGGATTTTCATCTAACTGCTTAAAAATATGGTCTCTAAACCATCCTATAAACTATCGATTATGTGTATCTGATATCCATTTTTCAGCCCTAGAAGGATTCAAATGCCTAAGAATTTCTTTTTGGGTTTGAACATATGGGTCAACATCGAAACTGTTATGAAAAACGTAAAGTTGGCCCTGCTCCCGATCTGTAATATTGATTGTGACAACCTCTCTTCCAGAAATTCCTTCACCCTCAATCCACTCAGTGTGATGAGATTTTGGTAGGCCAACGATTTCCACACCAGACAGGTATTCGGTACAAAATTCAATAGCTTCCTCAACAATATATTGGTCCGAAATACAACCCTATGGCTGACTTTGGTTTTTGACATACCCTTTCAAAATATTCATATACTGTTCAATGGGGTACATCCATCTATAATTTACAGGACCACATAGTCTAATATCTCTCACCAAATGAACCATAAAATGAACCATCATATCGAAAAATGTTGGTGGGAAGAACATTTCCAATTCACATAATATTATGGCAATTTCTCTTTCCATAGTTGTCAATTTCGCCGGGTCTATAAATTTGCTGCATATAGCTTTGAAGAAGAAACAGAGCTTCGTTAATGTATGGCATACATTCTTGGAAAAAATGCAATATAAAGCTATATGAATTAGATCTTTCATAAAAACATGGCAGTCATGTGATTTCAGACCCTTTAATTTTAAATCTCCTATTGACACGATGTTATTGATATTTGATGAATACCCCTATGGAACCTTTACGTCATTCAATAAGTTGCAAAACTGATATCTCTCCTGCCTGGAAAGAGTGTAAGCAGCAGGAGGAAGAAATGTTTGTTTTTCACCCTTCACTGGTGCCAACTCTTCTCGTATTCCCATCTCAACCATGTCCAATCTAGATTTAATTCCATCCTTTGTTTTGCCGGGTGCATTTAGCAACGTGCCGATGACACTATCACATACATTTTTTTCAACATGCATAACATCAAGAAAATGTCTGACATACAGGCAATTCCAGTATAGTAATTCAAAAAAAAAAAACTGATCTCTTTTTCCAACCAGTTTTCGTAAGGTTTTTCGAAAATGGTTTACCAAAAGTAGTGTCCAAATATTTCAATTTCTCAAACAATTGATCACCTGTTAGTGGAGACGGTGTTGTACGTTCCTATGAACTTCCATCGAATGATGTCGTCCAAGATCGGTACTTATTTCGTCGGGGTAGAAATCTACGATGTCCTAGAAACACGGTTTTCGATGAATGTTTCAACCTAATTGACTGTGTACCTTGTTCGCAAACAGGACACCCTTGATTTCCTTTAATGCTATATCCTGACAAATTTCCATAAGTAAGAAATTCATTTATCGTCCCATACAACATGGCTTTCAAAGTGAACTGTTTATTTTTGTAAGCATCATTCATCATAACACCTGAATCCCACAATATTTTCAAATCCTCGATCAATGGGGCCAAATAAACATCAATATGATTACCCAGTTGTTTTGGTCTTGATATAAGCATAGATAACATGATATATTTTCGTTTCATGCATAACCACGGTGGTAAATTATAATTTATCAACATAACCGGCCATGTACTGTGACTGCTGCTTTAAAAACCAAAAGGATTCACCCCATCTGTAGATAACTCCAGACGAAGGTTTCTCGGCTCGTTCCCAAATTCAGGATACTCATGATCAATTCTCTTCCACTGAGGAGAGTCTGTAGGGTGACGTAGTTTCCCATCTTTAATTCTTATATCTGCATGCCATGTCAATTGTCTTGCAGTCTCCTCACTTCCATATAGGCGTCTAAACCTAAGAATGATTGGAAAGTACCATACAACTTTCGTAGGACTAGAATCATCTTTCTTGTATCGGGAAGAACCACACTTTGGGCATTCTTTAAGTGATTTGCGGTCCTTGCGAAACAATATACAGTCATTCGGGCAAGCATGTATTCTTTCAGAGATCATACCCATCGATCGTAGCATTCGTTTGGCATCATATGTTCGACTTGAGAGTTCATTATCTTCTAGGAGCATGTCATTTAGGAGAGCAAGTAGTTCCATAAAACTGGCGTCACTCCACCTATTGCCTGCTTTCAAATTATACAGCTTCAATATGGCTGACAATGCTATATATTTAGTGCAACGAGCATACAATGACTTTTTTTCACAACTCTTTAACTTCTCAAACAATTTTGGGCAATCACGAAGTTCATCTTCAACTGTCCTTGTCATTTCCTCAATACGATCTTCATCATCGTTCACATCTGTAATCACACCCTCCATACGATCGTCTTCACTATTCACGCTTCTAATCATATCAGATGATCTATAAAATGTCATGTTCTTTGAGTCACTAACTACATTGGTTTTTCCCCGTGTTTATTCCAACATGTATAACTTCAATCTATTCCGTGATAGATTAGGTGTTCTTCCAACTCCTCTGGACTAATTTGTCTTGAATAACAACAGCATAAACACAGACAAAGGATTTGAGAAGGGTCACATGCATGATCTTCTGCAAACTTGATAAACTCTTTCACTCCATCTTCATACTCTTTTGTCAACCGATTGGCATTCATCCATTATTTATTCACATTCATCGTATTTATGGGTTCGATCTTGATAACTTTCCTAATATTATGTTTTAATTTATTAGGTAGCATTGTTTGGGTTTTATAAAAACAAATCATGGTACAAATGCCTTTAAAGACATGTGAAATCCATATACATGGTGTGTCCAGTAGGGTGAACATCATGTATGTATAAGATACCTGATTTAATCTGACATATATCAAATTTATTTCAAGTTAGTCTTACAAAGACTGAATGATGCCTTAGAAAATACATGACATGCGAACAAGAGGAAACCAATGAGTAACAGGAGAATACAGGCCATAACTACTCCTAAAAGCAGTCCATGGTAGGTCCATTGATGTCCAACTCATCTAATGGTATCCTAATGTCAAATCTATCTTGGAGAAGATCATAGAACCTCACAGATGATCAATGTAACTATCAATGCATGGATGAGGATACATATTCATGACTCTCATCAGGTTCAATCTCCAATAGTCCAACAAAATAATAAATACCAATCAACCATCTATTTTAGAGAACTATAAAACCCCGTGGTAAAGTACTATTCCATATGAAACCATTATATTCTATATCATCAAATTGTAATTCAAACAACTGATGCTATTTTGGTGTTATTTTAGAAATTGTGATAAAAACTGAATTTTCTCCCAAAACTAATTAGATTATAAAGTTTATCTCTTTATTAAGAAGTAAATTTTATACCTCATCAGTGAAAACATCCTAAAAATGTACTACCATTGGGGAAAAAGAATCCTACAGCATTCTAGAAAGATCTACAATATGCCTGACTATTTGAGCCATTAGGGTACAGTAAATATATAATTATAACATGCTATTTAAAATGAAATGTGGAAACAGGAAATCATACAGACTTCTGATAAACCCATAATACAAAACATATCACCTAGTATGTCTGTCACATATACAAATAAATAAATTAGAAAAAAACATGCTACAAATCATAAAGGTACCATTAAATACTTACATTGGTAAACTTGTTTTAGAAAGTGTTTATCTTCATCCGTGCCTTGTACTTGCACCCATGAATTTGAAGGTGAGTATGCGTACATGATAGTTGACCTTCTTAGAGAAGAGTTTATGGAAGAGTATAAGAGACATGAAGCAATGAAGATCTTTCTATTCATTGTGGAAATCGGCTTGTGCAACGTGGCCTAAGTTACAATACCTGCAAGTTGTAACTTAGGCCGCGTTGCACAAGCTGATTGCCACATTGTTTGTAGCAACCACATTTGCTCCAACACTCTAATGATCTTAATTGATTCATGTCTCTTATACTCTTCCAGAAACTCTTCTCTAAGAAGGTCAACTATCGTGTACGCATACTCACCTTCAAATTCATGGGTGCAAGTACAAGGCACGGATGAAGATAAACAATTTCTAAAACAAGTTAACCAATGTAAGTGTAACACCCTAGGTAAATAAAGAATATGACATCTTTATATTTATCCCTATTTGTGAATAAAATTTTAATATTAATTTAAAGGTAATGCTATGCTTGATGGCTTACCCAATACGCAACAATGAGTTCCTTTGAAATCTTACGTTGCACTATAATAATAAAATAATATTATTTTAAATGGTAGTTAACGCCTAGCCGTTTTAATGGAGGGAATGAATAGAACTAACTACAAAATGATTATATATGTTTGTCAAATTTTTTTACTTTTTACAATAAATGTTATAGGATTAAAAATGTGAATGAATTCAATTTTAAGCGTAAACATTCTAATATTCTTTAGAAGTTCGATTAACCGCCTTTTGATGGAGAATCTCTTTTAAATCCACTTTTTGACAATTTTATGTGTTATATTTGAAAAAATAAAATTCTTATTTATAATTGAGACATCAAAATTTACTTTGTGTAATTTTTTGGTATCTTTCCGATAAAGTTCATTTTTTAATGAATAGTGAAAAATGTTGTATTTTAATTCAAAACCTCTTTTTAATCTAATTTATTTATATGATTAGATTATCTTTTGAATTGTTTTTAAAGTAAAATTAGAATATATTTTTACCATTTAATCAAATAGTGGTCATTGGAATTAATTTCACTCTGAAATTGGACTTAAACTAGTGTCAATCTTTTAATAGATATTGTTTCTTAAAAACACGCTATTTGTTTTGACAGCGAGAATTAATTATTAAATTAATTAATGCAACTTATATGTTTTGAATTTTGTAAAATAGACATCATTTTTTAGTTCGGAATATCAAATATAGATTAGGGTGAATTTTTGGTATTTTTATGAAAAACTTCAATTTTTGATAAATAGTGAAACCACTAAGTGGTAGTTAAAGAAACTGATTTTTCGTTTAAATGAAACTTTTCCACCTCTGTGTTTTGAATTTCAAAAATCCGACATACATTGTTGTCATTAAGAAGTAAAATGTGGTTCAATGGTATTAAAATATTTTTTTGGTGAATAGTAACTTTTATGTTTTTAATCGCGATTAGAGGTAATTAGTGTAATTTAAGGTAAAAATAATGTTTTAATAATGTGAAATGACCTAGAAACATGTACTACCCTCCTTGGATGTTTTATGGACGACCAATACAATCCATGGGTCAACTTGGGGACCCCATGGAGCCACTTTGGTTGGAAAATGACATAAATAACTTTTTATTTAAAGTTAAAATAAAAATGTCACAAGCATGAGATGTTTCACTAAAACAATTTTTAAATGGGGTTATACAAGTTATATTTTTGACTATAAGTATTCATTAGAAATTTAAAAATATTTCATACATCATGATATTTTTTTATAATTTTTAGACATTAAATAAATTAAATTATTGATGACATCATGATGATGCAACGATTACCTCATTAATAAAGGATTTAAATAAAATAAAAAGATAATGTTAAAACTGTAACTTAAACTTGTCAAAAACCTATTGGATGGGTATATTTAGAACCCTTACCACCTTATCCTCGAAATACATCAATGTGGTACCTTTAAAATCCGAAACTCATTTGAAAATAAAGTAACATTTTGTAACTTTCCAAGAGTGCCCCTCCTCTCCTCTTATAAAAGGCCCCCACCTCTACCACCTTACCCACACCTATCAAGCCTTTTGCTCGGCCAAACCCTGCTAATTTTTCCTCTCCACATCCATCTATTACTCCTAGAAGCCTCACTTTGGGCAGAAGTCTTCCCAAGTAATCCTTTGAGCTCAAATCAAAGAGAGTTACCCGATTTTAAGGTAATGTCTTCACTTGTGTTCTTTTGTATTATTTTGCTTCTCCAATCCCCTAAAATCTTTTTATTCATTTATTTTGTAACAAATACAGTATATTAAATATACTAGGATGTTGTTATAAGAAGCATTCGATCTACACTTACACACACCTATATATAATGGTTAAAGAACATACTGTTTCTGTGGATAGAGAATTTCTGCCTCACGAAATGATGATTGTTCAACACTCATATAAAACCTTAAAAGGTGGAAATTAATATGTAACTATATTTATATATGATATATAATATGTTTATGTTTTACTTAAGCTTCTGTATTTTTATTTTGTGGCATACCTTTATAGTTTCCATTGTGGGTAAACACGATAATTTCATTTTAGGAAGTGCGGACTACCGCCCCCTCAAAGTGATTTGATTCATTAATGCCATATGTGGGATGTATAAAGTATGTATTTAAAGTTATTATATATGATTTATGTTACATATAAATGATGAATATAATTCTGGAATTAAAATATACATACCTCTCATTTAGTTTTAATTCCATTAATATGACATAGAAATGAAAGTAGCGTTCATGCGTACGTACGGCTTACCGTCTCCATGAACGGTGCATTTCATTTATTACCTCTAAATGATTATGTAATATTATAAATACATGTATATTATGGATATATATGATATATATGATATCAAAATCATGAATATCATTCTGGATATAATGAACCTTTGACCACACGAACAACATGTAATTGTAAGAAGTCCACTTTCGACTTAAGAACCAAATATCGACAAAACAAACATTATTAACTTAAATGATTACATAATGTTTATAACATGGAAATAAGTGATATAAAAGGAATAATGAACTTGAAAAAGGTTCTTAATCAAGTATAAATTAACTCAAGTTTATTATTCAGGACGTTAAATAACGATCGAGTCAAGTCGGACCTGAGGTAAGGGATCCTACTCCTCTCTTTCTTTTTAAGTACACTCTTTTATGTCATTCCTTTTAAGCTAATATTTCTTATAATTGATATGTTATTTTATATTACTCCTACTGTAAATTTTATTTTCATATGATGAGAGACCCTATTTTCTCTCATCAATCCATTTTGGAAGTTTTGAGTGGCGCCGTTAGGCTGCCGAATTTTCGCAAGAGATCTAACCTCTCTCTTTCTTTTTAAGTACTCTTCTTTATGTCACTCCTTTTAAGCTCCTATTTGTTATGATGGGGGATGTTATTTTATATTCCTATTTCTGTAAATTTTATTTTAATATGATGAGAGACCCTATTTGATCTCATCAATCCATTTTTGGAAGTTTTAAGTGGTGTCGTTAGGCTGCTGAGTTTTCGTAAGGGATTTTTCATCTCACTTTTAGTCCTGTGAGATTTATGCTACATTTTCCACCATTTCCTTTGAGTGGTGCATGTACTTAACATTATTATACTATTTGTGTAATATAATTTCATTTATGGGTATTTACATATTCATTGTATGCCCCTTCTTCAATGGGGTGTATGTTTCGAAAGTTACCCAAGTCGGTAAGGGAACCTTTCACCCTCCTCTTTTAAAAGACTTATTTTGTTATGTCTTTTAATTAACATACTATTATGTTGGGATATGTTCTTCTATATCCTTATTGATGTAAATTTTGTGTCCAAGTGATGAGATACCCTTTTTATCTCTCATCAACTCTTTTTCTGAATTTTAAGTGACGCTGTTAGGCTGTCAAATTTTTGCAAGGGAACTTCTTAACCCAATTTTGATTCTTTGGGATAAACTTGTACTCCTTGAATAAGTCATTATATGAATATGTGTGAATGTCCTCTGATTGTTTTTCACTTAATATCCACTTATATTTGGTGTATTCGTTTGTCACACATAATTATGTAATTGATTTATCCTTAATCCAAGGATACCGTCTTTGTATGGGACTTCGTCTCAATCTCCTTTCATTGAGGAATATTTTGTTTGATACACAACCTACTTTTATACGGTGTATAAACCCCTTTGACTTTTACGTTTATCGAAAAGGAATATTTTTATACGAAGAGTTTTACTAAACGACAAAAGGGAATGTTTTTGTCGTACGTATGCGGCGACAATGACTTCTCCGCCGTCGTGACCATTATTTGAGTTTCGGCTTCCTCTACAAGCCATACCTTTTTTTTAATGAAAAATAAATACCAAGTTTTAATTTTATTTTTTTTGTATTGAAAATGGTTTTCATAATTTTTTTATATCAATGTGTTGTATTGATATCTTGTGATTGAAAAGTGGAAATTTTATGTTTCCTTTATTGATGTTTTATGTGATACGATTATGTTATAGTTCTTGGGCATTATTATGAAGACGGGTGGTTCCGTGATAAACTAAGGGCAGGTGATTCCGATATAGCTCTCCAATGCATTGGGTAACGCGAAGGAGTTAAGAATTAAGGTTTCTCCGAAGAGATTTAGGGAATATACTGTGATGGGTATTCCAAATGTAACCAAGAGGGTTACTCCCTACGTAAGAATGTTATGAATTCATCAAGTTACCTTTATGACTTTTGATTTCTATGTTTTATTCATGATTTGATGAGGTATGTTAAATTTCTTATGTTTTATGAGTAAAGTATGGTTTCATTTATTCTTATGTATACATGTACTCATGTTTCCTTTCCGTATTTTTATATCCCTTACTGAGATTTTTATGCTCATCCCAAGTTTTTGAAATGTTTTACACATGACTTAAAGATGAATAGGGTCAAGGATGGGATCAAGGAAAGACATTCTATCTAAAACATGGAACTGGACATTTTTCTTTTAAGAGTTTCTTATAAAAGATGTGATGGAGGCATTGTCACTTTTGCAGAAAATTCTAAAGGCAAGGTGAAAGGTTTTTGTGAAGTTGGTGTATCTAATTATTCTATTATTAATAAAGTTTTTTTATTGATATATTACATTATAAAATGATGAATAATTCTAAATTATATGATAATGGAATGAATTTTAAATTTAAAAATGATAAATGTATTTTTTTAAAGATGATTCCCTATTAGTTTATGATAATTTCAAGTGGAATAACTATTCCATAAACATTTCTAAGATAATTTTTTAGTATTTAAAGTGTTTAAATGTTATTTAGACTGATAGTATCATTTTACATAGTAGTATTAGTAATGTTAATTTTAGGTTGTTGCATAAAATTTAAAATCATGAAAAATTACTATAACTAATAATTCTCAAGAAGGAAAATCTTCATGTTTGTGATGCATACATAAAGGGGAAACATCTCAAGGAGTTGTTTAGACCGATCAAACAAATGAACACTAACAAGCCACTATAGTTGTTTCATATTGATCTATCTGGATACAATCAAACTAAAAGTATTAGTGGTAAGAAATATGTTTTTGTTATTTTAGTTTATTTTAGTATATTTACATGGGTTTATTTTCTTGCACACAGAATGAGACTTTATCAAAATATTTTTTTAACGTAAATTTATTCAAAATGAGAATGTTTATTTGAATTTATCTATTCAAAGTGATAGAGTAATATAATTTCAAGACCAATATTTTGAATTTTTTTGAAAAAATTGTTATTCTCATAACATCTCCACCCCTTGAAATTCTCAGCAAAATGGAGTTATAGAAAGTAAAAACTAAACTTTATAAGAAATAGATAGAACTATGTTAAATAATTATAATTTACCTAATTATGTATGGGATAAAGATGTGAATATAGATTTTTATGTTTCTAATAGGTTACTAATCAGACCAATTTTTAATAAACCCCCTTATGAATTATGAAAAGGAAAGAAACCTAAAGTTTTATATTTTAAAGGTTTTGGTTGTAAAGAATTTATACTCAATACTAGTGATAATCTAGAAAATTTTTATTATAAATATGATGATGGAATATTTTTGGGATATTCTAGTGTAAATAAGTCTTATAGAGTTTATAATAAAGAATGTATGATATTTGAAAAATATATTCTTGTTAAGTTTGATGAAAAATATTTAAAGGTTAAAGAATCTAAAAAAATTAGATTGAAGACTATTTTAAAGATTTTAATTTTATAGAAGATAAAAATATATAATTAAATATACATGTTGAGGGGGTGTAATAACCTCATTAAAGAACTTGTAAAACTCTTAAGGATCACCCTATAGATAGATTTAATAGAAATGTTGACTCTGGAGTTCAGACTAGAAATTCCTTAAAGATTTTTTACACTCATTATACATTTATTTATGGTTTTTTTCTGAGTGTTATTTCATAATATTTAAAAATACTAACTTTAATTTGACCATGAAATATGAATTTTACCTTTTTTCTCGAAATAATTTTTGGGAATTAGTCTTTCTACCAAAATATTTACTGATTATAGGTACTAAATGGATATTCAGAAATAGACTTGATGAATATAGATAGATTATTGGAAATAAATATAAATTATTTTCACAAGGTTATTGTTAAGAAGAATCTATTTATTATGATGAAACTTTGGAAAATATTCCTATATTAGAATCTATTCAAATTTTACTAGCTTACAGTGCTCACCATGAATTTAAAATTTATCAAATGGATATTAAAAGTGATTTTTTATAATGGATTAATTTATAAAGATGTTTATGTTAAACAACCACCTGACTTTGAACATGAAAAATATCATGATCATGTTTTAAAAATTTCAGAGGCACTTTATGGAATTAAAAAAGATCACTGAGTTTGAAATGAAATATTAATAATTTTTATCTTGAATTTTTTTTGGAAGGTAAAATTGACCACAATTTTTTTATTAAAAAATATTCTCTAGATATTTTGATAATTCATATTTATATTGATGATATTATATTTATATCATATAATAATTTCTTAAAAATAGTTTTTAGATTTTATGAATAGTGAATTTGACATGAGTCTTATGAGATATAAATCTTTACCCAATGCATTGGAGGGAGATATAGGTCCCACCCATCAGATAATGAAAACCATATTTATGTGTGACATAAGATCATAAAAGATTCATCATATCATAACCCATGAAATGAAATGGTTTAAATAAGAATTTAATCATATCATAACCCATAGAAAATAGACAGGTTTTATAACTATTTCATGATTTCATTATAGCATAAACTATGGAAAAAAGTGGGTTTCATAAAAAATTTATAATGGTATAACCCGTAGAAGAGAAATAAGTTTCATAAACATCATGACATTATAAACATAAACCATTCAAATAAATAATAATAATGGTATCCATAGATCATATCTTTAGTAAGGAATTGGTAACATCAATGGATGTCTTATTATATATAAAATTATTTTGGTCAATCATTTAGAACATTTCTTGAGGAAAATATACCTTTAACTTTGAAAAAATATTTTTTTAAACATAAAACCTTTTGAAAATATTTTTATTTGAAAAAAATGAAAAATTATAAAGGATTATTCAAATTACATAATTTTAATGATAATGTAATGTTTTTTTTCGATGCCTTACATGTTAAAATAAAGATTCATTTAACATTTTTAGTAAAAGCCAAATGAGAATTATTTGGAAAAAAAATGAAGATTCATTTCAATTTTTTTTTTGTAAAAATTAAAAAATGGGTAAAAATTTATTTTAAACATAATAGGATAATAATAAAACATTTTTTTTATTTTTTTTATAAAACATGGTTTTGGAAGAAAACATATTTCCAACCGAAGAGAGGATTAAACTTGAATTTTCTTAAAAATATTTTCTAGATTATTTTAAGTAACAAAGATTAAAAAATGGTTTCATTACATGAAATTATCACAAATAACCATAGGATAATAAAATTAATGAGTTTATTTAGAAATTTATAATAAGATTTTATTATTGGAAACATAATCATAAACAATCCCGATAAATGATGAGACTGTAACATAAAATCATTACCACTTTGGTATCTTTGAATCATCTGCCACATGAAGGAATAACATAAATTGGAACTTAAAATATCATTATTATAAATAAATTCATGATATTAAATTTCAAAGGTCCTGTATATACACCTCATGAAGGAATATTTCTGCATAACATAACGTATGTCTCGAAGAGGGTAAATTAAGTAAAAAATCCCTTACCTTATGTCTCGACTTTTGTTGCACTATTAAAAACTCCTACATAATAAATATAAGTTTGTTATACATATATTAAAGAAAAATATTTTTATATATAATACCATATATTATTTTCTTATGACCTTTTATTACCTATTTATTAATAATTCCATGTTAAAATTATGTTTCGGGTAATAACCACTTTATTTTTCATATATGTTTTGATTTGTAATTTTTTGTCCTCTTATAATGGTTATATAATCTTTAAAATGATAAAAATGACATAAATATCATATATATTCCATATATATTTATTTATATTATTCTATAAAGTATAGATATAGAAAATTAAATACACCACTCATGGAGATGGTATGCCATACGTACGCATGAAATCTGTTTCCATTTTCTAGACGTATTGAAATAAATAAATAAAAATGATATACTATCATTATAGAATATTTTTTATTTCATATATATCACACATTTTCATTAAATCCATTATTATTTTCTTCCATTTAAATCATGAACGAATCACATCACTTCGTGAGGAGATAGTCTGTCGTACACACAAGCGATGTTATCGTATTACCACAAAATGGAACGCATGAAAGAATGTGTGATAAAATAATTAAATAAGAATATTTATATCATAAATATAATATATAAACAATAAATAAATCATTATATCTAACCTTTATAAGTTTTAATGAAAAAACAAATGACATCGGTTCACGAGGCAGTAGTCCACCGTACACACAAACGACAATTTCATAAACCATTTGATGGAAGTAGAGATGGTTATAGGTCATTATCTTAACATAAAAAAATATAATTATATTAAATATACATATTTTATTATATCATAATGGTATAATAATAATTAAATTATGTGGAGGAATAAATAAAACAAAAACACTTGCTGATGAACGTTACCACTTGTTCTGTTATCGTCATTAGGTTTGCACTAAAAGATTTCCTTGGTTTGATTTCTATCCAAACTAAAGATTTTAGAATGATATGAAGGAAGTTTAGAAGTTATTTTTTCATGTATAATATGAATAAAAATGGTTTTAAGGTGTGAATAAGATTGGATTGGGGGTTTCCTTTTATAAGTGAGGTGAGTGGAATACTTGTAATTTTTTGAAAGAAAGAATTCCAACCATGTTTTTTCTTGTAAAAAGGCTCTAATAATATACCATTATTGATCTTATAAGATATAAGGTATAAATATTTCCATAAATGTTTTAATAGTTTTGAGTCATTTTTATCCCTTATCATTTTAGTTTAACTCCCTTAGTAAACCGATTTTTACCTTAATCGCGATAAATAATTTTTACTATTTTTACTATTCATTTTGGTAAAATTTTAGGTTAACATTATTAGATAATATAATTTATTTTGATTCAAAATATGGAATACATTTTAAAAAATTCCATTCAAATAAGTGAAAAAAATTTAATTTAAAACTAATTTCATAGATGCAATGAGAAAGCGGGTTTTTAAAGTGAAAATGTTCCAAAGTTTACATAGTTTTTATATAGAAATTCAATATTAAATTAATTAAAATGACATAAATTGGATTAATGGATGTATAATTGAACTAATTTTAATTTAAAAAATTTAAAATATATTTTATCTTTATAAATAAATTAAATTAAAAGTCATTTGTAATTAAAATTTAGTATTTTTCACTATTCATAAAAAATGGAACATTTTAGAAAAATGAAAAAAATTAACCCTAAGAATTTTTTGATATTATGATTTAAAAAATTAATTTTATTTTATCAAATTAATTTTCTAAAATTTTGAAAAATTAAGTTTATTAATGTTCACAAAAATAAATAAAAATCATTTTTTGAGAAAATAGTAGATTAGAAACATATAAATACTTTAAAAAAATTAATTAGTTTTTTATGAATAAGTTTATTTTATATTAAAAACTATAATTTATATTTAAAAATTAGTTATTTCTATTCATATCACTATATTTAATGTCTAGTTTATAACGGTCGCGTTTAATTAACTATATTTATAATATATCACAGTTTTGTTAAAACTCAGTGTTGTGTGTAACACAAGTTAAACCAGTGTTGAATATAGCTCAATATTAACTTGATGTTGCATATAATGCAAGATAAACTTGATTTTTCATGTAAAAAAATCTATCAAATAAATTAAATTTATTCAAAAAAAATATTAATTAATAAAAACTTGGGGTGTTACAAACAAGTCCTTTTCCACATTCATCATGAATAAACGTAAACACATGAAATGATAAGTTTACACACACCAAAAACAATTATTTTAAAACCAAAACACCACTTTTTAATTTCACCAAACATGTTGTGGGTGTTACCCATAACCTTTATTTATAAAACCCAAAAAATAAGATAACATTTCAAAGAATATTTAACAAAATTTTTCCATCAACTAATATAGAAATTTAACTTTATAAATAACTATCCTTTAAGTTTTAGGTAAAATTAGAGTGATAGAGATCCCAAATACTTCACACAATATTATATAAAAGAACCAAAAAATTAAATTCTGGATCTGGGATCTCATAACCTTCCATCGAAGGATTATGATGAAATCCATATAAAAAACAAACTCTAACAATAATATTAGGGAATCGAAGTCTGGAATAAGGTTCTTCCCAAGATAAAATGTGAAGAGAAGAGAGAAAAAAGATATATTTAGGTCTTACCTTCAATCCCTAAGCTAAATACTCAAATAATCCAACATAAGGTTATTAAAAAGGAAAATAATCACTGAAATCACCTAAATAATCTCTCTAGTTCAAAATCTCTTTCCAATAGAGGAAAATGAGTATTTTGAGGAAGGGTTTAGGTAAAAAATATAAATTTTAAAGGAATTTAAGTCATTGATAATTGGTTTATGTGGTTTGGTAAACCATGCACCAACTGTAAAAATTCCACAATCCAAAAAATACTAGGGTCACATGGTTTGGTCATGTGATTTACCAAAATGTGTTCCTACCCCTTAGAGAAAAACAACGTGTAGCATTTTTTCACATGGTTTACCTAAAATGTGAAACAATCACGTGCCTACCCCCAAACCCTTATTTTACCTCACATTATTGATTAGGGAATCCTCATGGTTCCCCTACTATGTGCTAACTGTGTTACCTTTATAAACTATCCAAAACTTTTGAAAACTCGATAGAACCTCCCAAAAACAACCCAAACCACTTTATAACATAAAAATACATAATATAACAGTAAAATACCTTAAACTTGGGGTGTTTTATAACTTGTTTTTATGATATTTTTATATTATCTAATGATTTTTGTTTATAATATATATATATTTATAATATGGGTTATTTTGAGTTAAAGTTAAAGCTTCTCTTTATTTTAAATGGGATATTTAAATGAAACTTTATTTTTTATATGATTTTCAAAAAGGGATTTAAAAGTATCTATCATAAATATGGAGTCCCATTTAGCACATTGTATAATTTTTTTCACATATTTTAAGCTACAACATTGGTTTGAACCCCATTGTTTAATAAGCAACATATTCTTATCTATGTTGAATGATGAAATGGATTATTATTTTATGGTTATATAAATGAGAATGTGATATTATTTAAAAAGGGTGAATGGAGGTGGAATGAGGTAAGATAATTTGATGAATTTCCTTATGATATATTATTGATATACTATTGATATGTGATAAATCTTTCCCCACCTATAGTAGTAGACTTCAAGGGAAACCTAAGTATCTAAGTTGAAGATTAAGATATGGTTGTTATTCTAGTTATGTTCACATACTAACTAGTATCCTATAGTATATTATATATTCTAACTATGGTGAGTGTCACCTGGTGAGGCTTGGTTAGAGAAAGATGGGTAGGTTATTTGTTTGGAACTTGATAAATAGGTTGATAAATGGTTTTTCCCAAGTATGTCTAAGATCATTACACTAGGACTTAAGAGTTTCCTATGATTATATATGCTTTACTTAGTTTTACTTACTTCCACACATTTTATATGATCTTTTTATATTTCTATTCAATATTTTATAATGATATGTGTTACTTGAACTTATTTCTTCTTATGATGTGATTTAAAAGTATTCTTCATCCTAGTGTGACTTATTAATACTTAAAACTATTTTATAGTTACTTTCAATACTTTTATTAGTTGTTTTCTTATTTTTGTACCTTTATTTCTCATACTTATACATTTTATGAATTGTTTTATTACCTTTGATTCATCTCATTTATAATTTTAAAATTGGTTTAAAAATGTTTTAGAAATGAAATTTATAAATGGGTTTTCTAGTAAATAATTTAAATGTTTATTTTAAAGTACTACTTGGATTTTGAAAGGTATTTCATGAATTTTCACGGGGTTTTAATAAAATTCCAAAATAACTACTATTTAGTTTTTTTTATTTCAAACTAGAATTTATAGACTATTTAATTAATGGAAATTCATTAACCATTGGTGAAATTATATTAGTAATTCTAGATCATACCTTATTTATACCACTCAGTGTAAGTAGATTCAGTGGATTTTGTAGGTTCATGTTGATATTATTAAGGAGTTCCTTCTCGAGGACTCATATTAAATAATTCATAGATAGGGTTTTGATAATGATGTAAAAGAATCACCTTAGGTCTTGAGGATATCACTGGTTGGGTATTTGGGATCATTTTATCTATTTCAGACTGTTTTTGTATCACCCACTTTTGATTCCCTTTTATTTTGAGTTTGTAGACCCCGGAAAACGCGTCCCCAAAATTTTCCAAATGCTTCCATACATGATCCAAGATCATAGTCCATTTCGCAAGCTTCGATTTGGTAGGTCGTAGGGCCCGAAAAGAGCTACGGATTAAGAGTTATGGACATTTGAAGTTGGGCTGGAAATCTGGTTTGCGAAGCCCATTCGTGGATCCCCCCTCCGTGATCGCGGAGCGCCTCCGCGAAGCAATGAGGCGAGAGGCTCCACGAACGAATTTGACGTTTGCGATGCACCGCGAAGACCCCTCGCGAAGCACTGATGTGAAGCACCGATGCGAAGCACCCGTGCAGCGTGGTCCCGCGAAGCTCCGGAGGCGGTAACTCTCCGCGAACGAATTTGACGTTCGCGAGCCCGCCGCGAAGCTCCGGAGGCGGTACGTCTCCGCGAACGAATTTGACGTTCACGAGCGCACCGCGAAGCTCCTGAGGCGGCGCGGGAGTTCTGCTTCGCGGCGACCCTTGCCTATAAATACCCAGCTCGCCCCACTTCTCAGGGGGGACGGCCACGGCCACTTCGCCCCTTGGGCGGCCGAGCGGAGCTCCGCATTGCGGCTCTGCGAAGCCATGCTCCGCGAGCAGCTTCCTTCGCGTTGCTGCTCCGCGAGCGGAGGATCCGCGAGCCTATGCTCCGCGATGCTTCTCCGTGATGCTGCTCCGTGAGACCGAGCTTCGCGAGAGCCCATGCTCCGCGATGCTGCTCCGCGAGACCCATTTGCTCCGCGAGACCCCTTTGCTCCGCGAGAGCCCATTGCTCCGCGAGGCCATGCTCCGCGAAGCTACTCCGCGAAGCTCCTTCGCGAGGATCCCACCTTCGCGTCCATCGGTCCATACCGTGGGGGCCGCGCCCCCGCACCCCCGCTCGGGGTCAGTGCCGGGCTTCGGTCCCGGCCCTCCGGGCCGATCCCTTCGTTACCGTCACAGACCCCCATGAAAAATGGAGAGTCGCACCGCGAACTTTTCGGGCCGGGATGCCGGGATTTTCCATTGTGCCCTTATGCACTCGCACCTTCCACCTATGGAACACCATGATTTGAGATACTCCTCCACACACCATGAAACACCTTCAGTTGATGTATTCCTCTTGGTTTGTTTCCTATGTCGGGAGTTGAGGTTCTCATCATCAATTCCCCGAGTACCTTGAGTCGAACCATTCCTCAGGAAACTCCTCCAAACCCATTCACTTGGCTTCTATGCCAGGTTGAACCAGAAAGGGCCGCACTTGCGTAAGTCCCAACACCAACCATTTCTAGGCACCAGCCAATAGTCCTATCTACATGACATTAAACTGTAGTAATCCCCATGTGCCAAACATAGGATGCCTCTTGCTCCAAATAAGAGATGCCTCATGCTCCTAGCATGAGACGCCAATAGTCCTACCTACATGACTCTAAACTGTAGTATTCTCCCTATCTAACAAATGATAGGATTCCTCTTTCCCTATAAAAGAGATTCCTCATGCTCCTAGCATGAGATGCCAACAGTCCTTTCTACATGACTCTAAACTGTAGTAATCCTTATGTTCCAAACATAGGATGCCTCTTGCCCTACACGAGAGATGCCTCATGCTCCTAGCATGAGACGCCAATAGTCCTACCTACATGACTCTAAACTGTAGTATTCTCCCTATCTAACAAATGATAGGATGCCTCTTTCCCTATACAAGAGATGCCTCATGCTCCTAGCATGAGATGCCAACAGTCCTACCTACATGACTATAAACTGTAGTACTACCTATGTGACAATCATAGGATGCCTCTTGCCCTGTACGAGAGATGCCTTATGCTCCTAGCATGAGATGCCTAATAGTCCTATCTACATGACTATAAACTGTAGTACACCCTATCTAACAAATGATAGGATGCCTCTTGTTCCAAACATGAGATGCCTTATGCCCCAAGCATAAGATGCTCAATGGCATGACTACAGTGGCATGATTCCAATGACCCTTAGCATTATCCCTCTTATGCACCAGTGCATAGGTGAAGGCCTCAATTCATTAGTGAGTTGGGATTCCCTCATGGCCAGACATGAGGAAGACACCTGGGCAGCTTCCTAGCATAAGCCCCCATTCACCAGTGCCACTCCTTAGCGGCACCCGGGCAGCTTCCTAGCATATGCCCTATTCGCCATTGCCGCTCCATAGCGGCACCCGGGAAGCTTCTTAGCGTAAGACCCATTCACCAGTGCCGCTCCATAGCGGCACCCGGGCAGCTTCCTAGCATAAGCCCCATTCACTAGTGCCACTCTTTGGCGGCACCTGGGCAGCTTCCTAGCGTAATCCCCATTCACCATTGTCGTTTCATAACGGCACCTGGGCAGCTTCCTAGCGTAAGCCCCATCCACGATTGCCGCTCCTTAGCGGCATCAGGGTAGCTTCCTTGCGTAAGCCCCATTCACCATTGCCACTCCATAGCGGCACCCGGGCAGCTTCCTAGCATAAGCCCCATTCACCATTTCTGCTCTATGGCGGCATCCGGGCAGCTTCCTTGCGTAAGCCCCATTCACCATTGCCGCTCCATAGCGGCACCTGGGCAGCTTCCTAGCATAAACCCCATTCACCATTTCTGCTCTATAGCGGCACCCTGGCAGCTTCCTAGCATAAGCCCCATTCACCATTGCCCCTCCATAGCGGCACCCGGGCAGCTTCCTCGCGTAAGCCCCATCCACTGTTGCGACCCCCATTCAGCGGTAAGCCGTTGACATCCCTATCTAGTGGTAAGCCGTTGTGACCCAATCCAGCGGTAAGCCGTTGCGACCCCATTCAGCGGTAAGCCGTTGATATCCCTATCCAGCGGTAAGCCGTTGTGACCCAATCCAGCGGTAAGCCGTTGCGACCCCATTCAGCGGTAAGCCGTTGACATCCCTATCCAGCGGTAATCCGTTGTGACCCAATCCAGCGGTAAGCCGTTGCGACCCCATTCAGCGGTAAGCCGTTGATATCCCTATCCAGTGGTAAGCCGTTGTGACCCAATCCAGCGGTAAGCCGTTGCGACCCCCATTCAGCGGTAAGCCATTGAAATCCCTATCCAGCGGTAAGCCGTTGTGACCCAATCCAGCGGTAAGCCGTTGCGACCCCCATTCAGCGGTAAAACTACTAGAAAAGGGGGCATTGAAGCCCCCCAGACTCCGGAGACCTCCATTGGCGGTCTCTATAGCTAACCAATAGCGACCGCCAATGGCGGTCGCTAACCTACATAAAAAAAAGGGGGGCTTCTGCGCCCCCCCCCCCCCCCCCCCCCCCGTGCCCCCTCGACCCTGATCCCCCCCGATCGCCGCCCTAACCCCCTCCCTCCCTCGCCTCCCTCCCTCGCCGCCCTACCCTCCCCCGCCGCCCGGCCTCCCCCGCCGCCCGGCCTCCCCCGCCGCCCGGCCTCCCCCGCCGCCCGGCCTCCCCCGCCGCCTACCCTCCGGCCGCCGCCCTCCGCCCTCGGGCCTCCGGCCGCCGCCCTCCGCCCTCGGGCCTCCGGCCGCCGCCCTCCGGCCTCTCGGCCCTCCCCCCCCACCCTGGACGGCACCCGCACTCCGGACAGCCCCCGCCGCGCACTCCGGACTGCCCCCCGCACCCCGGACGCCTCCCCGCACCCTGGACAGCCCCCCCCCCCCCCGCGCACTCCGAACCGCCCCCGTACCCCGGACGCCTCCCCGCACCCCGGACAACCCCCCCCCCCCCCCCCCCCCGTGCACTCCGGACCGCCCCCCGCACCCCGGACGCCTCCCCGCACCCCGGACAGCCCCCCCTGCACTCGGACACCCCCCTCCAAACCCGGACAGCCCCCCCGCACCCCGGACAGCCCCCCCCCCCCCCCCCCCCCCCGCACTCGGACACCCCCCCTCTGAACCCGGACAGCTCCCCCGCACCCCGGACAGGCCCCCCGCACCCCGGACACCCCACCCCGCACCCCCGACAGCCCCCCTGCACCCCCGACAGCCCCCCCCCCCCCCCCCCCCCCGCACCCCGGACACTTCCGCACCCCGAACACCCCTGCCCGCACCCCTGACAGGCCCCCGACACCCCGGACACCCCTCCCCGCACCTCGGACAGCCCCCCCCCCCCCCCCCCCCCCCCCCGACCCCGGACACCCCCCCTCGCTGCCCGTCCCCCGTCCCCTCACCGCCTCCTCTCCTCCAGCTCCCCGCCGCCGTCGCCGCCCGTCCCCTCCCTTGCCGCACCGCCTTTGGCTCCGGCTCCCCTTCGCTGCCTCCTCTCCCTCGCAGCACCGCCTTCGGCTCCCCTCCCTTTCAGGTTTGTAGCTCAATCAGGTAACATGAGCTTTCAGTTACATTATTATTTTATCAATGGTTCATAAACAAATGGTTAATATTTATTTTGAATATAGTTGATTTGAAAAATGTAAATGTAATAAGTATTGTGTAAATGTTTGTTATACAGATATTATTATGGATAAGAGTTGGATTGATCTTCCAAATCGAACGTCTAGAGAATATTTCAATGGAATTATGAAGTTTATTGACTTCACGAGAGGATTTGAAAGTGACTATATTAGTTTTCCATGTAGAAAATGTGCTAACAGATATCAATTCACACGAGATACTGTGAGGGATCACCTTTTCTTTAATGGATTTCTGAAAAATTATAAGATTTGGACTCGTCATGGAGAAGAATATGTTCGTTGTCAAAATACAGATGCAGCTCAGATGGATGTTGATGCAAGGATGACTGATCCAATGCATGAAATGCTTACTGAAATGGTACGTGGGTTTGATCCTGAAGGCATTGACATCCAGAATCTTGAGACCAGTGAGATAAATCTTCGCTCTGGTGAAGATCGTGATTCGAGGAGGTTTTATGAAGTACTTGATGATGCAAAAACAGAATTATATCCTGGATGTACTTCTTACAATAAACTGTCGTTTATCGTAGAGTTGTTGCATTTGAAGACTTTGAATAATTGGTCAGACACATCATTCGACATGCTTTTGGTTTTATTGAAAAAAGTTCTTCCTGTCGACGCTAAGATTCCTGAGTCGTATTACTATGCTCGTAAGTTGACAGAGAACTTAGGTTTTACATATGAGACTATAGATGCATGTGCAAACAACTGTATGTTGTTTAGAAATGAAACTGCTCATTTGGATATTTGTACAGTTTGTGGCGCTTCCAGGTGGAAAGAGAACAGGGGAAATAAGACTCATCAAAGTCAGATTGCGATATAGGGGAAACCGATTGCCGTAAAGAAAATGCATTACTTTCCCCTTAAACCGAGGTTGAAAAGATTTTTTATGTCATCTAAAGTTCTAATTTAATGAGATGGCATGCAGAAAGAGTTCATGAAAGTGACATGTTAACCCACCCAGCAGACTCTCATGCATGGAAGGATTTTGATAAGAGACATCCCGACTTTTCTAAAGATGTTCGTAATGTCCGATTGGGATTGGCAGCAGATGGTTTCAATCCATTCAAGTCTATGGTTGGTGCAACTCATAGCACATGGCCCGTGGTGTTGGTTCCATATAATCTTCCTCCGTGGCTTTGTATGAAGAAACAATTTATATTACTTTCCACTCTTATTGATGGACCTAAAAGTCCGGGGATAAGATTTATGTTTACCTTCAGCCATTGATTGATGAGTTGAATGAATTTTGGGGCGATGGTGTGATGACTTATGACTGCGAACGAATGAATGTTCAAACTGCATGCTGCTTTATTGTGACAATCAATGACTTCCCAGCTTATGCAAATTTATCAGGCTGGAGTACGAAAGGGGAATTTGATTGCCCTTGTTGAAATAAAAGTAAAAAATTTGTATGGCTTAAACATTCCAAAAAATGGGCATACATGGGTCACAGGCGTTTTCTCCCTCCCCAGCACAGGTTCAGAAAGGACAGAGTGGCATTTGATGGTTCTAGAGAGTTCAGCCCAACACCAAAGATCATGACAGGAGTCAAATGTTATCGCAGATTGAGGAAGAAAATATCCGCACGGTATATGAAATTCAGGATTTGGTGGCTCCTCCAGTTCGTAATATTCGTGCTGCGGGTAGGCAGCGCAGTCACAATTGGAAAAAGAAAAGTATTTTTTATAGTCTTCTGTATTGGAAAACAAACATGTTGAGGCATAATTTGGATGTCATCCACATTGAAAAAAATGTTGTGATAACATATTGTGGACCATTTTAGTGTCAGTGGAAAGTCAAAGGACCATGTTAATGCACGCCGTGATTTGAAGAAATGGGTTTAAGGAAACAGTTGCATTTACAGTTAGCTGAGGGAAACAAGGCATATATGCCTGCTGCACAGTATTCGATGACTATAGAGGAGAAAGAGACATTTCTTTCCATTTTGAAGATGGTCAAGGTGCCTGATGGTTACTCTTCTAATATTTCAAAGTGTGTGGAATCTGACGAGCAAGACATTGTAAGGGTTGAAAAGTCATGACAATCACATATTACTTCAGCAGTTGATTCCAATCGCAATTTGTGATTGTTTATCCCCCCAATGTTGTTCAGGCCCTTGATTGAGATGAGTAATTTTTTTAGACAGCTTTGTTTAAGAAATCAACGAATGAGTGATTAAAAGGTTTGCAGGACCGAATTGTACTTACGCTTTGTCACTTTGAGAACTTCCCCCCCCCCTCATTTTTTGATGTTATGGTCCACTTGACAGTGCACCTAACTGATGAAGTAATGGCTGCTAGTCCAGTGCAATTCAGGTGGATGTATCCTATTGAACGGTATTTGAGTACATTGAAAAGATTTGTACGCAACAGAGCTCGTCCAGAGGCATCAATAGCCAATGGTTATTTGATGGATGAGTGTACTACCTTTTGTGCAGAATATCTTACGATGTTGAAACAAAATTAGATAATCCCTCTCGGATTCATGATGGTCCAGTTGGAGAAGGAAACCACATTTGATATGGACAACATCGAGTGGATACAAGCACATCGATATATCTTGTTCAATACTCCATCAGTTGCACCATTAATGCAGTAAGTATCTTATCAATGTGCTTGTATAACTTTTACATGTTTTGTTTGCATAAGTTGATCTTTTAAACATCGCGTAATCATTTGCAGGAAACACATTAATGAGATAAAAGAAGAGATGCATCGTGCGACTGAGTTGCAAATTCAACAATCTCATTATGCGGCATTTCATGATTGGTTCAAGGATTATGTATGTATAAATTGATTTTCATTATGAGTGAAGTATTAAACTAATTCTTTCTGCATATATCAGTATTGATTTTTATAAATTATATAGGTTCGTAAGCTGAGGGAGTTAGGGGACCCCACGCTACTTGAAGTATTTATCCAACTGGCTGAGGGTCCATCTATAACGGCTCGTCGTTATAAAGCTATTGATGCTAATGGTTTTCGATTTCGCATTAAAGATGTTGACGACAAACGAGCAACACAAAATAGTGGCATCGGTTGTCCCTTGTCGATTCTGGTTATTAATATGGTCAATTGATAGACATCATTGAAGTTGTATACACACACGGTTTGAAGTACATATTGTTAAAGTGTAATTGGGTTGATCTAGTGCGTGGATGTAAAGTCGATCAATATCAGTTTTCATTGGTGAATTTTAACTATATGTTATACAGAAATAATGAACGAGTTGAGAATGAACCTTTCATTTTGACATCACAAGCGGAACAAGTATTCTTCATTACTTTGCCTTCGTATCCAAGTTGGCAAGTTGTTGTCAAAATGTCTTGGCGAGGAGTGTTTTTATTTGAAGAGATGAACCCGAGACTGTTCCGTTTGTTTACCAACAACTTGATCAACATACCGTAGTTCAACATGAAGAAGATATTTATTGGGTCAGAGCGGCTGTTGAAGGAGAAACGGTCGATTTGCATGCTTAATGAAAGGTATAATTGTTTTCCCGCTATTCAGTAGAATGTCCTAGGATATCATAAATTATCTAATCATTTTATAAATCCTTATAAGTTTTAATCCTCACTTTGTAGTTAATTCAGTCATAAATATTTAGGTTGATTAACTTTCTGATTTTTAAAATTCATTCACAACTAATTATTCAATCCATTTTTTGTTTGATTAACAGTTGTACAAGTTTGATTTATTAAGAACAATCCAATTTATCTTTTAAACACTTTGGACTCATTACTGATATTTTCTATGACTGCAGACATGTCAGGGGAAGAGGCAGAAGATCCACATCATCCATCTGAGGCATCTACGTCTCAAGGTCCGAGGTATGTTTGAATGTCATTGTCTATATTTTTTTATGTAATTGACATATATATATATATATATAATATATAACATTTTTCAATTTATATATAAAATTGTTTTCAACAGGATCAGACTTGGCTGCTTCTTCTCTCGCAGGAGAGTCCCTGGTCATGGCATATTATCATGGAATTCCGACACGACGATAGATGTTTCATTTGATGAGGTATTTCATCCCGTGGGACCGAATGCCCCGGCATTTATTCATCAGCTGGGTCATATCATACGTGACCCACATCGATTTCCATTGACCACGCCGTGATTGGGCTTCTATCCCTCAGGGACACATTATATCGTCTATGGAGGAGGTTCAGGTAAGAAAATAATTTTACTTTATTTTATATTTATAAAGAATATTAATATGTTTGATTATTTTCTTTATAGCAAAATTTAAAAGTATGACCTGAAGAGTTTCGGCCCGTGTGTATGAGCAAATGCCGTAAGATGTGGAAAGATTATAAAGGCAATGTGAAGAGGGACCACTGGGTACCAAATGTGGGTGCCCTTGACATTTTGGAAAAAGTCCGAGAGGTGTCCTCCCGGCTCAGTGGCATGACTTGGTTGCATATTGGTCTACTGAGGGTGTTGCGGTTTGTATATTAATTATTTTTCTGTATATATATTTTCAATAATATGTGATTTGTTTGAATTTGAATGAATTGAATGTAGGAGGTGTCAACACGCCATCGGAGAATCGAGCGTTGCAGGGGACCAGCTCAAAGGCTCGGGACTCGTCACGTGTCTCAGATCCGACATGAGGTATATATTATTCATTTTTTAATTTATTAATTAATATGGTTTTTTGTGTTTATATTCTTTTAATATACAGTTGCGAGGGCAAGGTGCAGCAACTGATAAAATGTCGGTGTGGATAAGGACTCGTGATCGCAATGATCCAGAGGTTGCAGCATTGATAGTAAGTGTCTGTACTTACCAATAATTACATAAATCTATATATTAACATATATATATTTATATATATTAAATATTTCACAGGATCAATTTGAAGCTGAGTTAGAGCATCTGCCAGAGGACCAGCGACAGCTTCCCATGCGACGGGATGAGATCTTTCATCGCATTATTGGCCGGGACGGGCATGGCTATAGTTTGACCTATGAGCAGGGATTCTCGTTCTGTAGTGTCACGCGCTGCGGGTTGTCGGTCCTGCTGTTGCTCATATGACACAGCAGATGTCAGATTTTGAGGCACGGATGCGCGCTTCCGAGGAGACAAATGCGCAATTGACAGCTGAGGTTAGAGCACTGCGGGAATATGTGCGTCGAGCTGATGGTACAGGGGATCATACGACGCAGGTATATACTGTATTTATTTATTTAATTTAAATTATTTTTGTTATTAAAATATTTATAATGTTTATTTTTTGTAGGCACCTGGCCCACCAGAAGGAGGTAGCAGTGATGACAATGCGTGACGCACCATATATTCACGAGATATGTTTTTTTGTTTTTACTGGTAGGGTTGACATTTATGTACTGTATTTATTCATTTAAGTAATGCATTATTACCATCCATGGTGGTCTTTTAAATATTTATACACATATTGAGTTTTTGATCAGATAATCTTGAATGATTCTACATTTGAAAAAGTCGAACTAATTCCAACAGCCCCCCCCCCCCCCCCGCACCCCTGTACAGCCCCCCGCACCCCCGTACAGCCCCCCGCACCCCCGTACAGCCCCCGCACCCCCGTACAGCCCCCCACCGCACCCCCGTACAGCCCCCCCCCCCCCGCACCCCCGCACCCCAGTACTGCCCCCCCGCACCCCCGTACAGCCCCCCCGTACAGCCCCCCGCACCCCCGTACAGCCCCCCCGCACCCCCGTACAGCCCCCCCCCCCCCCCGCACCCCCGCACCCCCGTACTGCCCCCCCTCACCCCCGTACAGCCCCCCCGCACCCCCGTACAACCCCCCGCACCCCCGTACTGCGCGCGACACGTCCGATTGTGTCCTTTTCAGCAGCGCGGCGCGCGCTGAAATGGCGCGTTGGGGGGTCAAAACCACCCGAACGACCTCCAAATGCCACGAAACCGTACGAAAACATCCGGGGCGTGAATTGTGAAATGGTCGGCTAGACGGAACCTCATTCGGAGGTGCCGTTTGACCGCGGCGGCCGGAAACGCGTTTCCGGCGCCATTAAACACCAAAACGGCGTGCGGCGGTCCAATTCGGAGCAAACGTGCTCTGAATGACCTGAAACCGCACGGGAAAAATAGAAATATTATTCCTGAGATGCAGGAGGAGGCCGCACATCCATCGGACGTGCGGTACGCGCGGCACGTCCGATTGTGTCCTTTTCAGCAGCGCGGCGCGCGCTGAAATGGCGCGTTGGGGGGTCAAAACCACCCGAACGACCTTCGAATGCCACGAAACCGTACGACAACATCCGGGGCGTGAATTGTGATATGTTCGGCGAGACGGAACCTCATTCGGAGGTGCCGTGTGACCGCGGCGGCCAGAAACGCGTTTTCGGCGCCATTAAACACCAAAACGGCGTGCGGCGGTCCCATTCGGAGAAAACGTGCTCCGAAGGACCTGAAACCTCACGGGAACGATATAAATATTATTCCAGAGATGCAGGAGGAGGCCGCACATCCATCGGACGTGCGGTGCGCGCGGCACGTCCAATTGTTTCCTTTTCAGCAGCGCGACGCGCGCTGAAATGGCGCGTTGGGGGGTCAAAACCACCCGAACGACCTCCGAATACCACGAAACCGTACGAAAACATCCGGGGCGTGAATTTTGAAATGGTCGGCCAGAAGGTACCTCATTCGGAGGTTCCGTTTGACCGCGGCGGCCGGAAACGCGTTTCCGGCGCCATTAAACACCAAAACGGCGTGCGGCGGTCCAATTCGGAGAAAACGTGCTCCGAACAACCTAAAACCGAACGGGAACGATAGAAATATTATTCCTGAGACGCAGGAGGAGGCCGCACGTCCATCGGACGTGCGGTGCGCGCGGCACGTCCGATTGTGTCCTTTTCAGCAGCGCGGCGCGCGCTGAAATAGCGTGTTGGGGGGTCAAAACCACCCGAACGACCTCCGAATGCCACGAAACCGTACGAAAACATCCGGGGCGTGAATTGTGAAATGGTCGGCCAGACGGAACCTCATTCGGAGGTGCCGTTTGACCGCGGCGGCCGGAAACGCGTTTCCGGCGCCATTAAACACCAAAACGGCGTGCGGCGGTCCAATTCGGAGCAAACGTGCTCCGAATGACCTGAAACCGCACGGGAACGATAGAAATATTATTCCTGAGATGCAGGAGGAGGCCGCACGTCCATCGGACGTGCGGTGCGCGCGACACGTCCAATTGTGTCCTTTTCAGCAGCGCGACGCGCGCTGAAATGACGCGTTGGGGGGTCAAAACCATCCGAACGACCTCCGAATGCCACAAAACCGTACGACAACATCCGGGGCATGAATTGTGAAATGGTAGGCCAGACGGAACCTCATTTGGAGGTACCGTTTGACCGCGGCGGCTGGAAACGCGTTTCCGGCGCCATTAAACACCAAAACGGCGTGCGGCGGTCCAATTCAAAACAAACGTGCTCCGAATGACCTGAAACCGCACAGGAACGACAGAAATATTATTCCTGAGATGCAGGAGGAGGCCGCACGTCCATCGGACATGCGGTGCGCGCGGCACGTCCGATTGTGTCCTTTTCAGCAGCGCGGCGCGCGCTGAAATGGCGCGTTGGGGGGTCAAAACCACCAGAACAACCTCCGAATGCCACGAAACCGTACGACAACATCCGGGGCGTGAATTTTGAAATGGTCAGCCAGACGGCACCTCATTCGGAGGTGCCGTTTGACCGCGGCGGCCGAAAACACGTTTCCGGCGCCATTAAACACCAAAACGGTGTGCGGCGGTCCAATTCGGAGCAAACGTGCTCCGACCGACCTAAAACCGCACGGAAATGACAGAAATATTATTCCTGAGATGCAGGAGGAGGCCGCACGTCCATCGGACGTGCGGTGCGCGCGACACGTCCGATTGTGTCCTTTTCAGCAGCGCGGCGCGCGCTGAAATGGCGCGTTGGGGGGTCAAAACCACCCGAACGACCTCCGAATGCCACGAAACCGTACGACAACATCCGGGGCGTGAATTGTGAAATGGTCGGCCAGACGGCACCTCATTCGGAGGTTCTGTTTGACCGCGGCGGCCGGAAACGCGTTTCCGGCGCCATTAAACACCAAAACGGCGTGCGACGGTCCAATTCGGAGCAAACGAACTCCAAACGACCTGAAACCGCACGGGAATGACATAAATATTATTCCTGAGATGCAAGAGGAGGCCTAACGTTCATCGGACGTGCGGTGCGCGCGGCACGTCCGATTGTGTCCTTTTCAGCAGCGCGGCGCACGCTGAAATGGCGCGTTGGGGGTCAAAACCACCCGAACGACCTCCGAATGCCACGAAACCATACGACCACATCCGGGGCGTGAATTGTGAAATGGTCGGCCAGACGGAACCTCATTCGGAGGTGCCGTGTGACCGCGGCGGCCGGAAAAGCGTTTCCGGCGCCATTAAACACCAAAACGGCGTGCGGCGGTCCAATTCGGAGAAAACGTGATCCGAACGACCTGAAACCGCACGGGAACGATATAAATATTATTCCTGAGATGAAGGAGGAGACAACACGTCCATCGGACGTGCGGTGCGCGCGGCACGTCCGATTGTGTCCTTTTCAGCAGCGCGGCGCGCGCTGAAATGACGCGTTGGGGGGTCAAAACCACCCGAACGACCTCCGAATACCACGAAACCATACGAAAACATCTGGGGTGTGAATTGTGAAATGGTCGGCCAGACGGCACCTCATTCGGAGGTGCCGTTTGACTACGGCGGCCGAAAACGCGTTTCCGGCGCCATTAAACACCAAAACGGCGTGCGGCGGTCCAATTCGGAGCAAACGTGCTCCGAACGACCTGAAACCACACGGGAACGACAAAAATATTATTCCTGAGATGCAGGAGGAGACAGCACGTCCATCGGACGTGCGGTGCGCGCGGCACGTCCGATTGTGTCCTTTTCAGCAGCGCGGCGCGCGCTGAAATGGCGCGTTGGGGGGTCAAAACCACCCGAACGACCTCCGAATGCCACAAAACCGTACGACAACATCCGGGGCGTGAATTGTGAAATGGTCGGTCAGACGGCACCTCATTCGTAGGTGCCGTGTGACCGCGGCGGCCGGAAACGCGTTTCCAGCGCCATTAAACACCAAAACGGCGTGCAGCGGTCCAATTCGGAGCAAACATGCTCCGAACGACCTGAAACCACACGGGAACGACAAAAATATTATTCCTAAGATGCAGTAGGAGGCCGCACATCCATCGGACGTGCGGTGCGCGCGGCACGTCCGATTGTGTCCTTTTCAGCAGCGCGGCGCGCGCTGAAATGGCGCGTTGGGGGGTCAAAACCACCCGAATGACCTCCGAATGCCACACAACCATACAACAACATCCGGGGCGTGAATTGTGAAATGGTCGGCCAGACGACACCTCATTCAGTGGTGCCGTTTGATCGCGGCGGCCGGAAACGCGTTTCCGGCGCCATTAAACACCAAAACGGCGTGCGACGGTCCAATTCGGAGAAAACGTGCTCTGAACGACCTGAAACCGCATGGGAACGACAGAAATATTATTCCTGAGATGCAGGAGGATACGAAACGTCCATCGGAAGTGCGGTGTGCGCGGCACGTCCGATTGTGTCCTTTTCAGCAGCGCGGCGCGCGCTGAAATGGCGCGTTGGGGGGTCAAAACCACCCGAACGACCTCCGAATTCCACGAAACCGTACGAAAACATCCGGGGCATGAATTGTGAAATGGTCGGCCAGATGGCACCTCATTCGGAAGTACCGTTTGACCGCGGCGGCCGGAAACGCGTTTCCGGCGCCATTAAACACCAAAACGGCGTGCGGCGGTCCAATTCGGAGCAAACATGCTCTGAACAACCTGAAACCGCACGGGAACGACAGAAATATTATTCCTGAGATGCAGGAGGAGATGGCACATCCATCGGACGTTAGGTGCGCGCGGCACGTCCGATTGTGTTCTTTTCAGCAGCGCGGCGCGCGCTGAAATGGCGCGTTGGGGGGTCAAAACCACCCGAACGACCTCCGAATGCCACGAAACCGTACGACAACATCCGGGGCGTGAATTGTGAAATAGTCGGCCAGACGGAACCTCATTCGTAGGTGCCCTGTGACCGCGGCGTCCGGAAACGCGTTTCCGGCGCCATTAAACACCAAAACGGCGTGCGGCGGTCCAATTCAGAGCAAACGTGCTCCGAATGACCTGAAACCGCACGAGAATGACAGAAATATTATTCCTGAGATGCAGGAGGAGGCCGCACGTCAATCGGACGTACAGTGCACGCGGCACGTCCGATTGTGTCCTTTTCAGCAGCGCGGCGCGTGCTGAAATGACGCGTTGAGGGGTCAAAACCACCCGAACGACCTCCGAATGCCACGCAACCGTAAGAAAACATCCGGGGCGTGAATTGTGAAATGGTCGGCCAGACGGCACCTCATTCGGAGGTGCCGTTTGACCGCGGCGGCCGGAAACGCGTTTCCGGCGCCATTAAACACCAAAACGGCGTGCGGCGCTCCAATTCGGAGCAAACGTGCTCCGAACAACCTGAAACCGCACGGGAACGACAGAAATATTATTCCTGAGATGCAGGAGGAGGCCTCACATCCATCGGACGTGCGGTGCGCGCGGCACTTCCGATTGTGTCCTTTTCAGCAGCGCGGCGCGCACTGAAATGGCGCGTTGGGGGGTCAAAACCACTCGAACGACCTCCGAATGCCACGAAACCATATGACAACATCCGGGACGTGAATTGTGATATGGTCGGCCAGACGGAACCTCATTCGGAGGTGCCGTGTGACCGCGGCAGCCGAAACTCATTTCCAGCGCCATTAAACACCAAAACGGCGTGCGACGGTCCCATTCGGAGCAAACGTGCTCCGAAGGACCTGAAACCACATGGGAACGATAAAAATATTATTCCTGAGATGCAGGAGGAGGCCGCACGTCCATCGGACGTGCGGTGCGCGCGGCACATCCGATTGTGTCCTTTTCAGCAGCGCGACGCGCGCTGAAATGGCGCGTTGGGGGGTCAAAACCACCCGAACGACCTATGAATGCCACGAAACCGTATGAAAACATCCGGGGCGTGAATTGTGAAATGGTCGGCCAGACGACACCTCATTCGGAGGTTCCGTTTGACCGTGGCGGCCGGAAACGAGTTTCCGGCGCCATTAAACACCAAAACGGCGTGCGTCGGTCCAATTCGGAGCAAACATGCTCCGAACAACCTGAAACCGCACGGGAACGACAGAAATATTATTCCCGAGATGCAGGAGGAGGCCGCACATCCATCGGACATGTGGTGCGCGCGGCACGTCCGATTGTGTCCTTTTCAGCAGCGCGGCGCGCGCTGAAATGGCGCGTTGGGGGGTCAAAACCACCCGAACGACCTCCGAATGCCACGAAACCGTACGAAAACATCCGGGGCGTGAATTTTGAAATGGTCGGCCATACGGCACCTCATTCGGAGGTTCTGTTTGACCGCCGCGGCCGGAAACGCGTTTCCAGCGCCATTAAACACCAAAACGTCGTGCGGCGGTCCAATTCGGAGAAAACGTGCTCTGAACGACCTGAAACCGCACGGTAACGATAGAAATATTATTCCTGAGATGCAGGAGGAGGCTGCACATCCATCGGACGTGCGGTGCGCGCGGCACGTCCGATTGTGTCCTTTTCAGCAGCGCGGCGCGCGCTGAAATGACGCGTTGGGGGTCAAAACCACCCGAACGACCTCCGAATTCCACGAAACCGTACGACAACATCCAGGGCGTAAATTGTGATATGGTCGGCCAGACGGCACCTCATTCGGAGGTGCCGTGTGACCGCGGCGGCCGGAAACGCATTTCCGGCGCCATTAAACATCAAAACGGCGTGCGACGGTCCCATTCGGAGCAAACGTGCTCTGAAGGACCTGAAACCGCACGAGAACGATATAAATATTATTTCTGAGATGCAGGAGGTGGCCGCACATCCATCGGACGTGCGGTACGCGCGGCACGTCCGATTGTGTCCTTTTCAGCAGCGCGGCGTGCGCTGAAATGGCGCGTTGGGGGGTCAAAACCACCCGAACGACCTCCGAATGCCACGAAACCGTACGACAACATCCGGGGCGTGAATTGTGAAATGGTCGGCCAGACGACACCTCATTCGGAGGTGCCGTTTGACCGCGGCGGCCGGAAACGCGTTTCCGGCGCCATTAAATACCAAAACGGCGTGCGGCGGTCCAATTCGGAGCAAACGTGCTCCGAAAGACCTGAAATGAAATTATTTCTTGAATCGAAGTTTTTAAATTATTATAGCACAATGATTTGATATTATATATATATTATATATATATTAAAACATTTAAAATATTATATATATATATATATATTTTAAAATATTGTATTTAATAGTATATATATGAATATTTATATATATATATATATATATTTATATATTCAATTCAATAATTTTTTTTTTATACTAGCGACCGCCATAGGCGGTCGCTATAGGGTGCCCGGCAGAGGGCCTTCAGCGACCGCTAAAGGCCTTTAGTGACCGCCAATGGCGGTCGCTAATGGCCCGATTTTCAGTAGTGTAAGCCGTTGACATCCCTATCCAGCGGTAAGCCGTTGTGACCCAATCCAGCGGTAAGCCGTTGCGACCCCATTCAGCGGTAAGCCGTTGACATCCCTATCCAGCGGTAAGCCGTTGTGACCCAATCCAGCGGTAAGCCGTTGCGACCCCATTCAGCGGTAAGCCGCTGACATCCCTATCCAGCGGTAATCCGTTGTGACCCAATCCA
This sequence comes from Viscum album, assembly GCA_963277665.1. Classification (NCBI taxonomy): domain Eukaryota; kingdom Viridiplantae; phylum Streptophyta; class Magnoliopsida; order Santalales; family Viscaceae; genus Viscum; species Viscum album. The sequence continues at coordinate 1,336,745,514 of OY728150.1, read as the reverse complement.
GCGGTAAGCCGTTGTGACCCCATTCAGCGGTAAGCCGTTGACATCCCTATCCAGCGGTAATCCGTTGTGACCCAATCTAGCGGTAAGCCGTTGCGACCCCATTCAGTGGTAAGTCGTTGACATCCCTATCCAGCGGTAATCCGTTGTGACCAAATCCAGCGATAAGCCGTTGCGACCCCATTTATCGATAATCCGTTTTGGGCCTCCATCCTGGAGTAAGTCCCAACACCATGGGCCGCTCAACGCGTAAGCCCCTCTTCGCTTCTCATGGACGCACCCTTCGTGACGTGATCGTCAGGTCCTTGCAACCTCTTGTTTCTCACACCGAGCATGACTCACGTGGGCTTAGAGTGAGCACCGACCCTGACCCTGAATATTCTCTTGAACTACAAGGTCTTTGATCCATGTCAAGGCATGGTATGTAGGAAGCCTCTATGAGGTTCAAGCCCACCCATCTTTCACGTCGGGTTTCACCCCCGTCCAGCACGACGTTAAACTACACTCCGGTCCAGTGGTAAGACATTGCGACCCAACCCATCATCCGAACTACGAGGACTTTGATCCATGTCAAGTCATGGTACGTAGGAAGCCTTCACGAGGTTCAAGCCCACCAATAGTGGACCCCCGGGTCTACTTTCACGTCAGTTCACCAACAAACCCATACCACTTAAACTACGAGGTCTTTGATCCATGTCAAGGCATGGTACGTAGGAAGCCTCCACGAGGTTCAAGCCCACCCGTTATTTCACGTCGGGTCCCATTCTGGTCCAGTGGTAAGCCATTGCGACCCATCCCACTTGAACTACGAGGTCTTTGATCCATGTCAAGGCATGGTACGTAGGAAGCCTCCACGAGGTTCAAACCCACCCGTCATTTCACGTCGGGTCTCACCCCCGGTCCAGCACGACGTTAAACTGCATTCTGGTCCAGTGGTAAGCCGTTGCGACCCATCCTAGCGAACTACGAGGAATTTGATCCATGTCAAGGCATGGTACGTAGGAAGACTCTATGAGGTTCAAGCCCACCCGTCATTTCATGTCGGGTCTCACCCCCGTCCAGCACGACGTTAAACTGCATTCTGGTCCAATGGTAAGCCGTTGCGACCCATCCTAGAGAACTACGAGGTCTTTGATCCATGTCAAGGCATGGTACGTAGGAAGCCTCTATGAGGTTCAAGCCCACCCGTCATTTCACGTCGGGTCCCATTCCAGTCCAGTGGCAAGCCACTACGACTCATCCCATTTGAACTACGAGGTCTTTGATCCATGTCAAGGCATGGTACGTAGGAAGCCTCCATGGGGTTCAAGCCACATTGCTCGGTCGTTCATTCACGTCGAGTTTCGCCCTCGTCCAGCATGACGTTAAACTGCATGCCTCCTTTTGTCCCGCATGACATTAAACTGTACACCCAATTCTAGTCCGACGGCAGACCGTTGTGACTAACCTGAACTACGAGGTCTTTGATCCATGTCAAGGCATGGTACGTAGGAAGCCTTCCCAAGGTTCAAGCCCACAACCCATCGGACCAAGGTCCACTTTCACGTCGGTTCACCGACAAAGCCCCATTTGAACTACGAGGTCTTTGATCTATGCCAAGGCATGGTACGTAGGAATCCTTCCTGAGGTTCAAGCCGACCCATCATCCAATTCACGTCGTGTTCTACCTACGTCCATCACGACGTTAAACTGCAATTCCCGTCCGACGGCAAGCCGTTGTGACCACCCCGAACTACGAGGTCTTTGATCCATGTCAAGGCATGGTACGTAGGAATCCTCCCAGAGGTTCAAGCCCAACTCCCATCGGACCAAGGTCCCTCACTTACGTCGGTTCGCCGACACCCACCGCCCGTCGTTTATTCACGTCAGGGTTCACTATCATCCCGCATGACGTTAAACTGTATTCCATCAATCCTGAACTACGAGGAATTTGATCCATGTCAAGGCATGGTACGTAGGAAACCTTCCCAAGGTTCAAGCCCACCATTAGTGGACCCACAGGTCTACTTTCACGTCGGTACGCTGACGATGCTCATCAGGCCAAGGTACACCTTCATGTCGGTTTATCGGCGTCATCCCGAACTACGCGGACTTTGATTCCCTGCCACGGGGATACGTAGGAAGCCTCTTCAAGGCTCAAGACCAACTTCACTGTCGCCCCTGCGATGGTCCCATTTCACTCCCCCTCCACTTCATTCATCCATCCATCAACCATCCTGATTCTCACCCGGGCCGCCACATCCTGGTGGGATCATGCCATCCACCTCCTCGTTGCTTCTAGCGGCGCATGGGCCGCTTTCCATGTGTAAGACCCATCATATCTCCGGGTCGTTGTCCTCTTTGTACACCCCGATTCATCACCCTTTTCCCCTCTAGGGAGTGCACCACCTCAGATCCGTCCTCATTGGGCATTCTGATCCGTCTCTATGGGACCATAGACGTCTCTATGCGATATACCAATCTGATCCGTCTCTATGGGACGTCCTGATCAGCCTCATTCCGTCTCTGCAAGACGTTAAACTCTCGGCCTACCTCATGCTAAACATGAGACGCCTGAGGAAAACCTCGGATGGCACGCCTTTGGTGTAACCATCTTCGCAAGACGTTAAACATTCTTCATACCCTGTGTTAAACATGGGAAGCTGAGGAAAACCTCAGGTACACGCCTTTGGTGTAACCATCTCTTCTAGACGTTAATCTTGCAACATACCCTGTGTTAAACACGGGAAGCTGAGGAAAACCTCAGATACATGCCTCGGGTTATGCACCCTTGAGATTCCCTCTCATGAGGAAGAATACAGGTTCCCCTATGTCCACACACCCAGAGATGCCCAGACATTCCTGATGTTGCCGTCTACTCCGACCGAAGGTCGCTACCATGTCAAGACCCTATAGAAAGTCTTGACGGAAGTAGTGTAATTAACCGGCGTCCATGATGATATGTCACCGGGAATGAGATTCACGAACAACGTATTAAATCTATGAGGGAGACCCGGACTAGGTGACGAGTTCCGTGGAGGAATCCACGGAAGGAAGAACCGACATCCCATCATCCCGTTTCGATCAAGGAGCAGAAGTCCCTGAATAAGGGGTGAATTCCGCCCGCCTTTGGAAAGCGGGAATGCGGGGCCACAACTGCGCATCCTCCACGGACGGATGCGCGCGCCCTGGCGAAAGCGTCGGAAACAAAGATCCAGTATAGTTTTTTTATTCCTTATTGGGTTATGTTATGGTGTGTGTGTTTTATATTGATTTTGACTTATGCCATATTTGATTTACTTTATTATTGAAATTTATTATTTTTTTTCATGTAAGTATAACTTATAGATGCACTATGTTGGATTCTTGAGAAGAATTCTATTGTGTATTTATTTATATTATTTGATAAAAATTGTTCCTAATAGTGTATACTTGATGCCATGGAACTAGTTTTCATCCCATGGAGATCAAAATTTCCCTTTGAACCCTTTCACCTACTATCTTAGTTCACAAAAAAGGATAACCTAGGTTGGTTCATGAAAAAATTGTATCATAGTCTAGTTGTTATTTGAGAAGTCATGGTAGATTGGATGTTGGATAGTTGGAAATAAAGAGGTAGTTGTTGGTAGAGTCTAGTGAAGTTACCTTGAAAATTTTAAAGGTTGTATTTTTTTGTCAATATTTAATGATGAATAATTATAAGATGATGAGATATTTTTGGACCTGTCTTGAATGTTTTTTGAGGTGTTTAGAGATGAGATGGAATGATTGAAAGAGGTTTTCTGGATGTTTGATTTAGTTATATAATTTATAGGTTCATAAGGTTCATTTTATAGATCCTAATAAGTTTATCTAGATGAGTGTAGTTTTGAGAATCTGGAAAATTCATGAAACCTATACAAATCTTTTTAGGTTCATGATTTCCATCATAAGGTTATTCTATATTATTCATAAATTTATCAGGTTATACTTTTTAAGGTCAATACATACCAACATAAGGTTTTTCCTATAACTTCATAAGGTTCATACTATACAACATAAGGTTTAGCAAGGTTTATGTAAGGTTGAGTCAAACCTTCTAGGAATATGCGAGGTTCCATTATTTTAATTTTTTTTTGAGATTTTTCCAAATTAATTTCTAAATAAGTAAATCAATTGGGATGATTCTATATAGATCCTAAATGATTGAAACATCACAAATGAATTATTATTCAAGTAGTATGAATAATCCGTGATCCTTGTTTCATGAATAATAAGAATACAATTTAGAGAAAATATATGAGAAAAAAATAGAAATGTTTTTATATATTTTCAAGAATAATGTAGATATAAATAAATCAATTCATTATTGTTCTTTATATCATAAATCACATTCTAATCAAGATATGAAGTAAGATGTGATTTCAAGAGTGTAGAATATTTCAATGCTAAGTTCTTAAGAGCTATTGTGTATCATTTGAAACATTTTATAGGAATCTGTGCATATAGAAGTTAAAATTATTTATTTTGAGTTTTTTAAAGATTGAATGAGTTTATACATGATGAGTTTTTTATGATTTAGAGATGTTATTGTGTGGAGTTTTAAAGATAATGATATTTTTATAAATTTATGTGGAGATCTTTTCCCTGTTGGAAATATTTTTGAGAAGTGTATGATTTATCATGGGGAAACAAAAGTTCTTATTTTATGATCACTCTTTGTGGAAGGTAGTTTAAAAGTATTTTATTTTTTACATATTTTTATGATGATTTTGATGGGTGTTATTTAATTCTCTCAGCTGGAGTGCTGTTGAGTTTATTGAGTCTATGAAAAAATAGAAATATGGAAAAGATAAAATATTATTATTGTAAAAAATGTATAGTATATAGAGAAAATGAGTTTCTTGAATATGGAGTGGGTTAAAGGAGGGTATAAATCTATGGTTGAGTTTAATCTATTTTTTTTACTTATGATTACAATTCTAAGTTGAGAATAATAACAAGAGGTATATGCTTATATAGGTTACATATAGTGTGAAATATCAGTATAGAGGCCTTCTTTATCTACTAAGTAGGTATATTTTGGGGATATATTTCTTGAAAATGTGATCAATATATTTTCATAATATTTATAAATTCTCAAAGATGTGGATCATCATCTATTTCTAGAGAAACTTGAAATATTTTGAGATCTTTCTCAATTTTTAGTGTTTTTGGTTCATTATAACTGGAGGGATAAAGTATACAAATTTTATAAATAGTGGGAGTAGTGAACTATAGTTAAAGGATGATACCTTCTTATCCATTGTAAGTTGGTGATATATTTATAGAGTATAAACTATAAACTAACATAATAACTTGCTATAGTATGTTGGAGTTGGTGGACTAGAACCAACTACTATGTACTTTATGATAAACTTGTATTCATGGATTTGAATATTAATAATTATATTGTCACATCTTGATTATTATTCTACATGACAATGCATGTGATAATATCCTGAGGATAACTATTGCACTAAAGGTTCATAGCGGATCCCTACTATGATGAGAACCCAGAAGTTCCATAACACTATTCTTGAATATATGTTCTATGGTCAAATGATGTTATTTGGAGGACACAAATAATATAGGTAATTAGGGGAGAGGACTCATAAAACTTTTAGGAATCGTCTCATGGTGTGCACCCTTGGTAATATCCAGGAGGATATTATGAGAATGAGAATCGCCAGTAGGAAATCCACATTTCATAGTGTCATTGGATGTTCTTATCTATATATGTGTGTATTGGTCCTTATACTTTAATATTATTATTAATGGGTATTAAAACTCACACAATTATATGTATTGATGAAAAATATGATGAAACACAATTTACAGCAAGGTAGGATATGTTGGGTGCGTCATGAGTAATACTGCATTAATAGATAATATGAGAAATGATTTTCCCCTTCCATTCCACAATAAAAGTTGATATATCTGGACCTTTTATGGAATTGATGTATCCTAAATAAATCCATGGCCATGGTGAGTAATGGGAAAGTTCAATTCTTGAAAGTCAAAGAAAGAATAATTGAGCACATGAGTTGATGGAACTAGTATGCAACCCACTTGATTTGAGATATCATGACAAAGGGATTACATTACACAATAAGTGTTTGTATGAGGTGAAACATAATTATGGTGTTAACTTCTTTCTTTATGGTTGCCTTGGCATGTTTCTAGAAACTAACCTTGGACTTTATGAAGGCTCTACCAAATTTCACTAAGAAATAGGCCCAGAGGGTCACACACTAAGTGTATCCAAGTATGTCAGTTAAATATTCATTTAACAAGTTGAATAAAGATTATTCCTGATTGTGGTTTAATAATTATTCAAGGATGCCTGATCGTATATATTTAGACACTAGTTATTCAAGAGAATATATTGTGGGAGAAATAATATATTTATTAGTGAGTAATGAAGTGATATTCATTTAATAAATAAATAGTCATTATTCAAAGTCTAATAAATGCGGTGGAGGAAATAAAGAAAATTGAAAAATAAAAGTACATGCCGTGTATATTAATATACATGCCGTGTATTTTTTCTGGGGATTCATGAGAAATAATAATATTTAATTAATTAAATAATATTACTTGTAATTCGTTGGGCGCATGTTAAGTGATAATAATAGTCAACTTTTATTTTTAGACATGGGGTCTTACTAAGAATTAAATGAAATGAATAAATGATTTTGAGTAATTAATTCATTTTATTATTTTAAGTAATAAAATCCAAATTAAATTATTCTCATTAGGTCTATCCATTCTCTATGTTTGTGCACAATGGATCTAAAAAAAATCTCTCAAACCAAGAGAGAATTCCTTTCCTCCAAGAATGATCTCAAGTTACAAGAGAGATCCTCCTCCACCAGATCAAAGAGAGCGCTTTGGAAGTGACTCTCAAGGCGATCGAAGGAGGAAATTGCAAGAGAAGGATCTTTCATGCTAAAACCCAGAGATCCCTTTAGTGATGTCTAGAGATATGTGGAGCTTGTGTGAATCACCGATATAGGAAGCCTGCACTTGGATTCTGCGACGCAACAACGGATCACATTGGATCATGACTGGAAATATCAATAGAGAGATAATTCTATCAAGGAAATTACTGTATTTTAATTAAATTAATTATAACAAACATATGATGATCCTCTATATGGTTTTGGGACTTCCCTTTTTTTCTTTTAATTCTTCATTCTATTTTGAATATTCAACGTTTTATCATCACAAAGAATCTTGGATTGATCATTTTTAATTGTAAAATTAAAGTTGAGTATACCCATCCATGCGCTTCCACTACACTAGGAACCTACAAGTAGTATTAGAGTAGTCATATCATTTATTATAATTATTTAGTTTTTCATTGATTATTTACACATTTAATAATTTAGTTGTTTCAATTCAAGTTAATAGTTCTATAAATATGAATATCAAGATATGTTCCTCCTCTTTTGTTTCTTGTTCACCTTACAAAAATTATCTTTTATTTTAATTTTGATTAAAATAAAACAAAGGATCTCATATAGAGGTTCCAAAGATTCCTATCCATACAACACCAGAACACACAACTTGTATTCAGCAGTGCATACTGTGTAGTCAAGGCTCAATGCATCCGATATGGTCCGCCAAACCAAGTCGTGTCATTGGAGTTTATCTAATTCTTAATGACTCCATGTGTTGACCAGGAATAGATGGAACATAGTTTCCAGATTACATTCCATGTGGTCCACTGGACACAGCGTGTAGTCCCTTCAGGTTAGGGTTGGACTGTGTACCCTGTACACGGCTTTCCCGACTGGAGACCGCGTAACACAGATACTACACGGTGTGTAGAGCACTGGACATGCAATGTAATATGAATATCTCTGAAGTAAATTTACATGTCGTATCCCCAGAAATGTACTTCGGATGGATGATGAATGATAGTACATGCCATGAAGTTGGAACTACATTCCATGTACTCATCCGAATTATGAAGATTTATTAAAATTTATTATTTATTATACAAAACCTTGTGACGTGTACCATAGTGCAGGCTCAAAGCTGAGGCACAAAACATGATAGGTATTATATATATATATGTGTTTAATTTAACATCTATGTAATGTTAATTTCTACTCATTGGGTAGTTATGAACGAGAATTCACTAGGTTGCCTCCAAGTTACAAGTTATGTAAAAAGATAATTTTAAATGAATTTATTTGTTTAAAATTATGATGGATGAAAATCTCAAGGAAATTCAGAAAAGGGTTTAAGATAAAAGGATTGATTAATTAAAATAATTAATTGATTCGAGCATTATTTATCTTAAACAAGAATGATTAAATAATTTAATTCTAGTTTTATTTATGCATAAATATCTTTTCATGTATGGATTATCATGAGCTATACCAGGACCTTTGTATGTGGATGATTTATTTTAATTAATTAATTTAAATTAATTTTTTTTGGCTTGTGTGCCTTCTCCTCATTAATATGTAGGACCTGTGTTCCCACAGTTTTTTATGTAAAACCCCATTTTACCCCTCATCTATGAGTGAGATAAAAGAATATGTAATGGATGGAGCTCCTAAGCTAGTGGAGGCAGCTCAAGTTAGGATCTAAGGTGAAACCAGTCCAAGGAGATACAAAGGTGGATAGGTGGAAAGATGTAAACACAAACCCAAAAGGTTCAAGGTGTTTTCTCCCCTAGGTATTGGGTTAGTTTATCAACTTCTAGATAAACTAAAAAATAGAAAAAGCTCATGATCAAGCAATTTATTTTATTTCTGTCAATTTCATGGTTTATTTATTATGGTTGTGTTTTCACGATCACACAATTAATGAATTAAACAAGCATGCAAGATATAATTAAAATAAGATCGGCTTTTGCGTAAATATTATCTTAGACATGGTTAATAACTTAATTATATCCCAATTAATATTAAAAATAATTTAATCAAATATAATAAAATGGAAATTTACATATAAGGATAAAATTTCTCAAAGAAATATTAAGTTGGTATAGCCTTCTATAATCTTGGTTAGAATCGAACCATAGTTCAAAGTGCTTGACCAACCCTAGTTGGGGTGCTTTCAATTATTAGGAAATTATAATTCAAGGTTTTTAGTTGAATTGACTTGGTTCACATCAAGGTTTTAATACCATAGTAGGACTTGGTGTGACAAAGAGGCAAAGGTTGGGGAAATCCAAAATAAAGGACTTTAGGATTAGGGAGTCCACTCAACGGATCAAGGAGCTGTGAGTTAATGCAGTTGGCATTTGGAATGCCTACCTAAAACCTTTCAAGTTGCTTAAACAACCCAGGTTGGGGTAATGATAAGGTAAATATAGATCTTTCCATTATAATATTTAGGAAACAAAATATTCTGATGTCAATGGTGAGGGATATTGAATTTAGATAAAATAGTGGGAGACTAATAAGTATGAATTTATTTATTTGTATCAGTTTAATCCTGATAAAGTAATAAATATTTGATCATCTTAATTGTTAGAAATGAAAAGAAAAACGACTTCAAACATATCATTTCAACCCATACTCGAGAAGGAAAACCTTTTCATCGACACAAATTTCCAGGAGTGGCAGAGGCATTTACGCGTCATCCTTTTCCACAAGAGGAAATTGTATGTGTTGGAGGATCATGTTCTAGTTGCACCTAGAAAAGAGGCTAGTGATTAGGAAATATCTCTCTATATGAAACATTTATATTATTCCATATATGTCCAATGTTTCATTCTATCAGCCATGTCTAATGAGTTCTTGAAGCAACATGAAAACATGGACGCGTATATAATGATGTATCACCTTAAGGATCTCTATCAAGAGAAAGCGATACAATATAGATATGAGATCTCCAATGATTTGATCACAACTAAGCTTGGTGTGTCTACACCATCTAGGCCTCATGTAGTAAATCTTATTATGTACATTGACATTTTAGGGATTAAGTTCCCAAATGAGTTGCATACAGATCTCATCCTATCATCATTTCCCAAGACCTTATCTAGATTTATTGTCAATTACGACATAAGAAATAATGAGAAGAGTCTATCAAAACTTATGACCTTGATTCTCCAGGTAGATAAGGACATGGGGTGTGACAAAACCATAGTCCTTATGGTGAATAAGAATAGGAAGGACAAGGTAAAGGGTTCGAGGATTTATAAATGGTTTGAAGCCCCCAAGAACCGTTCCTCTAAGAAGGGGAAGATCCAGAGGATGGGAAATGAATGGGAGGTAGTATGTTTTTTATCTGGAAATCTAGGACACTGGAAGATAAACTGCATCTAGAAGCATGAGGATTCTGAAGGTGCATTTTTTAACCAGTGTAATCTTTCCATTTCTACACATTGGGAATTAGATACATAATGTGGGGCTCACATATGTATTCAAATGCATGAACCAAGTATATTTAGAAAGATTTATAGAGGATATGTAGATCTTTGAGCTTCCAATAGCGTGAGGTTGGCTACACTGGACATTGGATATTACTATCTCTCATTGACAACTAGAATGATTTTGGTTTTACATAACTATTATTATGTACCTAGTGTTACTAAGAACATAATTTTTGTATCATGTTTGGATATGGATGGATTTGTTTTCAAGTTTGGAAATAAGTGTTTTTTATTTTATAATAACAACGTATGTTATGGTATGGAATATTTAAACAATGGTTTGTATGTAGTAAATTATGAAAACCAAGTGTTAGAAATTGACAATGAAACAAACTCACATGACTCATACAACACCCAGTTTTGGCATCACCATCCCGGTCATGTAAAAGAGAAGCACATGACAAAGCTATGCTAAGATGGTTATTTATATTTTACTGATGTAAAACCACTTGATAGATGTCATGCTTATTTATAAGGTAATATGACTAAGAAACCTTTCCATGGATAGGGTGAAAGGGCCACAGAGCTTCTAGGATTGGTGCACGAGGATGTGTGTGGACCATTTCCAGTAGAAGCTAGAGGTGGATATTCTTAATTCATCATTTTTACTGATGATTTGAGTAGATATGGATATATATACTTAATGAGGTATAAGTAAGAGTCCTTGAAAAAATTTAAATAATTTAAGAATGAAGTATAGAATCATCTTGGTAATTAGGTAAAGAAGATTCGATCAGATCGAGATGGAGAATATCTAAACCAAGAGTTTATCGAACCTTTATGGGAGTCTGGGATTCTATCTAAACTCACTCCTCCTTATACACCACAGTGGAATGGTGTTAGTGAAAGGATGAACCATACCTTGTTGGACATGGTGAGGTCGATGATGAGTCATACAGATCTTCCATTATCCTTCTGAGAATATGCATTACAAACTACAACATACACATTAAACCGAGTACCAACTAAGGTGTAAAATGAAATTCCATATGAATTATGGAATGGAAAGAAACCAATTTTTTTGCACAATTGTGTATGAAGATGCAAGGCATTTGTTAAGGCCTTCTCAGGCAAAAAACTAGAACCATGGGGCACAAGGAGTATCTTTATAGGATATCCCAAGGAAATGATAGGACATTGCCTATATAATCCTTCAAATAAGAAAGTAATTGTCACCAGACAATATGTATTTCTTGAGAGGGATAACATCATCAAAAAGGATAGTGGGGGAAATATTAACTTTGACGAAGTTTATGCTCAAGATGCACATGATTTGGTATAGGAACAAGTTCCATAGGTCCCCGTGGAATAGGTTTCAGAAACATAAGTACTATGTAGGAGCTCAAGAGAGGTAAGAGAACCATAGAGATTTGGTTTCCTAGTCAACGTGGATGGTGAATCATTATTGTTTGAAAATGATGAACCTCTCTCCTACAAGGAATTAGTAGAGAGACCAGAAGCTTCAAAATGGTTAGAAGCTATGAATTCTGAGATGGATTCCATTTATCAGAACCAGACTTGGGTTCTGGTCGATGGACCAATTGATGTAAATCCTGTTGGATGGAAATGAGTATTCAAGAGAAATCTAGACATGGAAGGTCAAGTTATAACCTATAAAGAAAGGCTAGTGGATAAAAGATTAAGATAGCATAAAGGAATTAACTATGATGAAACCTTCTCACCAGTTTCTATGTTTAAATCCTTAAGAATCATACTTCCCATATCAGCTTACCATGAATATAAGATTTGGAAAATTGATGTCAAAACATCATTCCTTAATGGGAACCTTTAGAAATATGTATATATGACACAACCATAGGGGTTTGTGACACCAGGTGAATTCAAATGAGTTTTCAAGTTGCAAAAATCCATTGATGGATTAAAGAAAGCATCCAGGTCATGAAACATTCGATTTGATGAAACCATAAAGGAAATTGGTTTCATTAAGAACGAATGTGATCCATGTGTTTATAAGTGGTTTAATGATAATTCAGTTATTATCATAGTAGTATATGTTGATGCCATATTACTTATTAGAAAAGACATACCAGTCTTACAGTTAGTTAGGGACTGGTTGAACAAGTGTTTCTCTATGAAGGACTTAGGTGAAGCAGCCTGCATTCCAGGGGTCAAGATCATTCGTGATGGATACAAGAGGCTTCTTGGACTAAGTCAGGGTACAAACATTGAACAGATACTAAATATATTTAGTATGGAACAATCCAAGTAGGGATTGATTCCAGTGTCACATGGCCTACATCTTTCTAAGAGAATGTGTCCTCAGACACAATAAGAGAAAGATAGGATGAGTAAGATCCCATAATATTTGACTATAGGATCCATCCTGTATTCCATGTTATGTACTAGACTTGATGTTTCCTATGCACTGAGCATGGTAGGAAGATATCAAGCAGATCCAGGAGAACAATATTGGACAACTGTTAATACTATCCTTACGTATCTATAAAGAACTAATTATATGTTTCTGGTGTATGGAGAAGATGAGGATATTTTCATCAGAGGGTACATTGATACTGGTTTTTAGATAAATTAGAATGATTTGAAGTCACAATCAAGATATGTTTTTTGTCTCATCAGAGGATCTATGAGCTGGAATAGTTCAAAGCATCTAGTTATTGTCGATTCTATAGTGGATTCCAAATATATAGTGGATTATGATGCATCCAAGGAAGCTGTTTGGATTTGGAATTTTTACAAGAGTTTAATGTGGTGCCTAATAGTAAAGATCCTTTAACATTGTATTGTGATAATAATATAGTGGTGGATCTTGCAAAAGAACCAAGTTTACATCAACGAACAAAGAATATTATCCGGAAGTATCACCTCATGAGAGATTTCTATCAAAGGGGTGAAGTTGCAGTGGGCAGAGTGTCTACAGAAGAGAACATGGTAGACCCCATGACTAAACACCTATATTAGAAGAAGCATGAATATCATGTGAGAGATAGTGGATTAAAGGTTGTTAGCAGTTAGCTCTAGTCCAAGTGGGAGTTGGTGGCCTAGAACCAAATACTTTTTACTTTATGATAAACTTGTATTCATGGATTTTAATATTAATAATCACCTTATCACTTCTTGATTGTTCTTCTACATGACAATGCATGTGATAATATCCTAATAATTACTGTTGTATTAAAGGGTCATAAAGGATCCCTACTATGATGAAAACCTAGAAGTGCCATAACACTATTCTTGAATATATGTTCTATGGCTGGATGATGTTATTTGAAGGTCACAAATAATACAGGCCATTATGGGTGGGGACTCATAAAAATTTGAGTCACCTTCTCATGGTGTGCGCCCTTGGTAATATTCAGAAGGATATTATGAGAACGAGACCCACCAGTAGGAAATCCACATTTCATAGTGTCATTGGATGTTCCTATCTATGGATGTGTGTATTGGTCCTTAGAATTTAATATTATTAATAATGGGTATTAAAACTCACACACTTAGATGTATTGAAAAAAACTGTGATGACACACTGTTCACACTGAGGTAGGATATGTTGGGTGCGTCATGAGTAATATTGCATTAATTGATAATGCGAGAAAGGATTTTTCCCTTCTATTCTACAACAAAAGTTGATATCTTAGGCCCTTTGATTGAATTGATATAGCCTAAATAAATCCATGGCCATGGTGAGGAATGGGAAATTTCAATTTCGGGAAGTCAAATAAAGAATAATCGATCACATGGGTTGACGACACTAGCATGAAACCAACTTGATTGGATATTTTATGAAAAATGGATTACATTACATGGTAAGCATTCATATGAGGTGACACATCATTTTGGTGTTAACTTCTTTCTCTATGGGTGCCTTGGCGTGTTGCTTGATGGTAACCTTGGACTTTAGGTAGGCTCTGCCTAATTCCATTGAGAAATAAACCTAGAGGGTGACACAATAAGTATGTCCAAGTATCTCAGTTAAATATTAATTTAATAAACTGAATAAATATTATTCCCAATTATGATTTAATAATTATTCGTGGATGCCTGATCTCATTTATTTTGACACCAATTATTTGAGAGAATATATTTTGGGAGAAATAATATATTTATTAGTGAGTAATGAAATGATATTTATTTAAGAAATAAATAGTCATTATTTAAGGACTAATAAATGTGGTGGAGGAAATAAAGAAAATGGAGAAAGAAAAGTACACACCATGTATATTAATATACATACCGTATAGTTTTTTTAAGGATTTGTGAGAAATAATATTATTTATTTAATTAAATAGTATTAAGTGTAATTCGTTAGACACATGTCAAGTGATAATAATAGTCAACTGTTATTATTACACATAGGGTTTTACTAAGAATTAAATTAAATGAATAAATTCTTTTGGGTAATTAATTCAATTTATTATTCAATGTAATAAAATCACAATTACATTATTCTCATTAGATCTAGCCATTCTATGTGGTTGTGCACAATGGATCTAAAAAAAAAGATCTCAATCCAATAGAGAATACCTTTCCTCTAAGAATGCACTCAAGTTATAAGAGAGATCCTCCTCCACCAGATGAAGTAGAACGCTTTGGAAGCGTCTCTCAGGGAGATCGAAGGTGAACATCACAAACAAAGGATCTTCTGTGCTAGCACCCATAGATCCCTTTGGCAATGTCCAGAGATACATGGAGAATGTGTGGATAACCTCTAGAGGAAGCCTATAAATGGATTCTATGAAGTAATGAAGAATCACATTGAATCATGACCAGAAACATTAACAGATAGAGAATTCAATGATGGTAATTCTTGTATTTTAATTAAATTAATTATAACCAACATATGATGATCCTATCCATTGTTTTGAGACTTACCTCCTTTTCTTTCATTCTTTATTCTATTCTGAAGATCTGAAATTTTATCATCGTGATAGATCTTGGATTGATAATTTTTAATGGTAAAATTAAAGTTGAGTATACCCATCTAAGTGCTTCCACTGAACTCAGAACCTACATAGTAAAGTTTAAGCTCACACATTGATTTCTAACATTTTAAAAACTATCATGTTCTTTGATTTCTGTTTTTTCCATCACTCTTTATATAAGTTTGAGTGAAATTATTTTAGAGTGATAATTTGATCATAATTTATCATATATGTTAATTTATAGTTAAAAAAAGAAATTATAAAATGTTAGGCTACACTGATCCACACCTACTCAATGTAGGAAGTGGATGAACTAACAATAAAAATTGGTATCATATATAAAGGTTCTCTCTATTATATTCTCTATTTTCTAAAAAATATAGACAATATAAATCCTATAAATATTTTTGCATTACATATATTTTTATGGAAATAATATCCATGGTAAGAAAAATAGAATGCTTCCATACTTATTGTCTTTGGGTCTTGAAGTTCTTTATGTATCCATAGTAGGCTTTCCAATCATTAAAAGAGGTAAAAACACGTCATTAATTGATAAAATAATTCTTGAATTTAAGGTTAATTCTCGGAATTCTATTCTTATGTATATTTTAAAAAAAGTGATTACAAAAGTGATAGGATGAAAAATCACTAAAGAAATTTGGGACAAAATAAAAATTAATTATGAAGGAAATATTAACGTTATAGAAAAAACTTTAGATTTTGGAGAAGTGGGTTTAAATATATAAAGATGTATTAATAATAATCCATTAGTGATTACTTCACTAGATTTAATGAGATTTTGAAAAATATAAGAGTCTTTGGTAAAAAAATCGATGATTTTGTGATTTTGGAGAAACTCATGAGGAACTTCCCTGACTGATACGATCCAAATATTTATTTTATAGAAGAAAAAGAGGATATTTAAATTGATGAGATATATAATCTTCATATTTCTTATGAAATTGAGAGAAACACAGGTATTTAAAAAATTGAAAGATGAGATGGATTTTGAAGTAATGATAAAATTAAAACTGAATGAAAAAGAAAATAAAGAATATATTTATTAAAATAATGTTAATGATAATAATGAAGAATAAATGAGGTTAATGACCCTTGTATCTAAAAATTTATTGAAGGTAAAA
This sequence comes from Viscum album, assembly GCA_963277665.1. Lineage (NCBI taxonomy): Eukaryota > Viridiplantae > Streptophyta > Magnoliopsida > Santalales > Viscaceae > Viscum > Viscum album. The sequence continues at coordinate 1,336,729,072 of OY728150.1, read as the reverse complement.
GGTGAATACAAAGGAAATATATCCCTAAAATGTTTAAACTATGGATGAATATGACACTTTTCCATAAATTTTCCTAGGAAGAAGACTATTAATTATGATTTTTATGAACATGATAAAAATATGAAAAAGAAAAATTTGGGAAAAGGCTCTGAATTGGTGAAAAAAATAGGATAAAATAAAAATAAGTTTCCGAGAAGAAAGATAAGAAGTTTAATGAGTAAATAATAAGATCAAGACACTTCATCTTATAGATAATATGAGGATAAAACATCTAAAAAATTTACTAAATTTATGGAACATGTGGGAAAGTAAGAGACCTACTCAATTAGTGAATAAAAAGGTGAATAAGAAACAAACATGGATCACATGCTCAAATATGAATTAGAATCTTTTCTTGAGAAAAACATAAATCTGAAGAAGAAGATAAAAGTTATGAAAAAGGATTATGGGAAGAAGAATGCATTAAATAAATAATTTATAAAAAAGGAAACTGATCCTATTAAAGAAATTAAGAAATCCAAGTTGAATGTTGTTGATAATGAAATTACCTTGAAGGATCTTAAAGATAAACTAGTTTTTAAAGAATATAAACTAAGTAAGTTGGAATCAAAACTTCTTAATGCTAAAAATAAGTTAGAAAAATGTGAAATTTAAAAAAATATTTCGAAGTCAAATTTAGATCATCTACAAAAGCTGAGATTGTCAGCACATCAAATCAGGTTAAAACCACACATGAAATTTCACAAAAATTTGAATATAGTTTTTCTAATAGTGATGGTCATAAAAAAATATAATCAAGTTTGGGATATAAAAATTATGAGAAACTCTATTATACATCTAATTAAGGGAGAATAATACAATAAAAAAACCTCCTAGAAGAACAGGTAAGATTAGGGAAGATATGTATGGTAAAGGTAATAATATGGAACATGGTTTTCTAGAAAGAACTATAGCTATAAAAAAAAGATTTAGGTTTTGTGGTTATTTTTGGTGCTATGTAATCTTTGACTATAAATCCGACACATTCTAGTATAATATTTCTATACTTTTAAGTAGACATAAATTAAGGGGGAGTATCTCTAATGTGAAAAAAAATCAATATTTAGAAAATAAGAATGTTTTTAATCAAATTATTTCACATTTTCCTTCCTAAAAAAGGTTTAAAAGATTTAAAGATTTTTGTTGAAGATATAAAAAAATAAAATGTGATGATAAGTGTATAAAAAATATCACTAGATAGTTAAACTATAAAGAAAATGAAAAATAAGTTCAAAAGAATAATTATTAATAGAATTAATTCATAGTGGGAATGGAATTTAAGTAAGAAATAGTGGAAGAACATGGATCCTTGATAGTGGGTCTTCTTAACACATGATTTAAGACACTAAAATCTTGAAGAATATGTTAAAACATGGAGTATAAATTATATTTAGAAATTATATCTCATTGAGAATCAAATGTGTTGGAGAAACTAAGATAGAGTCAAAAGAACTATTAAACAAAAATTTGTTATTTGTGGAAGGGTTGAAACATTATTTTATTAGTGTCATCCAATTGTATGATGAAGTTGTTTTTCAAAATAAATCAAGCATCAACAAAATTTCCAAATATGGAATTATTATTACAATAATAAAAAGGTTGTGGTTGATATTGATTTTTGTGTGATAAGTGATGAAGAGGGTACTAAAAATTATATGAAAACCCATCAAATATTAAAAAATAACATTTATTTAGACAATATTTTTGGCCAAAATGATGTATATGTCCAAAATTTAAAGAGTTAAATACTTTTAAACCAAACTTATATTATCTATAAAGTTGAAACTCAAACTATTTTAAGGCTTTTGAGCATGAAGAATGTATTGCTTCAATGAATGAGGAACTTGATCAAATTGAGAAGAACTCAACTTAGGAGCCAGTGTTAAGAACTAGAAACAAAAATATAATTGGCTTCGAGTGGGATTTCAAAAATAAAATAAATTATAAATTTGAAGTCATACAGAATGAGGTAATGTTAGTTTGTAAGGGGTATTATCATATGGAAGGATTTAAATTCTAATAAACCCATATACCAGTTGTCAAAATTGAGACCATAAGGATTTTTTGACAGTAGAATCTCACAAAAAATTACAAGATCTACCAAATAGATGTGAAATATTATTTCCTTATTGGTGACCTAGAAGTAGAGTTTTTTATAGAATAACTCTAGGGTTTTATCCTTGATACTGCTGTGATCATTGTATTCAATCTTATGAAATGATTACAGAGCTTAAAGAATACCCCTATAGATTGGTATTCCAAACTAGATGAAAAGTTGAGAAATATAAAAATTTCAAAACGAAAATTTGATTTTAATCTATATGTGAAGTAGTTATATACATTTACTCTTATTTTTATAGTATATATGAATGAAATTGTTTTTATAGGTGTAAAAGATAACCTCTGTGAATAATTTTTGAGGAAATGAAGAGGCATTTTGAGATGTCCAATGTGGGTGAAATGTCATATTTTCTAGGATTAAAAATCATAAATAGATATGATAATATTTTCTTATATCAAGAAAAATACTCTAGGGTATTTTTGAAGAGGTTTAGAATATAGGAATAAAAAAGTATTTCCACTACTATAGTTTTCATCAATAAACTAACCAAAGATGAGGATGGATACTATATGAATCAAAAGGAATATAGAAAACTCATCAGTATACTTATCTACATAATAGTTTCTAAAACTGAAGTAGTATTATATGTGACACTCTTTTAAATATGTCAATGTGATCTAAAGTAATCTCACATGTTGGTATCCAAGTAAATCTTGAGATACATTGGGTAAATTATAAATTTTGGCTTGTTGTATAAAACTATTTGAGACTTAAATTTATAGGGATTTTTAGATACTTACTAGGAATGTGATTGTGTTTATAGGAAGTATACTTAAATTTTTATTGGTTAAATTATTGTTTCATGGAATATCAAGAAGAAAATTTTAGTGGAATTGAGAATAAACAATTCCAAATACATAACATTTACACATGATTGTACTCAGATGATATGTATACAGGTTTGACTAGATTACATGAGAGCTAAAGCTGATAAGACACTATACACTTCTTGTGATAATCAAAGTTCTATATATCCTTAAAATAATACATTTAAAAATTTCTAGATCAAATAAAATTGTCCTTAAATATAATTTTATTAAATAGACATTGGAAAAAGGTGTTCTGAAGCTTGAGTTTGTTGGTACTAAAGAACAAGTTTCAAATATTTTCACTAAAGAATTTAAAAAGGGATGGTTCTATAAATTAAGGTTTAAATTATATGTTTAATCTTCCTATATCACTTAAAAATGTGTGTAAGGTTCCCCCATAAGGATTTGGATCATGTTTTCAAAGGGGGAGAGAAAATTGACGCAACTCTAATTTTTAAAAGGGGGAGCGTGCACTTATTTCGTTATCTAGAGTTGGGGTTATTGTAAAAAATGGAGAAATTTTGTGATAATTTAAGGAATATTATAAATAAAAATCATTTAAATTAGTTTTATGAATGTTTCTTGTCATCAAGGGATGAAATTATCTGAAATACACGACATTATCATGTGATGAGTTAAAAGAGATTAAGGGAACAATAATTTGAATCACATAAAAAAAGTTCATGTGGTGTTGTGTCAAGATCAATATCATTTGATATAGGCTAGGATTTAAGAATTATTGAGTAATTTTACTAAAATCAGTGATGATTTTGAGCATCCTAAGAAATAATTGAAAAAGGGTTGACAGAAAATTCAAAGGTGGATATTTAAGTTCCCTTGGAATTGTTTAAGGTTGTATTTATTTTCAACATTAAATGAATAATGTTTAGAGGTTGTTGAGATATTATTTTAGTTATATATATTTTCGAGGTGATTTGAGATGTCTAGGAATGATTGAAATTGGTTTTGTAGGTTTCTAAGATGGTTCTAAAATTTAAATGTTAATAAGTTTCATTTTTTATATCCTTGTAAGGTTGTCCAGATGAGTAGTGTTTTGATAATAATGATTAGTCATGAACCAAAAATAGATCTTTGTAATTTCCATGATTACCATCACAAGGTTTTTCTATATTCTTAATAGAGTTCTTATAAGTTCATTAGGTTATACTTTTTAAGGTTTAGTGAATCTTTATAAGGTTGAGACATGTAAAGACCCAGACCCTAGTATCCCAGAGTTGGTGTCTTAATTTATTAAATCAGCATAACATAAAAGGAATCAATCCCAAAGGAATGAATAGTTTAGTATTCTTGGTAAAATAGATACATATATGAAATTAAAACTAAAATTTAAACATAAAGTACAAAAAGTATTTTCGTTGAGAACACAATTATCCCCCTTAGCATAACCGTACATATTAATCATAATAAACATCTTGGAAACTCGAGGAAAATAAAACATAAGAAAGGGGTGAAGATAAAATGCTCAGTAAGGGATAATTACAATGAAATATAACTTTAATCAATAATCATAATAAATATGGAAAGGTAGATAACTAATCACACATTCCATTTAATCAATAAACCGAGAATGAAATGCATCTATAGATTTTTTCATAGTGAAAATCATCTGGATAATTATAACTAAATTTTGAATCTAGGAAATGATTAATAATGGATCTCATGTATCTAGAACATGAAACACTATATTATAAATACATTTCACTATCTGGTTTAAGTATATGGTTAGAAAACCATCTGTTTTTTCTTGAAAAGAAATGTAAAGGGTTTGTCTCAAACTGATTTCGTCTCACAAGACTACAGATGCATCAAGGGGATTTTATACATACAATACCCACCCATTCTTACAAGTCTAAAGAATTACTCATATATATAAATTATTGATTTAATTCATGAATCAATAAGTCTTATAAAAGAAATCCGTATTGAGTAAAAGATACAAATTTAACATTATTTCCCTAGTTAATCAAATAACATTAAAAGTAATCACTATAAGTAAAAAAGGCATATGACTTAGAAAATAGTCATATCAACGATATAAGAAATACTGATATCCAATGATCACAAAGGATGATATCATTTCAACATATACCCATTAGAGTACGAATAAATTTTTATTTTCATTGATGAATATAAATACCATAAAAATATATTTAAAAAAATTCTTGAGAAGAATGTCCTTTTCATTTTGAAAATCACTTTTTAAAACTCAAATTTCACAAAAAAATTTAAAAATATTTTTCATTTAAAATAAAATTTTAAAATTAAAAAATAATATTTAAAACATTTTATTGGCCATGATTATTATAAATTTGATTCATGACGTATATGTTAAAACAAATATTCCTTTCACTTTTTTGGTAAAAGCCAAACAAGCATTATTTTGAAAACAAAATAAACATTACATCGATTTAAAAAAAATAAATCATGGAAAAATAACTTTATTAAAAAACATTTTTTTGAAAACATTTTTGGAAAACATGGAAGATAAATATTCCCTGGTGGAGACTTAGATAGATACAATCTCAAACAATGATGAGATTTATAAAATAAACCCTTAAAAATATCATATCATTGAAGTGAGAATTAATCAAATGAATAGATTATGTGTATTCAATTTAAATCAATATAAAACAAGTGAAAATAAAACATAATATAATAACAAGTCATTTCACATATAATTGTATCATGACATAATCACTGAAATAATAGTTTAACCTAATGAATTGAAATTGAGTTAAGAATTCCCTTACCACTTTATAATTATTTGAATCATATTCCCCATAAAATTAATAATAATAAAATGAAACATTTAATACCATGAAGATAAAGATATTCATGGTATGATATATCAAATGTAAAGTACACCATAGAAAAAAAATTAGTGACTAAGGCATATATCTCATAGAAATAAAAGTGAGGCGAGAAACCCTTACCTTGAACTTTACTTTAGTTTAACGTTCTTTAAACTCATGTATAATGGTATAAATAATGTTATTAATTTATACCATAATATTTATCATATCATTTATTATCCTCTAATATCATCTTATCACCAATTGTTTAGTAGCCAATCAATTTTTTCCCATTTTCAGAAGCCAGTTTAAAGGTTCCCGGTACCCCGCTACATGAGACCAGAACAACCACATTCATCAAAACAAAAGAACACCAAAAACCACAAACCATGATTAAGAAACCACAAACCAGGGCGTAAAAACATCAGAAAGGCTGGCCAAATCCACCAAGTATTACCTTGAACGTCCCCCGACGCGACCATCGACACCAACCCAAATCCCCCCGTTGGAAAACTCCAGAGGAATTCACCCAGTATTCAAGCGATGAAATGGACCTCCAGGATCCACCCCCTAGGACGTCAAAGAAAACCAGAATAAAGATGACCATATCTTGATGTCATTAGCACCCTGACCCGCAGAAAACCCAAAAGTCCCACCAAAATACTTTAAAAGCAATGTGAGAAACAAACCCAATCAGTCCAGAGGTGAAGCCTCATAAGAAAATGAAAATTTACCAAAGTATAGACTTAGCCTATTAGTTCTTTCCTCCCTATACAGATTCCAATTCATTAGCCATACCTTAGCATCAGGAGCTTCCCCAATAACATCTTCAAATCGTTCAGCCATTTTGTCCCATGTTCGGATATATTCTTCTTTGATGATTTTTCGATCATTGAAGCCTCTCATTAGGATCAAATCTTTTTTTCCAATCCACTTATACTGCTCGCTGTTGACCTCCACTTTGATAGGTCTTCCCATCATATCAGCCTCTTCCTGTGGGATGTTAACATACATAAATTCCTCTACCATGTCCTCCTCGGAGTAAATGACAGGTTCTTTTATGTTCTTTTCCATTTTAGTAGATATTCCCATTTCATTATTGTTCTCCTTGTCCAAAACCTAAGAATCCTCCTGCATTACAACCATGGCAGATGATGTTTTCGTCACACCTGGATTTGATTTTTTACCTGATCATGTTTCCATCGGCTTCGGTAAAAATGAGCAGTCCTTGCTTTCTCTCCCTTTATTATTCTTAAGTAACTTCCCATCCTCATAGAACTTGTCAACACCCGAACCCCCCTCAATCTATCCATCCCCTCCAACCTGAGAAGAATCATTGGCGTCCAAACACCCAAAGTATTTTTATGTCATAACACAATCCTCAATCAAACTCTTCCCTGTTGGTGTCTTGGTGCCCCCCTAAGAAGCAGCACACTTATCAAAGGAGGGTTGTGGAACCTCCACCCCTCTAGTCCAAACCACTATATCCTTCTGCGACTGTGAAGTAGACTCCTCAACTATCTTGACCACAAATTTCCCCATTTTAGGATCCCTCAGATCATCCTTGTTCCGAGCAAACACCTTCTCTAGAGAAGGTTCCTCCGCCTACATTGAAACTGTATTACTCTGCACCTCCCTGCTCACAACCTGAAGACCAGAATCAACCTTCCCCCCTACATTGAGACCTTTATCTATTGAGAACCTCATATGCAATCTGTAGCCGCATGTCCTAGTCGACAACAAGCTGAATAGAACTCCACCCAGTGCTCAAAAACCACCGGTTTCTTCCACCGAACCTCTTCCCCAGCTTCAATCCATACTGACTCAACCGGAGCCTTCGATACATCAACCTCCACGCACATACATGGATTGATCAGGTGACTCACAGAGTGAATACGCACATAAAAACATAGAAATTGACCCACTAAATTACCTAGTATACGCATAATCGTAGGGTTTTGAAAAGGAAGAGGTAATTGAGGAAGACATACCCAAACTGGAATTGTTATAGAATCACGATTCAGATAAATATCAAAGATCCAATGAAAAAGAAATAAGCTGCATCCTCCGCACTTCCTGGGAGCACTCGATAAAGCTCAAGTCAGATCTTCCGGTGTAGCACATCTCCCCATCAACTGTCTTCTATATAAAAGATCAACAACTTCTCATTCTCGAAGCCCCCAAGAATCAAAGACTAATCTGTCAAATTCATCCACTGAAGGCCTTTTAAGTCCCTGTTCTTATGAATATGATATAGTTCCATCATCTAAAGAATTATATTAAGGATATATATATCATATTTATTAATTAATTATATATATATATATATATATATATTATAATAATTATAGAATGGTTAACAAGGAAAATGTATCACATTGCGCCTTGGAGATGGTCGGTCGTGCGTACACACGAGCAATGGTATCATTTCATTATAGGTAAAAGGGCAAGGAAGTGGATGATATAAAAATTTTTAAATAAAAATTATCATGCCATAATTATCATATATATCAATTTTTTCTATCATTATACCCATACAAGTAAAGTTGTGATGAAAAAAGAAATTACAACACAGTGTGGAGACAATAATCCTTACATATTCACACACGATGCTTTCATTTTTCATAGGATAGATAAAAGGTGTAATATGGTTATCCAATAATCATAATAAAATCTCATAATATAGATGGTAATGGATTTATTATTTTAGTATGTAAATAATACATGAAAATGAAGTATAATAAGGAATGACCTTTAATGAGTTACTAAAAACGATTGCCTCTTCTTCGGTGAACTTCCTTTAGATCTCTTCTTAAAGGATCTAGGGTTGGTTTTTTCAGAATACTAAGATCTTAAAATCTTAGATAAAAATGTTTATAAGGTAAATGGATAGGGTTTTTTCTATCTATAAGGCTCAAAGTGGTGTGAATAAGTGAGAGAGGAGGTTCCCTTTTATAATTGTGGTGAGAGACACTTTTGGAAACTCTCTAAATATTAAATTAATATAAATTAATTTTTAATTCAAATTATGATAAAAATAAATTATTTAGAAGATAATATAATTATAGGTCAAAATAATATCATATAATAATTTCTATACAAGTTTAGGTCATATTATTAACCTTATCTTTTGGTTTTAACCCTTATTTAATCCTTTTAACTCTAATTGTGACAACATGGATTTTTACTCTTTGAGGGTTAACATAGTTACTATAAAATGAAAAAAATACACAAAAATGAGTCATTGATAAAATTTTAAACCTTATCATAATTATTTTTACAAATTTTATATTTTTAATAAATTTATATTATTTAATAAAATATTATTTATTTTAAAATATCATTAATGTCAATTTTGATAGTATTCATTACATTGAATTTTAAAAATATCATTAAATAAGATATCTTAAAAAAATATTTTAATAAATCCATATAATGTAACGGGAATCTATAAAATTATTGGGTGATATTAATTATCTCTAATTATATTTATTTTAATATCATTTATTTGATATTTCCATTAACAAAATAATTACTCCATCAGTGTTATGCAAGCATTTAAAGTAATTATTTCTTCACTAAAAATTAAAAATAAATTAATATAATTCATAAAATTATATTATATTTCAAAATAATATTTATATTTGAAGATAAATTTTATATAACACTATATAAAAAATGTTATAGTTATTAAAAATCATGAATGTGACATCTTTAATTTTTCTTTAAATAAAATATTATAAATATCATAACATCATCCAAATGGAAATAAATGGTCATATAACCAAACATTAATTTATTATGGAAAAAATATAATCATAAAATAATATTATGTCAAGTTTTAGGGTCATTTTTCAGTCCTTATAATTTTATTTTTTGAACATAAATTACCCAATTTACCCATTAACGTGGTAATAAAAATTACCAAGGTTACTATTCATATTGGAAAAAAATAAAAGGGACCTATTTAATAAATTTGGACCATATAAATAAAAATATGGAATCCATTTTTCAAAATTAAAAACAAATAAGTTTCAGAATTTGATTTAAAATTAATCTCGTAGAACACAACGAAAAACAGTTTTATGGAAAAATGCATTTTCAAGCCTAAAAATGCACCTATACCAAAATAAGGTATAAGGATGATTAAAATTAAATAAATTAGATTATTTATAACTAAATAATATTTAATTAACATTAATATAAAATTAAAATCATAATTATACTTTTATTGTAATGAAATTGATAGTTGTATAAAAATCGGTATTTTTCACTATTCACCGAAAAATCAATCTTTTCAGAAAAATTCCAAAAATTTAACCTAAGATAATTTTAAAAATTTTATTTTAAAAATTAATTTTATTTTATAAAATATAATTTATAAAAATTTTAAAATTTAGTTTTAAAACAAGTGCGCCATTAAAAGGCGACAAAATTGCCTTTAAAAAAATATAGCTTTTTTATGCATAAAATTAGATTTATTCTTATCTTATACCAATAAAATATATTGTATGAATATAAAAAAATTTAATTTAATATATAATATATATAAATTTCATAATGTGGTTAATACTATTCATTTATTCCAATTTACTAGTTAGATTATAATGATCACATAATAATATTTCATTGCTCGTTTAAGCTAGGCGTTGCATGCATCGTAAGATATCAAAAAGATTAAATTTAAAAACAGACATACAATAAAATAATATAGTGTTACATTATCCCATCCTTTAATAAATTATGTCTTCTCAATTTTAAATTTCACTTCTAAAATCATCAGTTGATAATTGAAAATTCTTTTATGGGAAACCCACATTGTAAATAGGGTTAATAAAACATCATATTAAAAGAGTGAAAAGGAAATTTTGAGGTCACAAAAAAACTAGGATTTATAATATGATAACATTATAGGGAATTGAAAATATTTACATGGAAAAAAAATCCAACTATCACGTTTTGATGGAAAGTGATGGAAAACATGTCATTGGAAAGTTAACCATCATAAAACCATAAATATGTGATTGGTTAAAATACCATTGATTTATCATAAAGAAAAGTAAATAGATAATATTTTGGTTCCAAAATACTTTTCCTATATTTGATAAATATTTTTACTTCCTAGAGTAAGAACATAAGTAAATACACTTACTAAGTAGAGTTTTAACCTTTAATCAATTTCCACCACAAACCCATCTTTTTTTCTTCAAATGATGAGAATGATTTTTTATGCATGGTGTCCTAGAATAAACTTATACAGATCATAAAATCCACAAAATAATAAAAATCTATTCCATATATCTTTATAAATTAACCAAAACCAATATGGTTAGTAAAAGATAAGATAATTCCAAAAAATAATAAACCTTTATATGGGAAAAACTAGAGTAATCTCTGGAAATTTTCATACTCTAAACATATAATCTACAAGATATTCTAACCATTTCCATAAATAACATGAATCACCATAAATACACAATCACATATTTATCCAAAATAAAATTTAACCTTTATTCATCAAATAATATTATGTTTATCTTAATTGTACAGGGTTCCCAAAATAGTGATCGTATTCTGAAATAACATAAATCACATATCACCAATCAATTTTCAATTCCATGGTTATCTATAAGATATCATTTAAATAAAGAAAGACTATGTCATACTATCCAGGACATCATGTAGGCTAGTGGTAGGTGATTCACCCTTGACACCCTTCAGTTGTGGGTTTAAGCCCTGCAACCTTGCCGAACACGATGGGTTATCACCCGGTCGGTGGGTTGTCCTTTTTATAAATATATATTAATATAATTTTTATAGAATTCCTGAAAAAAAATTAATATATTCAATGTTAAAGAAATGTTTTAACCTCAAAGGTTATCTCATACATTTCATTTTCCATTCCAAAAAATATAATAACCCATAATTTATATAAAATCATAGATCATATAAACCCTAAAGGATATCCTTAACTTTAAACTTATGTCCACAAAATGTAAAGTAATTATTCTTAAAATAACCATTTTTAACATGTTAAAATTAGTGGTTACATGTACTTCAAACATTTATCAAAATTCAATAAATGTCCCCCATAAATTATCACCTTTTCACTATACCTATTTTCAAAGGTATTGATTCTATCTAACATATGTTTCCAAATTTTGAAAGAAAAACCTACTATAGAATATACTTTAGGTGTTTCATGATCCTCATGATATTTATGATTTATAATAATATCAGTGATAAAAACATTCTTCACTCAACATCCTTTTTAAACCTTTAATCGTGCTTTGTTGTTTTATCCCTCTATAAATCAAATATATGAAATATATCATTATGATTCATCTATATCACCCAAAAAGTATCATAATTATATCATAAGAAAATAATTCATACCTTAAATCTTAACATGAGTTTTTTACTTTATGCTATTGATATTTTATTTATATTCCAACATGAAATACATATCTCCAAAAAAATAGTAAAGTCCTTGGTGGTATTTACCTTGTCGAATAAGATGAATAAATTTAGATTTTGAAATCAGATAAAAGAGACTCTATGATCCATTAAAATTTTGTAGAAATGAAAATGTATTAGATAGATCAAATAGTTACTTTCAAGTGATTTGGATATTCAAAAAGCATTCAAAATCATTTAAACAATATTTTTCTATGATAGTGATGATTAAATTATATGGTAGGAATAATGAGGTTTTGTGAGATCTGTTACCTTTCATATTGATGATCAATATTTAATCTATATAAAAACAATCATTAAAACATGAAATGAATTATTACATGTTAGAATAAAAATGGTCTATTTATAGATAATGACCTTAGAAAATCCATAATACATTAACCTTAAAATAATTTATTCCAAAGATGGTTACCCTTCTAAATTAAATCTCCCAAAATATCATTAATATCCTCAAAATCCACCACTTAAAACACAAAAAGGGTGTTTAAGACATCAAAATTATGATCAAACTTAGGCTTATCAACCCATGATAGTAATTAAATATCTTAAACAATACTCATATGAATCATACACTTATTATGTTTAGGAATATTCTCAAATTTAATCATAAGGTTATGTTCCATAATCTATGTTTTCCTAAATCTAGTTCCCAAGGTTTCTACTAAACTTTTTCTGATACCAAATATAAAGACCCAAACCTTGGTAGCCCAGAGTTGATTCCATACTTTATTACATAGTAATAAGATACAAGGAATCATATCCCAAAGGACCAAACAGTTTATTAGTCATGGTAAACTAGATACGTATTTTAAATTCAAATTATATTTTAAACATAAAATATAAAAATTATTTTCTTTGAGAACACCATTATTCCCCTTAGAGTAACCCTATATATCAATTATAATAAAATTCTTGGAAACATGATGAAAATAAAACATAATAATGGGGTGAGCTCAAATTATTAGTAAGCGTTAATTATAGTGTAAGATAACTTGAATAAATAAGAATAATCAATATGGAAAGGTAAATAACTAAACAAACATTACATTTAATTAATAAAATGATAATAAAATGCATCCATATATTTTTTTCATAGTGTAAATCCTCTAGATAATAATAACTGAATTATATATACAAGAAATTTTTAATTATTGGAGGTCATTTATATGGGACATGAACCACTTTACCATAAATACCCTTCACAAGATAGTTTATGTATGTGGGTATAACCCCATCTGATTGTTCTTGGAAAAAAACACGAAGGGGTTTTCACCAACTAATTTCATCTCATGAGACTACTGATGCATCAAGGAGATTTTATATATATGGTCCCCACATTATCATCATTAATGTAAAATTTTTTATTAAGCAAGGAAAAGAGACCCATACAACCAAAGAAACTAGGACCAGGAAAGACCTATGGGGTCCTAAAGTAATGAAGGCCTAGGGAATACCTCCTAATCATATTGACCCCTTTGGTGACAAAATATTAAAATTATTAAGTAATATAGGATCAAGACCAGGAAATGAAATAGATGCAGGGTGGTCAGCAACTTGGTTGCTCTCACGCCATGAATACACACCTTTGGTGTTATTTCCAAGCATGTCCTGACACTTTATGATGATGTAGTGAATCGACCATGGCGTGGAGACAATTACATATAGGGAATTAAAGAGAATAATTTAATCTATTTCAACCTCTGACAATCCAAGACCCTTCTACTCACATAACCTAAGGCCGTGAAGCATCGCCTTAGCTTCTACTTGAAGGGATGAGACAAGACCCAGGTGCCCAGAAAAGGCCAGGAATACTGAGCCAACAGGATCACGAATGACCCCACCTCCTTGTAGAACCCCCATAATGTGAGAGCCATTCCTATTAAGCTTCAATCCCTTGGAAGGAGGGTACCAGCAGACCCAGTGGATAATATTGTGACTGTTACCAGGGTGAATACTGGGGTATGGAACTTGAAGTTTTTGAAGAGTGGAGCCTCCCTCCAGTTGGAGAAGAGGCTGACCATATCAAGGAGGAGGTTCTTCATTCTGAAAATGATGGATCCGCTTGAGGTTTTACCATCTTCATGCTTTCACTTGTTCCTCGCCTGCCAAATACACCAGCAGCCTGCTTGCAGGACCATTGTGCGGGCCAACCTCTCCATACCCTTCTCACCTTCACTATGGAACCACCTCTCTAGGAAAGCCATATCTTCCATGTTCTGAGCATGAAGAGTAGTTAAGTTTCCAAATTACTCCCACACAACACTCACCCATTAAACCTCAAAGAATAAGTGAGCCTCAATCTCCTCCCTGTGTTGTCTGTAGCACGAAAATCTTGAGGACAGAGGGATGACACGACCTTTGAAATTTTCATTTTTTGGTACAACTTTATTCCTTATCCTCCATGTGAGGAAGTTTTACTTCACAGGGATGCCTTGAGGCTATAGGGTCTCATTCCAACATTCCATATGATCATGAAGTGCTTGGGAGTGACAAAAATATCTGGCTGTGAAATCCCCTGAGGAAGGAGTGAAGACACATCTATCTGGCTCCGAACTGAGTTCAATGAGATTGAAGGTGACCTATTGATCTTCATCCAAGACATCCTTGATTAAAGGAGGGTAAAGACTAGCCTCCCTGAAAGATATATAGTTTAAAGGGCATCTCGAGAAGCCAAAGGTGTGCCCAACCTAGTTGATATTCCAAAAAGAGATTTCACCCTTCCCAATGATCCACTAATCATGGGGTTGGAGAACCGTTATTAGAGGGGAGATCACATAGCAAAGTGGGGAAGATTGTCCCTCAAGTTGGGGAGAATTTATAAAATGGGAGTTGGGTATAATGATCCCCCAGAGCATGCATTTTTCTAGAACTTCCCATGCCAGCTTACCATGCATGCATGCAAGGGTATCATTGAGGCTTCATACGTTAATTAAACCTTCCCCCACAGGCCTTGAAACCCTACTCCAGGATTCCTAGTGGTGCCTCCCTTCTACAATAGGGTCCTATATGAATCTATCTCAGAGATTATAAATCCTATTAATAGTTCCTTTAGGTAATTTTATGGATAAGTGAGCATGAACATGGGTGGAGAGTAGGACACTGTTAACCAGCACGATCCATCCCCGGAAGGATAAGTATCTATTCTTCTAGTTGAGGATCCATTTTGTGATTCTGTTGATCAGAAAATCAAAGTCCCTAATCTGGATCCGGCCAGAGAATATTGGGTCCCCTAAGTACTCCATAGGGAAGGATCCCCTTTTCATGTAAAGGATCTGCTGAACAGTAGAGATTTGGATGAGAATATATCTATTGGAGATGAAAATTTTCTTTTTTCCTTGTTGATGACCTGGACGCTCCAGTGGCAATAACCTTCCATCATCTTGTTGAAAACTATTATAGATCTTTTGTTGGAATTCATGAAGATGAATGTATAATATGATAACATAAGGTGGGAGATGGATGGATACCTTTGAAGTCTATAGAAAGGAAGGATCACTCTATTGCTGATGATCTTATGTAAGAGGTGACTAAGGACATCCTGGGTGAGGATAAAGAGGCTCAGAGAGATGATATCACCTTGCCTTAGTCCGTGAGTGGACTTGAAGAAACCATAGGTCTTCCCCATGAAATTGATCACAAACCATGAAGAGATGAATCATCTAAATAGGAGATCAGTGTTCCATGGGTATAATCTCATACCTACCAAAACCTTATTAATGAATCCCTACTCGACGTGGTCAAAATATTTGTTTATGTCTAGATTTATGGATATGATCGAGCCATGAGTCTTGAAGTAAATATCTCAGATCATTTCTTATGTCCGGAAAATTACACCCTGGATTGAGAGACCCTTCAAAAAAAAACCATGATTATCCATGGAAATACATTGGGGAAGATGAAGGGATAGCCTATTGTTGATTAAGCTGGCCAGAATCTTGTTAGGGAAGTTGCACAGACTCACAGGTCAATAATGCGAGAGGGTTGAAGGGTTATTTGTTTTGGGAAGGAGAATAATGGTAGTGGAACATGAATCCTAGGGTAGGACATCCCTAAAAGAAGTCCTAGATAGAAGAGATTATTTCATCTTTCACCACATCCCATGAAGATCTGTAGAAGGAGCCCAAGAAGCTGTTCAGTCCTTGGGAGATTTCAGGGTTTAGGCTCATCATTTCACTATGTATCTCCTTTTCATTTGGGATTGATCTGAGGCCTTCATTGTCCTGTTGTGAAAGATAGATGGGTATCAAATCAGAAAACTCACTATTACACTCTAGGAACCCATCCAACATATGAAGGTTTTGGCCAATGATGAGGTCCCTCAAGAAGGCATAATCCAAACCACCCACTGTATCCCTATCATCCGTGTAGGTTCCATTGTCCAGGAGAATATTTGGTTTC
Organism: Viscum album; assembly: GCA_963277665.1. NCBI lineage: Eukaryota > Viridiplantae > Streptophyta > Magnoliopsida > Santalales > Viscaceae > Viscum > Viscum album. The sequence goes on along the minus strand of OY728150.1, from coordinate 1,336,712,414 downwards.
ACTATACCTTCCCTCTCTTTGATAAATGTGTGGAATAATATCGTATTACTATCTTCCTTATTTTGATCCAAGATTTTTCTTATGCCAAAAATTATTGTCTGAGGATCATATCTGAAATGTATTCTTTATTTCTGTATAGGACCTCGAAAAGATGATCGTCCGAGGCATCCTCCAGACTATTCTCAAGACCACCAACATTATTCATGGCAACATCAATGTCACCATCGATGGGATGAATCCCTTTCCCCCACACCTAAATTTTGATCTTGTGGATTCTTAGTTTGTTATGGATGGATACCCATGTATGCCACTGAGAATGATTATTCCAGACTTCTCTCACTAAGTCGTGAAACCCTGGGGATTTGGACCATTAATGGTAAAACCAGAATCTATCTTGGAAATGACACCATGCAGAAAGAGAGGCCAGGAGAGGAGAGTGGACTGATAATCCATGAAAAGGATGAATATCCTTGTTGTTGAGGAAAGAAGTGAGGGCCTGCATGTTAGCTAAATAGTGGTCCAAGTGTCTCCATGTTTGATGAGATCCTATTTTGTTATTTCACCAAGTGAAGAGATCACCTCAAGAATCCTAGATCACTGAGGCCTTTCCTGTCCATGAACTGTTTGAAGTCCAGGTTGGACTTCCTATTAAAGGGTACCCTTACTTTCTGCTCATTTGGATCAGAAATGATGTTAAAGTCCCCCCCAACGATCCATGGGTGGTTTTCAGGATTGAACGAGTTAAGGTATTTCCCTATAGCTTTACTTTAACAGGAATAAATACTTCTATAGATGAAGGAAATTAATAAACAAGTGTCATCGCATGACACCTTCGTTGTGATGAATTGGTCACTGGCTTGAACTAGATCAACTGACATGTCCCTGTTCTAGAATATATAGATGTTCTTGTTGATGTGGTCAACATGCATAGAGTCATGCAACTTGATTATGTTGGAGAAATAATTTATATTATTGTAGTTTTTCTTATGCTCAAGGATAAATAAAATCAAGGCTTTGTGTTTCCTGACTTCACTGGTGAGGAAGTACGCCTTAACCCAGGCACCGAGTCCCCATGAATTATAGATGATCAATTAAATCATTGGGTGAACATAGTTCTGGATTTGGCTCTAGAACTCTTGGCCTTATTAGGGTGGGAGGATGATAACTCTTTTGGGATCTTTGATCTTTATCATTTACACACACCAAAATCATTGGAAACCAGTGAGGTATCAGGAATAAAGGGTCCCTGGGGGGAGAATGGAGTTATCCTTCGAGCACTGAGGGAGATTCCTGAGGCCTGACCTTGGATACTGGGGCTAAGGGAACCCGCATATGGTCTCAAGTGATAAATTGGGTTAGGAAATGGTGGAATCTATTCTTAGGGAGACATCCTGGTAAGGAAGGGAAGGAACAAGAGATCCAGATGGATCCTGGGGGCTTGCAGCTAGATGAGAGGGGGCAGGGGCTAGGCCATCCGACCATTGAGTAAAGTGTAGCTAATCATGATCTCTTTTAGAAAAGAATCCTGAAACACTAGGGAATACATTAGGGGATGTAGAGAAATAAAAATATGGTGGGAGGGAGAGAAGGGTGTGAGGAAAGGAATCAGGTCCAAGAACCTCTATGGGGTGACAAGAAAAGGTGTTGGAGATAGCTCTGGATCAGGGAGGGAGGGGTCATGGAGGAGCTCTATAGGTGTGTCTTTCGCACACTGATCCACCTCCCCACATGTTATTTCATGTCCAAATCATTCCTTGTATATAAAAAATGATCTATTTAATTCATGAATCAATAAGACTTATCTAAAAAAATCTATATGGAGTAAAAGATAATGATTTAACATTATTTCCCAAGGTAATTAAATAACTTTCAAAGTAATCACTATAAGTAAAAATGGAATAAAGATGAGTAAATAGTCATATCCATGATACAATAAATATAGAAATAAAATTATAAAAAAGGATGGTATCATTTCAATATATACCAATTGGATTATGAATAAAGGGTTTTGTCATTGATGAATAGAAATACCGTAAAAGATCTTTAAAAATATTCTTGAGGAAAATATCCTTTTCATTTTAAAAATAACTTTTAAAAACTAAAATTTCCAAAAAAAATTTGAAAATAATTTTATTTAAAAATAAAATTTTAAAATTATAAAATAATATTTAAAAAATTTGAGCAGTCATGATGGCTTTAAATTATATTCATGCTATACACGTTGAAACAATGATTCCTTTTAATTTTTTAGTAAAAGCCAAATGGACATTGTCTTGAAAACAACATAAATATTCATTTGATTTTTTTTGTAAAAAAATAAATCATGGATAAAAATGACTTGATTAATATATTTTTTTCTTAAAATATTTTTAGAAAACATGGATGAGAAATATTACCTGGTGAAGACTTAGACATAAAAAATCTAAAACATTGATGAAATTTGTGAATGAACCCATAAAAATATCATATCATTGAAGTGAGAATATTATCAAATGAATTATTTATGTGTATTCAACATAAATCCACAAAAAACAAGTGGAAATACAATATAATATATTCACAATTATTTTCACACATAATTGTAACATGACATAATCAATGAAATTGTAGTTTAACCCAATGAATGGAAATTGAGTTAAAAATTCCCTCACCACTTTGTAATCGATCGAATTGTATGACCTGAAAAATTTACCATCATAAAATGAAAAATTGAATACTGTGAATATAATTATAGTCATGATATGATATATCAAATGGGAAGTACACCACACAAATGAAATAAGTGGTGAATAAGTCATATATCTCACAAAAATAAAAGTGAGATGAGAAACCCTTACTTTACCCTTTCCTTTAGTTTAATGTAATTTAATTTCTTGTATAATGGTTTAAATCATGATATTAATTTATACCATAATATTTATGATATCATATATGATCCTATTATATCATCTTATCACTCGTTTGTTAATAATATTTTATTATCACTAGGTGTTAACTACTTCATTTTCCTATACATTATGTTTTGTCATATAAGTATTGATTCTTGTGAATAAGATATATTTTAGTCATCTCCATAATTATATTAAGATTATAGATAAAATATTTATTTAGTATATATATTTTTATAATCATTCTTTATTGGTGAACATGGAGAATGAATCGTATCGTGTCGTGGAGATGATAGGTCGTACATATGTACGATCGTAAATATAATTCCCTTAATGGTAAAAGGGTAAGTAAGTGGATGGTATATTTATTTTTAAATAATAATTATCATGTAATAATTATCATATATATCTATTTTTTCTATCGTTATACCCATCCAAGTAAAGTGGTGATGAGAAAAAAAAATCGCACTACAATGTGGAGACGGTAAGCCGTACGTACGCATTCACGATGCTTTCATTTTTCATACATTGAAAAAAGGTGGAATATGGTTATAAAATAATCATAATAAAATATCAGAATATATATGATACTAGTGTTATTATTTTATGATGGAAAAAACACATGTAAAATAAGTATAATAAGAAATGAACATGAATGAGTTGGTAAAAAACGATTACCTCTTCTTCGGTGAATTTCCTTTAGATGTATTCTCAAGGGATCTAGGGATGGAATTTTGGAAGAAAAAGATAAAAAAAATCATATAATGATGTTTATAAGGGAAATTAGTAGGTTTTGGTAGAGATAAAAGGCTCAAATTGGTGTGAATAAGTGAGGTAGGTGGTTCCCTTTTATAATTGAGGTGAGGGTCACTTTTTGAAACTCTATAAATATTAAATTAATATAAATTAATTTTAAATTACAGAATGTCTCCAAAATTATTTATTTAGAATATAAGATGATTATGGGTCTAAATAATCTCACACAACAATTTTTAGACAAGTTTAGTTAACATTATTACCCTCATCTTTTGGTTTTAACCTATATTTAATCCCTTTAACTCTTACTATGACAACATGGATTTTTACTCTTTAAGGGTTAATATAGTTACTATGAAATAAAAAAAGACCCATAAATGGGTCATTGATGAAGTTTAAAACATTATACTAAAAATTTTGGATAAATTTAATATTTTTAATAATTTTATATCATTTAATAAAATATTAATTATTTTAAAATATAATTAATGTCAATTTTGACATTATTCATTACATTGACTTATAAAAATATCAATAAAAAAAATATATCTTTGAAGAAACTATTTTAATACATTTTTATAATATCAATTGAATCTATAAAATTTGTGTATGACATTAATTATCTCAAATTATATTTATTTTAATATTTTTAATATCATTTATATGATATTCCCATTAGTAAAATAATTAATGCATTAGTGTTGTGGAAAAACTTAAGCTAACTATTTCTTCACTAAAAATTAAAAATAAACTACTAATATGAATATAATTCCATTATATTTCAAAATAATATTTATAGTTGATGATACATTCTATATAAAACCATATAAAAATGTTATATTTATTAAAATCATGAATGTGACATCTTTGAATTTTCTTTAAATAAAATATTATAAATATCATGAACTCATCCAAATGGCCATAAAAGGGAATATAAACAAAAATTTATTTATTATGGATAAAATAATAAAATAATAATATTTGGTTAATTTTTATGGTGTTTTTATAGTTCTTATCATTTTATTTTTTAACCTAAATTACCTATTTTGTCCTTTATCATGGAAACAAAAACTATTAAGGTTATTATTCATATTGGCCAAAAATAAAAGGGACCTATTTAATAAATTAAAAACTCATGAATCTAAATATGGATTCCATTTTTCAAAATTAAAAAACACATAAGTTTCATAATTTAATTAAAAATTAATCTACAAACACAGTGAAAACCCGTTTTATTAAAAAAATGTATTTTAAGCCTAAAAATATACTTATACCAAAATAAGGTATAAGGATGATTAAAATAAAATAAAATAAATTATTTAAAACAAATTATTAATTAGTTACATTTATATAAAATTTAATTCATAAATATACTTTTAATATAATGAAAATGATAGTTTTATAAAAATCGGTATTTTTTACCATTCACTGAAAAATCAATATTTTTTGAAAAATACAAAAAATTCACCATAAGATAATTTTGAAAATAAATTTTTAAAAATGAATTTTATTTTATAAAATATAACCTATAATTTTTTTAAAATTCAGTTTTAAAATAAGCACGACATTAAAAGGTGAGAAAACTACCTTTAGAAAAATATCTCTTTTTTATGCATAAAATAGAATTTATTCATATCCTATATCTATAAAATCTATTGGATTAATATAAAAAAATTTGATTAAATATATATAATATATAAATTTTATAATGTGATTAATACTATTCATTCCTGCTAATTTATCATCTAGGTTATAATGATCACATAATAATATTTCATTGTTTGTTTAAGTTGGGTGTTTCATGCAATGTAAGCTATCAAAGAGATTAAATTTAAAAAGACACATACCATAAAATCATGGATTGTTACAATATATACCTTCATAAGGCTATTAATATGAATTTATAAGTTTTATACTAGATAATATATGATTCATATGGGGTTATGTAAGGTTGATACAAACCTTTTAATACTTCTTAAGGTTCCATTCTTCTGAAATTTTTTAATAGTTTATATAATTAATTTCTGAAAAAGGAAATCAATTATAATAATTCTATAGATAATCCTCAGTGATGAAAAAAAACTAATTTTTATTTGAGTATTATGAAGAATTCAAGTTCCTCACATCATGAAGAATAAGAACATAATTGAGAGAAATTAAATGAGAAAGAAATCAAATGTTTTTTTCAAGAATAATTTATATGTAAATATGTTGATAAATTTTTGTTCTTCATATAAGAAAATACTATGTTACTCATTTTATGAGGAAATTTGAAATTTCATGGTTGTAATGTTTTGAAACTGAGTTTATGAGAGCTTTTTTACCACAACTGCATCTTTTTCTAGGCATTTGTGCATAAAAAAGTTAAAATTATTTCATGTTTAGTTTTTTTGAAGATTAAATGGATTTCATCTTGTTTAGTTTTTTTAATGATTTATATTATCATTTTCAATGAGTTTTACAGAGAAAGGATTTTTTTTAACTTGATTTGGAGATATTTTCCATGTTGTAAATGTTATTGAGAATCATACACTTTACCATAGGGAACCCAAAGTGGTTATTTTATGATCATTATTTGTGGTTGGAAGCTTAAATTTTTCATATGTTTTTCATATCTATATAATTATTTTTATGGGTGTTTTTTAATTCCCTTACCTAGATATATCTTGAGTTTATCAAGGATATTTAAAACTGGAAGTGAAGAAAGGAAAAAATATTATTGTTGTACACAATGTATAGTATGTAAAGAAATAAAGTTTTTTTAAGATGAAGTGATTGGAAGGAGGACCTAAAGTTATGGTTAAGTGTAATAAAAAAAAGGTTTTACTAGATATTATAATGCAAAGTCAATAAGGTTAAGAAGAATAATAATCTTGTAGTGTTTACATATAGTGAGTAAGAGCAACCCAAAGTCTTTCTTTGTATACTTAGTAGGTAAAGTTTATGGTTTGTATTTATTAAAAAATTTAGAAGTATCTTCTCAAAATATTTTTAAAGTATCAAATAGGAGGTTCATAATGTATTATTAGAGAAACTGAAACTTTTTTATGCTCTTTCTCAAATTTTGGTATTTCTGGTTCATTATAACTGATATAATTTAGTGTAAAAATATTATAAATAGTTGGAGCTGTGAACGATAAGAAAAAGACAATTCCTTACTACTCAATATAAGTTGGTGATATATTTATAGTGTAAAATATATGGACTGGGATAATAACCAGTTGAAACATGGATTAATCTATCATACTGAGGCTAAACCATGTAAAAATTATTATGTGCCTTATTTTAATTCATTTATATCATTATTTATACAAGTGTTAGTGTAATTATCTAATATTGAAAATTTTATATTAACATATCATAGAGCATAATTTATAGTGTAAAAAAAATTTAAAAATATAGGCTACACTGATTCACCCCTATCAATGTAGCTAGCTTATCCACTGGTACTAACATATAGATATCCCTTTCTTACTAAAATACTTGAGTTACCATTGGGTAATTTGATTTTGGGTCATGATTTGTTTAGATAATTCTTCATTTATTTCATCTATATTTTGATCCTAATGGTGTTATGAATTTTATTGGGGTTATGTTGGTTATTTATAGGTTTTTCATGTTTTGGGGTGAAAATGAGAGAAGAACTGGAGGTTTAGAGTTGGATCCCATGGCCTAAAAAACTATATAGATCCCACATGAATTGTTCTCAGAAGCATCCAATGGTAGTTTTAAGTTTGGAACACAGACTTCCAAACCATGCAGAAAAACCATATAGAACCACCAACCCCCTTTAAAAAATTTCATTCCCCTTTTGTTTAATATTGATTTTTTTCAAGGGTGTTTACTATTTAGGAAAGATTAAAAATATTTTTAATAATTCTTGTAAGTTATTTATCCTGATCTTAAATTTACTTTGGGATGAAAAAATTGGTTTTAAATGGTACGATCTTGGTTTTGAAATTAATAAATGAATCTTTTAAAAATGAATTGAAATGGATTCTATATTTTGGGGACATGTAAATTTTTTAGATGATAAACTCATGGAATTTCAAATTGTTTTTCAAGTGAAATTGTATGACATTGAAACCAATGAAGGTGGTTTTTAAATTCACTATAAAAAGGGTTTAAAAATAGAAATTCCAAGTTTCATTTAGTGATTTGGTTTTTTGAGTGGTGTTGATGATTATTCCTTAAGGATTTTTACTTAGACCTATGTTTTATTTGGTTTGGGGTGAGTTAAATCATGAGTATTTATAATTGAGTCTCATGTTTCATTCATTATTTAGTTTTTTCAACCTCAAAAAGTTTTAATAGATCCTAGGAAGTTTGTTTCTTATAGTGTTACTTTGTTAGTATCTCTTAGGGCTCAGACACATCCTTTCTAGTTATAGAATATATACAAACACTATATAGAGTGGTAGATCTAAAATATTCTCAGTATTCACTCATCATTCATAGAAATCCAGTTCCTTAATAAGTTATAGAGTTGTTAGGGAAGATTTAAGAAATATTTAATTAATTGGTAACTCCTAAAGCCTTGAGAATGAAATCCACTTTATACTTGTTTAAAGGACTGAGTCAGGAATGGTGGGATAATTTCATTATAACTTATCTTTAGAATACTAATACATGGGAATTATTTAATATTACATTAATTTAGTGGAATTACTCAAATAATGTGAAGGTATAGAAGTTTACAGAACTCTTAAGTCTGTAGAAGGGTGAGTGATTTGTGAAGGAGTATGTTGACTATTTTGTTGAGTTAGTTACTTTCTTCACTGAGTTAGTATTCAAGGACTCACTGAATTTTTTCTTCTTTGAAATGGGTCGTTATTTAAACCATAGTTCTACAATTCTTCCATTTAACTAGACTTCATTCGAGTATGTGGTCAATATGGCCATGGTGATGTTTATTTCTAAGGGAAATCCCATGATGGGTGGTAACCCTTTATTTTTTAGTATTAATGAATTTACTCTATCTTACAAGAAGAGGAAGAGGGGTGGAATTGAGTTAGAGAATTGAGATGATGCGAGGGGATCTTCTCAGTCTGTTTTTGTTGCTTTTTTGAAGAAGTTACCCTTAAAATTCATTTAGTGTGGATGACCTAGGAATAATAATCCCTCTTCTATGAATTCTCCGAAGAATTTTCATCACTATGGTTAATTAATACACCTCTTAAAATTAATTAAATTTAAGTATCAAAAAAGGAAGAAATTCCTACCTCAACCCTTATCTGGATTGTCGGATAGTGGAACTTGTTTGAGGTATCCCCTTATTTCCTTCCCTTTTCTTGCTTGTTTATTTATATAATCTCATTGATCTATACTATTGAATTTTGGAATATTCAATATTTTCTAATTTTTTTGATAATGTAATTATATTTTCTATATATATATCGAAGTAATTTTATATTGATTTATCCATTTTTAACTCTTAGTTTGAGGGATTCTAAGCTCCATGTGGTGTTTTACTTAGATTCCACCATGATATTATTATCATTATATGACGGGGAGACTCACTGTGGGTCTTGGATTTTGATTGTATCCTTGAGATTGTTGGGTATCATTTATAGATTTAGAAATGTGTTTTATATTTTGGTTACCTTGATTATTAAATGGTTTGGGATTCATATAATTTAGTTTTTCTTCTGGTATGACTTGATCTTTTCTTGTATCTTGTGTGAGGATGATCGTGTCTTCCCTTTAATATTTAGTGACTTTATATGAGAAAAAAGTAATATGGTGGTGAGAATAATCATGCCCCAATATCACTTTTCTATATTTTAATGTTTAAGTAATGAATTTATAGGAATAAGTGAAGTTTGAGCCTAATTGTTTTTTAAAATTAAGGGTTTTTAGAGTTTCATGTTTAGTAAAAAGTTTGGTAAACCGTGTAACCAAAACATGCATCAGTTTCCAAGTAGTTAAGTGTCCCTTGCATGGTTGGAACACAGTTAAGGGGAAAATAGGTAGATAATCAAACACATCTAGTAGAAATTGTGTATCATGGACCTTACATATGTGTTCTTTATGCATAGACGGTGCACAATTTGGAAAACTATACGGCCAAACCATGTAGTATCTCTTAGTCTTTTCCAGTGAGGTTTGCATCGTGTGGGCTTCCTAGATTTTTAAAATTATGAAATTCCTATTATAGACACTTTTAATTAAAGACTCCTTGGGATTCCTTCTCCCCACATTATCATGTTATAGTTCCCGAAGATCCCTATGAGTAATACCCTTATCTATTTCTTGGTTTTCACTTTGATTTCAAGTGAATTTATTCAAGGTAAGACATTATTTCCCATCCATTTCTCTTATTTTTCTTCCTTGTCACTTGTTATTAATTCTTCTTCCTACTACTATAGAACCATGGTGGATGAACCCTAGGTTGATGTTTGTCTAATCCTTCATATAATTAATATCTAGGGTTTTTGAATTTTTTCTCTAACATATCTCTTTTCTTCCTTAAAGGGTTTGTGCATCCATATTTGTTTGAGGTAGGTATTTCCATGTGATTTCCTTTACAAGAGAAACCATGTAGTTTGATAGTTTTTTTTAAATCCATTTTCTTTAAAATTATTATTTATTTATGATCCTTAATGTATTTATAAAAAGGTTTTATCAAAGTGTTAATATTTCATGTGTTGAATGAGAACATGTTTTCATGAACTCCTATTCTCATATCTTCATAACTAAAATATATTCCCACCATGTATTTTTAAAATTTTATAAGTAAGTTTCCTAAAATTATTGGTAATAAAATGATGTTTTAAACCTCCTATGATTTTACTTGGGACGTTTTATGGGTTTAAGGGACTATTTGGTTGGAATATAATTATTAATGGATTTTGATTAGTTTCTCTAATATGTTGTCATATTAATCATATGTGACTTGTTTTTATGTTATTGTACTTGTTGGTAATTGATTTATGTTAATAATATATATATATATATAGAAATATATATGATATGTGAGATACAATGAGTTAAAGTTTTGGTTTATCCTTGTTTCAAATGGAATCTTTAAATGACATTTTATTTTTGAAATGGTTTTCCAAATAAGATTTAAAATTATTTGATTATTAGATTAAATCTATAGACCCATTTTGAACCTTTTGAAAAAGGTTTTAACATATTATAATCTAGACTCGTGGTTTGAGACCCATTATTTAATTTGTGCTATATTCTTGTCTATGTTGAGTAATGAAATTGATTATGATTTAATTATTATATAAATGTGAAGGGGAACTTATTTAAAAATGGGGTATGGATATGGGTTGAGGTATGATATTGAGATTCATTCCTTATGATATGTTATTGATTTATGATTAATATGTGATAAATATTTCCCCAATTCCATTATATGAATTCATGGGAGCATTTGGAATATAAGTGGGATATTGAGTGATGATTTTTGTGCTAATTATGCTCACATAAAAACCAGTATCCTCTGGTATATGATATGTTTTGACTATGAGGAGTTCCACCCAATGAGGCTAGGTTAGACTAAGTCAGGAAGGTTATTATCTTTGGAAATTCATCAATAGGATTCAAGATGGTTCGACACTTCAATGTCTAGGATCTTCTCATTGTGACTTATTAGTTTCTCATGCTTATGTATACTTTAATCAATTTTTCTTACTATCACACGTTGTCTACGATCTTGTTATAATTTCATTCACCATTTTATCATGACATGAGTTACATGAAATTATTTATTCTTATAGTATTATTTAAATGTATCCTGTATTTTAGTGTTACTTATTGATACTTAACACTATTTTATAATTTATTTTGATACTTTTATTACTTGTTTGACTATTTTTGTACTTTTATTTCTCATACTTACTAATAATTTTGATTCCTAGTTCAGTTACATTTGATTCTTATCCTATTTAATTTTAATTTTTTGAAAAAAGATTTTGAAAAGGAAAATTATAAATGGGGTTTTATTAAATAATTTAAATCTTTCTTTTAAAGTACCACTTAGATTTGGAAAGGTATTTTAAGTAAGATCATGGGTTTTTTCTTAAAATGTAAAAACCCTATTTTTTATTTCTTTCTTATTCCAAACTAGACTTTATGGATTCTCTAATTAAAGGAAATTTATAGACTCTTTAGTGAAATAATACTCCTCATTTTAGCTCACATCCTACTTATACCACTTAGTATCAATATAAATGGTGGATTTTTCAGGTTCATGTTCATATTCTCAAGGAATTCCTAATTATGGACTAATCTTGGATAACTTATGAAGATTGTTTTAACAATGATGTTAAAGAGTGAACTTAGGTCACAAGGATATCATTGGTTGGGTATTTTGGATAACTTTATTTATTTCAAACTGTATATGTATCATCCACTTTGGACTCCATTATATTTTGTGATCCATTATAGTTTTATTTTATTCCTTCTTAGGTTATGTTACAGTGTGTGTGTGTTTCATATTGATTTTGAGTTATGCCGAATTTGGTTTTATTTATTATTTAAATCATTTATTTGAATTTTCATGGAAGTATAAATTATGGAAATACCATGCTAGATTCCTGATAATAATTTCATTATGCATTAATTTATAAAATTTAGGAAATACCATTCTTAAGAGTGTATCATTGTTTCCCAAGCACTAGTTATCAGTTATTGGGGATTGGGAATGCCCTCTAGGACTTATCTTGGAATAGGTTAGTTCCCAAATTAAGATAGGCCATGTTGGTTTATAACTACTTAATCAAGCACCCCAAATATACAATAGAATGATCCAAAACAATCTTGAGCCCATGATGTAACACCCCGATATTTTGGAATATATTTTTCTCTAAATTATACTATTTTTGATAACTCATTTCACACACAACACAAAATAAAAATGAGTCATGAAATATTAGATTATGAATATTAAGAAAATTTAATAATAAAATAACCTATAGTAAATAAAATATTTTAATCAATTAAAAATTCATAAAAAATTTGATTATGAAGGCTTAAAGTTTTAAAAGTAAATTTTTCAATAAAATTATTTTTTTTATATATTTTATTTTAATATAAATGATAAATTTATAGATTTTAGAATTTAATTTTTTTAAAATTAACTAAATTTATAAATTTGACAATTCAAAATTATCTTAGAGTTAATTTTTTGTATTTTTTTAAAATAATTATTTTTAGATGAATAGTAAAAATATGCTTTTTACTAAAACTATAATGTTTATAAATTTTTCATGAAGTAAGTATTACATAAAAAATTATAAATTTTTTTATTAGACCAAATGTATATTTAATGAGTAAAATAAATCATTTAAAAATATTTTATTGAATTTATAAAACCCATGTGTAACATTTTGAAAACTTAAGTAATATTTTTATCTAAAAATTATTTTATTCGATTATATTAAAAAATTTTATTCATCAATTATAGAAAATAAATATAAAAAATGGATTTAATATTTTGGGCCAACATGTTCATATTATTTCATTAGGTTGATTTCATTTTTAAGAATAAAATTATGATTACTAAGATTAAATTTAATAACCCAGTAATGGTGAAAGGGTTATTTTCATCGAATTATTTTATTAATGTGGTGTAATTTTTATATAATAAATAAAGTTGATATATTTTATATAATAAATTTAATATAATTTTTAAAAATATATATAAATATATTATCGCTCATTTAATTAATAATTAATGTTATATAAGACTAATAACACTTAATAGTGAGAATAATATTTTTCTACAAAATAGTTTTTCTATATATTCAATGATTTAATTTTAAAATATTTATTAATTGAATTATATTATATTGATATTAAATTTAGGTTTATAATATAATTTTTAGGATGGTTTAACTTATATTTGTTTATAATATATAAATTACTTCGATAAAATCTAGTTATCAAGGTAAAAACCAAAATGGTAAAATGTAAAAATCTAGAAGTATAAGACTTAAAACATGTTTAAATCATGTGTGAAATTATGTGGTATAGGATTTATAGACCTTATATTTCCAAAAAATTCATTATTTCCCACTTTTGGAGCCATTGGACCTTGAATAGTGTCATGATATCATTGAAAAGGTAATGGCTATTTAGAAAAATTCCATTTTCTTCACTTATAAAAGGAGATAACTTAAACCACATTTCTCCACCAATTCCAAATCCTTAGCTAAACCAAAACTCTACCATAGTCTCTATTCAACTCCCTAACCACTTATTATAAGCCTTGTTATTTCTAAAAGACCAATCTAAGGCTCCTTAAGGTATTACCAAAGGAAGAACATCCAAAGAGAGAGGTAATGTTATCAACCAAGATCTTTTAATTATTTTATTCTTCTACCATGTAAAAAATATTCTATACATGAAATTATTATTACATAAGTATTAATATTATTCTAAAATTTTATTATAATAATCTAATATCCATTTTAAACCCTCCTAACAACCATCCAAAAAATGAAAATATCACTTGTGTTACATGCATAGTACTGCCTTTATAAGAGATGTGCTCCATTTTTCATAATTTGCTTACAAGGATGGTTAAAAGGAGGTATTTAATGAAAAAATATGATATTTAAAACATTATTAAGGTTATAAAAATATAAACCAATTTATAACTCTTTTATGTTCTATGTAAACGAATGCATCACCCATGTGCACATACGGACTACCACCTCCAAGAAAGTGATGTACTTCATTTTTCATCTATTATTTTATTCTTTATCAAAATATATTAATATATGATTAGATACACTAAAAATATAAATAATAACATTAATATTATTTAATAATTATATTATTTTAAAATAGTACCTTTTTTAACCATACTCACTCATAGAATATAGCTTGTTCTTGTTTATGTAAGTTTAACCACCTACTTAAACAATGCTGTAATTTTCTTTTATCATAAATGAATATGAAAAAAATTGTTTTTATTATAAAATAATGATCAATTTTTTTTATGTTTTATTAAAGGTTATACTTTATTAAACTTATAATTATTGTACCGCCTTTTTCGTTATAAATCACCGAAACAAGATCGTCACCAACTTCATAGTCACGAATCAAAACCTAAATAATTATTAAGTGAAATGATAAAATAATAAATTATTATAAAAAATTTATTATAGTTCCTAGAATTATATTATAATTATGAAATTTTAATCATTAAAAAATATTTTATACCAATATTAAAAAACTAGTACTAAATAAATAATTGAGACTAATGGAATATGATGATAAAAATAAAATATAACTAACTAATATATTTATAATAAGTGATTATAAATGAAGTCCATAAAATTTTATAGGCATGAATAAGGTTCTAAAATAGTTGATTAATATAGTTATTTTTGTTATATATAAGGTTAGATCATATTTGGATAAGCAGGATAAAATGTAAGGATTTTTTATCTCAATTTTTCTTCATTGAGATATGACGCGTATTCACAACTTGTTTCCTTTTTATGGGGATATTTTGGACATGGATTTATTTTATCATAATTTTAAATAAAATATAATTTATTTACAATTCCATATCATGTTCTACCCTTCATGGGTTTTTACTTAGAAGGATAACGATGATGTAAGGGTTTTTAGAAACTCAATTATTGTTTATTGAGTTGTACTTCTTGAAAATATTTCATATAAGTTGAAAAAATTATGTTTTTTTTATTTTTTATATGGAATTTTATATTTTTTTCTATGGATTTACATTTCTACCACATAAATCCCTTTCTAAATGTCCCTTTCTTTATAAAATATGATATCCATAAGGGATTTGGTTAACTCAGATTTCCTTTCATTGAGTTAAAATATTATTCCTTGAGCATCATTATTATATGTTTGATAAATTATTATATTTCATATTTCATAAACTATTTAATATTTTTTATATATGCAAAAAAAAATTAACTCAAAGATGTTTTCTTGATGAATTTATTTATCATAAATGTGTAACATTTTTAAGAAACAAAATTCATCTTCTTTAATGATAGTTTTCTCTCTATTTTCATGTTCATTATTACAAAAAAATGTTTTTATTTATAATTTTTATATATAAATAAATATTTAATCATGCGACTATACTATTTTATATTACCACTTTTCAAATGGAAAATTTACTACCTTTTATAAGATATGAATTTTCAATAAAGTTATTTCAAAATATAATTTTTTTTCCATCCTTTCAAAATCAAACATTTTATCTTCCAATTAAAATTTATTATAAAAATATTTGTACAATTTTCAAGCCTTCATTTTTTAATATTAATTTTAGAAGTAAAATTTTTCACTTTACCTTTTTGAAAATTACTTTTGAATATAACCTGAAATATATTCTTTTATCAGTAAGGTAATTTTTTCTAAAGAAAACTCTTTTACTGTTTCACTCAATGCATGAGAATTATTGTTTACAAATATTCCTTTCCATGTCTTAAAATGGTCTTCTAAATGATTTTGAAAATAAAATGAAATATTATTATACCTTTCAAATGTAAAAGTTTTTTTAAAAGGAATTATTGATTTTAAAAGGGATTCTATGGCTTGTGTTTTTAAGAAATAAGTATTCAAGTGTTTTTATGTCTTATTAAAGTTTTTTTTAAAAAATATTTTATAAAATTTGTTTTCTAAAATTATTATTTTTTATTTTAAAGTATAATTTTTATTAAGATAAAATTATTTTATATTAAATATTTTTTACAGAGTTTCATTCCTTTCAAAAAGGGTGTATTTCCTCTCATTTTCAAGTGATTTATCCAATGTTATTAAAAAATTATCCATTTCAATATACTTAACAACACTTATGTTATAATTGGTATATTTTTAATCTACCATCCTAATTCCTTCTTTGGATGTCATATGGAATTCTCAAGGAAAGTTTTTCATGAATCTCATATCTTTTAGACATATTAATTTAGTGATGTTTAAAATATGAATGATTGATTTCAAGTATCACAAATATATATGGATGATTGATTAGTGAGGTCTTATATATCCCTCCAATTAATTTTTTAACGTTTATACCTCATGAGATAATTATTTTGAGCATAAACATGATGTAGATTAGCTATGATCATAAGATTGATCATGAAGTCGATGCAGTTAGCTATATTCACAATATAGTAACTTCAGATTCTTATGGAATATTTTTATATGCAGATGATTATTATACATGGATAATGTTTATTATCTTATGATTCCACACTCTTTTTACATGAACTATGTTTGTTAATTTGAGATTACATGTCCTTATATCACAACTTATAGAGAACTCTTATTGTATCATGTTATTTTTAATGAGATATTTATCCCATACTCATGCTTTATATTATTCTTATGATCTAACCCTTAATGAATTATTGATAAATTTTACCTTACCAAGAATTTGAGCTCACCCCTTTCTTATGTTTTCATTCCCCAAGTTATTAAGATGAGTTTAGAATATGAGAAGTCTAAAATGGAGTTGAGTGTGGATCAATTATAAAGAAATGTTCACAAGTGTTTTAAAATAAGTTTCTTATATAGTTAGTCCTCAAAGACACTAAACCTTATGTTCTTGGTACTATGAATTTATTATGATATTTAATGTTTAAATTATTTAAATACATGTAAGTTTTGTTTAGGACATCTCACATGGAATTAAATGATAGTATGCGAAGAAAGTGTTTTTAGCACCAGACTCAAGAGTAAAGGTCTGGGGATCTACAATTGTTATCAATATGGGGTTTAGTTATTTTTTAGGATTATTTTTTTTCTTTTATGGATAATGATAATATAAGATTGGTGAAAACCCTAAGGATATGTCCATGTATAAGATAAAATCCTTAAGATTTGGTAAAATAGAGATTGGGTGGTTTCTTAACAATTAAATCACTATTTGGATACTGGAAAGTGGATACAGTTGTGGTATAGATGAATCTAGGGGTAATCACCCTAAAAAGGTTGGTTGAGTACAAAATATTTCTTCACTAGGTAAACGAAGAGTAATCCAAAGACTATAAACATGAGTAGACACTCTCTAGGGATATGATTTGGAAATGCACTCTCTCTTTATGAATAATTATGATGGATTTGAATATCTTAGAAAATTGAATATGAAAATTACAATGTTCAACCTAGGTTAAACTAAAGGAGTGATAGGTTGATCCAATTATATAAGAGTTGAACTGAAATCATCAATGGTTGAAATGAAAGTGTCATTGGAGAATACATCTTAGGATTGAGTTTTCATATACACATTATCATTTACTGTGATTTTATTTGATATTATCACAGTAATTTTGGTTTTAATATTTGTTTAGAAATAGGATATTGAAAATGAATCTCTATAAGGTATGTATAGAAACTCCTAATACATAGCTACAAAGGTATATTTGGAATAAATAATTGAGAATCTTAATATATGCCTATTATAAGGGAAATGATATATTTCCTAGTATTCTCTAAGATATCAAGATTTGTATCTCTTTAGAATCTATATCTTGAGTCATGATTATCTTTTAAATACCCTTAGGTATTGATAATAATAAGTGATAATTAAAATTGTGAGGAAACAATTTATTTAAGGGGGGGAGGTAACGCCTTGAGATTTTGAAACATATTTTTCCCTAAAATAATACTATGTTTGATATCCTATTTCACACACAACACCAATCTAAAATCGAAATAAAAATAATAGATGAATATTATTAATAAAATTAAATAATAATAAAACCGATAGTAAATAAAAATATTATAACCAATTATAAGTGCATAAAAAATAGGACTAAGAACACTTAAAGTTTGAAAGAAGAATTTTTTAATAAAATTCATTTTTCTTTATATATTGTATTTTAATTTAAAAAATAAAATTATAAATTATAGAAATTTAATTTTTTAAAATGAAGATAATTTTTTAATTCATAATTTAAATATTATATTTGGTTTAATTTTTGGAATTTTTCTAAATTACTTGATTTTTAAGTGAATAATAAAAAATATTATTTTTAATAATACTATAATGTTTATAAATTTATAGGGAAGTTATTATTACTTAAAATTTTATAAAAGAATTTATTAAACCAAAAATATATTTAAGGAATAAAATGATTCATTTAAAAATACAATATTTAATTTATAAAACCCATGTTTAATGTTTTGAAAGATTATGTAATATTTTACTCGAAAAACTATTTTATTAAATTATATCAAAAATTAGTTTTCATCACATGTAGAAATAAAATATAATAAAATTTATTTTATATTTTATATAAAAATTTACATATTATATAATAATTTTAACTTAATTTTTATTCATAGTAGTATGATTACTAAGATTAAATTTAATAACCAGGATAATGGTGAAAGGGTTATTTTCGAAGAATTGTTTTATTAATGTTGTGTAATTTTTATCTAATAAATTGAACTGATCTATTTTATAAAATAAATTTGACATTATGTTTTAGTATATATATATATATATATATTATCACTCACTTAATTAGAAATTAATGTTATATAATATTAAGAACACTTAATAATGATTTTTTGACAAAATAGTTTTTCTATATATTTAATGTTTTAATATACAAGTTAATTATATATTATTTAATAATTTAATTATATTATATTTATTTCGAATTTAGTTTCTGGATATCCAAATGTTTAATATTATTACCTTATGATTTTAATAAAATATAAATTACTTGGGTAAAAACTAGTTACTAAGATAAAAAATGGTAAAATGTAATAATCTAGTGAAAAAAGACTTGAAATAAGTTTAAAACATGTGTGAAAATGAGTATTAGAGACTTTATAAACCGTATATTACCCCAAAATTCATTATTACCCACTTTTTGAGCCATTTACCCTTGAATAGTGTCATGTTATCATTGAAAAAAGTAATACATATTTACCAGAATTCCGTTTTCTATGCTTATAATAGGAGATCACTTCTTTGCATTTATACATAAATTGAAAATACTTAGATAAAAAAAAATTTCATATCCTATCCTAAAATTACTAAAGACTTCATAGAAGCATTTTTCTTTCCAAAATACCATTCTATGGAGCCTTAAGTTGTTACCTAAGAGAGAACATCCAAAGAGAGATATAACGTTCTCAATTAATATCTTCTAATTATTCTCTTCTTCAACCCTCTCAAAACTATTATGTCCATGAAATAATGAAGAATTCAGTATTATGAAATTTTATTATACTAATTTAATTTCTATTTTATACCCTCCTACTAACCATCCAAAAAACGAAAATATCACTTGTGTTATGTGCAGACTACCACCTCCATAAGTGGCGTGATCTATTTATAAAAACCGCCTTATAAGGATGGTTAAAATGGGGTATTTAATCAAAAATATGATATTTAAAACATAATTAAGGTTATTAAAATAAAAAAAAGTCATTACCCAGTTTCATTGTACATAAACGAACATGTCACCCATGTGTATGTGTGGAGTACATCCTCCATGAAAGTGACGTATTTTTTATTTAATTTCATTTTTTATTATTTATAAAAATAACTTAAAATATAACTTTAATCCTTATAAAAATATAAATTATATCATTAATATTCTTTAATAATGATATTATTCCAACATTATCACTTTCTTAACCATACTCACCCATAGATTACAACTTTTTTTTTGTTTGGGCCATTTTAACCACTTACTTAGAAAATGCTATATTTTCTATCATGGATGAATATGGAAAATTAACTACCAATGTTATTATAAATTAATGATAAAATAATTTATTTTTTATATTTATATAATGTTTATACTATTATTAAACTTATTATTATTGTGCTTTCTTTTTTTTTTGTTATAAATTATAGAAACAAGCTCTTCACTAACTTCGTCATCATGAATCATAAAAAAAATACTTATGAAAGTAAATTATAAAATTATAAATAATTACTAAAAATTTATTAAAATACCTATAATGATCTTGGAATGATTAAATTTGAATCTATAAACAATAATTTATACCACCATTATGAAACTTGTACTAAACAAACAATTTAGACGAATGACATCTGATGATGAAAATAAAAGACAACTAACTAATATAGTTGTAATAAATGATTAAAAATGAAGTGTATAAGAGGTTATAAGTATTAATAATGTTATTAAATAGGAAATTAATATATTTATTTTTTTTATACAGGAGGTTAGATCATGTTTGGATAAGCAGGATAAATGGTAAGGGTGTTTTTCATCTCATTTTTTCTTTATTGAGATATAGTGTGTATTCACCACTTATTTCCTTTTGTGGGGTATATATTTTACATGGATTTATTTTATCATAATTTTCCATAAATATAATGTATTTATACATATATATCATATTTTACCCTTCATGGGTTTTTAATTCTAAGTATAATGATGATGTATGGGTTTTTGAAAACTCAATTGTCATTCAATAAGTTATGGTTGCACATTTTGAACTTATTTCATATAATTTGGGAACATTATAATCTTTGATTTTTTATATTTTATTTTATATTTTATTCTTGGAATTTACATTTCTAGTATATAAGCCTCTTTTTAAACATCCTTTGCTTTATGAGTAATAATATCCATAAGAAATTTGGTTAACTAAAATTTCCTTTATTTGAGTTAAAATATTAGTCCCTGAGCATCATTATTATAAATTTGATAAGTTATTATATATATCATTTCATAAGATATTTAATATTTTATCTCTGTGGATAATTATTCTTTCAAATCAAAGATTATTTCTTGATGAATTTCTTTCTCATAAAAGTGTAACGTTTTTAAGAAAAAAACACATCTCCTTTAAAGATAGTTTTTACTCCATTTCTATGTTCATTATTCCCAAAAAATGATTTACCATCTTATTTTGATATGAAAATATGTATTTAATCATGTGAATATACTATTTCCCATTACCAATTTTCAAAGGTAAATTTTAATACCTTTTATTATGATGTTTGTTTTTAACAAAGGTATTTAAAAATATTAAAATGTTTTTCCATCCTTTAAAAATATAATGATTTATATTCCACTATAAATTTATTCTAAAAAACTTTATATACCATTCAAGTCTCCATTATTGATGATAATTTTTAAAATTAAAATTTTTCAAAAGTTTTCATCTCACTTTTTGAAAATGTATTTTGAATGTGGAATGTAAATTTTCATTTAAGAGTGTTGTAAAAACATTTTTCAAAATCCTGTATAATTTTTCTCACTATATGCACATTATTATTCATGAAGCTTCATTTAAATGTTTTAAAATGGTTTTTAAAATTATTTTAACTCTTGTTTATTTTGAAAATAAATGGAATTATACTTATGTTTTTAAAATTTAAAAGTTTTATTTTTGAAAGAAAGTATTAAATTTAGAAGGTATTTTTAAGGATTGGTTTTTAAGAAAGAAGTATTTAAGTGTTTTTATTTATTATCAGGGAATTTTTTTGTGAAAAACATTTCTCTTATAATTTTTTTTCCTCGATTTCATTTTTGGGTTTTAAAGGATAATTTTTAGTAAGCTCAAAGTATTTAATTTTGAAGAAATTATTTTAATGAGTTTTCAATCCTTTAAAAATAAGGTGTATTTACTATCATTTTTCAAGTGATTTATCCTATGATATTAAATTTTTTCATCTATGTCAACATCCTTAATGCTCATTATGTTACACTAAGGATATTTTTAATCCATCCTCAAATTTTTTTCTTTTGATGTATTATGTAATGTTCAAGGAATGTTTTTTTGAAAATCATATCATTTCCATGAGATAATTAAGTGTTTTTTAAAATATGAATGATTAATTTCAAAAGGCACACATATTTATGGATGATTAATGGGTGGGGTTTTATATAGCTCTCCAAAACTTTGGTTAGTATTATATACCTAATTAGATAAATATTCTGAGCTTGAAAAAGATTCATATTAGATATATCAAAAATATTAAGAGTGATCTTGATGTAGTTAGATTTATTCTCAATGTTATGATTTCTTGTAATTATTCTATATTTTTATATTCTTATTATTATTCTCTATGGATCATGTTTATTATCTCATGATTCCACACTATTTTTCCATGGTATATGTTTTTTCATTTGAGATTACATGTAGTGAATCAGGTTTTTAACTATAATACTTTGAAATATTCCAAAGAATATTTATGAAGCCAGGTGCTAATTAGGAATGGGATTCCAAGACCTCGAGAGCCTCAACACAATGATTTTAAAAATATTAAATATATTTTTTTTCACACATGCATGGTTTCTATTGAAATGTTAATAAATCATGACTGAAGTCTTGGATCAGAATTTTTAGGTTGCGGTTGAGTTCAGAATATTGTGTTTACCCTAGGCATGGCATAAAATTTGTTAGCACCGGGTTTTAGATCAGAGGATAGTTGTCAAATGAGTGTTAAATAGGGAGTTAAATAATTTTAAACTAATTAAAAATAATTATAACCTAATACCCTCCCCTCCCTCACATTTTGTGCACATGAACCAAAGGGAGAAACCTCTCCTATCCTATCCTCCTTTGTAAATGACGAACCGAAACTGAATCAATGCAATGAGGTGATGCCAATATTAGTTTATAATTATGATCATCATTATATTGAGTATCAGTATGATCTGGAAAATATTATACACTCGAAGCTTTGAAGTTTCACCCTCAAGGTAGGCAGTTTTGAGTTTTGGTCCTAATATCCTTTGTTAATATTTTTTTAAGGTTTTAAATCCCAGATACAATTTCTAGAGATTTCTCCTAGTTTGATGTATAGGTTTTTGGGTAAACTGGAGTGAATTGCGAATTTTCTAAGGTGATTCCCAATTGGAATTACCATCTACATAGTGTGTCTCCTAGAGAGAAATGCTGTGTAGCCCTTCTTTTTTAGGGAAGAAGAATTTTGGGGACTACATGCATGTATCAGGGTTACACACCATGTAGTGACTCAAACCATGTGGTTAGAGGACATGTCCAGGGTTTTCCATGTAAAATTAGATGGCCATGTAAAAGTACATATCCAAAGTACATGAAAATAGGTTTTTGGACACAAGAATGGTAAGAACACATGTACAAGTGTCTGTTTATCTTGAACATTCCATATAGTATGGGATACATGGTGTGTGAGGGACATGGCTAGCTGGGACATGTGGAAGAGGAACACAACCAAGGGCTAAGTGAAGAAGAACACACCTTATACGTGCTATACATGCCATGTACCCTATATCTCTTGAAAAAATATGTAGATATGATATATGTTCAGTTAATTGGGTGGGATCACACACTTTCTGGACACCAGTTCACACCATGTACTCCTTGATGTCTTCTTGAGATCTTCCACCTTCCATATATCCTCCTATAGAACTCAAATTCAGGATTTTGATTATCCTATCTTGAGTAGTTTTCTACTTTGAATATATTTGTGGAATTAATTTCATCCTATGAGATATGAGGTGGCATGTTTTAAAAAATATACTCGTGTAGCGGTGATTAAACTTGCAAAGTGATCAGGGTGAATTATTGGGTTGACATTGGGGTCAGTACCCTTTCCTTCTGCTTTAGGATGTGGATCCCCTGGACTCTTTAGGATGATAGAGAAGAGCACCCCTATTGTATCTAGGTGTAGGTCCCTTAACCATGATAGTGTTGTGATGCATCGTATGATAAGAATTATGCTACTTTCAGGGGTGGTTGACTGATGTTGTAGATCAATGTGGTTCGTAAAGAGAGACGTGGGGACTGGTACTCACCTATGACATAAAGGAAAAATTTTCCCTTACCTATCTGCGTTGGTAGAGATGGGACTCCCCATGTTGTGGGCAGGAGTTCTTTACCTTTGGGTAGTTCTTCCAAGGTTGGTAATCCCCTGATGGATTAGGGCATGGGTTACCCATATTGTTCATATAGTTGGAGAGCGTTCCCCTACCATGATAGGGTGCGAGCCCTCCAAAATTATTATATAGATATATTAGTTACTACCCTGTCAGAATAGGGTGTGGTTCCTCTATCATTGGATTCAAAACTCCCCTGTTGTTCTAGGGTGCGAGTGTGTTCTTTCAGTGGAGTTAGCACTCCCCTATCACATTAGGGAGTGGGTCCTCTATCATCGGGTCAGTACTCCCCTATCATATTAGGGTTTGGGTCTTTCATAGTAATCAAGATGGTAGAGTGGCACTCCTCTATCATTATAGGGTGTAGTTACTCTAGCCATAGAGTGGTACTCTCCATGTCATGGGCAAGGGACCTCTATCCTTTGAGTGTTACTCCCCTATCATACCACAGTGCAGGTCCCCACATATAGATTAGTAATCCTCAATCTTCGAGTAGAAGTGAGGAGTAGGTCCTCCATTGGAGTTGTATATCCCTCATCTTTTGAGTATATTTACGAGGAGACTTCCCCTCCAATAGTTACATGTGATACCCGGTTTGGAGTTAGTGCTCCCTCGATAGACTGATGTGTGGGACACTCCATACTTGTGCGATCAGAGGTTTAAAAAGTTAGTTAAGAGATAGTACTCCCTCAACTTCAGTGATGTGGCAAGGTCCCCCCCACTTTGGTTTTTTTAGCCTTTCATAGGGTGTAGGTTAGCAATAGTATGACCTCTAGTGCTGGGTACTAGAGGTGGGCCTAGTAGGTTGTTCCCGATAGAGCACATTCTCTCAGATGTACCATTAGGAATGGTATAGTTGTTTCTAAGGGAGTGTATCTCTTAGACGAGTTCCATTTGGGATGGATGATCTCATGGAGTGTGTTATCCTAGTTTTTTGTTACCTTTAGAGCCATGTGTAGAATCTTATTGTTGTCTATGCAGTCAAAACCTCATGGGACTTGGAGTTTGAGATGAGTATATTTGGATGATTCTTGTATCCCTTGAAGTGTTGTCACATTCTAGGTTGACACCCCTTGTGGACTGAGTATACATAATTATTTTGTTCCCACACCTTAGTTTTACTTACTCTCTTTCCATGAGATATAAATACATGTAGGGTAAACCATGTTCTTTTTGTTTTTAGCTTCTCGTGGTTGGATGAGATTACTCTTTTTCTAGGGGTGGAAAATACTCAATATGTAGTTCATATACTCACCATGTTGAGCCCCCTGTGCTTGGACAAGGTTACTTCTTGATGGGTTGAGTCATGGGATAGAGTTTTCATTACTCTCTCATTTGGTTTTATTTTGACTTATATAACTAGTCATGTATAGTTGATAATGGTTCAATATGGAGTTTCCCTCCTGACAGGGTTCCCTATGGCTAGGTCAAGAAAATTATTTCCGTTCAGTTTCTCCATTTTCTTTTGGGTTTTTGGGGTTGTTACTAAGTATTTTTTTATACTCACCCCTACATGGGATTTTCATGCACATGTTGTGTCTTGTGAAGACCATAGGACTTTCAACGGAGTCCCCAGAGGATCTAAGGTAGGTGGATCTTAGTGAGATAGATAAACTGATGTGTTTACTAGATTTGGACTGAGGAGATTTCTGGAAGTTTCTTTTGATATACATCCCCTCTTTCTGAGTATGTTGGATGATTTTATAGTTTTATTTTGGTAGGTGCATGTTTTCTCTTTTACACTTTCAGTAATTTTTCTTTACTCTAGTTTGGGATATATGTATTCATGAATTTTAGTTTCCAATTTTTTTATAATGACACTATTTCATTGAGGTGTTTGTGGGTGCATGCGTATAGGTACTTTAGGAAAAGGGCTCCCTAATTTTAGTTATGCCTTCAACGCTCATCGCTACCCCCTAGATTTTAGAGGTGGGATTGGGGTAGTTTCAGCTCGAGTTCAGCTTGGTTCGGGTTATAAAAGATTGGTATTAGAGTAAGTTTATTACTTAAATCTTTGTTCAGACTAGTCCCCCTAAGAGGATTTGGTAAGGTTGTATAGAAATTTTTTTAGGATGTTTCGAGTTTAGATCTCCGGACAGAGGTTCCAGTGTTGGTGTAGTGGATTATATATCCATTCACCAGGACTTTGATAACCTTATTTTCAACTCGGTACATTAGGACACTGGTCATAGGGAAATAATGGTACATGAATCATATCGGTATGGTTTTTGATTCTTATTTACTTTTCCTTCGTGAGTGATCTCCACAGATATACTCTTTCACCATGGTTCATCTTGAATTCTATTTTAGGATGCCACCTTAATGATGACCAGATAGGGTTCCACAACAGGATTGTGGTAACGATCCACCCTGTGAAGAGGCTTCAGCATAGGGTACTAGTTCTGATTTGTTACCTTTGGGTGGTAAACTGGTTGAGCCATCACCTATTGAGAAACTGGTTGTACTAGAAGTTCAGGCTGAGGATGCTCACAGTCTGAGTACACTGTATGGGTTCTAGTGGTAGTGACCTCTCAGGCACTGGGGGAATCAAGATCCCTAGGAATCTGATGACAAGATTTAGGCAGTCATGCGAGTTTTCTGCCTATTGAGGACACCTCCAGATGAGATAGTGGTCCTAACAGTGAGACTTTAGCATGGTTTGGTTGGATGATGGTGGAGTTTAGTGATACATTCCCATTATGGGGTGAAATTCAATGGGCTAGAGTTTGAGGGACTCTTCATGGAAGAGTTTTACCTAGCCACATTGAGTTAAATACATATCCAGGAGATTCTTTAGCTTTGGAAGGGTAACATGACTATGGAAGAGTACACGATGAGGTTCACATACCTTTTACATTACCCCTAGATATGGTGAAAGACCTAATATTCAAATCTAAAACCTTTAATAAAGGCCTCCATAGAGACATCCAAGTAGGTGTGGCCTCTTTGTGCCTTCCCACATATGTGGGGGTAGTGGAGAAATCTTTGTTAGTAGAGATTTTTCTAGAAGTGAGTTAGGCAGATGTGGTCCATAGTGGTGTTCATGAGGCTGAGGCATCTGTAATAGATGGAAGATGAAAGATGATAGGATCACATCGTAAGAGGCATACCCATGCCCAGACTTAGGCATGTGGGTCTGTTGCGTAGGAGAAGCGTTAAGGATTAGGTTAACCATAGGCGAGGTGCTGTTACACTTGCGACACCTAGGGAAATATTGCTAGAGATTGTCTGACCTGTCATGTTATTGAGAGGGAGCTAGCCAACTGGACACCTTGGAAGAGGCATAGTTTGGAGTAGGGATCTCCATAAGATGGTAAACATGGTAGAGGATGTGGGAGAGTAGCAATTGGTGGTAGGCAGTTCGAGGTGTTTCCACCACCCCCCATGTGGTCCACACCAGTATTAGGGAGTTTGAGGGTACATGAAATGATAGTTTTAGGACATAGAGGCCTTTGCCTAAAAATATTAGAGGATGAATAGAGGTTCGATATGTTTCCTTTCTAATTTCTGTAGTATCAATTGTTATACATTGTGTAAGGTACTCTTTTCTTTCCATTTCTTGATTAAAGTTTCACAAGGTGATGTAGGGTGTCAGTGTAACCCTGTGTGGGTGTTTTTTGATGTAGCTTTGAAATAACAACAAAGACGGTTCCTTCCCCTAGAAATAATAATTTTTGAGATGCGAGAAAAACTGTGAGGGAAAGTCACTGCCACCCAAAGTGGATATTATCGAGGTGGGGTGGGTGAGGCCCTCTAACTTTTGTGTTTGGAGTCAGGTGACATGTTGGTGGTTAAGATAGAGGGCTTGATAAGAAAAATTGTGAGCATTTGTGAATCCATTTTTTGTTCATTAGTACCCTCATGTTCTTGGTTCCACCTTGGTATATGAGATTCTCAAGGATTATGTGGAATAGTTTGATGTATCTTTAGACTCATGAGGAAATGGGATGTTTTCCCCACCAAGACATGTTTTTGAGATGTGATCAAAATTGTGCGGGTGAGATAGTGTCACCCAAATCTGAAAGTATCAAGGTCTGGTGGATGAGTTCCTTATAATTTTTTGTTTAGGAAAATGTAAAGCAATGGTGTGTCAGAGATGGTCTTGGCCTTGATAGTGGAGTTTCTATACCCAACCTCATTTTGATTAGCATCCCTAGTGAAGGGAGAGACTTGATTAGAACCATTAAATAGTGGCATAGTTAGACCCTATGATGTTTCTACAATTTGGATTGGTTTCCTACCATCCATACTTAGTTGGGATTCCACTAGTGGGAGTGGTGCTATTTTTTCATTGATGAGTTGTGTTACATATGGAGGTTCGTAGGTGAAGGGCCTAGTAAGACCTAGCATTTACACTTGGGAAGCCCCATTTTGTTCATTGGTACCCTCACGTGATCAAATCCACCTTAAATTCAAGATGATTGAGGATGTTGTAGTGTAGTTCATCTAGGGGTGGGTGTGAACTATGGGGTGTCATTAGTATCTATGTTAGCTTAGTGTGGTGATGTACCGCTAACCCCTTGGTCTACAAATAGACCTTGGTGTTTTGTTCTTATCCACCTCTCATATAAGATGATACACATGCCACTTCTTTCATGATTTTGACCTGTTTGGATCTAGATGTGAGTGTGTTTTGGACTTAGTGGTTCCCCTGATTGTGTGGTTAGAAGCAGTATGGGAACCCCAAGTGAGATCATTGGCATGAAAGTTCTAGTGGGGAGCTCAGTTTCTTTTCCCTATTCCTAGCCTTTAGATTTTTGGGTATGAAAATCATTAAGGTGGTAGTGATCTAGTGACTCAGGTTTTGACCTATAAGACTTTGGAATAATCCTAAGAATATTTTCAAATCCAGGTTCTGACTCGATATGGGATTCTGGGGTCTGGAAAGCGTCGACGTGATGATTTTAAAAATATTAAATATATTTTTGTCATGCACATGCAATTTCTATTAAATACATCAATAACTATCGAGCAGAGTCTTAGATCATAAATTTTAGGCTATGGTTGAGTTCATAACATCATTTTTACCCTATGAGTGAAATAAACTTTTTTAGTGATGAGTTTTTGATTATGGGAGATTTGGTGACAAGGAATAAAGAGGAAGTTAAATTATTTTTAATTAATTAAAAATAATTCTAACCTAATACTCTCCCCTCCCTCATGTTTGGTGTGCAAGACCCAATAGGATAAATCTATCCTCTCTTATTTTCCTTTGTAAATGGTGAACCAACACCGAATCAACGCAACAAGGTGTTGCTGATCTAAGTTTCTGACACTGATCATCATCAGATCGAGGATCAACATGATTCAAGCATCGTTCTACACATGAAGCTTTGATATTTATCCCTCAAGGTATGTGGTTTGGAGTTTTGGTCCCAATCCCCTTCGTTAAGATTTATTTTAAGGTTGTAGAGCCTAAATACAATTGATGTAGATCACTCCTAGGTTGATTTTTAGGTTTCATGGTAAACTGGAGAAATTCAGGTGTTTTTGAAGGCAATTCTCGATTGGAATTACCATCTATACGACATGTAGTCTAGAAAGACATATTTTTTAAACCTTCCTATTCAAGGAAGAAGAATTTTTGGGAATAAATTCTATGTACTAGGTTTACACGCTATGTAGTAAGACAAACTATGTGGCCAGAGGACATGGTCAGGGTTAGCCATGTAAAATTAAATCACTATGTAAAAGTACAGAGACAAAGTACACGGACATAGAATTCAATATATAGGCATAGGAAAACCACACATGCATGTGGATGTTTATCCTGAACATGTAATGTTGTATGGGATACACAATGTGTGAGGGACATGGTTAGCTGGGCCGTGTAGAAGAGGAACATGACCCGGGGCTGAGTGAAGAGGAACATGTCATTTATGGGATGTACATTCCACGTACCCCTACATGGGTTAAAAAAAATGAAGAAAGGATTCACATTTAGGTGATCAGGTAGTCTCACATGCCTTATGAACCCTATATCATACCATGTACTCCTTGAGATATTCTTGAGATCTTTTTGATCCCATATCTCCTCCTCTAGAACTCGTATTTAGGTTTGTGAGAAGCCTATCCTAATTAGTTTTCCATGTTGAATGCAATGGTAGCTTGCGTTTTAGCCTATGAGATATGAGGTGGAATGTTTTGAGAATGAAACTCTTATAACGGGGCTTAACCTTGGAAAGTGATCAGGGTGAATCACTGTGTTGACATTGAGGTCAGTACCCCTCCCCCCCACTTTAAGATGTGGGTCTCCTAGACTCTTTAGGCTGGTATAAAGGTTTTCCCCTATTGTATCAAGTCATAGATCCCCTACCCAAGGCATTGTTGTGATGAATGGTATGATAATGTGATACTCCTTTCAGTGGTTCTTGATATATGATAAAGATTGGTGCAGTTTGTAAAGAGAGACACCAGGACCAATACTCACCTATAGAATCAAGGTGTAGGTTTCCCTTACCTATCTGATTTGGTAGAGATAGGAATCCCCACATCGTGGGCATGGGTTATTTACCTTTGGGTCGTTCTTCTAGGGTGGATACTCCCCTGATGAATTATGACATGGGTTTCCTGTATCATTCATATAGCTAGACAGTGGTCCCCTACAATGATAGGGTGTGGGCCCTCCATACTTATTGTTCAGATAGATTAGTTACTCCCCTGTCATACTAGGGCACATTTCCTCTATCCTTGGAGTTGGAACTCCCCTATTGTTCTAGGGTATGGGTCCTCTATACGTGTTATTTTTGTGGATTTGGTACTCCATTGTCATATTAGGTAGTGGGTCCTCTAACTTGGGGCTGGTACTCCACTGTTGTGTCAGGGTGAAAGTCCCTCATAGTAATCATGCTGGTATTTTGGTACTCTCCTTTCATTCTAGGGTGCATGTTCTCTAGCCACATATTGGTATTCCCCACATCATAGGCATGATTACTCTATCCTTTGAGTGGTACACCACTGTAGTACCAGGGTTCGGGTCCTCACCTATGGAGTAATAATCCCCCATCTTAGAGTAATAGTGGGGAGTGGGTCCTCCATTGGAGTTGGATCTCCCTTGGATATTGAGTAAATTTATGAGGAGAGACCCCCTAAACAAGTTACATGTAATACCTAGTTAAGAGTTAGTTCCCCCTCAACAGATTGAGGTGTGGGACACTCCATACAGGAGAGACTAAAGATTTCTCGAGTTAGTTATGAGATATTACTCCATGTACTACTAGGAAGTGGAAAGGTGCACCCCCACTTGGGTTTATTTATCCTTTTCACATGGTGCATGTTTATGATGGTAGGACCTCTGGTGCTAGGAACTAGAGCTATACCTAGTAGGTTGTTCTCAATGGAGTACGTTTTCTCAGCCGTACCATTAGGAATGGTAGAGTTATTCCCGATGGAGTATACCTATCATATGGATGCCATTTGAGATAGATGATATTGTGGAGTGTGTTCCCATAGTTTTGTGTTAACTTTATAGAATCGAGTAGAATCATGGTGCTGTAAATGAGTTCAAAACCTCATGATACTTGGAGTCTGAGATGAGTATATCTAGGTGATTATGGGAGCCCCTGCGGTGTTGTCACATTTTGGGTTGACACCCCTTGTGGACTGAGTATAAATAATTATTCCATTCCCACACCTTAGTTTTGGTTACTCTCTTTAAATTGTAGGTGAAGATGCATGGGTTATTCCATGTGATTTCCGTGTTTAACTTCTCATGGTTGGATGATATTACTCTCTTTCTAGGGGTGGAAAAGACTTGATGAGTAGTTCATCTACCAACCGTGTTGAGCCCCCAATGCTTTGATGAAGTCACTTATTACCAGGTTGAACTGTGGGATGGATTTTTCCTTAATATCTCATTTGGGTTACTTTTGAATTAGCTGACTAGTCATGTATAACCAAAGATGATTTGAGATGGATTTTCTCTCTCAATGGGGTTTCCTTTAGCTAGGTCAAGCAGACTGTTTCCTTTTAGTTTCTCCTTTTTCTTTTGGGTTTTTGGGGTGCCTAATAATTATTTTTTTATACTCACCCCTACATGAGCTTTACCCACACATGTTTTGTCTTTTTCAAACCACATGCCTTTTGACAGAGTCCTCGGAGGACCCAAGGTAGATAGAGCTTAGTGATCTAGACCAATCGAGGTGTTTACTAGATCAAGGTCGAGGAGCTTTTTGGTAGTTTCTTTTGAAAGCGATCCACTCTTTATTAGCATGTTGGGAACTTTTATAGTTTTCTTTTGATGGTCACATATTTTTCCCTTTTACAATTTTAATAATTTTTTTGTACTCTGGTTTGGGATAGATGTATTAATGTATTTTAGTTTCTAGGTTTTTATATCTTGAAACCTTTTCATTAAGGTGTTTGTGGGTGCTTGTGTATAGGTAATTTATTCAAATTCCTACTTGATTTTAGTTATGCCTTCGTTTCTTGTCACTAACCCTAGCCTATGGAGGCTAGATTGGGGTAGTTGCAGCTCGAGACTGATTTGGGTCAGGTCATGACATTACATGTCATTCTATCATGACTTATAGATAACTATTCTTGTCCAATTTTATTTTTAATAAAATATTTCCCTATTTCTCATGTTTTATCATATTATTATGATCTAACCCTTGATGAAATTTTGATATTTTTTGGCTTACTGAGAGTTTGAGGTCACCCCTTTCTTATATTTCCATTACCTAGGTTATGAAGATGAGTGTAACTTATAAAAAGTATAGGAGTCTAGTGTGGCTTAATTATAGAGAAATTTTCACGAGTATTTCAAAATAAGTTTCTTATGTAGCTATTACTCAAAGAAAATAAACCTTTAATTCTTCATAATGTGTGGTTATTATGAGATGTAATTTTTAAATTACTAAAATATATATAATTTTATATTTCTCCATCTCACATTATATTCAAATATGGTATGTGAGGAAAGTTTTTTTAGCACTGGATCTGGGAGTGCATGTTTGGGGCACCACACATGACCCATTCCATAATTGTTGAATCAAACCTTCAATTAAATTGTTTATACATTCATAAAACAAGTAGTAGAGTGATTTCCATTGAATTGGATTAAATCCTATTTAACCCTTGGACTAATTGAAAAAAATCCAATAATGACACCACATCAAGCCACCATTAGTGTATGATGAACATTGAATCGATCTAGCTCTAAAAATCAGAGTTGCGGTGGTGTAATCGGTCTCATAATTTCACTATAATTCTAAAATCAGTGTAGTGAACCTACTTCAATAATTATTCAAACATGTGGTGTGGTTTAAAGAACCTAGAATACGTTCATTTCAATTACAGCATGCATAAACATAGTGATCATTTGTAGCGAAGCATAGTTTGGGTTTGTGGTGGCAGTGAACTTAGATATCCAACAAATGATCTTAGTATATTAGTAGAATACATTAATATAGTGGGATGAACAAAATTACAATCATTATCTTGAACTAGTGAGTATATATGAACTTGAAACCTAGTTTCAGACTAAATGGTGAACCATCGAAGTAATAACTCTGATTGAACAACAGCTATATTCGAACATGTAGCTTGATGTAGCTTCATATAAACTTGAACCCAAGACTTCCAAATCATTATATTTACATTGGATTTGATCATCCATAATATAGTAAACTATGAAATATTCAATACCTTAAATCCTTGGAGAAACAACCACCATCCAACCTCTCAAGTAGGAAGGAACCCATAAATCCAAAACCAACAACTAATTCTCAATCTAAGGTTAAGAGAACCTTAAATAAAATCTTATTTAGATAGGAATTTAGGTTTATCTCAAAATAATAAGATCAATGGTGGGTAATTTTATAGGTGTATATTATATAGTTAAGAATCCACTAGTTCAACCTCCTTTGGTTTCCCATATCTAGGCCTAATGATTTTTTGTGGGTCCATATTTAAATTCCTCTTCCTCCATAAAATAAGGAAAAAAGTATTTTATATTTTAAAATTTAATATATATCATAAATTAAAATTTATCTAGATTATATAAAACACATTTAATTTCATTATTGATATAAAAACACATTAAAATTAAAAAATTTGGTTTTATAATTTAAAAATCACAGTTTTAAACTAAATTAAATTTATTCATTAAAAACACATGCAACATGAAAATGTGATTAACTCAAGTGTTTTAATATGGTATGAGGGAGTTTTAAAATTGAATTTAATTTAAAATAAATATAAAAATATTATTTTATCACCCCCATACTATACCATTTACCTATAGGAAAAAATATCATCAATGGAATTACAAATCCAGCCCATGAGAATCATATGAACAACCCATACATATATATAATTTCATGAAAAGAAATTAGTTTCAATAACCCAAAATTCTATAAAAACAAGTTCAAAAAGTCTAAATGATCATGTTAATTCTCAAAGTCTAACCAGTTCATTGAATCATTATCTAATTTTCTAGTATACAAGATCAAACAATGGAACAACCACAACATTTCAAAGTAAAAAATGAAAAAATATCAAGAATAAAGCTAGAATTTTATATAGTTTATAAATTATCTTGAGGTTTATCCAAGTATATTCACATAGTACAATTCATAGAAATAGTGTTATCAAATAATGTAAATATTCATTGTACACACAAACAAACCAAATTTTATAAACAATGGTCACCCCAAAAATCATTTCATATCTTAAAAAAAGATTTATAGTATAAAATTATACTCTCAATAACTCATCTAATAATTTAGGAACAATGTTCAAAATATAATTCACAAAAAGGCGGCATTTTAAAACTCATTTAGAGTTAAAAATAGTTCTTTACCTTTTAAAATCAATTTAAAGTGAAATCTAGTCAAATATTAATTAAGAAATTTCAAATATTTAATGAATTTCATTTTAATCATCTATTATACAAGCCTAAAACTCACATTAAATAATTTTATTGAAAACCAAAGTGGGTTTATTATAAAAATAAGTAAGTGAATAAGAAAATATACACTAAAAACAATTACCAACAACCAAGATAAAAGAGAGAGAGAGAGAGGCTTTTCTGGTTCTTTCCACTAAAATTTCATCATGCTTTATATATTTATTTAAGTCCAATGGAATGAAATTCACCTATCCACATGAAATTAAAAAAACTATATTCATTCAAAAATCATTTTGAGACCTACCACACATGAAATTCATTTTCAATATTCAATTAAGAGAATGTATACATATGGAGTCATACTTATATATGGAAAATTAAGGTTTCACCATATTCTAGTAACCTAAATGGCCTGAAGGACTTATTTTTATTTATTTTTGATAACCCCCACTTCAAGGGATGAGGGGGATCCCTTACAAGGATCATAGGCTTAGATATTACATGACCCATAGGTCTTAGAAGAAATATCCAGACTATAAATACATGGAACTACTCCTCCCTATCTTCTGAATCATGATATCAGTTCTCCACATTTGAATGGATGTTCAGCTAGGCTTCTCGTGCATGAACATGCTAGTCCTAATAATAAATTCATACCCTGTCATTCTTCCACATCCATTAGCTTATGTTTTGGTGAATACGCCAGCTCTGAATCCTCATCTAGAGTCTACTCCTTGTAGAGTCTTCCTGGTCCAATAATTGTAATTTTAGTTGTCCTGAAGGCCTTGGGAGGCTCAAAGACTTTTAAGGACTCTAGGAACAAACTAGTGGCCCAAAATCCCAAAAAAAATTAATAGTTCATGCTACTGTAGTACCGATCAATACCTGCTATAGTGCATGCTACAAAACTGCTAGAGTACCCAGAAATATGTCTTTTCCTGAATTTGAACTTGGATCTCTTAGATGCACTTGCCAAGTCCTCACCAACTGGGCTGAGGCTCTTATGATCACCATATTCTAGTAAGAATTCTAATTTTTCTAGATTATGAGACAATAATAATGAAATCAATCATGTGGTCTTTAAAAAATTTTCTCAATGGATTAAGTTTGTTGGGTAAGCATTTTAAAAATCAAAGGCAGAAAAGAGGAGGGTTGAATATTTAAATACAATACATGATTAAATTCAAGTAATGTAATATAGAACTAATTATTCAATTCCCCTTATATAATGGTACTCTAAACTCACCTTTATTATATAATTGTGCCATTATTTATGAATATGAAGCATAATGAATTCCTTAATCCTTATATTACCTATTTATCTCTCTCTCTATCTCTGTGTGTATATATATATATATCAAGGAGGAATAAATGGAAAATTATTATAAAATAAAGGGCGATTCATTCCCTTTTCTTGATTAGGGTCATGAGTCATATAATTATGTATAATGACTTATTCAATATAATATCCATCTTTTTTTTTTATTTTTTATATACACTTATTCCTT
This sequence comes from Viscum album, assembly GCA_963277665.1. NCBI lineage: Eukaryota > Viridiplantae > Streptophyta > Magnoliopsida > Santalales > Viscaceae > Viscum > Viscum album. Next base: position 1,336,675,600 of record OY728150.1, on the reverse strand, counting down.
TTTTATAATAATAGGATGATATAAATGAAGTGCAATGGAGGATAATTACTTATTACTATTTCTATTATTTAAATTACCTAAAAGTATGACACACACTTCTCACATTCTCTTATAGTGGAATACTTCCCAAAGGTACACATAAAATCCTTTCCCTAACACTCTAACATGAAATAATCATGAAAATATATTTTTGAGTAATCGTATGGGATAATCAACATGATATGTGGATTGAAACTAATATACCACTCGTGATTAACTAAGGGATAAATGAGGGTTGATGTCAAAAGTGGGTATAATTTTTAATGTAGTCTAGAAAATTGAATGTCTCAAACATGTTAAAAAAATATAATAAATTCTAAATCATTATATGAGAATTAATAAAAATTCTATTTCATAAACAAAATCAATGTTTCTCTCAAGAAAGTGAGGGTATTATAAATAATGTATAAAAATGGTTTTGAATACCTCTTAGGATAGAGATTAAATTTGGTACAGTCACTAGTGGGTTTAAACTTCAATTTCTAGTTTAAAATCATAGAAATGCATAAAAATAAAATCCCAAGAAAATAAAAACCTATAAATAATCATATAATATTTTTAGCTATAATAATAAAATAAAAATCCTTACTAATTAATTGGAGTTTAAAAATTAGGTAGGGTTCTAAATTTTGGTCAATGAAAGTTTGAAAAACAAATATTTAAAAACAAATTGAAAATAGATGACAAAGAGAAGAATGTTTTTTATATTTAAAAAAAATGAACACAAAAAATATAATGAAAAAATAATAGTGGATAACCAAAAGTTACTCCTCCCCAAACACTAAAATTACCAAAATCCTCAATGAATAATGAAAAATATCTTGTATTTTTAAGTAATGATATATAGACCAGTGAAATTGAGTGTAAAAGAAATAATCAACTTGGTTTTTATTATTCCAAGTGTGTAGATAGAACTAGGAAGAAGTTATTCCAACTTATATTGGATTCAAATTATTTCCTATAAATTTTTAATTTTTTTCCCATAATTTTGATACAAATAAAAAAACAAATATTATTTAACTAAAAATGATCCAAAAAGACTACTTGAATTCTTATTTATTGCATAGAAAATAAGCTGGTGGGTTATAAAAAATGAAATCCATTTTTTTATTATTTTATTTTTTAAAAAAATAATCAAAATAAAATTTAATATTTTAAAATTGTGAAGAATAATAAATCAATAAAAACCTCATTAATAATGGTTCCAAGTTTTATGAGTTAGTTAATATGATCTTATAAATACCCAAACATAACCATACCATAGTTACATGATTTATAGAAAATATTAAATCCCTTACATACTCAAGACCTTTTAGGACAGTAGTTTTAAAGAATTAATAAAAATACATTACATATAAAAACACATAATTTTTATTCAAAATAGATTTTTTTTACTATTATAAACTCTTTTAATGATACAATTAATTTATTAAAGGATAAAATTTTATATTCAAATCTATTATTCATAATCTCCTTTTCTCTTCCTTAATTCCTTCTCCTCAAATGAAATAATTTTGATTGAGTCCAAAGCCTTTAGAGAAAGGAATTTTGGCATGGAAATAAACTATTAAACATGTAAATAGATTTCTAGAGAGGGATTTGTGTAGAATATGGAGAGAAAACCAAAGTTGAGATGTGTTTTTGAAAGGTTAGAATGAGTAACCTTTTTTAGGTAAAATTCAATGGTGTTTTTGCTAATATTCAATCTTTAAAGGATAAGAATGTAATTTAAAACTGGAATTTGGTTCATAAATGAACAATAGATGATATGCTAAAAAATACCCAAAATTCCTACAACACCATAACTCATCAAAAGTATATCATTTTAAGCATTTTTAAATCCATTAACTTTCACTTTTCTTCATCTTGTATAAGCAATGCATTGATGCTACATAAGAACTTTGGATAATTAATCCCATTTTTAATATTGAAAATAAATTAATAGATAAATATATCTAATTATTCATCAATACCATAATCTAAAATAATTCATAAAATTATTTATTGTCATTTACATCACAACATCATTTTTAAGATAAGGATCTTGACTTTTCATACCTTTCACAAGTACTAGGTAATTTTTTTTATATTTCTATTCTTATATAATTATAAAAATCATAAATATATATAAAAAATATAAATTATTCATCATTTTTATCTCTTAAGGTTGAGAAAATACTCATCCCTTCCTAGATACCATCTTAAAGAAACCAATTTTTACTTTTCCACTACCACACATGCATTGCGTCCACACAAATAAATGTTTTCATATTTATCTTGACATAATAATTAATTTATATTAATTTAATAATATTTATACTATATTTTGAGTATATTATCATTTAAAATAATTTCCATGAGTTTCAAAAAAATTAACTTCATATTATATCATGATGGTTCTATAAAATATTCAATATTTGTGAAAACTATTTTTTATTATTCACCTAAAAATAAAATTGCTCGGAAAATTATCAAAAATTCACCCTAATATAATTTCAACCTAAAAAAAACAAAAAATGAATTCTCTTTTATCAAGATAAATTTTTAAAATTCATAATATTATCTTTTAAATAAAACCATATTGTAAATGGAAAAAAATATTTTGAATATAAACTATATCATTTTCAAATAAAAATTCATATTCTTTATCCATACCATAATAAAATTATTTTTAGTATTATTCAAAATATAAATATTAATCCATATAATTAATATAAATATAAATTTATAAAATATCAGATAATTAAATAAATTTTTATGTAGAAAAAAAAAATCATGTTAAAGAAATATATTTAACATTTAAATAAAAAATATTTTATGTCATGAAGTAAACATAATAATTTCAAATGTATAAATGGTATATAATTGATTATATGATATATTTTAGGATATGATATTTGGAACACACATGGTGTTGTTTTTAGTTATTATTTCCAATATTTATTTAATTTAATTATTCTTCCTCAATCCTTATTTCTTTCCATTTATTTTTTTTGAAAATTTTAAAAATTGATGGATAATTATTATTTAATGGTCAGTTCATAATAAGTAACAACTATATTAAAAACTATGAAAAACCTTAAGTTTCTTAATAGAGTTTATCTAAAAGGTCAACACATTGTTTTTATAATAATTTATCTAGATCGTACAAAACCCAGCTGTGTATAATGTCACCAACATAGTTGGCACACTATGTAAAAAATTGTTTGGCCAAACTGTGAGGCCTACACAAAAAAAAGTTAAAATAACACCTTATCATATTTTCTTGTATTCCTATATTTTCATATATTTATGGAAGATTAGGTATGGATTCATCCAAATTTAATGATAGGGGTTTTATTATGTATGAAATTATCTTTCCTTTTGGGATCCCTCTTCCTCACCTTTTGTGGTTTCCATTGATTTCTAAGAGATTCAAGTGGTTAAGGTAGGTTGTTTAATGATTTTTTTATGAAATAATTATGATTTATTTTTTTTATAAATGGTGTTTTAATTAATAAAAATATGTTATTGCAGTTTTTAAAGTAGATTATGTACATTATAGTTGTTTAAAATGTTTTCCCTTGGATTTGATAAGTAAAAGAGGTTTCAAAGGCATGATTTGTATATGATATATTGATGTAAGGACCCTTTTGAAATGTAGATTATTTTGAAAATGGGAGGTGAATTTTTAAATTGGGGGATGACACATGGGAAAACTAGTTTATATGGGGGTATTATAATTAAGTATCACTTTGAACTATGCTCACTAACTAAATATATTAGTTTTGGACAATAAGGTTATGGGGTTGTGGAGGAGCATCCTTGCACTAATAGGCCAAGACATGCACTCCTTAGAATTTGGTTATATATGGTTTCATTTATGGGAATCATCATACTGGTTTTCCCAAGCATGATCTACTTTGTGTATCAAGCATGAAATTGATATTTGAACATTACATCCCAAGATGGCATGAGGGTTATAGGGTGCTTGTGACCTTAGTTTCCTTAGGTCTCTCCCATGGGGAATATTTATAAATTTTTTGTTTAAATTAAATTTAATTTTAATTTAGATTTTTATGAGTATATTTTTTGTTTTGTTTTCTCTAAAATGAAAAAATATTATGTTTATATATAATATTTTTAAACTATTATGCTTTTTTATCTAACAAAATTTACTCATGAAACACTTGACAGGATCCTATTGGTTTAGTTTGGATCACACCCAACATACACCCAATGGGTGTATGTATACATTTTTCTTTGATATACAGTTAAATACAAGGTGTTTCATTGAGGCGGTGGGTATCTTTATTAGAAAAGACCAAATTGAAGGTAATGAAAATGTGGGAAATTAAAACTTGCATCACACAGATATGGGTATCTAACTTTTGATTATTTTTTGTTTAGTTTCTAATCATATATTATATCAACTAATAAGATTCTCATATCACTTATTTTTTATATGAAAATTAGATTTATGATATGGTTAATGATTATATTGATGTATGTGTATACCTTTATAATTTTTAGATTTTTTATATTATGGAATGTTAATGATTGTTGTTTGGATCTATTTATTTGAGTGAATTACCCAATAAATTATGATGAGGTCATGTATAGTTCTAGTTTTCTACCCTATTGTTGTAATTATTGAGTGAAACTATTCCCAATAGTGTTCTTGATGCCTAGGCACAATTTTCCTACCCATGGGGGTCAAGCATGCCCTTTGAGCCTTGACACAAACCATCTAGGGTGATCGAGTTATGGTTAAGTTATGTTGGTTGATAAAAAATGGTATCAAAGACTAATTTTGATTTATATAACTTTGGGAGTCAGATAGACAGGAGATAAGGCATGAGTGAGATGTAAGAAGATGTGTTTGGAAAACAATTTTAATACCCAACCATGAGTTTCCAAGAGATTTTAGGAATGTGTTATTTATTTTGGATTAGATTTTCCCTTCATTTTGGATAGGATTAATGAGCTATAGATTGTAAATTCATGATTAGTTTTATGTAAGAGTGAGGTTTTATATGTTTTTTTAATAAAATATTAAATTATTTAATGAGTTTTATGGTTAATCATTTTTATGAAGGTTTCCTATTTTATTTGGTTTCATGAAGTGACATTACCCAGTGAATATTTCCTGTGAATCCCCTAGAGGGAGCATTAGATAATTTTCCACAGGCGAATCCCCTAATAAACCTAAATCTCATTAATGAAGTGGTTCAAATAGTCCAATAAATTTACCAAGGAGTGAAAATTAACCAAGCTCACATTAAAGAATTAGTTTTAGGCTCAGATAAGGATCAAGATAAAAAATTAATTTATTATAAAACTCCCTATTTTTAAGGAAGAAATGATCCTCAAGAAGTTGAGGACTGGATAGAAAAGATAGAAAGGATATTTGAGTTCATTGAAACCTCAAACTCTATAAATTTAATGTATATTGCCTTTATAATTAAAGGTTATAGCTAGAAATAGTGAGAGTTATTCTTTCAGGATAAGAATCTTGAGAACATGGAATATAATTAATTCAAGGTTATTTTTACTAAGAATTTATACCTAGACAAGATGAAATTGTATAAAATATGGGTGTTTGTTTCCCATTAATAAGGTGATAGGACAATCATTGAGTATTCCAATAGATTCACTGTTATTATTAATTTTTTACTAGAGATGGTATCTAATGATAAATTTAAGGATTGGAGATTTGAAATTGGTATTTATACTAACATATGATATTAAGTATTTCAATTGAAGATCTTGACTTATTTTGAGGTTGTGTATTGAGAACTTATGGTATATATTGATTGGGAGAGGATATCAAGGATTACTGATGTACCACTCATGTCTATAGAAAGTTATAGTGTAATATATGAGAATAACAGGAAGTGTGATGAACCATGAAGAGTGATTATTAGTGGATATATTAACCCTTCTTAGTTCTTATCATTTTCATCCTCAGGTGGTGGATCTATTATTTAATTCCAGTGTGGTAGGTCTGAGCATATGAGGTCTTTAGTCCAAGATTCCCCAAATTATTTCCATTCCTATGGGTTTTTAGTCAATCTATAGAGTTTCTAAAAATATAAATCCTCTCCCAATAGCGGTGCGAGATCCTCAACACCTATGGTATATACTACTCAGTCATATTCTTTTAAGGTGTAAGGACCCCAATTTCAAATCATGGAGGTATAATCAAGTAATATTATAGATAAAGTAAGTTATGGATAGAGCCCTAGGATAGCTGTAGACCTCAAGCTTGGACTAAGACCAAATAGTTTCATTTTGTGGATCCATCTTTCATAGAGTCTAAGAAAACACTAATTATAGATAGATTTACCATTATTAATACATCATTGATGGAGATTCATTTATTTTATATCAATGATTAACACTCATTTATTTCTACCCATGTTACAAAATTTTTATAAATTATATCTAATCTTATTCCATACATCATATATATATTAACACCCCTTGGTAAGAAGAAAAAGAAAGGATTTCAATGTACTTTCTATGTTGTTTCTATATTTTACGTGGATATATCATGGAAATTTATTATTATTGATATGGATCCATTTGATATCATTATTGGTATAAAATGGATAGTTTTCATTAAGGATCATGTTGATTATGATAAGTGGAGAGTGAACATTACCTCTCATGATATGAACTCTCATGTGTTTCTAGGGGAATGGGATCTATAATCAGGTCAGAAAAGACCCCACCTTCCAGAGGTAGGTGGTTTGTAATGTCAATTAGCATCTATCCTTGGTGAAGCTGATGAAAGGAATTTTGGAATCATGCTTCCTCTTGTCATAATGGAGTTTCCTAACATGTTTTGGATTAATTATCAGGTTTTCACTTGGAGAGAGGATTCATATTTTACATCGACCTAGGGATAAAAAAATATCCAAGTTTATTTCCCTCTTATTATATGAAACCCATAGGATTGAAAAATTGAAATATTCAACTAGATGATCTGGGAGCTAGGGGATTCATTCACCCTAGAATGCATCATTAGGATTCTTTGGTTTTATTTGATAATAAATAAGATGAGATTATCCTCTTGTATATTAATTATCAGAAGTTTAATTAGGTGACTTCTAATAATTAACATTCCTTTCTCCATGTTGATAAACTCTTTAATTTGTTAAAAGGGGAAAATTGGTTATCAATGATCAATCTATGACTGAGATATCATCAACTCATAGTAAATGAATTCAATGTTACAAAGACTAACTTCAAGAGAAGTTATAATCATTTTGAGTACCTAGTGATTCCATTTGGGCTGACTAATTCTTCAATGGTATTTTTGGTTCTGATAAACCAAAAATTCCATTGATAATTAGATTCTTTAATTGTGGTATTTTTAGATGACATTTGGGTTTACTCAAAGACCGATGAGGAGCATGGGAATCATTTGATGATTTTTTGGGGAACCTTGTGTGATCATTTCCTCTATTCCAAGTTATCTAAGTGTAGCTTATAGATCCAAGAATTTAAATTCATATGATATCTAGTATTAGAACAATTCATTTCATTTAATTCTAATAGGGTAATATATATTATTTATGGGAAATAATAAAGAAATTTATTTGAGATTAGAAGCTTCTTGGGTCTAGTAGTATATTACCTACAATTTATGAAAGATTTATCCTGGTTGGATTCACCCTTGACTATTCTCACTTAGAAGGAGGGAAATACTTATAGTGACCTAAATTTTAGGTATCCTTTGATGAGTTTAAGTGGTGGTTGACCTTATATTCCATATTGATCTTACTAGAGGTCAGTTAGGGGTATGCCATTAATTAAAATGCATTAGGTATGGGTATGGGTTGTGTGCTCATACTAGGTAATCAAATAGTGGATTATAGTTCTCATCAACTTCAGACACAAGAGAAGAACTAACCAAGACATTAACCTTAACTCACTAAAATTTTTCATTCTCTTAAGTGTTGGTGACATTACCTCTTTGGTGAGATGTTCATGATCTATTATAACCATAATAGTTTAAGAAGCAAATTTTCCTAGAAATCTATAAACCCAAAGCATAAATTATGGGTTGAATACCTCTAGGAATTTTACTTTTACATTACCTATAAAATAATAAAAGGGAGTGCGGTCATTGATTATCTTATATTGAAGTTTTCCTCTCAACATTTGAAAGATTTCGGTGATGAATGGAAATTTAATTAATCTTTTTCCTAGGTGAATTTAGAGGATAAATAAGAGAAGGAGAATGTGTTTCATTCTAGTTTTCAATTAATGAATTATCTCCCCATGCTGATTCATTAAGAGAAACTAGTATATGAAGAATGTAAATGCATTGCGAGAATTATATATGGTGGGGAGACCACTAATGATTGGTTTCTATCTATTGACATAATTTTTAGGTTTTGGAAACGAAATGTAGTTTCTTTTCCTATAATGAAGGTTGTGATGAAATATTTTCATAATTATCAATGGTTCATCCATATAGGAACCAATAAGATATATTATAACCTAAATCATCAATAATGGTGGTTGAGTATGATATGTGACATGGTAAACTTCATACCATGATTTTATATTTACCCAAAGATCAATGTTGGGCATTTAAATACATCTAGTCTACTCTAAGGTCTTCCTATACTCAATAGGAAGTAGGATGATATATCCATGGACTTCATTGTAGTGTTAACTTGTACCACATGGGGTAATAAATCTATCTATATTTTTATTGATAGAATAGTCAAATCAATCATTTTCATTCGATCAGAGATACCATTAATGTGGAAGATCTTGGGAGATTATATATACAAGCGATCATAAGATTTCATGGAATGCCTTATGTTGTCATCTCAAATAAGGACCCACAATTCACATCTTGGAAAGGACTCTAATAGAAAATGGTATCCTAGGTGAAACTAATAATGACCTACCATTCATAGATAGATTGATATATGGAATGAGCAATATGATTTTTATAGGGAATGATCTGTGCCTACATATTAGACTTTGGAGGTTAGTGGGATTGAAATTTTGGACTAGGTGAGTTTTCCAAAAATAATATTTACTAGACATAAATTAGTATTGATACTTTTGAGACATTTTATGGTCAAACATTTTAGTCTCCCCTCTATTTCATTTAGGTGGGTGAGACTTCCTTAGTGGGACTGAGTATCATGTAAGAGACAATGATAAAGATTCATACTATTCAGAAATAATTATTGACCACTCATAGTCTCTATAAGTATTATGCTGATTTTTTACATCATCCTTTTGATTTTTCAATGGATCAATGGTATTTTCTAAATGTTTAACCTCAATTGGGTTATTGACGGATCGAGAAATATGAGAAGCATTCTTTGAGGTATGTGGGACCCTTCAAGATCATTAAAAGTGTCAAAAAAATTAATTATTGATTGGTGTTTCCTCTTCAGTTTTCATCAATCTATAACGTGCTACATGTCTCTCAACTGAAGAAGTATAAACTATACCCCCCATATATTCTAAATTGAGAAGTGATTGAGAAAGAGATTAATGTTTTGGTAACTGAGTAGTAAGTTCACATTTTTTTACTCCCTAGAAAAATTTACACATGGGAAATACATTTTGTTGGTCTGAGTGTTATAGAAACATGGTATTGGGTCTCATGAAACTTGGGAGTGATATTCATTCATGAAGTAGAAGTGTAATCCCCTTAATACCGCTCTACCATCTTTGAGTTGACTTTCTAGGGACATAGAGTGTTATTTTGGGGTGAGTTGTCAGACCAATGATGTCATTTTATGGTATAATTTCCATTATTAATTTATTTTATTATTCTTCCTCATTCCCTGGTGCTTTTTTTTACTTTTTTAAAATATTGGATAGTTCCTATTAAGCAGTTGATGCACGATTATTAATAATTATATGAAAAACTATGAAAAATATGTAGATTCTTAACTAAGATGATTTGAATGATTGGGGCATATTTTATCTAATTGTGCTGCCAAACCATGTGCTACCCAGGTGTGTCTAGTGACCCTCTTATAGTTTCCACATAGTTTTGAAAACCATGTGTCCAAACCATGAGTCCTACCTAGAAACTTAAAAATGTGAAAAAACTACTCTTCCTCGATGTGTTTTAACATATCTGACCCCATTTCTTCCTCCAATTGACTACTCCATCCCTCCTCTCACATGAAGCTTCTACCCCTTTAACCTTGGGTTGATTTCTTGTGAGATTTCTTAAATATTTTGAAAGTAAACACTTAGTAAGAGTCCACCCTTTCTCCATCTTGGATATTTATATATTTTTCTTGCATTCATCTCATTCCCTATGGATATGTAATCCTAGGGTTAGCTACATTAAAATATAATGATAAGGGTTTTATTATGTAGGGATTTCTATTTTATTTTTGGGATTCATCTTCCAAACCTTTTGTGGTTTTCTTTGATTGATAATAGTTTCATGTAGTTAAATTTAGTGGTTTCATGAGATATTATTATTTTATAAAATAATTTTTATTTATTTTATTTATTAATTGTGTTTTAATTAATCCAAATTATGTTATGTTATTTTTGAAATATCATTATGTATGTTATATCCTTTTAAAATGTTTTCTCTTAGCTCTAATATGTAAAAAGGTTTCAAATGCATTCATTGTATATGATGTATTGATGCAAGTACCCTTTTGAAATGGGAATTGGTTTGATAATGAGTGGTGACATGTTGAAGTGAGGGATAGTACATGGGAACTAGGGTATCTAAGATATAAGACTAGTATTACATACACCTTTGGACTATGCCACACTAACTAAATATATTAGTTTTTGAAAATGAGGTTATGGTGTCGTGGAGGGGTTTCACCACACTAATAGTCCAAGGCATGCACTTCTTAGCAGTTTATTAGACATAATGTCATTGATAGGAAATACCATACTGCTAGGACATGTCATGATCTATTTAGAATAGTGCATGTGAAATTGATATTAGACCATTATACCATAAGATGGTATGAGTGTTTTAGGGTGCATGTGATCTTAATTACCCTACAGATCTCATATGGTGCATTTTTATAATTTTTTTTTTACATAGAACATGCTTTTACTTTATATTTTTATAAGAATATTGTTTTTATTCTTGTCTCTAAAATGATAAAATATTATGTTAATATACCTTATTTTCATAATACCATGCATGTGTTTATCTAAAAATAGTTAATCATGAAACACTTTGTGGGATCCTACTGGGCTAGTTATTATCACACACTATATACACAAAAGGGTGCATGTAGACCTCGTTTTTAGACATATTTAAAGGAACGGTGATGAATGGAGGTAGTGGGTATCCTTGTTAGAAGATCTTGAGTAAGATGTGGTTACATAGTTGTAAGTTGAACCTTGTGTCACATGGATATGCATAACTTCCTTTTGATTATTTTTGGTTTGGTTTGTATTCATACCTTAAATCGACTAATCAGATTCCCATCCATTTTATTTTATATATGAAAGTTGGATTAATAATTTTGGTTATGATATAATTAATTTTTATATTTATATATATATATGCCTTTATCATTTTGATATTTTTTTATGTTATGGAATGCTAATGATTTTTTTTAGTTCTATTTATTTGAGTTCATGACCCTCTAAAGTATGGTGAGTCCTTAAAGAGTTCTAGGTTTGGACTTGTTATTGGATTTATTGATAGAAACCATTTCCAAAGATTTTTCTTAATGCCCAATCACTAGTTGTAAGCCTATGGGGATCAAGAATTCCTTTTGGGCCTTACTATCAAGCAGATCGGTTTCCCGGGTTATGGGTAACCTGGGTTGGTTCGTAATAATATTAACATATATACATGTATAAAATAAATATATAAATTTACATTAATGAAAATTAATAAACAAAAAATATGATGTATTACTTAAAATACAAGGGTTTCATATTATCCTCCCTTAAATAAATTTGTTTCCTTGCAATTTTATCTTCTTGAAAAAAGAGGGTATAAATATCACTACTTCTTACTTCAATCATATAACTCTTTAATATTTAACTAGCCTTAAATTTTTTATTTCATAATAATTTCTTCCTATAATAAAAGGTAATATTATATCAATATGGATCTAATAATAGTTTTAAAATAAAAATATAAGGTAACTATTATTAAATCAATTCAAACATTTACCGAAATCCTTAATTTCCGTTGTTAACTGATCTTAATGAGTAAGGGTTTAGGAAGTATAAAACTACATTAAAACATTTTCAAAATTAATTTAATGGGTTGTTTGTGGTTGAAACCCTTGACCGCTCAGATACTGGATCTGACCTCTTATTTCCTCTGTGCCTCTTTGATTCAAACTAGGTGCGATGGTTTTTAAGGGTTTTGGATTTTATGGCTTGGTGGTCGATGGTCATCAATGCACTTTAGGAAGCAGCTTATTCTTGTTTTAGTGGATTTCTTCTACCTCATCAACACTGTAGTTTTTTGGATCCCTCGACTGGTCATTCTCTACCCTGACCTATCATTCCATCATAACTCTCTAAGTAGGATCATGAGCGGTGGTTAGATAGAGGTTTTGGTTGTGTGGTTCCATAGTCACAGCTGTTCCAAGAGTGGGGCCTTTATCGATGTCTACCTTCAGAGTTTGATTTATGGATCTTTTTGTATTTTCTAGGTTTATTTCTCTGAAAGTTTTACCTATTCTATTTTTTTGGTGGGATGTTGTTTGGTCTAGTTTTGGGTGTTCTTTGCTTCTGGTTCTGATTGAATCCATTAACATTATTTGATATGGTTGTGTTGTTCCTTTACTGGTGATCTCATGAAGGTTCATTATTTTTCTATCAGGGTTTGGTGTGGGGTTGGATCTACTTGACGACCAGTGATGGATTTGAAGATGACGTTTGGTGCAATGAAGATGTGATGATGGCGATAACATGTGGGCTTGTCATGTCTTACCTCGATGGAGGGATCCTCAGGACACTCATGGGATTTTTGGGTGGATGTGATCTTATTATGGTTCCCATTATGTTTTGAATTTTTGTTTTTGTTTTTTGAATTTCAAAGTTTACCGCTGAGATTTTTGTGGTGCTGAATTAGGTGTTTTTTTGGATGTGTAGTTTCCCACTTTAAACCTAAATATGGTTTTATAAAAATTGAAAAAATCATTTTTAGGTATAAAGAAAATAAGGGTAAACAAAATAAATACAAAGTTTAAGATAAAAGAAATATTCATAAGAGGCGAGAAATTCTATTTAGGATATTTAAATAGTTTTATGGAACTCACATCGATAAAATAAATATAAAATTTCATTTTGAATAGAGACAATGTGAAATTCAAATGGTTTATAAGAGACTATATATTAATCTTACAAAATAATAAAATAAAATATTTATAGTAATATTGAATATGGATACAGGGGATAGAAAAATAGTCAATAAAGAGGTGGGGAATAATTCATAACAATGTTTTTTCACTAAAACTAAAATTCTTCCAAGAATAAGAACATGAAATAATATTTCAATTTATCTAGAGAATAAGAGTAAATTCCAATTTACAAGTATAATGGAATAATATAATAATCATATAAGAACATGGTCAAATAATAAATATTACAACTCATCGAAAGGATATCGAGTCAAGAAAAATCCTTACAACTTTTAAAACACATGATTAAAAATACAATTAAAGAGATAACTTGATATATAATTTTAAACAAATTTAATCATTTATAAATTATGATAGGTGATGTAAATGAAATAATAAGTAAACCATATAAAATTTAATGGATGTATAATATGTAACATGACTTAAAAAATGATAAATGAGACAAAGATACCATTATAAAAATTATAATTTATAAAGTAAAAATTATTCAAAAAGGAAAATATGATAAAGAAAAGTAAATCCTCAAAAATAATAGGAAATATAGATAATACAATCATAGTATGGAATAAACCAACTTAGAATAACACAATCAATGAATAGAGCATATGGACTAATGAAAAAAAATTGATTTAATAAAAAACACATTCAAAAAACATTGCAAGGGAATAATTAATCCATAAGAGAGGAAAAGAGATCATTAACTCATCAAAAAATATTATATAAGAGTAAAATATTCATTTAAATATATTTTATTTAATAAATAGAGGTAATCAAAGGAATAATACTTATAAATAATAGATACTTGGAAAGAAAACAATAAAAATAAAAAACCTTACAAATGTGTTCTCTCAAAAAATAAAATTAACCTTTATCTAAAATGTAATTAAACCCAAATAATCATACAAACCATTCTTAATAAATTTATAAACCCAAATTTCATGATCAACTCAATCATATTTTCTCTCAAAAACTAACTTAGTATTTTATCTATCAAATAATATTTACCACTTGTATATAAAATCACACATTAACTAATATGTACCCAAATCCCAAAAATAAAAAAAACATTCTTGAAAAATAACTTTAATCACATTGTCACTAAGTTATCTTTTAGTCCCAATATTCTTTATTCTGGTCAAGTTATTTTCCCAAAATCAAATAACTCTTTATCCCCACTATAATTACCTCAACATCAATTCATATACTAACCTTTAGGATTACTTATACCTTTCATCTTGTGTTTTAAAAAATATGATAAATTTTTTCTCAAATAACCTTCACAAAAATTAAAATATTAAAATTAAAGTTTATATATACCTAAATTATGTATTCTTCTAAAATCCCAATAAATTTCTCCCAAAATATCATTATGGACATTAAAATCCAATCACATAAAACCTCAAAAGGGTATTTATACCTTTGAATTTATAATCAAACTTAAAAAAATTAAATTTATTAAATTTTACTCAACCAATAACATATTAACCTCTGAATTTATCTAAGGCCTTCTCTGATACCAACTCTAAGTACCCAAGCATAGCCATCCCATTACATGATTTATAAAAAATATTACATCACTTACATACCAAATACATTTTAGGTTTGGAGTTTTAGAGAATTATAAAAAATATATTAAATATAAAAATTCATAGTTTTTCATCTAAATAGATATTTTTACACTATGAAAGACTATTTAAATTATAAACTTTTTTTAGGCCAAAATAACAAATAAAAATCTAGTCTTTATAATCACCCTACTAATCCTTAATCTCTTGATCCTGAAACCACATTCTTTTGATTGAGTCCAATTCCTTTGAAGAATGGAAATTTGGAAACTATAAAGCCTTATAAATATGTAAAGGGAAGTATAGAGAGTGATTTTTGTAGAATATGGAGAGAAAACTAAAATTGAGATGTGTTTTGGAAAGGTTATAATGAATCACCTTTATAAAAAAAATTCAATGGTGTTTTCACTAATATTCAATCTTAAAATGAAAATAATATAATTTTAAAATGGAAAGTGGTACATAAATGAAAAATAAATGATATATTCAAAAAAATAAAAAATTCATGCAACACCATAAATCATCCAAACCTTATCATTTTAAAAAAATTAAAAACCATTTACTTTGACTTCTCCCCTGCTTGCACAAGTGCTGCATCGACACTATATACACATTTTGGAAAATTATATCATTATTTAACATTGAGAATAAATTAATAAATTAATATGTTTTATTATTCATAAATATAATCATATCAAAAAATTAATTAAATTATTTATAAATCATTTATATCATGATAAATATTTTAAGATAAGAATCATGACTTTATTTACCTTACGCAAGCACTGGGTAAGAATTTGGATATTTATCTTGTTATATAATTTTAAAATTCATAAACACATATCAACATCATTTATTATTCATAATTTTTATCATTTAAAATATAAAAATTACTTTTCACATCATAAATATTATCTTAAAGACACCAATTTTTACTTTTCCAATGCTATATAGGCACTACATATGCACCAACAAATGTTTTCATATTTATCTTGACATAAAAAATAATTTATATTAATTATATGATATTTATACGATATTTTTAGTATAATATCATTTAAAATAAATTACATAAGTTTCATAAATTTTTATTGGCATATTATATCACGATGATGGAATAAAAGATACAGTATTCATGAAAACTATATTTCTTTCTATTCACTAAAAAAATAAACTCGAATAGAAAATTATAAAAAATTCACCCTAAGATATTATTAACATGTCGAAAAAATAAGTCTATTTATAAAATTAAATTTCAAAAATTTATAATTTTAACTTTTAAAAAAAACTATATAGTGCATATAAAGACAATTTATTTAAAATAAAAACACTTTCTTTTTCAAATGAAAAATTATAATCTTGCTCCACAATATAATTTTTTTTAATACTATTAATTTTTTTAATATTAATCTATATAATCAATATGAATATCCATTTATAAAATATTTAATAATTAAATAAATATTTATATAGATAAAAATAAAAATCATGCTAAAAAATATATTTAACTTTTAAATAAAATTTATTTTATGACATAAAGTAAATATAAAAATTTCAAATTTATAGTTAGTATCTTATTTAGTACATAATATATTTTAAAAATGATATTAATATATATACATGTGTAAATTAAATATTTAAATTGATATTCATGAACATTAATAAACCATAAAAATGATGTATGATTAAAAATACTTAGGTTTTCACAGACCTTATATCAAAGAATATTTTAAAATCCCCTAAGGGTGTATCTTAGAAGATGACCTTGGGTTTTCTTCCAGAGATTCATACCATATTATTTGTTATTAGAATAGTCACTTATTGATGTTTTTATATTTTTTTTCTCACTTATGGAAACAATGGAAAATGATTGTGTGATTAATTGAAAAATTTAATATAGAGAAATCATTTGGAAAACTAAATAAAGTTAGTAAAAATGGAATTTAAATAAAAAAAGTATTCAATATGATAATTTTATCATTATTTTATTATTTTTTGACCTATTTTTTATTTTCAATCAATTCTTTTGACTCATTACATTGACTAAACCATCATTCATTATTTAAAAATTAATAATTAGTTCAATATAACAATATGCACACTAATAATTTTATTCCTCTATGTATAGAAATAAGATTTTTCCCTATACCAAGAATATTTCACTTAACATATCCCTCCAATTTCCCATTTAGAAGTGGCATATCCTATCATATATGGCTCTGCCTTGAGTGTTATCCCCCATTTATATGTGTTACTCCCCAATATGAAAATAAACAAAAATAAATGGGTAATTTGAATGTAGAATAATGAAAAAATAATGGAATTTAGTAATACAAGAAAAATAATGATAACCATTAATTAAAATTTCCCCATACAACCCAAATATTCAACTCATAGTGAAAATAGAATGAAGAACAAATAAAAGTAGATTAAAACTCAATAATAAAGAATACTTATCTCATTTTAATTCACCACTAAGGTGTTAAAACTCCACTATTATATATATTGAGAGAAAAAATGAGGTGGAGGTGGGGTAAGAAAGAAAAAGACAACTAGATAATAGAGAAAACAATAAGAAAACCACGTATAGACAATATAAAAGCAGTCCTTAAGCATCCCCTGTGGAAGGGGAATTATTAGTCTAGATATAGTGTCTAATATTTATAGATATTTTTTTTGTGACTTGTATATCCAATTAATGTGGTTGACACCCCTTTATTATATTCATTGATATCAATAATTATCTCTCCATTAATTATTGAGATAAATTCCTCTATTTATGTCATTTTTTAGCCCTATGAGGTATCTTGTACCAACTTGATCTCATTGTGAATTTTTATTTCTACCTTTTCCTATGGTTTTTCCTAATTTGGGGGTTTCAAGTAAAATTTATGTGTTCACATTTTATTTTAATTTTTTCATTGTTATTCATTTAAAGTTTTTTATAAAAAATTGGTATAAGATCATCTGGTTTGACCAACCTAATATTTAATCAGTTCTTCATGATCTAAATGACTTTGGATATTTTTTATTCTTAATGATCTTTTTTCTCATTATTTTTATGAAAATCATGATTTTTTTTATTGCAATTTTGGATTGGAATGACATATTTCAATTTTATATGGTTAAGATAGGGGTTTTTCGCACATAGATGGATCTCAATGATACATTTTTAGGATTCAAAAATATACCTATATAGTTGAAATCATAGGAAAAGGAATACAAGGATCATAAGTACCTCTAAAAAATAAAACCACATCTTTCAAATAAGATTGCACAAGATGTTATGAAAGAGAAAATTGTTGTTTTGTTATGGATGAAATTCAAGAAAATTTGTTTTATAAAGAGTCTTAATGGTAATTTTCATCTAAAGTAGAGGTTATACTCCTATATCATGTTGTAAGGTACATCAATTACATATCATTTATCATTTTTTAAAGAAATGTTAATGATATGAAAAATATGTAAGTGAAATATGATGATGAATATATGGATTTAATTTTGTTATTCTCTTTTCCTCCTTCATATGTTATCATTAGAGATAAAATTATCTATTTTTATGATAAAAATACTCTCTATGTATTCTATAAGAATTTATTTTCAAATGAGTAAATAAAATAGCTTGTGGTGGATTATGAATCTTAGATAGAGGGGTTAATTATCAGTGGAAGAATGAGTGAAAAGAATTTTTTTACTTTTGAAAAGTAAAGGTATTTTTTTAAATAAAGATAAAACCTTCAATTATTGTAAGAATAGGGGACATATTAAATCTGAATTTTTTAACCTATAAACTAAGAAAAATAATAAGATACCTATTAATTAAATAGGAAAGCAAGCAAAAAAATCCACTGAATCTATTTTTGCAGAGGATAATAATAATAATGGGAAAGTCTTGGTTATTTTATATAGTGAATATAAATTTTGTGATGGAAGGATTCTCAATTCATCATGTAATTTTCATATATTTCCCAATGAGGAATAGTTTTAAACACATGAATTTTTTAAAAAAAAGTTCTATATTGATGGGAAATAGTTCATATTATAAGATTTTTGGGATTGGAACCATCAGAATTAAGATATTTGATGGCATTTAAAGAACTATTATTTATGTGAATAATGTCCTAGATCTAAAAATAAATTTAATATCTTTAAATATTATTAATAAAAATGGATACAAGTACACTGGTGAAGGTGGAATTATAAAGGTCTGTAAAGGATCTATCATTGTAATGAAAATATAAAAAATATCTGGTAGGTTATGTGTTCTTCAAGGTTTTATTGTCATTAGTGTTATAGCCATTTCTACTCCTTATTTATCTGATGATGATAATTTTAAATTATTACATGTGAAACTTGGGAATATGAGTAAAAATTTAATGATTTAATTTATTAGGATATCTCTTCTTGATATCTAAGTTATTAGAAAGTTGGAATTTTATGAGAATTGTATATTTGGGAAGGAAAAAATAGTTAAATTTAAAAAAGGGAACTCACAATTTAAAGAGGACACTCAAATATAATTATGATCTTTGGGGTCTAGCTAGAGTTCCTTATAAAGGTAGTGAAATCTACATGTTAATAATTATTAATGATTTTTATAGGAAGTTTTGGGGTTTCTTATTAAATTTGAAAAATGAATTATTTGAAACTTTTAAATAGGGGTAGATTATGATTGAAAAGAAAATTTGGAGAAAAGTTAATCATATTTTCACCAATAATGTCCATGATTTTTTTCAAAATGAATTAATTAATTTTTCAAAGGAGAATATATTTTGATCTAATTGATAGTTCCTAGAATTCTATAGTAACAAAATGTGGTAGAATACAATAACATATAATTTATAGAGGAGGTACTATGAATTATATCTAAATATCACTTACCCAAATCATTTTAAGTTGAAGATGTTTCAACTTCATTCCTTCTAATCAATCTTCCTACCTCAAAATCTATTATTAAGAATACTCCATAAGAGGGTTGGTCCTATTTTTCTACATCTAACTCTAATTTCAAAATATTTGGATGTCCAACTTATTATAATGTAGACAATGAAAAATTAGAACCCAGATCTAGAAAGTGTATCTATCTTGGATATAAATTAGGGGGTAAAGGATACAAGTTGTGGTTACCTAAAAGAATAATATTTATTATTAGTAGTAATATAGTATTTTTGAGAATTTTGTGCTAAGTCCACCACCTTATAGTGATTTGAGACAACTTAAATCTAGTATTCATGTTGAAGTTTAAATTCTTTCATATTTTCTCCAAAATTCCTCATCTCATAAGGAATCTAATATCTCAGGTGATATTTATCCTTCTCCACTACCATATTAGTATTATATTACATAATAAAATCCAAAAATAGATATTTTACCTATACAGAGGTATATTGAAGTTAACATGGCCGATTATGCACTAAATATGGTTGAAGGTGTCAATTTTAATGAATATTCTATGAATTATTTAGATTTAGTTAGTTATAATAATTTAGGTAAATGGATGATACCTATGAAAGAATAGATGGGATATATTTATAAAAATTATATATGCTATTTGGTGTGATGAAAAAATGGTAAAAATGTTTTTTATGGAAAATGGGTGTTCAGAAATAAAAAAGGAATACAATGAGTTAAATGATAAAGATAAAAAGAAACATTAGTTTCTAAATGTTACAATTAGGTTATAGGTTTTTACTTCATAGATTTATTCTCTCAAGTTTTAAATAATTTCTCTATATAATTTTTTTTGGTATTGTGGATTTGAAAAATCTTGAGTTAGAGAAATTTGATGTGAAGACAACTTTTCTTCATGTAAAGTTTATGGAGGATATCGATATAAAATTACTATAGGGTTTTATAGTTTTAAGTAAGAATTTATATGTATGTTCCTTGAAGAAATATCTTTATGGACTAAAATAATCACTTGGATGATTGTTTAATAATTTTTACTCAGTTATGACCTCTCATAGTTTTGGAATGTGTAGTTATTATAAGTTTATTTAGATTAAGAAATATTGTGAGGGTTTTTTTGTTTATCTATTTCATTATTTTGATGACATGTTGATTATATCTGAGGATAAGAAAGTGGTTATACATGTTAAATATCTATTGAATTCATATTTTGAAATGAAAAATTTTGGGAGCTACAAATAAAATTATTGGGATAGATTTATAGAGAGATATAAATTTTAGAATATTTTATTTGAGTAAAAAATGATACTTTGTGAAAGTTCATAACATGTTTAATATGAATAATTTTAAGACTATAAGTACTCTATAAAATTATCATTTTAACTTTTATATTATTTATGTCATCCGTCATATGTTGAGGTGAAATATATGTCTCAAGTTCCATATTCTAGTGCAGTGGTTTCTTTAATGCATTCTTTGGATTAAAACCATGTATATTTTTCTCATGTACTCAGTTTATTTTGCATATATATGAATAATACTGACATTGGAAGGTAGTTTAGTGTATCTTTAGATATCTTTGTGAGACTATTTATATTTTCTTGTATTTTAGGAAATCAAGGGATTGTGTGATTATCTATGTAAACTCTAATTTTGTAAGAGTTGTTGATATGATAATATATTTGATAGGTTATGTCTTTACCATTGGAAGGTGTGATATTAGTTATAAAAAAACATTAAATAATATTATTGGTTTATCTACCAATGAGGTTGAGTATATGACTATTACAGATTCTATTAAAGAATCTCTTTGGTTGAGGGTAATGATTGGTGAAATCAATACATATTTATAGATTTTATCACTTTATTGTTATGATGACCGAGGAAACTATTCCATATATATATATATATATATTATTTAATTCATTTATTAATTATCAACCCGAGATCACAAAGGTTTGAAGTTTTAGAGAGTCCATATACAATGAAGAATTCTCACTACACAACCTATAAAAAAAATAACAAATATATTCATATTCTTTATAAGGGTTAAAATACATTAGTGGGACATCAACCACTATATTTCTTCCATGCATCCTTATGCCCTATGAAAAGAGGTTTTAACAACATCGGTCGGGTGATAAAAATCTCAGTAATGGGTTTTTAAAAAGGAAACCAAAAAAGAGTTTTTCAATTCAATATAAAACATGTTATGAAGTTTGATAATGTACGATTATAAAACCATGAGTAATTTTTAAAATAAACATTTAAACTAAAAGGATTTTAGTATATATATATATAACATTGGAAGGACTACTTCATTCATTTAGAAAATAATAGTGATTTCACTAGAAAAACTGTAATCAATCATGATTAATTCTCAAAGTCACATTGGGTCATAACCTGTATTATCGGTTCACTCCTGAGACATGGTGGACATAGTCCCATTATGGATTAGGTTCAATCCCCAATCCCATAATGTACATAGGATACACCTTATGTTCACCATAAATGACATCTCATGAGATTAAAACATTACCCAATGCATTGGAGCACTATCTGGGTACACCATCATATAAATCAGACAAAAGTACCATAAGGGTTTTGGGTTCACTCTCTATCACCCACTTTCATTAAAATAATATCCAAGTGATACTCTTTGGAATTTAAAACAATAAAACTTATATCCTTCTACATAAGGACCATGGAGTTTCTTTTAAACCATGATCTTGGAAAATTAATTTATAAAAGGACTTTATTTGTCATACGTGTATCATGATAAAATTAGTTTCTCATTAAAAAACATATGTAATTACACCTACATGTATATATTTATGTGTATATAACAGTATTTCATAAAAAGATGCATATACTCATATATATATATTTTTATTCATTGAATCAAAACATAATTCCATGTTTATAAACAAGTGTATAGATATCCAAAAAAGATATTTTTGCATATAAATGACACATGTATATACATATATTTATTTACATACCAATATATATTTACAAATATTAATAATAAAATAGTTTTTTATAAATTAATACATATATACTTATATTTATATACATGTGTCTAATGATGTCAAATAAATATTCTATTTCAATTAAAATAGCATGTATGTAGTTATATATATATACACATGTTTAAAAAAAAAATTCATATGAAATGACATATTTATATATAAAATATTTTTAAAATAAAATGATTTTAACTTAGACATAAATTTTAAAAATTTATCACTTTGATTTCAGTTTTAGAGGCCTGACTAGGATTCTCTAAATGTTAAAGATAATTTCATGAAGAGAAATCCATGGGTAGATGTGATTTTAAACATTTCATGATATATATATATACACATGAATTTACAACATTATTATCAAAATAATAATTTTGAAAATTTAATAACATCACTTTTATTTATAAGAATCCAACTGAAGTTATTTAATTATTCAAAATAATTTTAAGAAAAAAAAGTCTCACGAACCAAATAAATATATATATTTAGAGAAATACAAACATGAAACATTAAGAAAAAACATACATGGATCACATTTCCATCTCAAAAACAATAAAAATACTATTATAAATACACTATTGATGGAATAAAATTATTTCACATATAAAACATATAATTCAGAAAAAATATTAAAATATATAAGCTTAGTTTTAATAAAATTTCATTACTATCATAAATATATAATTTTAAATTATTAAAATGATCGAGAGATAAATATTAATAATCTAATAAATAAAATTACCATAATATCTAAAATGAAGAATCATCTTGAATCATTTGAGAAAATTTTATTTTTACAAAGACAATAAAATTTCACTTACACATATTTTTTTTGAAATAAATTACCTTTGTATGATGAAGATTTAAAAGAAATATATATGAAAAATAAGTTGTTACCTTACTACCACGAAAATATAACTTAATAATTATATGAGAAATTAAGTAATAAATACAACTATAGACTAAATCGATTTGACCTAGAAATTTGGAAACCATTTAAACATATTTTTCAAAATAATATCTCTTTATTATCATAAATATTTCATTTAAAATTATTTAAAAAATTAAAATATAAATTTTAATGATCTATAATAGAACAATTTTACATGTAATCTCTAATGTGCATAAATCACATATGTCATGTGAGTAGATAAACACTCAATTTTACATAAATGGTTTCGAAATGAATTACCTTTATAAAAAAAGGGTTTGAAAGAAATAAATTCTTGACAAATACATAGTTCCCTTATTATGAAAATCATGAAAATGATTTGAAAAATTAAGTAATAAATACAACAAATTGACTAAAACCATTTGAAATAAAATACATGGAATGTAGAAACTATTTGAAAATATTTTACAAAATAAAATCCCTTACCTTGAAGATGATTTCAAAAATACTTCACAAAAAATAATTTACAAAGTAAAGAGGATTAAATACTGCCAATCATTTAGAAACAATTCAAAAATGTAAGAATAACTTTATTTGTTTAAACATATTTTACAAAAAAATCCCCTTACTGTGTGAATCTATGTAGCAGACTACTCCTTAATCTCATATCACAACAACGATACAACATAAACTATACATTGGTCTTTAAACTAGGAAAACTAAGCTAATTATTGAGAGCATGTTCACAAAATATGCTCCCCCTTTTCCCTATTTCAACACAACAAGGTTTATATACTGGTAATTGAAAATCAGAATAAATGTTAAAACAAAACCATTATGATCATTGGATTCCCTACCTGACAAGAATATCTACTTTTTAATAAAATAACACTAATTTTAATAGAACCATAGGAACCTAAAACCAAAATGCAATTTAAAAATACCTAAAATACTTATCGGTTTGTCCGTATATCCAAAATACAATTCACCTTAACATAGAGGAATTATTGGGTGAATTATTCTAGGATAAATATGACGGTCGAAGGCTTCACAAGTCTCTAGCGTGGGTTACAGGTTGACTGACCACCAATGGGGTGTGTCGGATGCACATACATGTGACCATCCTCGATCGATAGGATTCCAAAATGTGTCGTATATTGAATGAACCTCAATGAATTCTAGATTCATGGTTTCCAACTACGATTGTGGATTGTAGGTCACTTGGTGGAGAAGACGACACACATGGGAGGAAAATCGCGTCAGAATCTAACCATACCCCTAAACCAGATTTCTCATCTCCTATTTTAATTATCAAAAAATTAATATTATTAATATTTTAACTTATTATCATTATTGTATATAGTTATACCCCTTACATTTCATTTCCATTATTGTTGATACACCTATATATATATAAGTACACTAATTAAAAAAATTCCACTTAAAAAAACAAATTTATTATTACATTATTATGATTATTATTTTCATTATATTATATATAATTATATATTTTCTCCAATACCTTTAAAAAATTATAAAATCCATGATGTATTGTGTAATTTTATTTTTCACAAAACATATATTTCATATATAATCTTGCTTAATGTACAAGTATTTTCTATTTTATCATAAGTTATAAAAAAATCTTATAATTAATCACTTTTTTATAAAATTATATATTTTATAAACCCATATGTATGTCTATTATTAGTATTATTATATGAGAGGAAAGGGTGGTATAAAAATAATATTTACTTAATAACTATTTTTTTTTCACAAAATAAACTGAAATTATATTTCAAGAGAGTGAAACCTCATCACACTTAGAAATTATATAACTTTATAATTAAAAAAATAGATCTTAAATTAATATTAAAAATCCGATTAATATATAGATGTATTTAAACAAATTGTTATTATTTTTTATATTTATGTTAATTAGTCACAAAATTCATGTATGTACATTTTAAATAAATATTTATTGTATAATTTCTAAATAAAATGTAGAACTGATACTGATATATTAACTAATTTATTAATTATGTATTTTAATTCAGTAAATGTTTTATACAAGATATTATTTATATTTATACACATAAAAAATATATTATCTTATAAACCATAGTTATACATATTATTTCACTTATTATTAAAACTAATATTTATTTTTAAACAATAGAAATTAAATAATATTATACTCAAAACATTAATTTAAAAGTGAAAATATTATATGTACTAAAACATGAGACATTACATTTTACCCCCTTACAAGAATTTTGTCCTCAAAATTTTATCACCACACTTATAGAAACTCTAGATTACACTATTCAGAATTAGGAAAACTAGGAGTGCAATATCTACCCTTAAATTAAAACCCTATAAAATTAACAGAAGGACTATAAAGGTTTAAAGGGTTTCTCTATATCCCTACCACTAAATTTATCTGAACCTCAGCTCTAATACCAACAATTATGAACTAGAAACCTATACCATATATTTATGTTTTATTTAATTAATTTATTAATTATCAAACCAAGATCGCAAATGTTTAGAGTTTTAGAGAGTTTGGATATAATGGAAAATTCTCAATACACAACCTATAAAATAAAAGACCAATGATATTTATATTATTTACAAGGGTTAAAAATACTTAGAGGGACCTCGACCACTATATTTCTTCTACGTGACATTATGCCCTGTGAAAATAGGTTTTAAAAACATAGGGTTAGCAATAAAAATCTCAGTAAAGGGTTTTCAAAAAGGAAACCAATAAAAAAGAGTTTTGAAATTTAATATAAAACATGTTATAAAGATCGATAATACAGGCTTAATAAACCATGATTACTTTTTAAAATAAACATTTTAACTAAAATAATTTAATTATATATTTATATAACATTTGAAAGACCACTTCATTCATTTAGAAAATAATAGTGATTTGACTGGAAAACTTACTAGCACTCATGATTAATTCTCAATGGCATCTTGAATCATAGCATGGATTCTCGGTTCACTCCTGAGACATGGTGTACATAGTCCCATGTTGAATTATGTTCACTCCCTAATCCCATAATGTGCTTATTATACACCTCTCACACATCATATATGACATATCATGAGATTAAAACATTACCCAATGCATTGGAGTGCTATCTGGGCACACCCATCATATAAATTGGGAAAAATTCCCATAAGGGTTTTGGTTCACTCCTCATCCCCCACTTTCATTCACATAATATCTAAGTTCAACTCTTTGTAATTTAAAACATTAAAACTTATATATTTCTTCATAAGGACCATGGAGTTTCTTTTAAACCATGAACATTGAAAAATATTTCATAAAAAACTTTCTTGATTATATGCGTATCATGATAAAAGTCATTTCATGTTAAAACACATATGTAATTACACCTCCATGTACATATTTATGTGTATGTAACAATCTTTCATAAAGATATATTTATAATCGTATATACATTTTTTTATTCATTGAATCAAAACATAATTCCATGTTTATACACATGTGTATAGATATCCAAAAAGACACTTTTTTCATATAAATGACACATGTATATACATATATTTATTTACATACCTATATATATAAATATAAAGAATAAAATAGTTTTTTCATAAATTGTTACATATATACTTATATTTATATACGTGTGTCTAATGTTGTCAAAATAACATTTTGTTTCTCTTAAAATAGTACGTATGTTATTATATATATATATATATAATTGTTTTTTTTAAAATATTTTCATATGAAATGACATATTTAAATATATAATAGTTTGAAAATAAAATTATTTTAACTAAACAAAAATTTTAAAAAATTTATAACTTCACTTTCACTTTTATAATCCTAAATAGGATTCTCTAAACATAAAAAATAATTTGGTGAGGAGAAATCCATTGGAAGATGTGATTTTTAATATTCCATTATATATATATACATGAATTTACAACATTATTATCAAAATAATACTTTTAAAAATATAATAACATCACTTGTATTTATAGAAGTCCAACTGGAGTTCTTTAACTTTTAAAAATAATTTTAAGAAAAACAAGTCTCATGAAAAAAATAAATTTAAATATTTAATGAAATAATAACACGAAACTTTATGTAAAAACATAAAAAGGATCACAGTTCCATCTCTAAAATAATCAAAATACTATTATAAATACACTATTGATGGACTAAAATAATTTGACATATAAAATCTATAATTTAGAAACACTCTTAAAATATATAAGATTAGTTTTAATAAAATTTAATTACTATCATAAATATAAAATATAAAATTATTTAAAATGATCGATCGACAAATACTAATAATCTACTAAAACAAATTACCATAATATCTAAAACACATAATCCTCTTTAATCATTTGAGAAAATTTTATTTTCATAGAGATAAGAAAATTTCACTTACACATAATTTTTTTAGATAAATCACCTTCTTACTATAAAGCTTGAAAAGAAATATATTTAAAAAATAAGTAGTTACCTTAATACCATAAAAATATAACTTAAGAATTATTTGATAAATTGAGTAATAAATACAACTAATTGAATAAATTAATTTGACCCAGAAATGGAGAAACCAATCAAACATATTTTCTAAAGTAAATTACCTTTAATATCATTAATATTTAATTTAAAATTATTTAAGAAATAAAAAGATAAATTTTAATGACCTACAATAGAATAATTTTAAATCTTATCTTTGAAGCACAGAAACCACATAAGTCATGTGAGCATATAGACACACCATTTTACATAAATGGGTTTTAAGTGAATCACCTTTGTAAAAAAAGAGTTTGAAATAAATAAGTGTGTGTAAAATACATACTTCCATTACTATCATAAACATGAAAATGATTTGAAAAATAAAGTAATAAATACTAAAAACTGACTAAAACCATTTTACATAAAATACGTGGAATGGAGAAACTATTTTAACATATTTTACAAAATAAAATCTCTTACCTTATAGGTGATTTAAACACTACTTCACCAAAAATAATTTGCATAGCAAGGAGGATTAAATACTACTAATAGTTTGGAAATAATTTGAAAATTCAATAACACCTTGATTTTTTAAAACATACTTTACAAAAAAATCTCATTACTATGTGAATCTAAGAAGAGGACTTCTCCTTAGTCTCAGATAACAATTATGATACAATAAAAATAAGACATAGGTCTTTGAACCAGGAAAACTAAGCTAATGACTATAAGAAGTTTCAAAAAAGCTACTTCCCCATTTTCCCTATTTCAGTGAAACATGCTTTATATACTGATACTGGACACCCAAAATAAATAATAAAACAAAACCAACGTGATTGATAGATTCCCTACCTGACATGAGTCTCTACTTTCTAATAAAATAAGCCTTATTTGAACCAAACCATAGGAACCTAGACCTAAAATGAAATTAAAAAATACATAAAATACTTATATGTACATCTGCATCTCCAAAATCTGATTCATCTCCACATATAGGGATTCTTGGGTGGATGATTTCAGGATCAAGATGACATTCAAAGGAATTACAAGTCTTCATTGTGGGTTGTAGGTCAACCGACTTCTGGTGGGGTGTGTCGGCTTCGCCCGCATGTGACCATCCCCGGGTCATCAGATTTTGAAACATGTCGCATGTCAAACAACCCTCGATGAATGCCAACTTCATTGTTGTCAGCTACAACTATGGATTTCTGGTCACTCGGTGGAGAAGACAACACACAGGGGAGGAAAATTATGTCAGCTTCGAACCCTACCCCCAAACCCTATTCCTCCTCTCCTATTTTAATTATCATTGAAAATTTAATATTATTAAAATTTTAACTTATTATCATTATTGTATATATTTATACCCATTATATTTTATTACCACTATTGTTGATACGACAATATATATAATACACTAATTAAATAAATTTACACTTCAAAAACATATTTATTATTACATTATTATTATTATTATTTTCATAATATTATATATAATTATATGTTTTCTTTAATAACTTTTATTGTAGATAAAAATTTATAAAATCCATGATGTGTTGTATAATTTAATTTTTTAAAAAACATATATTTCATATATAATATTTATTAATGTACATATATTTTCTATTTTAGTATAAGTAATTTATAAAAAAAATCATACAATTAATCAATTTTTTTAGAAAATTATATCTTCTATAGACTCATATGTACATCTATTATTATTATTATATGAGATAAAAGGGTAGTATAAAAATAATATTTAGTTAAAAACTATTATATTTTTCACAAAATAAACTAGAATTACATTTCAAGCGAGCGAAACATCACCGCACTTAGAAATTATATAACTTTATAATTAACAAAATTAATATTAAATTAATATTACAAATCCTAATAATATATAGATTTATTTAAATATTTTTTTCATATTTATGTTAATTAGTCATAAAATAAATGTACGTTCATTTTAAATAAATATTTATTGTATAATTTCTGAATAAAATTTAAAACCAATATATTAAATAATTTATTAATGGTGTATTTTAATTCATTAAATGTTTTTTAGAAGATATTATTTAAATTTATACACACACAAAATATATTATCTTACAAACCATAATTATACATATTATTTCACTTATTATTAAAACTAATATTTAACATTAAACGAAATAAATTAATTAATATTATACTCAAAATGTTAATTTAAATGTGAGAATATTATATTTACTACAAATTAGGATGTTACAATTGTGATAGTCAAAGCATAATATTTCTCTAAAAGGATAAATTTTTTCATGAGCAAAAAAAATTCATATTGATGCATGATATCATTTTTTGAGTGATGTTATCTCTCATGGTAATATTTTTGTGAGCAAGGTTAGTACTCATGATAATCCTAGAGATATGATGACAAATTATCTTCCTATTTCAAAGTTCAAGCATTGCATAGACCTGGTTAGTCTCTCATATTGATTTTTGACTTAATGGGATTCAATGGAAGAGGTGGGTTTTTATTTTTAGATATAGAAGGTTTGCTACTTCATATTAGGGATTCAGATCAAGGTGGAAATTATAGTTTTTTTGACCCATATCTAAAATTAATATGGTCAACACACCTTTAGTATCTCCATCAATGTTGAGAATTATCTCTCCATTAATAATTAAAATAATTCCCCCTATTTATTTCATTTTTTTATCCATTAAAGTAATTATATACCAACTCAATATCATAGTTAATTTTATCCGCTACCTCTACCCATGGTTTTTTCCAATTTGGGGTTTTCATGTAAAATTCTAGTGTTCACATTTTGTTTTCATTTTTTCCCATCGTTATTTTTTTTAACTTATAGAAAAACTAAAATATGATAAATATGTTTTAATTACCTCAAAATAAATCCAAGTGACAATGACTGGGGTATATTTAGTTAATCCTAAAAATAAAACCCTTCTCATATATCTCTCTACGCATCAGCTTTCCACCTATCTCCATTTTTTATTCCCCTTTAACTTATTCAATAACCATACCTGAATCTCCAAAAGATTTGGTCTAAAGAATATTGTGCCCATGACCTATTCCAGATTTGGACAATTGAACCTTCCATTAAACAGTTTATGAAAAAAAATTAATCAAGTAGTGTATTGACCCCTATCAATCCAAATGAAATTAGCTCAAACCCGTGGAAATCTTAACCCAAACTAGTAGCAAACCAACATCAAGCCACTAAAAGTTCATAACAAACACTAAATTGAGACAGCTCCAAAAATCATGGTAATGATGGAATAATTCGTCTCATATCTATAAAAGTGATCTAAAATTATTGTAGAGAACCCACTTCAACAACTATTTAAATAAGTAATATACTTCAAAAAAACCAGTAGATATCCATTTCAATTTCAAACATGTATGAATGAAGCGATTAGTAATGGTGTATCATAGTTTGATTTTGTTTCAGTATTGAACCCAAATATATAATCAGTAACCTCTATATATTTATATTAGCTATAAAATTAGTGTAATTAACCAAATATCAATCATGATCTTGATCTATAAGGTATAAATGAATCAACTCTCATTTTCAGACTAAATAGTGATCCCTATAAAAACATGGGTTGAACAACATAGATGTCTGAAACTGTAGCTCGATGCTACTTCATATCAAATTGAACCCAATCCTTATAAATTTTAATCCAAATAATATACCTAAGAATACATGAAGTAGAAAAATTTAAACTAGTCTAGAGCTTTGATCCTTGAAGTAACAACCACTATCCACCCTCTTGAGCATAAAGAAACCTGTAGAGCCAAAAACAATATCTCTCTCTTAGAATAGGGTTTAGAGAGACTTCCATCAAGGACTTCTCAGAAAAAAATTTCGGTTTATCTTCAATGATCAAGATCAATGGTGGGGTAGCCCCAAGTTGAGATCATATGGTTGAGAATCCTCCAAGCCAACCTCCTTCGGGTAATTTTCTTTTAAATTCCTCTTCCTACATAAAATATGGAATCAAGTATTTCACATTTTATAATTTAAAATTAATAATTAATTCAAATTATAAATAGATTATAGAAAACACTTTTAATTATATAATTGACATCTAAAACATATTAAAATCCTAAATTAATGTTTAATCATTTAAAAACCATATTTTTAAACTAAGTTTAATTTATTCATCAAAAATCACATGCCAAATGAAAATGTGATTAACTCAAGTGTTTTAATATGGTATTATAGATTTTAAAAAGTGAATTTAAATTAAAATAAGCGTGAAGATATTTTTTTAGAGATTCACTACCTCAGAAGGTGTTATAGGAGAAAGAGGAATGAATATCTATGGGTCAGATGGATATGATTCAATTGGACGTGGTTAGGGATTGTGATGGGATATCTTTACATGATATTAAGTAAGAATTATCTTTTGTGTAGTAATTCAAGGATTCATAAATCTCTAATCAGTATTATATCATTAATCTAAAAAATACTTGATGGTTTAGAGTTATTATAAGTTAGGTTTCGAGACTCACACTCTTTCTATTATTTTCAAGGATGACTTGTGGTTCAAACCAATATGAGGGAATAATTCATGATGGAACACCATTCTTCAAAGATGGTTGTTTACTCTAATGTATCTAATATGTACTATGACATTTATAGTGGTGGTTGTGTATAAAAGGGGAGATAACTAGTTTTGTTTCTAAGTGTCTAATTTTTTAGTAGGTAAAATTGGAACACTAGTGACCCATAGGTGTACTAAAACCACTTCCTCAGTTAGTAAAGTATTGGTAAAACATAAAAATAGTTTTTTTGATCATCTTAATCAAATAAAAAAATTATAATATTATTTGGGTTATTATGGATAGTTTTTCTAAAATGTATCATCTTTTACTGATCACAAGATCTTTTTTAGTGGATGGGATAACTAAATTTAGGTCTGGGAGATAGTGAATAATTATGGAGTGTTAGACAGAATTTTATTTTATAAAGACCAAAAGTTTTATTCTGGATATTAGAAGGTATTAAAGTGAGTAATGGGTTCTCAAGTAAATCTAAGCAAAACTGATAAAATTTATATCTATAGATAGTAAAAAAAACCATTCATATTTTGGAAGATATGATTTGGGAATGTTTTATTCATTTTAGTGGATCTTGGTAAGGGAATCTATCATTAGTATAGTTTTCGAACAATAATAGTTATTATTCATTAATTTAGGTGGTTCCTTTTAAATATATCTATTCTAGGCTCTATCATTCTCCACTATGTTAGACATATATTGGTGAATCATCCATGATTGGGCCTAGAATGGTTTATGATATGACTGATCTGGTGAAATTGATTTAGAAAATGTTAGTCAATTCCTAGAAATTCTAGAAACTATATATCAATAATGGGTTATAGACGTTGTAATTCTTTTTCAATGATCATGTATTCGTTCTAGTTTCTCCTTGATTGGATCACCATAGGATGAGAAAATAGGGGAAATTGACTCCTCAGTTTATTGGACCTTTTGAAGCCTAAGAGGATACCAGAGAAACTATCTATATATTAGTGATAAATCCCCATTTTTTCACTCTAAAAAATATGTCCCATGTATTTAAATTGATAAGATATATACTTGATCATACTCATGTGATTCAATTTGATAATATATAGTTAGAATTTAATGGTTCCTATGTGAAGAAACATTCCTACATTGTCAACCTAAGTTGGAATGTTTTCTAAGAGAAGGTAATTTCTTTTATATAGAAATGATGTCATAATAGAGGAATTCAAAATGAAAGTTTAGAATGAATGGATTATTTTAAAATTAAATAACAGACATTATTCCATCATAAATCTCATTGATGATTCCCAGAGACAAAAAAGTTTGATGGTGGGGAGTATTTAATGAATTATATACTTTAGATTTAGTAATTTTACTTTAATTTTAGTAATATAATTATTTAAATGTTAAAAAATAGTTCAAGGATGTTTTTAAGTGAATAGAGGGATAAGGGGGGATTGGAATTTATTTTTTGAAATAGAAGTAGCATCAGGTACTGCATAGTATTGTAATAAGTACTCGATGGATTATAAAAGGGGTTAAAAACACTTAGTTCTGATAACATAAACTTGGTGAACTTATAGTAGGTACTGGTGGGTCATCAAGAGTTCAATATTCCTCCATCAGGTACTCACTAGGATTAAAGATTATTTTTTTAATAATGGGTAAAATTTTCATTTTAGTTTAAAGTTATAAAACCATTTAATAGTTTATTCATTTTTAGCCATAATCCATTGGATATCCTTCTAAATTATCTACTCTTCTATATTCTCATCACTAAGGTGGTACAACCTTTGATATTTATCCAGATCATCACCACGTTATTGTAGGATCTAAACTGTTCCAATTTTAAGGGTGGGAAACCACTTTCTTCCTTGATTTATTACTTTTCCTTGGGTACTAGGTCAGATCCCATAATCCATATCTTTTATGTTTTTAAAATTCATTAACTGGTGGGATAGTTTATTTCTCCAACTTCTATATTAGGTTTCAAAAGTTTATTTTTTAGGTTATACCTCCTCTCTCATATATTATTATAGTGAATTAGTTATATTTAATATGTATTGATACACTAAAATACATTAATTTGGTTATTATTATTTGTATTTTATATGTGTTTTCCTAACATAATAAATATGTAGTGGAATACAGATCTTGTTATAAATTTCAACCAGGTTCCTTGTGTCTTGACCAATGAGTATAGGGAGAACCTTATAATTGTTTTACCACCTAAGGTTTTAATTATTCCATGATCTTTAGTATATTTCCCCTACTTTTATAGGGAAAAGTTTGAAAGTAATTTTACCCTATTAGTTTAAGAAATAATGATACAACCCTTATTCCTAAATCTTAAGCTATTATTAAAGAAACTATAGTCGATTTACACTATAACTTATATGTGATATAGAAATCAACACCCATGGTAAGTTAATTTATTTAAATACATCACTTGTATGTAAAATATTTTTAATTTTTTTTTAATTTTTTTCTTATGTTATGTTTCTACTGTATATGTTAGGTCTTTATGATGGATATGCAGGGGTTATCTTGTGACCACCTATTGGGTATGATTATGATGACATAGACTCAATTGTACAATAATTACATGAATTAATGAAAATATTTCATTACATACATTCATAATACCTTTTAGTTTTATTGATTTAAAGAATTAGGAAAAAAAATAATTAACAAATCCTATGTTCTTTGTCTCAAATAAACATTTTTACCATTATATATAAAACTAATTAATCCAGAATGATTCATTAAAATCTCCCAAAACTTTTATCACATGTGATATCCTTATAAAAAATTTCATGTGTATTAGTTTTATTCATAACCTAGGTAATGGAAACATAAGAAAAGGGTGAGCTAAAATGTTCAGTAAGTGAAATATATAACTAAATATGTCAAAAACATAAGAATGGTATGTATTATATGTAAGAAAAAAATGATTCAAATAATTCCACAATCAAATAAAATTGAGAGAATTATATATCCATGATAATAAATTAAAACATGGATATCAATACTACTGATCTCATACTGATGGAATACATAATTTCAAACACTAAAAACATATTTTCTAGGGCCTGTGGAAATACACTATACTGATATAGGGAGTTATATACACCAAAACACAAGTTTTTTTATCTCATTTAACATTTATATGAATATAGGGTCTATATAATGTCAATACCCACCCATATATTGTTTAATTCTAATGCATTCAATATAAGATTCTATAATATGTTTCATACAATTCCCCAAGGAACCTCTGGCTGAATAAAAACATTGCTATCTGTATAATGAAAAAAATGGAATGTCAATATATAATCATCATGCATTAATATCCAATAATTATAAAGAAGTTTAATACTTACCTATCCAATAAAATGGATAACATGATCATAAACCATATAGATAAATATGGTTGATGGTCAAACAATATATAGTTAACCTTCCAATAATCATCTGTATTGTAATAACCACATACAAAAATCCAAAAAATTTCCACATGTTAATAAAAGGGATAACATGATCATAATACATATTGAGGGAGAAGGTGGATGATTAATAAATATATATTCAACTTTACTGATTAATCAATAAACATCTATATCAATATAAAAAAAATATAGGTTTTTAATAGTACCTCAATCAATAAAAATAATTGTTTCTTATGTAAGCATCCCTCAAGATAAAGCTGTATGGAGTAGTGGTATATGGTTAAGTTAATTTTAGAATAAAATGATCATAATCTATATAGAGAAAAAATGTGGATAGTTTCAAAATAACATAACCCCATTGCAACAAATAAAACATATAAGGGTGTTGATATGAATGAAAAACACCCACATAAAATAATTCTTCGAACAGTATCATAAATGAAGGGACCAAGAATCGAATTATTTGATACCATGAGTTCAATCCCCAAAATGATTAATATATTTATTAGGGGTAAATAATTAATCTTAAACCCCATTAGGGTAAATCCTTTTGAAAATTACAAGGTAAATGGAAGTGAAAACTTAAAGTAACTTTTAGAAAACATTTTTAACATTGATGTAAAATACAAATTTACATGTCACTTTTGAAGGTAACTTTCTTTAAAATGTAATGTTAATGATTTTAAAAACCTATAATTTTAAAAATAATATCTAATAATTGATCCTCGAACAGACATAATGTTCATCTTTGAAAAATGAGTCAAAGAAGAGAAAACATATCAAATTGAAAGGAAAACCCCTTTTTTTAATCTTCAAAATAACGTTTTTCAAAATTAACTTATTAAGAAGAGTAAAAAACATTAATTTGTATCAAAATATATTATTTAACAATATAAGTACAGAATTTACCATATAAAAAATATTAGGGTGGAAGGAACCATGCATGGCAGAGTGAAGTTCATGAAGAAACAATATAACTCAAGTAAATGCGACTTGAGTTATCAATATACCTTATGAGAAATATACTCTTGAAATATTTAAAAAATGTGTATTATGTGGTAGTAATTTAAATTCATATAAAAAATATAATACCACATAATATAATAATTTGGTATAATATACCCAAATGTTAATCCCAAGTGGATGAATTATAACCGAATGAATGAAAATTGAGTTTCCAAAAAGATTTACAACATGGGTAACAGTTGAGTAAAAATCTATTTGTAGAAATGGAAATAATTTGGATTAGTATTTTCCATTAATAGTAAAATATATGATAAATATACTTCTATGTGTATTAAATAAACCATTAAAAGGAAAACATGGTGTATAACATAAAAGTGTCTCAAGGAACTAATGTAACGTCCTGGAGTCAGATGCCACTAAAAGGTGCCCCGTTCCCGGTTGGACACATGGACTAAAGAACATATCCCCAAATGAAAAAGGCTACCGACTAATAGTGAAGTCCTAAGATGCGATAGTGGGAAAACTATGCCCTCATTGGCAGAGTGTAATACAACGGAGCAATAATATACAATAGCGGAAACAGTAAACAACATACAACTAAAGTAAAAAAATGGAAGATTGATAAGATAAATACTAAGTGTTATTCCATACAAAGGATGATCCAACATGTTATTTCTAAGAAAACAACCAAAACATGTTACAATGTATTCATATACAATACAAGTATTAAGGAATTTAAATACAAAAGAAAACTCAGAAGCATCGCATGCCTCAGGTTGGTCCCACGCTCTCCGACTGCTAAGTTGAAAATCAAGTACCAGTAGAAGGGTGATTTACCTTATCAACTCCTGCAACAATACAATATTCTTGGACCCAAAACATGGTCCCAATAGGGTGTGAGACTAAATCCCAGTAGGCAACCACCAAATATTGGTGCCAATCTATCAGTGATTATATGTAATAAGCAGTGTACAATAGTTAAATCAATAAACTAGGAATTACTCAAAATTAAACAATCCTAGATGCACTATCATTCATTTACATTCATTTAATGTTCTTTAATCAATTAAAATTCATCGAATTATATAAGTTTCTAGGTTCATTCTAAGACCGTCAATCCCTTATATAAATTATGCACAAAAGATACCTCAGCAATCTATCTAGAAAAAAAAATAAGTAAAGACTGAATCCAAGATTGTGCTTTGGCTTGATAGACTCATCATAAGTCATTCCATTTTAATATGTCTCAGGGCCAAGCCCGGTGTATAAGCATTTTAGCATATTAAAATCAGGGACAAGCCTGGTGTATCATCATTTCAACATGTGTCAAGGTAAAACCTGATGTATAAGCATTTCCACATGTTCCAAGGTCAAGCCCAATGTATAATAATTTCAGAATGTTTCAGGGTTAAGCTTGGTGTATAATGATTTCAGTATGTTTCAGGGTCAAGCCTAGTATATCCTCATTTCAGCATAGTAAACAACACATGTAAATTACACTATTACATGGTTAACAAAATAACATCTCATGTGGTCAATTCATATAATAAACAACACAAGTAATTTTCACTATTACATGGTTTTCAATAATCAACTCACATTTGGACATTTCATTTATCAAGAAATACATGCTAATCAAACTATGGCATGCATTTAGCATTTAATAATTCATGTGGAAACATTTATATAACGAAACTAACATGTGAATTAAACTATCAAAAATATTTAACAAACATATTCACATGGAAAAAATTTATTTATCCAATTTCATTTTAAATAACCCTTCAAATGGGAAACATAGGCATGCCCATCGGAATCCTAGGCCAAATGGCTAAAAAAATGGTCATATGAAGAAAAACGCACCCATGGGGTATCCCTTAATCAAACAAAATAAGCACAATTATTCTTCAATTAATTTATTCAATTACCTAAATGTCATTAGGTATTAACATGAGTCAAATTCTCAACCAAGTGACACCCTAAAAATGGCCACATGGAACTACAACACATATAAACTACTTGACATTTAATGAAAGGCACAAGACCACCTACCTAGTCCCTGTGTGAATCTCTTCATCCAGTATCATCTTCCAATTAAAACTAGAACAAATTAGATCTATGGAATAAAAATAAACAGTCATTCTTAAATAAATTCTTCAAGAACAAAAATTAGGGAAAACAGAACAAGATTAATTAAGAGCTTACTGATTGGGTTCAAACAAGACCGGTGGAGATCAAAATAGAGTTCGAATGATCAATTGTGAAGGGATCGAAGTTCTGGCACTACTTGTTCATTAACTTGGAGATCCCTCTGTCCATTTTTGTGAAATAGAAAGGATACTTCCCTTTTTAACCAAAAAACACAAATACAGTGTGTAAGTCCTTCTAAAATGTGTGTCTATCATTTAACTATTCATTTGGTGGCTATTTCTATCGACTTACTTTCCAGGACTTGCCGACATGACTACACAACATGTACTTGGAAGTAGATAGCGTGTAGTTGGTTTTTCCTCTCTTTATCACTGACATTCCCACATTCCATGTATTCCCTTCATATACAGCCATACAATAAAACATTTTTATAATATTACATTATGTTTAACCCCTGATTCCATTATTTTTCCTAGATTTTCCTTGTTTTCTCTAAAAGAACTCAACAAAAAAGGAAAAGAAGAAATTGTACCTCAAAGAAAGAATCGAGTTCTTACAAATTCCCCCCAGCCCCTTAAATAAATTCATCCCCAAATTTCCCTTCCAAGTGTGGTGAAGAAAAATCTGTGAATAAATCCTGCCACTAAGAATGTACATAAGCCTCTCACTCCCAAGTCTCGTCCTGCACTCAACCGTGCTTCCATAGAACCCATATGAGAGGAACTAACTGACCTCATAGAACCTTCATACTCCTATCAACTATATGAATCAGATGATCCTCAAAGGATTCATTTACTTGATGATCAACCTCCTCAGGATGAGAAATTTGAGACGAGTCTGAGTGATAGTGGTACAACTGAGATATGTGGAAGACGTCATGCATGACTCAGTACCTTTGACGTAACTGTAACTGATAAAAAACTGGCCTGACTCTCTCTAGGATCTCAAATGGTCTGACATATCTCAGTGAAAGTTTACCTTGTCTCCTAATTCTACTGTGTCCCAACCTCGGTGAAACACATAATAAAACTCAATCCTCGACCTCGAACTCCAGAGGTCATCTACGACGATCGGTATAATATTTTTGATGAGACTATGTAGTATTCATCCATTTCTAACTCTATTGGACTTTCTCATAAGTGTCATGCACAAGACGTAGTCCCAATAAGGCTACCTCACCTACCTCTAACCAGCACAATGGAGAATGACATGGAAAACCAGGGGAATATGCTTATACCAAGATCCCCCAAAGTCTAATACACATGCATGAAACATTTCCTCTAGTACCTGTATTGTATGCTCTGACTGGACACTAGTATGAGGGTGGTATGTTGTGCTCAGAATCACCTATATACCCAGTGCCCTCTAAAAACTCTACCAGAAAGGAGATGTAAAGAGTAAATCCCTATCTAAAATTATATAATGAGGGACCCCATTAAGTCACACCACCTCTCATATATACATCTTTATGAGCTCATAAACAATGAATATCTCCTTGATTGGAAAGAAGTGAGTGACCTTCGTAATACTATCAACTACAACCCACACAACATCGTTGCCTCTAGGTGAACCCAGTAACCCCATCACAAAATCCATTGTGACATCATCCCATTTCTACTCCGGAATAGGTAACTACTATAAAATCCCAACCAACTACTAATTTTGTTCCTTCACCAACTGATAGGTGGAACACCTCATAACAAATCCATCTACATCTCTCTTCATACCTAAACTAGTACTGATGGCGCAAGTCATGGAACATCTTGGTGACTCTGGATGCACTTCCCAAGCTGAAGCATGAAACCCCCACATCATCTTCTCATGCATATCCCCCCGAAACCACGCACGCCCATGGATATGTAGAACCTCATCCTCACCCATGGTCCACCTAGGAGGAGGGTCCTCACCTGCCAAAAATTCCCATAGAACTAGCCCTTTAGAATATAATAGCTACCTCATCCTCACTCTGTCTAGGAGGGTTAAATTCATAGATAAATATGAAAGGTAAGTCTATCCCTGACTATTGTGCACCTCTAAATTCATCTCATAGAACAAATACATAAGCTTCCACTCACCACTAGCCTCCTACACTACCTACATATAAGTCCTCTTTCTCAGTGCATCAGCCATTGCTTTACCTTTCCCAAGCATGTAAGTAAGATCAATGTTGAATTACTAAAGGTATTCCACCCACCTTTGATGTGTCAAATTCAAATCATAGTGATTAAAGATGTATTTGAGACTTTTATGGTATGTTTACACTACAAAATTTTCTCCTAACAAATAATGTCTCTAATTGCACAAAGCATGAAAAACTACAGTTAACTCAATATAATGTGTTGGTTAATTCCCCTCATGTGTCCTCAAGTACCAAGACCCGTATTAAAAAACTTGATCCCCTTACATAAGAACTATTCCCAGCCTAATACCTGATGCATCACAATACACAGTGTAACTCTTGTCTGGATCTTGGAATATTAGTATCGATGCTGAAGTCAAATGCCCTTTCAGCTCCTGAAAGGTTATCTCACAAGAATATAACGACACAAAATTCACACTCTTCTCATTAAATCCCTTCAACAGTTCTACCAAGCTTGATAAGTCCTGTATAAAACACCTGTAGTAACCAGATACCCCCAAGAAACTCCACACCTCAAAAATGTTCTTGGGATATTCCTAGGTAACTACTACTCTCACCTTCTTTAGGTCTAATGATACTCCTATCTCTGAGATTATGTGACCCAATACCTGAATATGATCTATCTAGAAGTGGCATTTTGTGATCTTAGCATATAACCTATTATCTCTCAATGTATTCCAAACAATCATTAGATGTTTAGCATGGTCGTGTTGATTGTGAGAATAAACCAAGATATCGTCCATGAAAACCACCCCAAAAGAATCTAGGTAAGGAAGGAACACTCAGTTCATCAGTTCCATGAAAACTGCTAGCGCATTTGGGATACCAAACGAAATAACCAGGTACTTATATGGGATACACCTACTACAAAAGTTAATACGAGGTATGTATTTAGGTCGAACACATACCTGATGATATCTGAACCTTAAGTCAATCTCTAAGAACACTCGATCTCCTCAAATCTAATCAAACAGGTCATCTATCCATGGGAAGAGATGTTTTTTAACCCTCAATTGGTTCAGTTTCTGATAGTCCATGCATAACCTAAGGGTATCATCCACCTTCTTCATGAAAAGGACTGGTGAAACCCAAGGAGAAGTACTTGGTCAGATAAAACCCTTATATTTTAGATCTTCCAACTTACTCTTGAGCTCTTGAAACTCCTTTATAGACATCTCGTAAGGATTAATGGATACCGGTGCAACTCTTAGCACTATCACAATAGTGAATTCAACCTCTCTGACCAGAGGTAAGCTTGAAAATTCATCTGGGAAAACATCCATGAAACGATCAACCACTAAAGGGAAATCCATATGACATGTTCCCTAGTC
Organism: Viscum album; assembly: GCA_963277665.1. Classification (NCBI taxonomy): domain Eukaryota; kingdom Viridiplantae; phylum Streptophyta; class Magnoliopsida; order Santalales; family Viscaceae; genus Viscum; species Viscum album. Next base: position 1,336,632,725 of record OY728150.1, on the reverse strand, counting down.
ATCTAGATATAAACTCACAATTTAGGTTATCATCCCATAGAGTCCATGATGCTCGGGTCCAGCTCGGTCTCCCTGGACATCCCATTCACCCTTATGTAGAAACTATCCACCCTATGGTGACATGAATTCACCTTAAGACAATTGAAATCAACAAAGGCTCAAAAAGAAACCAACAATTCCATTCCTATAATGACATCAAAGCCTATCATATCTAAGATATTGAGGTTCCATATAAAGTGACACCCACCAATCTCAAGGGGGAACTCCTTGCACTGATGCACACATGTCGTTCTAATCCCTAACGGTGTGTCTAGAATCATAACATAATAATTAGAATAAACACAGAGCCTAAGGATTTCCACAACAACTACAGATATAAAACTATGCGTAACATTAGTATAAAAAAGTGTAGAAGATAAAATAGAGGTGACTAGAATAGTACCTATGAAAGTATAAGGTCTGGGATCCTGCTCCTGCTAGGTCTATTGCAATATATGAGTCTAACTTGTATCGTGTCCCTAAGACACTAATAGGATACCTTGAGTTGACCTGCCCTACTGTCGTTGAGATCCTAGGGTCCAGCTACCCCGACCACGACCACCCCCTTAGCTTGAATAGCCTGATGTATTCCAGTTCTCTAACTGAGGAGAAGCTGATGACCCCACTGTTGAACATGGAGTTGCTGCAGACTCTCTCTCAGTAAATGTTGGTGGAAACTTCCTGTAGAAATATTGTAAATGATCCATCTTGCCGCAAGATCGGCACTCGATCAGGTCCATCGGGAACTGAGGTTTAGTATGCCCAACCTTTCTGCACTGGTAGCACCTCACATAACTACCAAAATATACGTTTTGTCTACTAATATCACCGCAAGAAAACTCTAGATGATGCTTATTCGTACTAGTAGAAACAGTACTAGATCTCAGTGCCGAACTACCCTGAATCGTACCCCAAGATTCTTGTAGGTTGTGCTTGGTAATCAGCACTTTATTCAAAATTGTAAACATATAAGTAAACCTGAATACATTCACCTGTGATCGTTTTTCAAACTTGATACCATCCTCAAATATTCTATATTTTGATACGTTATCACCCATCAGAATAGGTGTGGAACACTGAAGCTTAGTAAACCTGGAAGAATAGTCCATAACTGATAGTGTGCCCTGCTCCAGGTGTATGAAGTCTTAGGCTCAGTCACCCCCCATCATCTCAGAAAAATAATAATCATATAAGGACTTCTAAAATTATTCCCATGTAATATCCTAATGATGCCTTGCCTGAGTGATAACATCACACCATCTCTTTGAATAATCACATAGAATATATGTTGTGCGCTTGACCCTCCCCTCAAGAGGCATTTCTAGATTCTTGAATATAGTCATCATTGATTCTAGACATGATTCTCTAGCCTATGGTTCGCCATCCCCTGAAAAAATAGGCGGATGTTACTGCTAGAATATACGTGTCTTCTCTTCCATAGATGTGTTAGCCTGTGATGCTCCCTAAAAGGTCTTCATGAACCTCAAAACGCCTTCACAGAACTTTGAATCTGCACCTGTGTCTATTATAACAGCCAGTTCCATAGCTAGTACAACTAGAGGATCCATCGGTATCCCATGGCCTACCATCTCTAGATTATGATCATCACCGCTATCCTAGCATACAACTCATGGTCATTTCAACGACATGACTATACAAGGTTAATAATACACTTTAGTTCAAATAAATTTTCAAGGTTTTCCATTCAAGAGTGCCAAAACAAAACAGGAAAAGACCCTCAAAGTTTGGAAAAAAGGAACTACACAGTGTGTAGAAAGAATACACGACTTGTAACCTTAAGATCTTACATGGTCATTTTCTACCACCAACCTGGGCGTGTATCAACCCTAGGTATACAGAGTGTTCCACGTGCACACAACGTGTACACAGGTCTTTTCTCCTAGCCATGTACATCCACATATCTAGGTCCACACGAGTTTTGCTTGGGTAGGCTCCATGGCACGTACCGAAAGTACATGGTCTGTTATGATCAAAACTCAACAGCCCATGTTTCCTCTCACATGTCCAGTTACACGGTCAGATACTACATTGTGTGTATATAGAGTACACAGTGTGTACTCAAGAAATTTATTCCCCAAACAGGAAGAACACATGGCATGTGTTCATAGAACCACATGTCGTGTTGTCTGGGTTTCCAAACAGTAAGCCATAGAAACTTCCCTGGAACCTTTTTTTTGAAAAATAAAGCCATGATATGCCTAATTTCAATTTATGAGGGCCCATTCTCCTGGATAATAAGATTTTGGCACCCATTCATAACATAATATAGAAAAATTCTATACAAAATGCTGAATCATGATCTGCCAAATTCCAGTACAAGAGGGTCCATAAACCTCAGGAACCAAAGTTTGGTATTCATTCAATCCAAACCATAGAACATACCAATACACCTATCAAAACAGTATACATATCTATCATAGTATCTATCAAAACATCATTCATTTATAGTACTTCATATATCAGAATAGAATTCAATCAGTAATGAACCTAAATGGCATGGTAAGAATTCATGGCATGTGATTCTAACAAGTGCCTAAATGATGAATGAGATGGAATACCCTCATCTCATTAGGTTACAAAAAAATAGTACCACAATAATATTTATAATAATATCATAAAATAAGTCCATCTCTCAATGATGAAATTGAATCAATTGTAATAACTCAAAATCTAAAAGAAAAATTTAATTCGAGGCAATTTGGATTTTCCTTGTACATGGGTTAGATACTCTTGAACATAGTTAATTACCAAATTCCATATACTTTATATTTTTACCAAATAGTAAAGCAAACCAGAAAAGAAACAGCTCTGATACCACTTTGTAACATCCTGGATTCAGATGCCACTAAAAGGTTCCCTATACCCAGTTGACCACATGGCCTCAAGTGCATTTCCCCAAATTCCAGAGGCTGTTGACTAAAATCGAGGGCCTAAGATGCGATAGTGGTAAAAATATGCCCTCATTTTCAGAGTGTAATACAACTAAGCAATAATATACAATAACAGAAATAGTAAACAACACACAACTAAAGTAAGCGACGAAAGAGTGATAAGATAAATACTAAGCGTTATTCCATACAAAGGATGATGCAATGTGTTATTTCAAAGAAAAAATACAAAAAATATTAAACTACAGTCAAATATAATACAAGTATCAAGGAAAATAAATACAATGGAAAACTCAGAAGCATCGCAAGCCTCAACTTAGTCCCATGCTCTCCTACTCATAAGCAGCAAATCAAGTACCAGTAGAAGGGTGCTTTACCTTATCAACACCTGCAACAATATAATATACTTGGGCCCAAAACATGTCCCAAATAGGGTGTGAGGCTAAATACCAGTAGGAAACCACCGAAGATCAATGCCAATCTGTCATGGATTATATGTAATAAGTAGTTTAAACTAGTGAAAGAAATAAACTAGGAAGTACTCAAAAGTAAAAAATCCTAAAAGCACTGGCGTTCATTTACATTAATTTAATGTTATTTAATTAATAAAAATCCATCAAATCATATAAGTGTTGGATTCCATCCTAATACCATCAATCCCCTATATAAAGTAAGAACAACTAAAAACTTAGCAAGCTATCTAGACAAAAATAAGTGAATACCAAATCCAAGCTTGTTCTTTAGCTTGACAGACACAACATAAGTCATTCTATTTCAATATGAATTAGGTCCAAGCCCAGTGTATAAGCATTTCAACATATTAAAATTAAGGAAAAGCCTGGTGCATCATCATTTTAGCATGTGTCAAGGTAAAACTCAGTGCATAAGCATTTCAGCATGTTCCAGGGTCAAGCTCGGTGTATAATAATTTCAGCATGTTTTGGGGTCAAACCCAATGTATAGTCATTTAATCATGTTTCAGGATCAAGCCCAGTATATCACCATTTAAGCATAGTAAACAACACATGTAAATTACATTATTACATGGTTAAAAAAATAACATCTCACGTGGAAAATTCACAAAATAAACATCACATGTAATCTACAATATTACATGGTTTTCAATAATAATATCATGTGGATGCATTTCATTTATCAAGAAACACATTCTAATAAAACTATGACATGACTTTATTATTTAATAACTCGCATGGGAAAATTTATATAACAATACAAAAATGTGAATTAAAATATCGAAAAGCTTTAAAATATATACTCACATGAATAACATTTAATTATCCAATTTCATTTTAAATAAACCTTCAAAGGGGAAACAAAGGCATGCCCATCAGAATCTTAGTCCAAACGGCTAAAAATTGGTCATATGAGGGAAACACACCCACATGGTGGCCCTTAATCAACCCAAATAAGCACAACCACACTTCAATTAATTTATTCAATAACCTAAATGTCATTAGGTATTAACACAGGTTAAATTCTCAACCAAGTGACACCCTAAAAATTGGCACACAACACTATGGAACATATAAACAAAACAATATTTAACGAAAGGCACAAGACCACCTACCTAGTCCTCATGTGACTCTCGTCATCCAGCGTCATCTTCCAATTCAAACTAGAAGGAAGTAGATCTATAGAATAAGGATAAAATATCATCCTTAAATAAATTATTCAAGAACATAAATTAGGAAGAATGACTCAGGAATAATCAAGATCTTACCGATTGGGTTCAAACAAGACCGACTATGATTGAAACAGATTTCAGATGATCAACTGAGAAGGGATCAAAGTTCCATAACTACTTTTTGATAAACCCGATGATCCCTCTATCCATTTTTTGAAATGTCAAGGCTACAACCCATTTTAACCAAAAAACACAAATACATGGTGTGTAAGTCCTTCTACATGGCATGTCTATCATTTAACTATTCATTTGGAAACTATTTCCACTAACTTAATTTCTAGGACCTGCCGACATGACTACACGGTGTGTACTATGAAGTACACGATGTGTACTAGGAAGTACACGATGTGTACTTGGTTTTTCCTCTCTTTATCACTGACATGCCCACATGCCATGTATTCCCTTCATAAATGGCCATACTACATGGTGTGTTTATAGGATTACATGGCGTGTAACCCATGATTCTATTATTTTTCCCAGAATTCCATTTTTTTTTCAAAAAAAACTGAAACAAAAAGGAAAAGAAGAAATTGTAACTCAAAGCAAGAACTAGGTTCTTACAACTAAAGTTTGAGGCAATGAACCCTTATGACCTATGTAAAATATTAATAAAAAAACCATAAAATACAGGGATTATAATTTAACTTAAAATTAACTGATTAAAATATATTTCATGAAATTATATCTCAAATTGATAGTATATACCCCATATAAATGAAATTAGGTGCATAATAATAAACATGTCTCAGAGAGAGGAATTTGAGATGAAAATCATTACCTCGGTCTGGATTAATCATACATGTGCACCAAAATGTATTGAATAATTAAATTAATATCATTAAATACATAAATAAGAACCCTATTCAAAACTATAACCATCTATACTTATATTTTATAACCATTTTATACATATATATATTATTTAGTTTTTACCTATTTTCAACACCAGGTGTAGGTAATCTTTATCACTTTGAACTAGTTTCATAAAAGTGGTTTTGGTATTTATTATTTTACTAAATTAAATAACTATTATATAATGTAAGTTACTAGAATATATTTTCCAAGATATTTTATAAATTGATAATTTCATTTCATGGTGGTTTTGGTTCTATAATGATGAATTCGATGAGAGACATGTTTTAGTGATTTTCATTGAATGGCGGGTGATTTATTAATTAATGATATTAATTTTGATATAACATTAAAAAATACAAAAAAATAAATTATTTACATATTATATCATATTATACTAGTAAATAATTTCTTGCAGTTATCCATGATATAAATGCAAAGTATTGTTCAACTAGGTGGTTAAATTGACCCAAACATGAACCCACCATGATTAGTGGATAATTATGAGGTGGTTTAGTTATAATACCACTATAAAATAATCACAATGATATTAGATTTTTCTTATTAGTGTGATATATCATAATTTTAATGAATTAAAATGATGATATAATTTATATTAATTGATTAATCAGAAATAAGAGATTTTTTTTCCTAGTACGCTCGTTTTAAATGAATGGATTAACGAATATCCTTTATTGATAATTTTATTATTTGGTTATACATTTTTTTAATACAAAAAAATTAAGGATATAATAAACACAATATTTATGCATTAAACCCATTCTAATGATCATCCTTGTAAGATAGTGATGAAATGAAAAATGGAAATCAATTGTTCCATGAAGTCGGCAGTCCACACATACACATGGTTAAAGATTTAATTTTCTATAAAATAGGAGAAATGTAACACCCCAAACTTCCACGGTACGTTTCCCTTCGAATAATGCAATAGCGTGTGTTGTATGCAACCTCGAGCTCTAACACACACCACAACTAATTAAACTAGCCGTTGTGAATAGTAATACCTACTTTTTGAAATTTTATAAATTTTATTTATCAAAATGGACTTCATTTTTGGATTCGGAATATCGAAATTAGCCTTTGTTGAATTTTTGGTATTTTTCTGAGAACTTCTAATTTTTTATGAATAGTGAAAAATACTTAAAAACAAATTTTTTAATCAAAATAATTTATAGTGATAAATTATACTATTTAGTGGTTTTAAAGTATAATTAGAATATATTTTTACCATTTTATCCAATGGTGGTCATTTGAATTAATTTAACATTGAAAATGGACATAAACAATTGCCAATCTTTTGATATAAATTGTTTCTTAAAAACACGCTATTTGTTGTGACATCGGGAATTAATTATAAAATTAATTAATGAAACTTATATGTTTGGAATTTTTTAAAATAGACACCATTTTTGAATTTGGAATATCAATTATAGCTTAGGGTGAAATTTTGGCATTGTTCTGAAAAACTTCAATTTTTGATGAATAGTGAAACCACTAAGTGGTAGTTAAATAACTGATTTTTCGTTTAAATGAAATATTACCACTTCTGTGATTTGATTTTCAAAAATCCGACATAAATGGTTGTCATTAATAAGTAAAATGTGGTTGAATGAGATTAAAATAATTTTTTGTGAATAGTAACTTTTAAGTTCTTAATCGCGATTAGAGGTAATTAGTGTAGTTTAAGGTAAAAATAATGTTTTAATAATATGAGATGAGCTTAACACATGTCCTACCCTCATTGGATGTGCCATGGCCGACCAAGACAATCCATGGGTCAACTTGGGGACCCCATGGAGCCACTTTAGTTGGAAAATGACATAAATACCTTTTATTTAATGTTAAAGTAAAAAATGACACAAACATGAAATGTTTTACTAAAACAATTTTTATATGGGGTTATACAAGTCATATTTTTGACTATAAATAGTCATTGGAAAGCTAAAACGATTTCCTACATCATAGTAGTTTTTTTAGAATTTTTAGACATTAAATAAATTAAATTATTTATGACATCATGATGATGCAGCGATGACCTCATTATTTAACGATTTAAATAAAATGAGAAGATAATGCAAAATCCAAGGCTTACACTTGTCCAAAGCCTATTGGATGAGGATATTTCGAACCCTTATCACCTTAGCCACGAATTTTATAAGTGTGGGACCTTTAGAATCCGAAAAGCATTGTATAATAATGTAACATTTCAATCTTTCCAAAAGAGCCCCTCCTCTCCTCTTATAAAAGGACCCCACCTCTACCACCTTATTCACACTTTCAAGCCTTTTGGTTCGGCCAAACTCTGCCAAAATACTCTCCCAGCTTCTCTCCCTTCATCCTAGAAGCTTTAATTTAGTCAGAAAACCATCCTAAGGAGTCCTTTTGATCAAATCAAAAGGAAGAACCCGAATAAGAGGTAACATTTTCATCACCCTCTTTCAAGTTTCTTTCTTCTTCCACTCCCTCTTTGTTTATTATTTCAATTCTAAAATTATAAATCCAGTATCTTCTATATAATGTGATGTTATTATAAATATGGAACAACCATATTCAGTATTCTACCCATCATTTGAATGACATGTCACCATACGTGCGTACGTACGGCTTACCGTCTCCACGTCGTGGTGTAATTGTTATTCAATATATTATTATTTAGATGGGTATAATAATGATATGTAATTCATGTAAATAATAAATATAATATTATAATGATTCTGTATATATGATATAATGTCCAATTAAATATTATTTTAATATCAAAAAAATGATATTGTCGCTCGTGCATACGTACGGACTACCGTCTCCACGAACGCGATGAGATTCATTCTCCGTCGTATCCATTCAAGTATAATTATCATTTGATGATTTAAAAATAATTTTTAAGGACATGATATCATTATGGATATGAATAAGATACAACCTATCCATGAAAAACACGACTTACGTAACAAAACATATAAAAGAGAACGAGTAAGTTAACACCCGAAACAACGATAAATCTATGATATTGTTAACAAAGCAATGTTAAAAGATCATATATGATATCATATGAATGTATATGATTCTTGTATAATTTAATAACAATTATTTCACCATTATACAGGAGTTTAACCTACCCCAACCAAGGAAAAGTACAAGGTAAGGGTTTACTTCACAACCTCTTCATTATCCAAGGTTGTTTATACAAAATTATCTACTGGGACCTCGTTATCATCCACATCCATGTTTCTTAAAAATGTCTTTCAAAACATTTTTACTATTAAATGGAAAATGTGTTAAAGTCATTTACACCCTTATACATTTTTGAAAGTAATCTTACCGTCATTTTCCAAACAATGTACTTTTTGACCTCTTTGAAAAATTTAAGGTAAGAATGTTTTTTTAACTTATACGGCGGGTGCGGCTATTTTCCGCCATTATAACTTCGTCGAAGCTTCCCTAACAAGCTTATAAGAATATATTCAAAGTAAATGTATTATTTTATAATTATGGGACTTTTAAATGATTTCAAAAAGGAGATATATTACTCTCAAATAGCTTTGATTTCATCCATGTCAACATCCTTTGATAGGTTTTAAGTTTAATTGAAATTGATTTATGATACAAAACTTCCATTGAACATTTTGTGAAATATTTGACTGTGGATGTGTTATTTTTATACCATCCATAGTTTATGGAGAAATGTTGACATTTCGTATGCTAGTTTTAATATGAATATTTATGTTATGTCTAAACTTATTCATATGAGGAATGTATTGGACTTAATATGTGACGGGTGGAGCCCGCTATAGCTCCTCGATGCATCGGTAGGTCTCATGAGACAACTAGACGTGGAATTGGCCGAGGCCCTTTCCCAATTTGATTTATGGTTTTGGCCGAGGCCTTAATCATTTTAGACGTCTTGGCCGAGGCCTTGACAAAGTGTTTCAGAATATCTGGCATTATACATTCCCTCATTATGAAAGTGGTTATTGATATTTCACGTGATTATTCGTCTAGTATAATATCCATGTGAGTAAGTAATGGAACTATTTTATTTTACTTTTTCCATATTATGCTGAAGTTCAAGTTGAATAAGGCTTTTATTTTAGTTATATATTGCCTTAAATGATTCTGTTTTCTTATGAATGTTTCCGCTATATTGTTATCCTTACGGAGCATTTGAGCTCACCCCTTTCAATGTTTTATTTTTCCCAGGATGTGAAGAAGTGTATTATGACTGACTTGCAAGAATAGTCAGTGAGGATATGAGTGTGGACTAGGGAGACCATGTTATTGTAGTTTTCATTTTTATGATGTAATGTAATGTTTATGAATGAATCTAGTGTTTCCAAGGCTACTAAACTAATCGGTCTTTCGAGACTTGATATTTTGTGATCATGCCAATGTTATGAAGTAATGCACCGACTCTGGGTAGCTGGGGTCGGGGCGTTACAGTTGGTATCAGAGGCAGTTTAGTACTAACCTTGGAAGCTATATTTAGTTAAACTCTGATTAGAGCACATATCCCGAAGATAGACTTTGAGGATTAGTATAGAAGAACTTCCTAGAATTTTGGTATTGTAGAGATGTTGTGAGTTTTCCGAGAAATACATCCCTGTCTGGATACGAGCAGGTAGAGGCGGCTCTGGCACAGATGTACCTAGGGGTAAAACCCGAAAACACCGCTTTGAGCTAGACTCGAACGGGAACTGGTGCATGACAACGGGCCTTGCTGCACTCTTGGTTACGACACTCCCAGGGGATTTGCTTTGGATAATTCCCATTTTCTTTACAAACCACTATGAAGGGTTACGAGTATATACTTCCTCAAAGAATTTTTTTTATAATTATGGATTATATCCATAATTAGTTCAATTTATGTTAAGTTTTTTACAAGTATGGAATTATGTATTTTGATTCATGAACTAATCTAGTTTATGCCATTATTTAGAAATGGCGCCTAGTGGAAGGAATGGAAACCGTATCAATGCACGCACTCCGTGTAGGGATTTCCCTCCTGCTCAAGATAATTATGGTGGAGCTAGTGATACAACTGGTGCTGATCAGCTTCTCCCCGTACTGGGACAACTCACGCAGGTTATGAATAACAACCTTACTCGTATGGAGCACCCTGATCCGCAACGTGGAGGATCAATGCTAGACCGTTTCATGAGGCAACAACCACCAACCTTAAATGGGAGTACAAATCCTATAGTAGCTGAGCAATGGATAAATTCCTTAGAGAAAATATTCCATGCCTTGGGGAGTAGTGAAAGGGAGAATGTTGTCATGGCAGTTTACCGCCTCACTGGAGATGTCGATCAATGGTGGTCACTAATTCAAAACACAAAGGAAGATGATAAATTAACAAACATGGAATGGCAGGAGTTCAAAGAGCTGTTCTTAGAAAAATACTTTCCTCGAGACCATCGAGCGGATATGGAAAGGCAATTTCTGAGTCTGAGGCAGAAGGAGGATGAGAATGTCGCAAAGTATGAGGCTAACTTTACAAGGTTAGCAAGGTATGCTGCAGATTACATACGTAACCCAAGAAGTAAGACTGATCATTTCTTTGATGGGTTGAAACCATTTCTCCGTCGAGCTTTAGTATCACAAACCTTCTCTTCATACGAAGGTATTGTCTCTTGCGCTATCAAGACGGAAAAGGAATTCTCTAAGTCTTATGACTTTAAATCAAAGCAAGATAAGAAGAGATCCGCTGAAAACTCTGGGAAAGGAAATAAGGAAACAGGGAAGAAGGGTAGAAATGAATTTCCACCCTGTGATAATTGCGGTAGGAAGCACCCTGGTGCCTGTCTAAAAGGAAAAGGAGTATGTTACAAGTGTGGTGAAAAAGGCCACCAAGCTCATGAATGCAAGGGAAAGAAAGCGGCTGTCAACGTGGAATGCTATAATTGTAGTGAGAAGGGACATTATGCAAATGAATGTCCTAAGCGTCAGGGGAACCTACCTCAGAAGAGGCCAAGGGATCAGGGCCAGGCTTATGCTATCACTACTGCTGAGGTGGAAGCTCCGAAAGATGTGGTGGCAGGTAATTTAGTGGTTTCCTCAAGTTTAGAAAATGAATTATTTGATTATGGATCATCTCATTGTTTCATATCTTCCTAGTTTGCTAAGAAAATTAGATATTTCCAATTTGATTTAACAAGGGAGTTGTCAGTCAAAACCCCTAAGGGAAGTATTGTTGCAACAAAGTTTTGTCAATTAGTTCCCATTAGAGCACCTAAATGTTCTTTACCTACTGATCTCATTGTCATACCCATGATTGAATTTGATATAATCCTCGGTATGGATTGGCTTTTGGACCATGATGCAAAAATTTATTGTAAGAGGAAAGAGGTTACGATTCTTGATGATGATGATAAGGAACACCTTATCTTTAGAGCCGAATCGTCGCCACATAATTCTTATCTAGATCCACCCCTAGTAGCTCAACTAAATCCAATTATTGGGGAGTAAGAGAAGGAAATTACTAAGGGTGAGGAAAGGAATATTCAAATAGAGGATGTACCTATTGTGATAGAATATGTTGATGTGTTTTCGGAAGATTTACCTGGACATCCTCCAGAACGAGAAGTTGAGTTTTCCATTGATTTAATTCTTGGATCAAGGCTCATATCGAAGACCCCTTATAGAATGTCCACTGTGGAATTAGTTGAACTAAATAAACAACTAGAGGAATTGAGTAATAAGGGATTTATTCTCCCTAGTGTTTCTCTTTGGGCAGCCCCTGTTCTTTTTGTTAAGAAGAAAGATGGATCTATGAGGTTGTGCATTGACTATAGGGAGATCAATGCTATAACAATAAAGAACAAGTATCCCCTACCTCGCATTGATGATTTGTTTGACCAACTGCATGGAGCTCAATACTTTTCAAAGATTGATCTTCGGTCTGTATACCATCAGTTGTGTGTGAAGAAGGAAGACGTTCCAACGACAGCATTTCGAACAAGGTACGAGCGTTACGAGTTTACAGTAATGCCTTTTGGATTGACTAAGGCACCCTCTGTTTTCATGGATCTAATGAATAGAGTTTTCAAGTAATATCTTGATGACTTTGTAGTGGTATTTATTGATGATATCTTGGTATACTCCAAAAGCCACGATGATCATGAAAATCACTTACGCATTATCCTGAAGACTCTTAGAAGACATGAATTATATGGGAAATATAGCAAGTGTGAATTCTGGCTTCATGAGATTTCTTTTCTTGGCCATATTGTCTCTAAGGATGGAATTTCCGTTGATCCTTCTAAAACCAAGGCAATCCAAGAATGGCCAGCACCGACAAGTATAACTGAGGTACGCATTTTTATTGGTTTAGCAGGTTATTATCGACGTTTCGTCCAGAATTTTGCCAGATTGGCTAACCCATTGACAAAGCTCACACGTAAAGGGATTAAATTTGTCTGGACAAAAGAGTGTGAAGAATGTTTTGAAGAACTGAAGAGAAGATTAGTCAATGCCCCTGTATTGACTCTACCATCGGGGAATTATGGGTTTGTTATTTATAGTGATGCATCGAAGAAAGGACTTGGTTGTGTCCTTATGCAGAATGATAAGGTCATTGCCTATGCATCACGACAGCTAAAAATTCATGAGAAAAACTATCCTACTCATGATCTTGAGTTAGCAGCTGTGATATTTGCTTTAAAGATATGGAGACATTACCTCTATGGTAAAAAATGTGAGATTTATACTGATCACAAGAGTTTGAAGTATATTTTCACACAAAAAGAACTCAACATGAGGCAAAGGCGATGGCTTGAACTACTCAAGGATTATGATTGCATGATACATTACCACCCGGGGAAGGCAAACAAGGTGGAAGATGCTTTGAGTAGAAAAGACCATGGAGTTTTGAATGTGATGAGAATTGAAAGGGATCCAATTTTCTTGGATCTAGTGAAGATGGACATGGGAATAACTAGGGAAGGTGAAACATCAATGATTTTTCAAATGGTTGCCAAACCATCATTACTAGAAAGGATTAAGAGTTCTCAGACCAATGATGAAGAATTTCAGAAGAAGATTAAAGATGTGAATGATGGAAGATTGAGGGACTTTGTGTATAAGGATGGAATTTTGAAATTCAGGAAGAGACTTTGTGTTCCCGATATACCTGATCTAAAAAGGAAATTGCTGGATGATGCTCATAGTTCCAATTTCTCTATACACCCTGGGAGCACCAAAATGTATAGATATTTGAAGGAACATTTTTGGTGGGACAATATGAAGAGGGAGATTGCTGATTTTGTGTCGAGGTGTATGGTTTGTCAGCAAGTGAAAGCTGGAAGGCAACATCCTGGTGGAGTATTGCAACCTCTTCCCATACCTGAGTGGAAATGGGATAATATTACGATGGACTTTGTCATGGGACTACCAAAGACTCCTAGAAGGAATGATGCAATATGGGTCATTGTTGATCGTCTTACTAAGTCAGCACATTTTCTGGCTATACGGGAGGATCTACCACTTGAACGTCTAGCAAGATTATATATTAATGAAGTTGTAAGACTTCATGGAGTACCCCTATCGATTGTTTCTGATCGTGATCCTCGTTTTACTTCAAGATTCTGGAAAAGTCTTCAAAAGGCCTTGGATACTGAACTTTGTTTGAGCACTGCCTATCACCCTCAAACAGATGGACAATCAGAACGGACTATTCAAACCTTAGAAGACATGTTGAGATCATGCTCTCTTGACTTTCAGGGTATGTGGGATCAATACTTACCACTGGTATAATTTTCCTATAACAATAGCTTCCATTCAAGCATTCAGATGGCACCTTATGAAGCGTTATACGGAAAGAGATATCGTACACCAACCTATTGGGATGACGTTGGTGAAAGAAAACTTGTGGGACCAGAACTGGTGGAAGAAACAATGGAAAAGGGGAAGGTAATCCAAAACCACATCAAATCAGCTCAAAGTAGGCAGAAGAGCTATGCCGATAACAGAAGAAAGGTTTTGGAATTTCAGGTGGGAGATCATGTTTTCCTAAAGGTATCTCCATGGAAGGGAGTTATACATTTTGGTAAGAAGGGTAAGTTGAGTCCCAGGTACATCAGACCTTTCGAAATTCTAGATCGTATTGGGGCTGTAGCTTATCGTTTGGCGATGCCGCCAAATCTCTCCAAAGTTCACGATGTTTTCCACATATTGCTATTGAGAAAATACATGCCCGACCCAACACATGTACTTACCTATGAGGAATTAGAACTGAAACCCGATCTATCTTATTGCGAAGAGCCCATCAGAATTCTTGATGTGAGGGAGCAGGTGCTGAGAAACCGGACGACTCGTCTGGTAAAGGTTTTGTGGAGAAATCATAAAATGGAAGTGGCAACGTGGGAACCTGAGGAACTTATGATGAAGAACCACCCGAGTCTTTTTATGCAGTAATACCCTAGAAATTGCGAGGATGCAATTATTTGAAGGAGGGGAGAATGTAACACCCCAAGCTTCCACGGTACGTTTCCCTTCGAATAATGCAATAGCGTGTGTTGTACGCAACCTCGAGCTCTAACACACAGCACAACTAATTAAACTAGCCGTTGTGAATAGTAATACCTAATTTTTGAAATTTTATAAATTTTATTTATCAAAATGTAATTCATTTTTGGATTCGGAATATCGAAATTAGCCTTTGTTGAATTTTTGGTATTTTTCTGAGAACTTCTAATTTTTTATGAATAGTGAAAAATACTTAAAAACAACTTTTTTAATCAAAATAATTTATAGTGATAAATTATACTATTTTGTGGTTTTAAAGTATAATTAGAATATATTTTTACCATTTTATCCAATGGTGGTCATTAGAATTAATTTAACATTGAAAATGGACATAAACAATTGCCAATCTTTTGATATAAATTGTTTCTTAAAAATACGCTATTTGTTGTGACAACGAGAATTAATTATAAAATTAATTAATGCAACTTATATGTTTGGAATTTTGATAAATAGACATCATTTTTGAATTCTGAATATCAATTATAGCTTAGGGTGAAATTTTGGCATTGTTCTAAAAAACTTCAATTTTTGATGAATAGTGAAACCACTAAGTGGTAGTTAAATAACTGATTTTTCGTTTAAATGAAATATTACCACTTCTGTGATTTGATTTTCAAAAATTCGACATACATGGTTGTCATTAAGAAGTAAAATGTGGTTGAATGAGATTAAAATAATTTTTGGTGAATAGTAACTTTTAAGTTCTTAATCGCGATTAGAGGTAATTAGTGTAGTTTAAGGTAAAAATAATGTTTTAATAATATGAGATGAGCTTGACACATGTCCTAACCTCATTGGATGTGCCATGGCCGACCAAGACAATCCATGGGTAAACTTGGGGACCCCATGGAGCCACTTTAGTTGGAAAATGACATAAATACCTTTTATTTAATGTTAAAGTAAAAAATGACACAAACATGAAATGTTTTACTAAAACAATTTTTAGATGGGGCTATACAAGTCATATTTTTGACTATAAATAGTCATTGGAAATATAAAAAGATTTACTACATCATAGTATTTTTTTTAGAATTTTTAGACATTAAATAAATTAAATTATTTATGACATCATGATGATGCAGCGATGACCTCATTATTTGACGATTTAAATTAAATGAGAAGATAATGAAAAATACAACGATTACACTTGTCCAAAGCCTATTGGATGAGGAGATTTAGAAACCTTATCACCTTATTCACGAATTTTATAATTGTGGGACCTTTAGAATCCGAAAAGCATTGTATAATAATGTAACATTTCAATCTTTCCAAAAGAGCCCCTCCTCTCCTCTTATAAAAGGCCCCCACCTCTACCACCTTATTCACACTTTCAAACCTTTTGGTTCGGCCAAAATCTGCCCAAATACTCTCCCAACTTCTCTACCTTCATCCTAGAAGCTTTACTTTATTCAGAAAGCCATCCTAAGGAGTCCTTTTGATCAAATCAAAAGGAAGAACCCGAAGAAGAGGTAACATTTTCATCACCCTCTTTCAAGTTTCTTTCTTCTTCCACTCCCTCTTTGTTTATTATTTCAATTCTAAAATTATAACTCCAGTATCTTCTATATAATGTGATGTTATTATAAATATTGAACAACCATATTCAGTATTCTACCGATCATTTGAATGACATGTCACCATACGTGCGTACGTACGGATTACCGTCTCCACGTCGTGGTGTAATTGTTATTCAATATATTATTATTTAGATGGGTATAATAATGATATGTAATTCATGTAAATAATAAATATAATATGATAATGATTCTTTATATATGATATACTATCCAATTATATATTATTTTAATATCAAAATAATGATATTGTCGCTCGTGCGTACGTACGGACTACCGTCTCCACGAACGCGATGAGATTCATTCTTTGTCGTATCCATTCAAGTATAATAATCATTTGATGATTTAAAAATAATGTTTAAGGACACGATATCATTCTGGATATGAATAAGATACAACCTATCCATGAAAAACACGACTTACGTAACAAAACATATAAAAGAAAACGAGTAAGTTAACACCCGAAACAACGATAAATCTAAGATATTGTTAACAAAGCAATGTTAAAAGATCATATATGATATCATATGAATGTATATGATTCTTGTATAATTTAATAACAATTATTTCACCATTATACAAGAGGTTAACCTACCCCAACCAAGGAAAAGTACAAGGTAAGGGTTTACTTCACAACCTCTTCATTATCAAAGGTTGTTTATACATAATTATCTACTGGGACCTCGTTATCATCCACATCCATGTTTCTTAAAAATGTCTTTCAAAACATTTTTACTATTAAATGGAAAATGTGTTAAAGTAATTTACACCCTTATACATTTTTGAAAGGAATCTTACCGTCGTTTTCCAAACAATGTACTTTTTGACCTCTTTGACAAATTTAAGGTAAGAATGTTTTTTTTAACTTATACGGCGAGTGCGGCTATTTTCCGCCATTATAACTTCGTCGAAGCTTCCCTAACAAGCTTATAAGAATATCTTCAAAGTAAATGTATTATTTTATAATTATGGGACTTTTAAATGATTTCAAAAAGGAGAGATATTACTCTCAAATAGCTTTGATTTCATCCATGTCAACATCCTTTGATGGGTTTTAAGTTTAATTGAAATTGATTTATGATACAAAACTTCCATTGAACATTTTGTGAAATATTTGACTGTGGATGTGTTATTTTTATACCATCCATAGTTTATGGAAAAATTGTTGACATTTCGTATGCTAGTTTTAATACGAATATTTATGTTATGTTTAAACCTATTCATATGAGGAATGTATTGGACTTAATATGTGACGGGTGGAGCCCGCTATAGCTCCTCAATGCATCGGTAGGTCTCATGAGACAACTAGACGTGGAATTGGCCGAGGCCCTTTCCCAATTTGATTTATGGTTTTGACCGAGGCCTTAATCATTTTAGACGTCTTGGCCGAGGCCTTGACAAAGTGTTTCAGAATTCCTGGCATTATACATTCCCTCATTATGAAAGTGGTTATTGATATTTCACGTGATTATTCGTCTAGTAGAAGATCCATGTGAGTAAGTAATGGCATTATTTTATTTTACTTTTTCCATATTATGCTGAAGTTCAAGTTCAATAAGGGTTTTGTTTTAGTTATACATTGCCTTAAATGCTTATGTTTTCTTATGAAAGTTTCCGCTATATTGTTATCCTTACGGAGCATTTGAGCTCACCCCTTTCAATGTTTTATTTTTCCCAGGATGTGAATAAGTGTATTATGACTGACTTGCAAGAATAGTCAGTGAGGATATGAGTGTGGACTAGGTAGACCATGTTATTGTAGTTTTCATTTTTATGATGTAATGTAATGTTTATGAATGTATCTAGTGTTTCCAAGGCTACTAAACTAATCGGTCTTTCGAGACTTGATCTTTTGTGATCATGCCAATGTTATGAAGTAATGCACCGACTCTGGGTATCTGGGGTCGGGGCGTTACAAGAAATGTATAATATGTTTTATCATTTTAGAATATAAAATAATTTATAAATATAATAATTATTTATTAAATTAAATATTTTTACCAGTCTTAAAAGGTGGTTAAGGGGAAAAAATACGACACTTTGTGGAGGTGGTAGTCTATGAACATAAAGATGAATGTTGTCTACACTTTTCTAAAGGGAAAATGGGAAAATGTGACTAATTATTATTCCAGTAGGATAATAAAATTCAATTTATAAACAATATTTATGTCATTGCATAGGTATTTAAAAATTATAATTTAAAAAGAAAAATAGAAAATAAATAAGTTATGTAAAAATGATTACTCACGTTGAGCACTTTGATATTTCCTTAAAAGATCCCTTAGAAATGGATGACAATGATAATATACTATAAAGATAATCTCAAAAGAGAGAAAAATAATTCTAGGTAAATTTAAAAAGGACAATTTTTTATGAGGAAACATAATTTTTAGTGTGTTATTGAATGGGTGGTGAGCGACCACTTTTATTAGTGGGGTGAATAACATTTTTTATAAATATTTCAACTTAATATAAATGGATAACATGTCAAACATGTAAATTGGATAAAAAATAAACACTAATTGAGTATAGGGTGATATAGGGTTAATAATATCTCAATAACTCAATTAAATACATGTTTCAATCCCTCTACCCCTTTACTATGGTAACTAGTTTTTTCTCAAGGTAACTTAATATTTATGGCTAAAAATAAAGTGGTCATTATTATATAATTTGGAACCACTAATTATAAATTTTAAATAAATTTCATTTTATTCAATTAATAAAAGTGAAAAAATTAATTTCAAAATAAAAATATATAATGTATTAAAATTATTTTTTGAGAAAATATTACTTGTATTCTAAAGTATCAAATACAGACTCATAATTCAAACCTAATATTTTAAAATATATAATGTTAATTATAAAAAATATGTTCGGTCCATAAAAATGTTTCATAAGTGTTATTTTATGCTTACATCTAAGTGATGTTATAAAATTCATGATATTTTCAAAAAAATTATTCTGCACCATTCACCAAAAAATGAATTATTTTAGAAAAATAAAAAAACATCTTAAAATTATATTATTATTATTAATCCATAAATTAAATTCATTTTTAAAATTAAAATTCTAAATTTTAGAAATTTAAAATTTAATGGTCAGATATAATAAAAACCCGATTTTATAGAAAAATAATTTTTTGAATATTAACAATTTTCGTTCATATTTATGATCATTTACTAACTAATCAGTTATTCATATCAAATATATTTCTTCATCATTAACCAAAATTTTCTTGAAATATAAATGAATATTTCATATAAATGAAATATTTAGGAAAAATACATTTATAAGGAAAAAATTGTCATAATAGTCATTTTAGAAATACCAATTGAATTTCAATTATATTGAAAGTAGCCTTTATTTTCCTTGTAAATATTTTATAAATAAGTTATTCATATACATTCCTCATAATTTTAATGGATGGTTTTTAATAGTCTAAACATATTTTGGTTTAGTTTTAGTTTGATGTTTCATGTAGTGAAATCTATCATCCACATTGACTTATTTTGGGGTGTTACATTACCCCCCTTAAATAAATTGAATCCCTGTAGTTTGAATTATAATATGAGAGTAATTTCTATAATAAAATTATTATTAACTATGCACTGATAGATTATGTTGGGTTTATTTAGGATGTGGAATGATATTTATATTTATAAAAAATTATTATAATCACTTTATAAATAGAGCTAACCCATTCTTAATTTTATATTGAATTATACTGAGTAAATAAGATATAAAACTAGCAAAAATAACTTCCCAAAAACCTTGAAAATGATTTATATGATAACAATTCCACTGGGTGTTTTTATTTATAACTCAATATTAATTAGTTTTTGAAAACTTACATGACATGGTACATTAGAAAATCTATAGTGTAAACTCACTATCTACAACATTAGTAGTAGTTTCATAAACTTTTCCTTATTCGCATGGTTATCAATAACTACTTCCCTTGTTAGCCCTTGTATTGGGATATTGAGTCACATAATGACCAACTCACTTACAATTGAAGTAATAGAATTTTGAAGCTTCTCTCTTTACCTTACACTTGTGACTCTGATGGTCTTTATCTCCACACTTATATAATTTACCTATCCATTTTAGGAAATTTTCCCCATGCTTATTCCCACATTCTTGATATGTAGTGAATTGAATCTTCTTTCCATCATCATCTTTTTTCACCTAGATTTCTATGACATTACATCATTATCTTCTTAGGTGTGATTTGGATTACAACTATCTTCATGTTCTTAATCATAATTCTTAATAGTTGGTTTGGAATAATCAAAATATTTATCCCTTCATACCTTATCCTATTAGGTTTTTCATTGGGGGAATTTTTTACATTGTCACTAAAATTCATTGTTAACTTGGTTTATTTGGACTTCGGTCACCACCAAAACCAAAATAGTTGACATGAGTGTAAATTTTTATAAGATAATTTTCATAAATAACCATAGGATAATTTAACCCCAATATGTATCACTTTATAACACTATCATGTTAGCCTATATTTCTTATAACTCAACTTGTATAAAACTTTGTTCAACTTATATCACTCTCAGTTTATCCTCTATAATTCTTAGTTAAAACAATGTTACTTTGAGTTTTATTCTCTCATAATTATTAACTCAATCCCCCAAATAAAGATCCCAAATCACCATGAACTTTATTAAAATATTCAATACCCAAAAATCATTAAAATGTATTATCTCAAAATACAAATTATCCCTCATCTAGGAAATCACATATCAATTAATATATACCTTAACTTATGAATATTTACATTCCAATCTATTCTATCCATGTACACTTTCTTATTAGATTATATATATTAAACATATTAAAATCCCTCATAATTATTCATAAAGATACTCTGAATTAACAAAATCATATCCCCCGAGAGTGTAAAAAAGGGATAAAGTTATGAATCATTGTTTTTCAGTAGGTAACGATTGAGTTAATATACAATCCACACTTTTCAAGGTTATTACACCTTAGTACATATTTTTCAAAGCCTACACCCACTTATACTATCCATACATGAATGTGTTTTCTAGGAGAACCACACAATCTCTACTTAACCAAAACTTCACGATGTTATATTATGCTTATAATTATCATTTATATATATCCATAGGGTTTTCACTAAAGTTATTTTATCATAATCCCCAAATACAAATTCTAGCATTACCTTAAACTTAAATCATATATTATCCCAAAGGTTTATATATACCTTTGAAATTATGATCAACCCTAACTTATTAACCCTTAAATTATCCTCAACAAACATCATAATCTCCAAATTTATTTATACCCTACTCTGATACCAACTATGATTCCTCAAGCCCAACTGACGGTTAATTACATGACTTAAAAAATATTACATTACATACATTCTTAAGACCTTTTAAGTTTAGAGCTTTAGAGAATTAGGAAAAATAATAACAAACAAATCCCATGTTATTTGTATCAAACATAAATTTTTCTCATTATATAAGAAAATACTTAATCCATAACTAGTCTTCAACACATCCCATAAATTATTTCAAATGTGTAATTATTCTAAACAAGTCACATGTACTAATTTTAATAATTACATGGAGAATAGAAACATAAGAAATGGGTGAGATCAAATTCTCAGAAAGGAAAACATATAACTAAAACTTACAAAAACATAAGCACAATATACATAATATGGTAGGAATAAATAATCAGAATAATTACATAATCAAATAAAAATGATAGGATTCTATATCCATGAAAATAAATGAAAACATGGATATCAATAATACTGGTCTAATAATGATGTAATTCATAATTATGGATATCAAAAAATGTTTCCAAGGCCTTGTGACAATACATTATACTGATATATGAAGAGGTATATAACAAAACTAATTTTTTTTGTAACATGTAACCTGTTGATGAATCTATGAGCTATAGAATTTCAGTCCCCACATATCACTTTTTTAAGTACCATGCATTCACCATAAGATTCAATATGATGTTTCATACCATTCCACAAGGAACCTCTAGATGAATAGAAACATGTATATCCATATAATGAAATACATGGAATGCCCATTTATATAAGGCCCTAGCCTTAAACAACACTTAATCTTGAGTTAAATCAAAATTTAACATTGAGGATATTTTTAGGTTTAGAGTTTTAGAGAATTAGGACGTAACTATTACATTACATCTCAAATATTACAAAGTAGACACTTATACTCAGTATCCTATTTTTCATAAAATAAAAACTCTTAAAAGAAAACAAGAATTATTTTCTTAATATAAATCTTCTTGAATTATTCCATTCTCTTACTCTTCCTTATACTCTGTGATTTTTTTTAAAACATGGGATGAGTATAAAAATCACAGTAAGGGTTATAAAATAAAAAAATAAAACATTAGTCCTTCAATACATACAAAACATAAGCTCTTTAACATACCTCATGAAATAATAAGATTTATGAAAAACACATAGAAATTATAAATCATAAAGGTAACTTGTGGCATCCATATCATACTTACATTGTTGCTTTCACGACTATATAGGGAGTTACGTTTAGAATACCCATCATAGTATATTACATAAATATATTAGGAGAAACATTAATGTTTACCTCTATCACGTTACCCAATTCATTGGAGAGATATCTCAGGATCAACCTTCCTAGGTTTATCACAAAACCACCCGTATATGTAAACAATGCCCAAGAACCATAACATAATCATAACACATAAAGGAAAGATAAAATTTACACATTGAACTCACAAGATATCAATTCCATATATTGAAATAATAAATCCATTATCAAAACCATTTTCAATACCAAAATACATAAAAGGGTATATGGTATTTATTTTCCTTTTAAATACACCACAACTTGTTGAGAAAACCAAATATCAAATAATGCTCGTGGCGATGGAAATTTTGTTGTCACTGCATGTGTTAAAAAGAAAAATTCCCTTTGTCATTTTGTAAAAATATACGTTGAAAAAATATTCCCTTTGAATAAAATTAAAACTAAAAGGGGTTTATATACTATATAAGGGAAAGTTGTGTATAAATCAAAGTATGCCTCAATGAAAGGAGATTGAGACGAAGTCCCTTACCCAGAGTCAGACTTGTCTAATATGTTCCTTGTTCTTCCTGAGTAATAAAATTATGTTAATTTATAATTTCTTAAAAACCTTTTTAAATTTTATCATTCCTTTTATATCACTTATTATCTTTCTATAAGAATTACATAATTATTTAAGTTAATATCAGTCGTTTTGCCGATATTTGGTACTTGAGTCAAAAATGAACTTATTATAATTATAAATTGTCCATGTGGTAAAAAGTACATTATCTCCAAAATTTTATTCATGATTTAAATATCATATATATCTAGTATATATGTATTTATAATATTCCATAACATTTGGATATAAGAAGTGAAAAGCATTTTTCCTGGAGACGGTAAGCCGTACGTACGCATGAATGATACTTTCATTTCTTTTTCATATTTAAAAGAATGAAAACTAAATGATACATAGGTATATTATAATTAAAGTATAATATAATATTTTATATACATTATATAATTTCATTAACACCATATTTTATACATTCCATGTATGATATGAACAAGCCATACCACTTTGAGGGGGCGGTAGTCCACACTTCCTCAAATGAAATTATCGTATTTATACAATATAAAAATCATAAAGGCATGTTATAAATGATAATTACAGAAGAATAGATATAAAATAAATATCATATATATCATATATAATTACAGTTCAATCATAATGACCACCATGAGAGGTGGTAAGAGAATATTGAACAATCATCATTTCGTGAGGCAGTAGTTCACCGTCCACAAAAATAGTATGTTCTAGACCCATTAGATGGAGGTGTGTGTAAGTGTAGTCAGAGTAATTCTTATAAAAACATCCTATTATATATAGTATACTAGTTTTGTTATGTAATCAATGAAAAAGAATAGAATATGGAGTTAAGAAGTATAATAATGGAAAGTAATTTTAGAGAAGATGCTACCTCTTAAAACATGTAACTCTCTTTGATTTGAGACAAAAGGCTTTCTTAAATTTCTTTATTCCTAGAGAAAATCTTCTAGGAGGAATAGAGGGATGTTGGGGGATTCTTGGATCAGAGTTTGAACGAGCCAAGGGGATTGAGAGGTGTGTGTAATGGGTTAGATGTAGTGGCCTTTTATAAGATGGGGGAAGGGCTGTTTAGGAATGTTTGAAAGTATTATTTTATTATAAAATTATTTTCGGTTTCAAAAGGTAAAAAACACATTAAATTAAAATATAAGAAGAATATAAGTAGAAATAAAATCATCCAATAAGAATTGGACAGGTTTTGGATATTTTTTAATCCTTATCTTTTTTATTTAACCCTTTTCTACTCATACCGTTTTATCAAGTATTTAACACTTTGAGAATCAAAATAGTTACCAAAACATGAAAAATATCAAAATAAAGAGTCATTAATAAAATGTGAGACTTATGATAACTATTTGGCCAAATATTATATTTTTTGAAATTTTATAATATTTAATAAAATATTTTATATTTTAAAATACGAATTATCTCAATTTTGACACTATTCAAATCATGACTTTTTAAAAATCCATAACTACCTTATTGATTCGAAGAAAAATCATTAATAAAAAGATAACATGTAACTATCATCCAAAAAATTCTTGGATGATATCAAAATAATAAAATTACATTTATTTTAACATTTATAATATCATTTATTTGAATCCTTTATTAATGAAGCAATCACTACATCACTATTGTGTCATAATTAAATTTATTTATTTAATGTCTAAAAATTATAAATAAAATACCATGATTTAGGAAATATTTTTATATTTCAAATTAATATTTATATTCTAATATATCACTTATATTACCTCATAGAAAAATTGATTTACAAAAAGATATATGTTTAGGTTATATTTTCCTTAACTTTAAATTAAAAGTAATTAAATGTCATTTTCACACAAAAGTGGATACATGGGGTCCTAAAATTGACCCAAGGATGCCCATGGTTAGAAATATTTTATCCAATAGGGTTAGGACATCTGTTAGGGTAATTTAATTTTATTATAATATTATTTCTTTACCCTTATTTACTAGATTTTCCCTTTAACCATGGTAAATAAAATATTTACTAAAGTTACTATTCTTAATGTCTAAAAATAAAATTTAACTATTTACTCAATTTGGACCTCCTAATTAAAAATATGGAATACATTGTTCCAAATTCAAAACATAGAAGTTTCAGAAATTAATTTAAAATTAATTCTCATTGTCAAAACCAAAAAACGTGTTTTTAAGAAGTTAAACCTACCAAAATATTGACATGTGTTTATGTCCAATTTCAAATTGAAATTACCTACAATAAAAAAATTGGATTAAATTATAAAAATACAATCCAATTAAACTTTAAAACCAATTAAAAGGAAAATATAACTATATAAATAAATCAGATGAAAAGACAGTTTTGACTTGAAATGCTGTATTTTTCACAATTCATTAAAAAAAGAACTTTATCAGAAAAATACAAAAAAGTACCCAAAGTAAATTTTGATAGCCCTATTCTAAATAAGAAGATTATTTTGTCAAATGGAACATATAAAAGTGACAAAAACTATATTTAAAAGGGGTTCTTTATCAAAAGGCGGTAAATGACCTTTTAGAGTATTTCATGCTTAAAATTGGAATCATTCTCATTTTAAGACTCTATTTTTTTTGGATAAATGTAAAAACATTTAAAAAACATGTCTAATCATAATATGGTTAGTTCTGTTTATTTCTAATAGTACAAAAATTAGGTGTTAACAACCATTTAGA
The DNA here is from genome assembly GCA_963277665.1 of Viscum album. Classification (NCBI taxonomy): domain Eukaryota; kingdom Viridiplantae; phylum Streptophyta; class Magnoliopsida; order Santalales; family Viscaceae; genus Viscum; species Viscum album. Next base: position 1,336,606,215 of record OY728150.1, on the reverse strand, counting down.
ATAATAATAATATATATATTTTTTACCATGACTCAGCATTGTGTGCAACATAAGATTTCAGAGAAACCCATTTTTTTGTGTCAGGTACGCCATCAAACATAGAATCTCCTTTAAATTAAAATTAATATTTAATTCCCAAATATTAATAAATATGAAAATTTCATATTATTTATTAACTTAGGATGTTACAATTTATATTCATCATGTGTTAGTACTCACTAATCATAAAGAATCACAATACTTACCCATCTAATAAAATGGATAACATGATCATAACACATCCATAGAAATAATTTTTATGGTCATACAATACATAATCTATTTTAAAATAATCATATATATTGGAATAAAAGTAAAAAAATTCCCATACTTTTCACCATGTCTATAAAAGGGATTACATGATCATACACCATATAGAGTAAAAATAGGATAATTAAACAATAAATAGTCAAATTTCCTAAGAAATTAATAATAATACATATTAGAATAATATATATATATATAATTTAAATAGTTTCATAATCAATAAATGGAATAGGTTCCTATGCAATCATTCCTCAATATAAATCTATATAGAGTAGTGGTATAAGGTAAAGTCAATATTATAATAACATGATCATAATCCATATAGAGGATGAAGGTGGATCATTTCAAAATAACATAACCTTGGTGCTATAAAGGAAACTTATAAATGTGTTTATATAAATGAAAAACACCCTCAGAAAAGAATTCTTTAAATAGTATAAAAAATAATGGATAAAGAATAGAATTGTTTAATATCATGATTTTAATCTCAAAAATAATAAATATATATATTATAGGATAAATCATGAAACATAAACCCCATAATGTAAATAGTTTTGAAAATGGTAAGTGAAATGAAAGAGAAAACTTAAAAGAGCTTTTAGATTACATTTTTAACATTGGCATAAAATAAAAATTTACCCGTCACATTCAAATGTAACTTTGAAAACATTTTATTTTAAAAAGAACATAAAAAATATATATCCTTAAAAATAAATATATTTAATCTTATAGAAATGATTATATGAAGGAAAAACATATGAAAGTGAAATAAAAAATTGTTTTTATTATTTTCAAAACACTTTTATTCAAAACTCACATTGTAAGAAGATTAACAAAACATTTATTTTTATCAAAATATATACTTTACCATAGTGGTATAGAAATTAACATATAATAAAATATTATTTTGGATAACTCAATATTGGAAGAAATAATTTCAAGATCAAATAATATAACTTAAGGAAAAGAGACTTGAGTTATCAATATCCCTTATGAGAAAAATATAATTCATGTATGAGAAACATATAATTCCCTTATGATAAAAAAATTATTCCTTGTAGTCTTGATTTGGGTTACTTCTAGTATGATTTTATTTCAAGTTTCCCACTTTTCCTCAAAAGTTATTTTGAAATAAAAAAATTAATTTTGAGTATGTCAATGAAAATTGAGTTTAAAAAAAATTATAAATAGGGTAATAATTGAGTAAAAACACATTTGAAGAAAATGATCTAATTTAGATTATCATTTATCATGAATAAAAAAATATATGGAAAATATACATATATGGGTAGTAAATACACTATTAAAAGTAAAAAAATTGTGTATAACATAAACGTGTCTCAATGAAATATGGTTTCAGAAAAATAACCCTTACAACTTGAGTAACATTTTAATAAAAACAAATTAAAAGAGACGGATTGTGATTGAACATAAAATACCATGTTTAAAATATTACTCATGATATGATATCTCATATAGGTAGTATATACACCACATAAATGAAATTGTGTGCATAATACTTAACATGTCTCATAGTTTCACAACCCCCTCCCTACAATGACACTGAAATAAAGGGATAAAGATGGTGACTGTCTGAGTCTAGCATCCAATAGACCCCAGGTTTTAGAATAACACCGAGGGTATAATAAACATACACACTTTCATCAATTTTATTATTATAAAATTAATCAAAAACCAGATTACAAAATGCCTATTCTTTAATTTCTTGAACCAATTAATCAATTAATTTTGGATTTATGTTCTTTACCAATTTCAACGTGCTACTCCAATAATAACAACATGATAATAAAGAATAGTATATATATCACACTATCTAGAAAATCAAGAGGCATCCCGATATAATGGTATAAAGAAACAACATTGAAAAGCGATCAAAACCAATTTATTTAATTCTGTTCAATATTATTATGTTAATTCCATTTCCATCCAAAGGTACAAAGAATGGTCAATTTATGATTTCATGTAAATAAATAGAGAAAAAAATAATCTAATAACTCAAAGGCATAAACATTATTCACATGAGAATAGACCAACATTGTGAATCTTGATCACCTCTCCCATAAGAAGGTGTATATATCCAAGGATGCTACGACACAACTGCACCAACAAAAAACCAAGAGAAAATATATTAGAAACAAGGATATGATCCTTCATCACATGAGAAGAATAAAAGGGAGGAATATAATTTAAGAACCATGAGAAAAAGGTGTAACATACCTCAGATCAACATAGATCACTACAGATCGAAGACGGGAAGCCAAGGATTAATCCACATCGAAGGAATCCCAAAAGTCGAAAGGGGGAACTGCTGATTGCTTGGAATTATAGAGGGATATAGGTTTTGAAAAAACCTAACCCCCACTAATATTTATAATCTATATTACATAGGAAATTTACATGGAATGTAACCCTTATATGTTATGTAATCATAGGGTTTTAGATCTCGCTAAACAAAATTTCACCTCGAACCTTTTAACCCTGAATATATGCATCTTGTGAAGCACCCAATGATCCATCCTTAACAAGACACGAAATGCACATAAACAACATAAAAACCCCTTAGACTTATTTTATTATCCTATATTTTATATTTTTAACTGCTGAACCCCTCTAGACTCACTCCAATCCTCCTCCAATGTATATAAGACTTAGAAACATGAAAAGGGTCGGACTACGTGGATTTAAGTCCTTATATTAGATACCTCTCATAAAATTATCATCCTCAATATTCTAAAACCAAAACCAAAGAGAAAAAAGGGGTCTTCTGAAGATACACCCTGTGAGATACCTATCAATGGTCACACCATCACAGGAGCTCAACCACCTCACTTAGAAGACATAAGTGAAAAACCACAAAAAAACATAAACCTACACTTAAATGCTCTCCTGGGAGAGATACCTTTCAAAAGAGAGTAAATAGACAACAAGAAACAAGATGAAACCATCCTATAAACCAAAATTTTCAAAATTTATAAGGGAAAAACATTACAAGAGAATAGATAAACATCAAACAGATCAGGGTATTGAGTTTACATCTGCAAATCACATGCTCAGGTACTCTCCTCCACACCACTATTTCACAAAAATACACAAACCAATGGAATTACATGCCCGTGAAACACCTTATCCAAGCTGTTATGGATATCCAAAGGCTACTCCTTGAAGGTACCATCATTTTCCACATTGATCTCTCCATAATCTATGACATGCGAGTCACCATGAGGATAACTACGGAGCTACAACACTTGAATTTTTTTTATCCATCTCATATGTGGTGGTAGTGATATCTGATACACTAAGACTCTAACATGAGTCAACACCTAGAATGGCCTAATAAACTAGAGAGAAAGCTTAATCCCACAACCAAACCTTCATTTACCACAATGAAAATTCAGCTTTAGGAACATGTAATCTCCAACATCGAACTCCAGATGTCTTCTCATAAGACCGATATAAGATTTATGGTGATCCTATACTACTTTCATCCTCTCATGAAATACCTGATCCATCTCTATCAAATTTTATACTAGTTAAAACCCAATAGATTCTGCCACTATGACCTCGATCTAGATCAATATATAATGGAAATTTTGGCCATACAAAGCTTCAAATGGTTCCATACCAATGGTAGAGTGGAAAGTATTATTGTAATCAAACTCAAACAAGAGAAGGTTCCTTATACACGAACCTCCAAATCTAAGTATATAATAAAAAAAACATATCTTCAAGAGTCTGGATAGTCCAATCTCTCTGACCATCCATCTGCAAAAGAAAATAAGAGTTAAGGCATAATTGAGAACCAAATGAATGTTGGAGACCTCTTCAAACCTCATAGGTAAAATGAGGATCTTGATCAGAGATTATTATCCTCATGAATCCATGGAATTGAACCACCTCCTCTAGATATTTCCTCAACAGAAGATTCATCGATCTCAACTCCCTGGACACTATAAATTGGGATGATTTCTTCAAATGATCCACTATCACCCATATAACATTATAACCTCTCTGATATCGAGGTAAACTAGTAATGAAGTCCATCGATATGTACTCCCACTTCCACTGGGTAAGATCTAATGGTTAGAGAAAACCAAAAAGAACTCAGTCCTTAACCTTTAACTTATGGTAGACCAAACATTTAGAAACAAACTCTATAACTACATGCTTCACCCCAAGCCACCAAAAATAACCTCTCAAAGATCATTACATGTTTGTCATTCTAGGATGTACTACTAAAGGTGAACTATGAAACTCTTGAAGAACCATATCATGCATCACTGAAGGAAAAAATCATTCCATAAAATAAAATATGACGATGTCTATCCTTATACAAACCATCATGGGAATCACTAAAATACAACTCAGTTAGTCCATACATCCACCTCAGAATCCCCCAACTGGGACTCCTCCACCTAATGCACCAAATATTTCTACACTATCATTTGGAAAAGAAAACATCTACCTCTAACCCCTCCCATATCTAGATGAATCATTGGGATTTCTTCCAATAGTCTTCAGGAATCCCCATATTCATGTATGACATCACTACAAGATTTCTTGCTCAGCGCATCGGCCACGACATTTCCCTTGTCTGACATATTGGAAATATAAAAGTTGTAATCCTATAAGAACTTAATCCTTTGATGCTGATTCAAGTTCAATTCATTCTAGGAGAAGATATGCCTCAAGATATTATGGTTAATAAATACCACAAAACATTCTTGGATGAGGTAACTTCACTAGCACATCAAAAGAAACAAAACTATCACCAACTCAATATCATGGATCACATAGTTACGCTCATGGGGAAGTAAAAATCAAGACCCATAAGAAAAAACTGATCTATACTAAATTATAAAAAAAACAAAAAAAAAATATGTGAAGCATCAAATAAAAACTCAAATTGAACTCACTCTACTAGAAAACAAAGGATCAGAGCACTGAAAAAAATTCTCCTTAAAGTACTGAAAAATTGTTTGACACTAGTCAGTCCATAAAAACACTTGATCCTTCTAGGTCAAGGATTTCATATGAGTTTAAACTTGAGGTAAATCACTTATAAACCTCATGTAATAGCTTGAAATACCAAGTAAACTTTGTACCTCTTACACTATCTTAGGAGAATCCCAAGACACGACTTCCTATATCTTCAAAAGATACACAAATACTCTTTATTGAGACACATCATGCCCAAGAAATGAAATTAATGAGCCCAAAACTCACACTTCAAAAACTTCACAAACAATTTCTCATGATGAAGAACTCCAACATTTTCATGTAGATACTCTATATGATCCTCCTTAGATGCAATGTATATAAAGATTTCATTGATGAAAACCACAATAAAATTATCTAGGAACTCACTGAAAATTTCATTCATCAACAACATGAACATGGTTAGAGCATTCATTAGACCGAATGACATCAAAATGAACTCATAATACCCATGAAGACAAAAAAATAGTCTTTGCGATATCCTCATCCTTCACCCACATCTGATGATATCCAAACTGAAAATCTATTTTTGATAACCAACTTTCTCTATTTAGATGATCGAATAAATCATAAATCTATTGAAGAGAATATCAGTTCTTTACTATCACTTGGTTCAAGTGATGATAATTGATACAAAGCTACAAACTTTCATCATCCTTTTTCATAAACATAAATTGTGCACCCCAAGGTGACACTCATCCAAACAAAATATCATTACAACTGATCATTGAGATATACCTACATCTATCACAACTCAGAAGGTTCCTTCCTATATAGAGACATTGAGAAAGGAGACATGATTGGATATAACACAATCCCAAACTCGGTCTCCTTTTGAGGGGGTAACACTACAACCTCCTCTGAAAAGACAACAGGGTACTCTTCCAAAACCCTAAGAAACACTCACTACTGAACCTTTGATGATATTAGAATCAACTCTTACTTCAATGATAGCAAGGAAGGAACATTCTTAGACCCAAATGAGGGTTTATCTTTCCAAAAAGCACCATTGGCTCCCCATCAGCATAATAAAACATAAATTTACTCTTGAATAAATCCATGATATCTTTAATTGAATACAACCAATCCATGCTGAGGATGAAGTTATATAGATATATACACAAATAGGAGAATTCTTTCTAAGAGTGATGCTTCCCAAATAGTAGCTCATGGTCTCCATATACTTCATACAAGTTAGCTCGACCTCCAACTAGAGTAGTCAATGACAAGGTCACCAGAAGCCTCTCTACCTCAAGTCCCAAAGCATGGATGGGGGTAGGTGATATAAATGAGTGTGTCTCTCCTAAATTAAAAAAAGCATGCACCCATGTAGAAAACACGAAAAGGGTACTTCAAATGACATATGGATCTACCAACACTAAAAATTCTTATGCATGAAGCTGACCATAACCCGATTCATGGACTCTATGACCCTACTAATAACCACCTCCATGGCCACACTCTACTCTCTAGGTATGAGGAGTGTCTCCAGGATATACTCTACCCACCCCATATCCTCTCTACTGACCCTAGACTAGAACACTCTGGTGCTACTACCTTGGATGAAAATTCCTTAATGGAGGAACCATAAGTGGAACACCTGACACATAGTGAATTATCATAAAAGGTCAAGCACTCTTAATATTGATGACCTTGTCCTCCACAAGAAAAACATGTATATGATCCCTTGGAATAGGTTTGAGAGTCGTAGGCCCCAGATAAATGAGATGATGAGGTCTAAGATCTACCCCCAACTATCCAAAATCTCTCTACCCAAACAATAGAGAACCCGGACCACAACTATGATTCACAAGGAATCCATAAGACTCCCTTATCATGATGATCCGGTTATGGACAACATCCTATCAATAACATCTTCCTTCAACATCACCTCGAGATACATCTTCATTATAAATGTGGTGAACTAGCACTGGATATATGTACAAAAATACTCCTCAAAATTCCTCACCCTAGCCCCTTATATGGAAACAAGTTTGAAGCATATCACATAAGGGTCCAGAAATGGATCCCAAACTCTCGCACTCTAAATCTACCCTACCAAATGGTAACCAGTTTCTGGCGATTGGCCTCTTTCTTTCTCAAAGAAATAAAATTTGCTCAGAAATGGTCTCATAACTTCTCCCATGAGACTGTTCACTCCTCGTGATCCCTGAGGAATAATAACCACCACCACCTCACTGCTTTATGCCACATCATCACAACCAATGAAATTCAGTGATCCTTCTGAGAAAGAATCAAACTGAAGTCTATCACAACCTCCTTCAAATAGTATTTTATGAATTAATATAAAATGGTTGTCTCATACTTTTATAGAATTTGGTGCTTAAACTCTTAGAGTGTCCTCCTCCAAGTGTCATTTTTATAGAACTCCACTCTACAGTGATCTGCTGGTACATCCTGCTGAACATATTTGGTGAAAACCTGGAGAGGACATCGACTTGGATCTATGCCAGAAAAAAAAATATTAGAGCTCATAAACCTAAAATATGGAATACTTAACATTAATTAATTAATTATTTATTTTCTTATCTTGTTAATTTTTTTACTTATACCAAGGTCTACCTATTTCAATCAAAGGTGAAAAGAATAATGATGCATGATCCTTTAATAGTTCTCTACCCTACAACTAGTATCAAATCATTTAGTAGGATTAGAAAAATTAATGGTTCATGCATCAGATCACAGTGGGACCTAAATACTCATGTCATAGTCGGTCTCCTGTGTTTACATCACTTACTAAACTTAGCTGATACCATTTCCTTACCAACCCATTAAACCTCACATATGCCTAACTCCAAACTTCATCCTATCCCTCAACCTAAACCTATGATACCACTATATCACAACCCCCTCTCCAAAAATATACTGCAATTATGGGAGAGAGATGGTGATTTCCTGAGTCTTGCCTCAAGTAGGATCCAGGTTGATGACTAACACTGAGGATATAATAAACATGCATACTCACATCAATTTGATTTTTATCAATTCACATCAAATAATGGATTGCAACATGACTCTTCTTTAATTTATTAAGATAATTAATTAATTCCAACATTATTTTCTTTACCAATTTCAACATGATAATCTAAGTATAAAAACATGTTAATAAAGCATAGCATAGATATCACACTATCTAGAAAATCAAGAGTCA